>CM059258.1:7492226-8740931 GCA_030347555.1 Lablab purpureus
ATATTAAATTTTTATGATACTTATAATACTTCTAATTATAATTTAATTATACAGTTATAATTATTTAATTACGTTGTAAAACATGTTTTTGGATATTAAATTATATTATTTACTAAATTTACTAAATGAAAGAAATTTCAACAACACTGTTTCCAATGCTTTCACCTGTCAAAGCCCTTCATCTCCTATCAGATGTATTAATTATAAATGCTGAAGTTAAGTCTGTGGAAGTTGTGCTTTTTCTTTACTTCAGTCTTCTATTTCGAGTCTTCTATTTCCTTTGCTTTGTAACCTCAAGAAAAGAAACATGCAAACTCCTGGACGAATCATTCGTGCTCAAACAAAGGCTGAGTTCAGTACAATGCACCTTATTGGGAAGGTATGTTTGTTTTTATAGTTGTTTACGTTATCATTTCGTAAAATTGTTGTATGTTCCTTCAGTTTGTTGTCTCTCAAACAAAGTTGTCACCTTTTTCGTGTTTTTCGAAAAATGACAGGTAATATTTCAATCATCTAAACGTTTAGCGTTTTCGAAAATTGTTCTATGTTCGTTCAGTTTGCTGTTTCTGAAACAAAGTTGTCACCTTTTTGTTGTTTCTAGAAAAATCAATCAAAATAAGATGAAAGTTTCAACCTTTTGTAAGTTTTAAGTCTTTGTGATGTCATTTTAAATGTTATATGATTTTTTTTCTTCAAACTGTCTATTTTGAGGTTTTTTTGTATATTTATGACCATCTGTTTTGAAGGATTTTGGGTATGTTGATCCTGATTTCGCAAGCGATTTTTCGTTTGAACTTGGGTCACGGTGGAAATTGGTAGACTATGAGGGTAAGTGTATGTGGGTTACGTACAATGAGGACTTGGAGGAACCGATGTTGATGGAGGGTTGGGATGAGTTGAGAGTAGTATATGAACTGCAAGGAAACCACTGGATCTTCTTTCGATATGTTGGAGATTCGGCTTTTCAAATAACTGTCTTCAAAGGTGCCTGCTCACCAACAACTGTGGAAAAATTCATCAACCGTATGAATGGTTAATAGAATAATTAAAAGGAGTAATTCTTCCACAACCATTATTCAGAAGTACCATAAAAAAAATACCACGTACTATTAACAATTAAATGAAATAAAAGTAAAACGTAGTGATAGTAAAGAAAATATAAGTGAAAGCAACGTCTTTACACATGCTGACCATCACTGTCAAATTATAAAATGTTTTCGTATTGTTGTTTCGCACACGGACAAAGGACATCACAAACCAAGCGTGGCAGGAATGAAGCACAGGCAGATTGCTGTGGATGTCAATGTTTACTACATTTGGCAACAAACAAAAGACCTTTACACTGGCAGATTGTTTTAATAAAGGTCAACTTTTCCAATTCAGTCATTCCAGAAATAGCACTAAGTCGTATCTTTTTTCATTGTACCAAAACAACATCTGCATATTTGGAGAAAAAAAAATATCAGATACAGTATGCCATTTTAAGAAGATTATGCAGCAACATTTTAACAACATTATGCAGCAATTTTACTTCCACCAGGCTGTTTTTTCAGACATTTGCTTTGAACATTTTGTCTTCCTGCTTTTACGCTTCTCAATGAAAGTACAAGCCTAATTAAATTTCATACAAATCGTTAAAGCTTAAACGCGAACCATTTCCACTGTTATTTGCTTCTGAAGTCCAGACGTTTACACTTTTTCCTACATTTGGCAACAAACAAAAGACCTTTACACTGGCAGATTGTTTTAATAAAGGTCAACTTTTCCAATTCAGTCATTGCAGAAATAGCACTGAGTCGTATCTCTAATTTTCATTGCACCAAAACAACATCTGCATATTTGGAGGAAAAAAAATATCAGACACAGTATGCCATTTTAAGAACATTATGCATCAACATTTTAACAACATTATGCAGCAATTTTACTTGCACCGGGCTGTTTTTTCAGACATTTGCTTTCAACATTTTGTCTTCTGCTTTTATGCTTCTCAATGAAAGTATAAGCCTAATTAGATTTCTTACAAATCGTTAAAGCTTAAACGCGAACCATTTCCAGTGTTCTGTGCTTCTGAAGTTCAAACGTTTACACTGTTCAACTATGGATGAATCTGAACACGTTAATGGAAGGAATGAAAGTAGCACCAGTCTTTACAAAACAGTATGCACTACTACAATTCCTAACAAGTCAGGTAAAACCAGTAATCTGTTGTTTTTTATTCTTATTTTACCTCAAACAGTTTTGTTAATTATATGTGTATTGATTTTTTTACTTCAGACCAGAATCACCGTAACAACGTTCATGGAAGAAAGTGGAATATCAGTGACAATGAAAATGTCGTTGCAAAAACTCAAAGTATGGACGGTACATCAATCTTTTTATCATAGCTGCATCATAACAATATGATGTGCAAAATAGTAAAGAAAATAAATCTTTACTGCAACCTCATTCAACTGAACTGTGTTTTGGTGTATTGATCTTTGCATATTGTCAATCAACATTTCATGTGCAATTTGTAAACAGCAAAATATGATTTTTACATGTGTTTTACAGATACGACTCACAATTCAACAAAAATGGCTAGAAAGAGAAGGAAGTTCATTGTTGCTGAAAAAAAACTGCCAAAAAATACCAACGACCCAGGTACAACATTCATAGTCTTCTTTGGTTCATAAATATGAATTTACTTTCAACTTCTAAAATTATGAAGCTATTATAAACAGCTGGATTTCGAAATGCAAGTAAACATATCAAATTCATATCGTTATACGTTCTTCTTATGTTCTGTACAAATTCCGGTATGTTTTGATGCTGTATATAATATAACATGGCCTGTACACAACATTTTGTATTAGAAATCGAGAATGATATGCTTATATCCAGAAGCCATGACAGGACAATGCAAATAATGCTTCTACATTGAAATTACAACTGTCATTATTTTTAGAATGTTGTGCATTGAAATTCTTCATCAATAACGGTTGTACAATGTGCATCTTAGATCGAAATTCCACCCACAGTCTGAATGCAACACAGGACAATCGAAATAGGAAACCATTAGCAGAGTTGGTTGGTGGTAAGTTCTTTGCATAAAAAAAAAATAAGCTGATAATAATATTCAGAGCATGAAATTAACATATGTTTTCCAAAACAGATGCCTGTGTACAAAACCAAAATGGACAGACAGGACTTAAGAACACGAACACCATAACTGGTATGGTACTGCAATTGTTTAATGGAATACATATTTCGTATGGTATTGTATTTTTGAATATCAAATTTTCTATATTAGATATGCAGCGAAATGATTCAATGCATGCAAGAAGAAAAAGAAAAATGATAATTTCTCAAAAGTTCAACAAATTTGAAAATAAGCATAACTACAAGCATTCAGGTAACAATGCACCTTAATTGCATATATATTTTGCAGTGATCCGTATTGTATACATGCTTCAATAAATATGCATGGTTTTTGAGTTCTGAACTTTATACAGGCGCATCAATTGAGAATACTCCACAAAAGAACTTTGACAACCATGTCCTCATTGGTAATCCATATAACCACTTCATCTATATAGTTGTCTGAAATTTAATTGTGTTATTTTCAATTGAAGTTTTACAATAAACAATAATATTAACATTTGTACTTTAGGTGCAAATGAATCTACGTGCTTTGACAGAACAAGAAATTGCATTCAGAATATGAATTTGTCCTCAGGAGTTAGTTTTGGTAGGTTACTTTGTTTAATATATAAATTTTTGTCCAACAAAACAGTGCATGCTAACATATGTATCATATCAGCTAATACTGAAAACACTGGAATAAGTTCTATTGAAAGTGAAGTGATTTCTAACACTCAATGTTACACTGACTGCAGCTTCAACAGATCAGGTATCCAAAATCAGTTATTGTTTTCAAAATATCTCTATACATGTGTAGTTATTCAACAATATTAATTGTTCTAAATGTTCTTTCACACCTGAGGACGTTGTTGCATGAATTTATATTTTAGTTTAGATAACATGCACACTGTTAGAACAAAATCAAACGTCAATAATGACAGCATTATACTTGCATAACATATCCTGTTTTGCAAACCAAAATCTTATATCTACTTATTGTATTCCCATCATTAACAATTAAAATCCTAATTATTATCAGAATGTTTTGCACTGAAATTCTGCATTGAATAATCGCTCTACAATGTGGACTTTAGATGGAAATAAATGTAGGCACATTCTGAATGGAATAAACGAGAATGAAAACAGGAAACCATTAGTGGACTTCGGTGGTGGTGAGTTATGTGGTTCAAAAGAAATATAAATTGATAATAAGATTGAAAGCATAAAACTAAAATATTTTGTCCCAAAAAATGCCTTTGTACGAAATCAACATGCTCAGACAACAGTTGACACCAGTATCATGATCAGCGGTATGATATTGAATTTGTCATCTTTGTACAGTATATATTATCATTGTCTTCAATTTAGTTTTGGTTTTCTGTTTTTCAATGTTAAATTTTTCTCATTAGACATGCAGCAAAATGCTTCAATGGATGCAAGAAGAAGAAGAAAAATGATAATTTGTAGCAAGTTCAAACAATCAAATAATACACATTCAGGTATAAATACAGCTTAATTGCATATATATTTTCTACTCATTCGTGTTGTATACATATTTGAATCAATATATAGAGTTTTTTAGCTTACAACTTTGAAAGTAATGTTATATATTTATTATATAGGTCAAGCAATTCAAAATATTGCAGAAAACAATTTTGCGAACAATGTCATCAGTAATCCATAAAATCATAAGCTTATTTTCAATTAAAATTGTAGAATATAAAACCATATTAACATTTCTACTTAGGTGCAGATCAATCTAAGTGTAATGACAGTGAAGCAAATGATATTGAGAATTTGAATTTAACCTCTGCAATTACTGTTGGTAAGTTATTTTGTTTTATATATCAGCTAATTTAACCTCGAAACGCAGCTCATGGTAAAATGTTTATTATAACAGCTAATACTCCAAATACTGAAAGAAGTTGTGTTCAAAGTGCAATCATTTGTAGCAATGATTGTAATCCTCAATGCAGTCTCAACAAGCGAGTATCCAAATCGGTTATTGTTATGAAAACATGTACATGCTTGAAGTCAATCCAATCTGTAATTATTCAATAGTATTGACGGCTGTAAATATTGTTTCGCAGGAAAAAAATTTATTGCATCTAATCATATCTCAACATATAATTCATGTTATCATTATTCCCAGACAAATGAAGGTATTTTATTAATGATGTCTTATGATAAATTTTAACTTCAATTAATCTCTGAATACTGATTCTAGAATCTGTTTTCCTAGGAGAGAGTTCAAATCAGTCTACTGTACAAGATAGTAATATATCATACTCTGTTTGCAAGAAGAATGCTGTCAAATATCGATCTAATACTTTTCAATCAATTACGAGGACATTATATTATGAAGAAGAGTATGAACAACAACAAAGTCAGGGTAAATTACAAATTAGTAATACATTCTCTTATTTATATATATACATATATTTTTCATTCTTTATTTGTGAAATTTAAAGCTTCAAATCTATCTTATTAATATTTTGCAGTTGACATAGCAAGTGTTTTTAGCTATGATCTGTATTCACAAGCTGAATCCCAACGTGAGCAAATATTACACTACTACAACTTTTGTATTCTTGCCATTAATCATAAGTTATAATGAACTTATGTTTTTTATTTAGAAATTGTTGATTTTGGACAACCTTGCATTGAATGTCAACATTGTCAAGCAGAATTGTGGTATGAAGAAAGGGCTGAAAAATCAAAAACATTGCGGGAAGTTCAATTTTCTCTTTGTTGCCAAAAGGAAAGGTACAACTACCTTTGTTACAGGAACCACCCAAATTGTTGGTAGATTTGTTAAATGGTGGAGATTATAGAAGCAAACATTTCTTGGATAAAATTAGAACTTACAATAGTATGTTCTCTTTTACATCCATTGGTGGTAAGGTTGATTCTGCAATCAATAACGGATCTGGGCCTCCTCAATTCATTTTAAATGGACAAAATTATCATCGAATTGGAAGTTTGTTGCCAAACAATGGTTGTACTCCAAAGTTTGCCCAACTTTATATCTATGACACACAAAATGAGATAGCTAACAGAATGAATCATTTTGGGTAAGTTCAATTATGTTTATGTTATTGGTTTTAATATATTTTTGTTCATTTAATTTCACAAAAAAAGAAGTATTCATTTCACAATTTTGGTGTAGGTCTAAATCAAAGGAGTCAACATTTGATCAATCTTTGGTACTTGATTTGAGTAAGATGATTGATGAACACAATGTGCTTGCTAAATCTTTTAGAAGAGTCAGAGATTTTGTGCATGAGGATAACAAATCAGATTTCACATTAAAATTATTTCGAAATCGATTGAAAGATCCTAGAGTGTACAACACACCTACAGTAGATGAGATAGCAGCATTAATAGTTGGTGATCTTTGTAACATGGATGCCGGAAGAGATATAATTGTAAAGAAACATTGTGGTCAGTTGACACGGTTGCATGAAACACACACTGCATTTATTCCATTGCAATATCCTTTGATGTTTGCCTATGGTGAGGATGGTTACCAGGAAAACATTCCTATTAGAGATTCTTCCAATCCTAATGAAAGTCGTAAGAGAATTCGTATTTCCTTAAGGGAATTCATTGCGTTCAGAATTCAACAAAGAGCTATTGAGTTTGGTAATATAGTGAATGGACGCAGGTTGTTTCAACAGTTTGTAGTTGATTGTTATACTATGATAGAATCTCAAAGATTGTCTTTTATAAGAGCAAATCAGAAATTAATCCGCTCTGACATACTTAATGGCTTACAGGAAGCAGTGCATAGAGGAGAGACAGATCCATCAACAATAGGTAAACGTGTAGTTCTGCCTGGTTCTTTTACTGGTGGCATGAGGTATATGTTCAACAATTGTCAAGATGCCATGGCTATTTGTAAGAGATACGGATATCCAGATTTATTCATAACTATAACGTGTAATGTGAATTGGTATGAAATTCGTGACTTTGTTGTGCCAAGAGGCTTAACAGCTTCAGATAGACCAGATGTTGTTTGTAGAGTCTTCAAAATGAAATTAGATCAAATGATGGTAGATTTCAAAAAAAAAAAGTTCTTTGGCACTGTTAATGCAGGTATGAATTTTGGATTGCACCACTTTAAGTGTTAAGAAACTTTAATATACAAATAACTTTAACCAAATATATTTTGTTGTACAGGAATGTATACGATTGAGTTTCAGAAAAGAGGATTGCCACATGCTCACATATTGTTATGGTTAGATGGAGAGCACAAATTGCAAAATGCAAGGGATATTGATCAGATAATTTCTGCTGAATTACCACATCCACATCTTTATCCAAAACTTTCCAAAGTAGTTTCAAGCTACATGATACATGGACCATGTGGAGCAGTGAATTTCAAATCACCTTGCATGAAAGAAGGTAGATGCTCTAAGTTTTATCCAAAAAAGTTCACATCGTCAACTTCCATAGATGAAGAAGGATATCCATGTTACAAACGTCGTGATAATGGTGTATTTCTTGAAAAAAATGGAGTTAAGATAAATAACAGCAATGTGGTTCCCTATAGTCCAACTCTTCTTATGAGATATCAAGCTCATATAAATACTGAATATTGCAATAAGTCTAACTCAATAAAGTATCTCTTCAAATATGTCAACAAAGGTCCAGATAGAGCTACAATTAAGATATCTCAATCGACTGCAGAATGTACAGAGGTAGATATGGTTGATGAAATAAAAAGATATTATGATTGCAGATACTTATCTCCATGTGAGGCAGTGTGGAGAACTTTTGCTTTTGACATCCATGAAAGATGGCCTGCGGTTCAGAGATTAGTATTCCATTTGCGAAATGAGCAATCAATTCTATTTAAAGATGATGATGAGCAAATTGACGTACTCTTGAGCAATCACGAAAGTCTTAATACAAAGTTCTTGGCCTGGTTTGAAGCTAATAAAATATACGATGATGGAAAGAACCTCACTTATGCTGAATTTCCAAGCAAATTCGTATGGATGCCTCAGCAAAGAAAATGGAAACCACGAAAGCAAGGATTCAATATTGGAAGACTTACATTTGTTCCTCCTGGTTGTGGTGAGCTATACTATATGAGGATATTGCTAACAATACAAAAAGGCTGCATTGATTATGATAGCATCAAAACAGTTAATGGAAAATGTTTTGCAACATACCAGGAGGCTTGCTATGCATTGGGATTGTTGGCAGATGATAAAGAGTTTATTGACGCAATTAAAGAAGCAAGCCATATTGCGTCTGGCAATGAACTAAGAAGGTTATTTGTAACTTTATTAGTCATGAATACAATGTCAAAACCAGATGTAGTTTGGAAATCCACATGGAAATTACTCTCAGATGGAATCTTATACCAAAAGAGAAAAGATTTTAATATACCAGGTACGAAATCTGTTCATATTCTAAATATTTAAATTTTCTAATTTTAAATTTAATACATTTGAAATAATGACTCCTGTTTTATAGGACTTCAAATTGGTGAAAATGAACTACATAACCTTTGTCTTCTAAAGGTACATGACTTATTATTGTCCAATGGCAGATCCTTAACAGATTATCATTGTCTTCCACAACCTGATGTTTCAGATTCTTTGTTATTCGAAAATAGATTTATTATTGATGAATTGAATTATAATGAAGAAGAGATGCATAAATTACATTCATCACTTCTACAAATGCTTACTGATGAACAGTTACATGTGTATGAAGACATCATGAATGCAGTAATTTCACAAGTAGGAGGATTCTTTTTTCTTTCTGGATATGGTGGCACAGGAAAAACCTTCATGTGGCGAACATTGTCAGTTGCTCTTAGATCTAAGCGAATGATTGTTTTAAATGTAGCTTCCAGTGGAATTGCTTCATTATTGCTTCCTGGTGGTAAGACAGCCCATTCAACATTTTGCATACCATTACTCATAAGCGAAGAATCAACGTGCAATATAGCACAAGGTAGTCTTCGTGCTAGGCTTTGATTGAAGCAAAGTTAATTATATGGGATGAGGCACCCATGATGAATAGACTGTGTTTCGAAGCATTTGATCGAACACTTAGAGATATAATGAGAATCCAAAATGAAGAAAATAGTGCCAAACCATTTGGTGGAAAAGTTGTTGTTTTGGGAGGGGATTTTAGGCAAATCTTGCCAGTTGTAAAAAAGGGATCACGATATGATATTCTAAAATCTTCAATTAACTACTCAGAATTGTGGAAACATTGCAAAGTTTTAAAGCTTTCACAGAATATGAGATTGAACAGTGCAAAATGTCTTGAAAGTGCAAAACATATTAAAGAATTTGCTGATTGGATTCTTCACATTGGAGATGGTAACATGGATTTAAATGAAGATGGTGAAGTCAATATTGAAATACCAGAAAATCTTCTAATTCAAAATAGTGAATCACCTCTATTGACTTTGGTTGAATTTGTTTATCCAGAATTTATTCATAACATGATGTCTCCTGGATTTTTGATGATGGAGCAATACTTTGTCCTACAAGCGATTACGTGCAAGAGGTAAATGACTTCATTTTATCTTTAATATCCGGTGAAGAGATAACTTACTTAAGTTCAGACACACCTTGCCAGTCAGATGAAGACCAAGATATTCAAAGTGAGTGGTTTACATCAGAATTCTTAAATGAAATTAAATGTTCGAGTATTCCAAATCATAAACTTAAATTGAAAGTCGAGTGTACCTATAATGCTTCTAAGAAATCTTGATCAAGCAAGCGGTCTTTGTAATGGCACAAGATTGCAAGTGAACCATCTGGGAAAAAACGTTATTTCTGCTACTGTAATCACAGGAAAAAATATTGGTGACAAAATCTTTATACCAAGAATGGATTTGGTGCCTTCGGATTCAGGATTTCCTTTCAAGTTTCAAAGAAGACAATTTCCAATATGTCTTTGCTTTGCGATGACAATCAATAAAAGTCAAGGACAATCTCTTTCTAAAGTTGGACTTTATCTACCACGTCCAGTATTTACACATGGACAGTTATACGTTGCTATATCTAGAGTGAAATCAAAGAAAGGATTGAAAATCCTTATCCTAGATGAAGATGGAAATACAACTACAACAACAAAAAATGTGGTCTACAAAGAAATTTTTGAAAATCTATAAAAAGAGAGCACATGTAACATGCTGAGGTAATTTTTTTTATACAGTTAAGTACTGTTTATTACTCATCAAAATTAAAATTAATTGTATCATTTATTATATAATCAATTGCAGGTACATGATCTTGAAGATAATTTTAAACCATGTTCATTTTTATTATAAATTGTTATTATTTTTATTTTTATTTCTTTGTATATTTATTCTTTCAAATTATCATTCAAATATTCTTTATAGGTATAACATTATAAATATATAATAATTTTAAATCATTAAATTAATACACGTGCAATGCACGGGTACAAGTACTAGTAATAATACAAAAGGAAGAAATGGCAGAAGGTTTTCCCAAGGACTTCAATCAAAGAAGGTTTCTCAATTCTCTATTTCTCGATAATGGTTAACCGCCCATAATATTTCCCGATTTTGGCCGAAGAAGCTCACATATTCCAAAAATGAGAAAATGCTGCAGGTTGTTATGTATGGGGCCAACAAATTTTGTTAAATTTGTAGAACCAAAGCCACAATTAGATTAAAAAGCAAATAAATTTGATCGTGCGAAAGACAAACATCTTTCATTAAACATGAACAAATAAAACAGGAGACTTCAACTGCATCAACCAAAAAGTCTAAAAAAATTACACGGATTATATGCTTAAAACATGTAATATCCAACTAAAATTCAAGTTTGCAAGACTAATATAAAGCCCCTAGAATCGGGGAAGCTTCAAAACCACTGTTTTTCATCCAAGTTATTCAAATGCAAAGGGGAAACAACATCACTGCCCAAGATCGCTATTGTCGTCATTATCTGTATCTTAACCTCCACCACCAGAACCATATTTCTTTCCGAACACGATGAGCTGTAGCTTATCATAGCCGGCAAGCACTCCAGCACCTGCAACAGCACGTAATATGTTTGCACCGGCACCTTTAAAGAGTGACTTTGTACCCTCTTTTGCGACAATTATCTTGAATGCTTCCAAAGAACTCTTGTATTTTACAGCTTCTCCAGATGTCATCATCATCCTTCTACGCACAGTATCAATGGGGTAAGAGGCCAAGCCGGCACCTATTGTGATTCCCCATCCCAGTAGAAAACTTGCAAAGAAACTATCCTGTTAACAAGAAGGATAACTAAGGTAAGTAAACATAAGAGCATACAGAATAGCTTCATTAAGAAACTGTTTAAACCAAATCTGGTTAGGCACATCAACAAATATCAAGGAACCAGAAACCTATGACCATATTCGTGGCAGGAACATTTAACTAAGTTGCTTTATCACAAAATAAAACTAAAAGACATAAATCCAAAAAAAAACGAAATTAAGATGAGTAGTTAATACCCCGTAATAAAACAAACCAGATTTTAAATTCAAACTTTATATTTACCTGCAATCCACCAACCAAGACAACTGGTTTCAAAGAATCATACATTCCAAAGTAAAGACCACGGTACACTATGATTCCAACGCACGAGATGTTGAAACCACGGTAAAGGCCAGCAATACCATCAGACTGGATGGTTTTCCTGTAAACATCAATCAAGCCATTGAACTGCCTCTCTCCACCCTTCTTTGCAGCCTTTGCATCATTTGCTAGACGAGTCCGAGCATAGTCCAATGAATAGACAAACAAGAGGGAGGAAGCCCCAGCAGCCCCACCAGAAGCTAGATTCCCAGCAAACCACTTCCAGTAGCCATCTTTATCTTTTTTGAAGTTGAAAAGCCTCTTGAAATAATCCTTAAAAGCAAAGTTCAATGCCTGAAAAAAAAACAAAAGAAAGCATTATCGATACAGAAATAACAAATAGATAGTGCAGACCAAACAGCGAAATGACATAAAAGTGCATTCAGCCCATTAAATCAAATAAAAGTAACCATAGGGATGCAAATTAACGAGAGCTATGATTATATATCTTCTAAAATTCTTTCCCACAAAGCATAAGCAACTCTGAAAATAGAAGAACACTTTATGAACAACACTTTAGAAAGACAATGTGGAGAACAAATATGCAGAGCCACTGGGTTTAATGTGGTGTAGTGCAATAGATCCAGGAAAAATATAACGGCACAGATGTAGGTATGAGTTTTGTAAATGTGAAATAAAAGGAAAATAGAGACACTACAGAAGTACAAAATCATAGACAGTCGGAACAATATATCAGATGTCCCATGCTTAAAATTAAAAAAAAAAGACAGATCTAACAACCGAACCTATATTCCAACTTCACGGGAAAGAAAAATCACCTGAGTAGGGAAGTATCTGATAACGTTAGCCGTGTTTCCTCTCCAAAGAGCAATCACCCCTTCATCCTTCATGGTTCGAGAGAAACAATCGCCAATTCCCTTGTATGGTTCAGACAACCGACCACTCTTGATCATTTCATCCTGGTTTTGGATAAGTAACTTGACTCGCTCGATTGGAGCTGCAGCCGTCTTGGACACAGCAGCTGACACTCCTCCCATGAGGAAATCCACCAAAAATCCAGACACCCCTTTCTCAGCTGGTGCATGTGCTGTGACTGGAACCAAACCCAAAGACTGCAAGCCTCCATTGACGTAACTACCACTGGTAGAATAGTTTCTGGAGTGATTAGGAGCGAGCCTGGACACAAGGTAAGACTGTCCAGATAACTTCTGAACTACTGATGGATGCCGCGAATGCAATCCATCCGCCATCGCTGCACTTCAAACTGTTACCTATCAACATTTAAACAAAAATCACATCAGCAGTGACAGACACAAGAAAAATTTTAAAAAAAATTAGATTTGGTAGAATCCCTTCTCGCTTCTTAGATTTAAAAAGTGTCCTTTAATACAATTTCACGCTACTCAACTATTCCCATCCAAAATCTATTAAGTTCTTAAAATTGTTTCCAAAAAGAGTTCTTTTTTAAAAAGAAAATAGAAACCAAAGACACGATTGTCCTCTCTAATAGCCTTGCTATGATTCATTCCCAATCAAGATCTATAGATACACACGGATAAATTCCACATCTACATATAAGATAAGTAGCAAGTGAAACAAAAGTCGGCAACAGTTTCTATGTCGGTCCAAAATCAATTGAAGTTTACAATTTAAATTCAGTGTGGGATACTGAGTTCAAATCAAGTCACAACTAAAACAGAAATTATTGCTTATAGCTTACTAACAAAGCGAACAAGAACGAACTAACAAAAATTATAACAAGTAACAGAAAAAAAGGAATTAGTAAGATCAGTAATAAAATATGCAATAGATCGAAAGTAGATGAATGCAGATCTTAAAGAGGAAGAAGAAACTGAAGTAGCTTAGTTTGAGAAAATGGGAAGAACGATACCCAACAAGGAAGGAGAGAGAAGCTTCGTGCCTTCCTCTGATAGTCAGCGAATACAAGGAGCCACACTCACCGAATAAATGGGAGCAGTATTAGGGTTTTATTTAATGACTATCACACCCTTCCTCGCTTTAGTGTCAAAATAACATTTTTCTTTAATTTTAGACTTATTTTTAAGTATAATAAATATTAAAAATATTCCAAAATTCTTAACAACAACAAAAAGTAGAAATAATCTCTCTCAACTTCGTATCTATGTTCCACCAATCAATTTGATATAAACTTAAAATATATATATGTTAACATTTTACTTTTATTTTAATTTTCTTATTTTATTTATTGTATTTAATATTATTTATTTAACCTTTAATATTATTTATTTTATTTTATATAACATATAACAACTTCAATACTTTTATATATTAATATCTCTTTTTCTTTAATAAAATATCTCAAATTTAAAAAATATATTATAATCATTCATCTCTCATTTTATTATATTTAACATGATGTATATATTGAGTGTTCTAATTAATTATAAAGTTAGTCAATTTTTTAAATACTAAAATATAAAATCTGACGATTTAATATAAAAAATTAATAAAATTATTTTATCGTAAATATTATTAAGTAACTTTTAAAATAATAACAATAAATTAAAAAAATAAAAATAAATTATTTTAAAATATTTTATTTACTACAAAAATATTTTTTTAATGTATATAATTAGAGCTGTTAAAATAGGCCTAACCCGATGGACTGACCCGTATAGTCTATGATTCAGGTCAGGCTAGGCTTAAAAAATTGTGCCTTATATAACAATAAGTTTTTTTTAGCCTGACCCATTTGGTCCGATGTCCATATGGGCCAAGGCCAGGCTGGCCCGTAGGCTAATGGGTTGGCCCGTTTATTTTTTATATTAAATTTTTGTTCTTAATTGATATGTTGTCATACCAAAGAAAGAAACCCTAGTGTCTCAGAGTCTCTGTTTTTTTTTTCATTTCTTCTCTTCCTTTCTCACAAGCTCTTTAATCTCCTCTACTGCACTACTCCTCTAACATCTAACAAGTCTCTGTTATGTTGTTTAGTATGTGCTTGACTCTTTTGAAAGTACTTAGTATGTGATTTAAGTTTTTTTACAAGTTGTTCAAATGTAAACAGTTTTACACACACATTCATGTAAATATATTATATATTTATATTTATATTGTTGATAAAAAATTATATTGTAGATATATTATAATATTTTTTTAATTTTTAATTAGGCTAAAAATGGCTCGTTGGTCCGTTGGCCTAACGTAGGGTCAGGCCAGGCTAAAAATTGTGACCCGTTTTAAAATATAGGTCAGGCTAGGCTATTAGATTTTCTGAACTTGGCCCGTAGGGTCAGGCCAGGCCAGGCTGGGCCGGGTCGCCCGTTTTAACAGCTCTATTATAACCATATTTAAAATATATATATATATATATATATATATATATATATAACCATATATAAACACTTTGTATATATACTTTTCATATTCTTATTTATTTTTTTATTACATTTTAAAAAATATAAATTATTCATATATTAGAAAATAATTATAAATTATACAATACAAATTCTAATTATTATTTATATATTTTTTATATTTTAAATATAAAGACAACTTTTTTATTATATAAAAAAATGTAAATATGTGTGTTTCTATTTGTATGTACTTCATTATGTAGTTTTGTATTTCAAATGAAAGTTATCATGATAGAATTTTTTTCTTTTGAAGAATATGTATGTAAAAAATAAAATTTTTAAAAATTTAATATTTATTTAAATTAAAAAATAAAAATATAAAACATATAATAAAAAAATACAAAAACAAAAATAATAAACTTGAATTATGTGTCAACTTATTATATTAAGAAGAAAAATTAATCTCATTTACTAACATGTATATTTTAATTATATGTTAAAAATTGTAATTGATGGACCAAACCAGTCGAATAAAATTTATTTAGTTTGCAATAAATAAACTTAAATGAAATTTTCTATTAAAAATGGAATAGACAAATTTATTTTGATTATACATATATTACTATTTTAAAATTAATATATAAAAAAACCATAACAGCATAATTCACTTTTATCTTTATTTTCAAAGATAGTATTTTATTCTTGACTATATTTTATGTTGTAAAAATGGAGATATTATATTTAAAAAATAACAGTACCTAATTAATTATATTACTTATATAATAAATTATTTTATAAATATAATTATGTTACATCCTCAATTATGTTTTATATTTTTCTTCTTCTTACTTTTATGTAGAAACCTTTCTTATTTACAAATCATCAAAAACTTTTTATTCTCATTTTATAACTTTCTGAATTATATTTTTTATATAATTTTATATATATATATATATATATATATATATATATATATTGTCAAAATTGGTGTTTGGTTTAGCATGTTAAATAATAGTTCAGTCTCTTTCACATTTTAAAATGAAGTATAAATTTTGTCTAGTTTGATCTTAAGTGAAATCTACATACTAAAAATAACTTTTTACTTAATTAAAAATTAAAAGAATTATAATTATATCTATAAAAAAGTTATGATATATTATTGTTTAAAAATTAAAAATTTTAATATTTAACAATTAGATGTATTATACAATAACATCATATATTTTGATTTAATATTACTTTTTTCAGCAACAATAAATATATGAAAAATACTTCACATACACTTGATTTTGAAATCAACACCTAACCAACACCTTCATTATATATTATTGATCAAAAGTTTAAAATTTTAATATTTAACAACTAGATATATTATACAACAACATCACATATCTTGATTTAATATTACTTTTTTCAGCAACAATAAATATATGAAAAATACTTCACATACACTTGATTTTGAAACTAACACCTAGCCAACACCTTCATTATAGCTATTTTTTATTTAAATTAAAAACCTTTTGATTGGACAATGCATTGAAAAGATAGATATTGCATATAAGTATCTAATATTTTGGATGTATGTGTATCATTATCTTAAATATATATATAACGACAAAAATGAAAAATTTGTGCAAAATTGTTCACAACTAAACAAAATAAATTGAGTAAAAAAAACTTAAAATATCATACAAAGGAAATGACACAGAATATATCATTTAACTAATAAGAATAATGCAATCTAGCGTTGGATCCAAACATGTCTTTCTTTACCACATCATCTACCCTTACTCACTTTTACGGGTACATGAATTAAAGTGCAACTATGAAAATATATAATAATTAATTTTGTCCTCGGTCTTATATACTCTCATATATGGAAATGAATATATTAAATAATTTCATCTTCAGACATCTTTTGCCTCCATGACATATTTATTACTGTCCACACACACATATAAAATAATTGTTGTCTATAAAAATATTCTTTGAGTAGGATATACATATGGGTCTGGCCGTCTAAGTCCACACTCATAAATTCGCACTATAAAAAAATTGTCTATCTAGTCTGCACTTTAAATGATTTTTAATTTTTATAAATCATATTCGTCCCACAAAACCCGCAAGTTGAACGGGTAAACCTGGAACCTCAAAGGGAGATTTTATAGCATTCATTTGTATAATAAGAATTTACTCAAAATGTTCAATCAATAAAAGCAATATAAATAAATTTTGGGTTAAATTAGACTTAGTGATAACTAATTGAAGAAAAAAATATTAGATTTTATATTGAATTAGACTTGGTGATAACCTATAAAAATAATGAGTATTAGATTTTAGGTTAAATTTGACTTGGTGTTGCGGGTTATGGATAGTATGTGAAGATCATGGGTAAAAAGTGTTTAACTTGTGAGTTGTGAGGGTCAAGTATAAAAATACTGACAATAAAAATATATAAAAAAATATAAGTTCGCACTTGTATAGATTGCGGGTAATACGAGTGATTCACAGATTTTTATCCAAATACACAATTTTAGTCTAATATTAAACAATTATATTAATATCTTCAAAATCCATAACATAACATGTCTAATTAAAATAAAATAAATATTAAGAATAAAAAATAACATAAAAGAAAAAATGAATCAGTCTATTAGCCTGCACATTAACCTAGTTTTGACTGATATGAATCTCGGACCAAACAAGTTAAGATAAAAAAAACTATTTTTATTCAAGTCATCATTTTTAAGTCTGAATTTATCAAAATTATAAATCATTCGAAGTGATCCCTTAGACCAAACTCATTTAACTCTTCTATCCACTTATAATAAACTACTCATAATTCTTTTGAATAAACTTTCTACTATTAACTAAAATTTATTAAAGATTTTTATCTCAACTTTATGAATTTTAATCACGCAAAAGTGACTTAAAAAATGTTATTAGCATTTGTTGCAAGGTTTTAATATAAACTAATAAAGATCACCAAAATATAAATTTGAAAGTTCCTATTATATATTTATTGATATATTTAGTAAAACTATTAACTTTAGAATAATTATCCAAAATCATATTTACATTTATTTTTAAGTAATTTATTATGTAAAAAAATCAAATTAAAAAGTGTGTACTAGTTAAACTTAAAACTTTTTAAATCAAATATTTCATTTGAAATATATTACACTCTCACTAAAAGATACATTTATTTCACAACTTAAAAAATAAGAATATATATGTTGTTTTGGATCACACCGCTACTGCACTTTCCTTCCTACACGTTAGGCCCAAGTCAAGTCTACTTTCCGTGATAGATAAGACAAAAATATAATAAATATGATTTTTGTTCCAGTAAAGAAATTGACTTTTGATTGACTATAATTTTTTTACTCCTCTAAAATTAAAATCACTAATTTTTATCACTAATTTTATATTACACTAATTAACTATTAACTATTTATTTATGTGTTGAGTAAAATTTTAAATAATCGATCCAAAAGACAAATAATATGTCACTTAAAAAAAATTTTAATCATCTATCTTAAAATGAGTATTATTAGTAACTAAAAATAATGATAAAGAATTTTGGAGGGATAAAAAAAAAAAAAAATAAAGATATTAAAACCAAAATTCATATATTTTATAAGGACCAAAATTAGTAATTTCAAATTTTATAAAAAAAGAATATTTTTATATAAAAATAAAAATCAAAACTCGTAAATTTTACATATATTAAAACATACTTAACCATGGTTACTATTTATTTGCTCTGAATTTTTCTTAATGGGATTGTTAAGAATGGAATATTTTTATAATTATTTTATAAGTAACTTTTTGTCTATTTTGAAAAAACTATTCTTATTTTAATATAATGTTTTCAATTATATTATTATTAGATGATTTTAAATATTTTATCCACTTCATATAAGCAAGAAAAATTATTATTAGAAATTACAACAAAATGTTAAAATAAATTTAATATGATATATTTGTTATATTTTTTATTTGGAGTTAATCTTTATGAATAAAAAATAAAAGCAAAAATAATGAGAATACAAGAATATCTCCTGCAATTAAGGGTTTCGAAGGAGATAACCTAACACATCGTGCAATTATTTTGACAAAACATTTTATGTAGTTCATAAATATTTTATATAGTTAAAATTTGTTTTTACCATATTAATAATATTTAATAAATAAAAATATTTTAATAATTTGTAGTGTTTTGGAAATTATTGTTTTAGAATCTATTTAGGAAAACTCTTTCATAAGAATAGAAAAAAAATAAGAAGTGATTTTTTTTCACAAATTAAAATTAATTTATGTATAAGTTAACTTATAGAAGGTTTTTATTAGATATTTTTTCTATTTTTTTTAATTTATGTATGAATTAATTTTAATTTATATATTCTATTTTAATAACTATAATTTTTATGGAGAAGATTTTATGTTAAAATGATTTTTAACCTCTAGTGGTCTGAATTTCCAAGTCTGTGAAGTTACTTTTGTATATCTTTCTTTTTTAATTTAAGGTGAAAATATGGGCATATATATGCATGTTACAAACACCATTCTCACACATGCATCTGTACTTTATTTCCTTAACATTTATTGATTTTTTTAATAATTTTTTGCATAATTTTAATATAGGCATTTTTACTACTTTATAAATACTTTTTACATTACATGATTTTAATTATTCAATATAATATCTTTACTTGTTTTATTACAGTAGAGATATACAAAAAAATATTGATAACGAATTTGTTACAGTTTAACGAGTAATTTGAGTTTGAATCCAGAAATATATATTTACACTAAATAACCGAAAATAGAATTTTGTCATTTATTATGATCTTATTCAACTCAAGCAATATCACTTTCTTACAAGATACTTGAGGACTTGAAAAGAAACAATATTAATATATAATGGTAACATTCTAAGCAACATAATAAGGTTATAGAAATGGAAAATATCATTCTCTGGAATATGATATGCACTATTGTCTTGCGAGACCAGAAAGATATAACCTTAAAAATGTGAATTGTATTGTAATTTGCAATTTTTATTTACTGTTCTTGTTGGGATTGTTTGAGTTGATTTTTATATCAGCTTGTCATATACGATATACATATATCATATATGTGCATGTTCACTTCTTATATTGTAATTATGTTTTTTATAGCATGATCACTCCTATGTAATCTTGAACGGTATATGGACACTTTTAATTACAAATACTCATTATTCAACACCTATCATTATCATTGTGTATCTTTCTTTTCGTAAGAGAGGAAAACAAATGTGTTTCTATATAAATGTAGGCATGTTAGAACTTTAGTGGAGCTGATCAGGTTTAGTGGGGTGTGTAGCAATATAGTAAAAGGTAGGTTGAAGATAGTTCATAGTATGGAGAAATTTTGAAACACACACATTTATAAGATTTTCTACAACTTTCTAAGATTTTCTGTTACTTTCTAGAATATTTTGGAACTATCTAGAAATTTGTATCATAATTTAACACTTCTCCTTTATGCAAATTTCAGTAACTTCAAGCATAGATCGTAATTGTTCAAATTTAACTCTTGGTAGTGCCTTTGTAAATATGTCTACAACTTGATCTTTTGTCAAACAATATTCTAATTGAATTTGTTTAGTTACTTCAACCTCTCTCATGAAGTGATATTTAATAGTTATGTGCTTTGTTCTTTGATGATGGACTTGATTCTTTACCATGGCTATAACTGATTTGTTGTCGCAGTAGATGATGGTAGATTGATCTTGTTGTTCTCCCATTTCATCAAGTATTCATCTAAGTCATATTTCTTGACTTGTAGTTTCTGCAGCTGCCACATACTCTGCTTCAGTTGATTGTACTACTGTTGCTTGTTTCTTTGATGCCTAGGAAAAAAATCCTGATCCAAGTGAGAAGACATAACTTGATGTACTCTTCATGTCATCTATAGATCCTTCCCAATCACTATTAGTGTAGCCAACCAACCTTGAGTTAGGCATGGTTTTGTACCATATACCAAACTCTTTTATGCCCTGTAAATATCTTAAAATTCTTTTTGTTGCTCCAAGATGAATATGACTTGGTCTTTGCATGAATCTTGATAGAAGACTTGTAGCATACATGATATCTGGTCGTGTGGCTGTAAGATATAGTAAACTTCCAATCAAACTCTTATAGCGTGATGCATCAGCTTCTGGTGCTCCATCATCCTTCTGTAGTTTCTCATTTGTCACTAATGGAGTAGTGATAGATTTGCAGCCGTACATCTTGAACTTCTTTAGTAAAGCCTCAATATATTTCTTTTGAGAGATAAATATTCCTTTTTTTGGTTGCCTTACCTCTATGCCAAGAAAGTAATTCATCAAGCCAAGGTCAGTCATCTCAAATGTCTTCATCATGTCTTCTTTTAATTCTTTCATCATCTTTATATTGTTTCCTGTGTAAATAAGATCATCCACATATAGAGAGACAATGAGAGTATCATACTGACCTTGGGTCTTGATGTAAAGTGTTGGCTCACTCTTGCTCCTCCTGAATCCTTGATCGATGAAGTATTGATCAATTCTGCTATACCATGCTAGAGGAGCTTGCTTCAAGCCATATAAAGCTTTTCTTAGCCTTAGCACTTTAACTTCGTTACCTTTGCTTATAAATCCTTGTGGTTGCTCCACATATATTTCTTCTTCAAGAACACCATTTAGAAAGGCTGATTTGACATCCAATTGGTAAATGCTCCATCCCTTTTGTGCTAAAAGAGCTATTAGAGCTCTGATTGTGTCTAAGCGAACAACTGGGGCAAATGTCTCATTATAGTCAATACCAAGCTGTTGTGAATATCCCTTTGCTACCAACCTATCTTTGTGCTTTTGTATAGTGTCGTTAGGATTTAGCTTTGTTTTATAAACCATTTTAACTCCAATGACATCCTTTCCATGCAAACAATCTACTAGTTCCCAAGTATTATTCTTTTCAATCATTTTAATTTCTTCCTCCATTGCCTTGATCCACACATCTTGCTTTGCTGCTTCTTTGTAGCATTTAGGCTCAAGCATTGCCATGTTGCATGTTTCATATATTTTCGCCAAAGATCTTACTCGTCTAGCAATAGAATCTGGTGAGAAATCTTGTTGTGTAGGTGAATGAAGCATACCTAGATCTTCTGTCACTTCTTGAACTTCTTCTTGAGATTGTTGTATTGGAACAAAGATGTTGTTTCTCGTGATTTATCCTTTCTCCCAATTCCAAGAAGCATTTCATCAACTTCAATATCTCTACTGATGGTGAGCTTCTTTGTCTGTAGGTTGTAAACTCTATAACCTTTTGATTGTGTGTTATATCCCAAGAAGATTCCTCGTATAGTCTTGTCTTCTAATTTGTGCCTTTTCTGATCTGGTACATGTATGTAGAAAATAGATCCAAAAACTCTTAAGTGCTTAGCTGATGGTTTTTTTCTGCTCCAAGCTTCAATTGGAGTTTTATCTTTGACTGATTTAGTTGGACATCTGTTGAGTATGTAGACAGCAGTGTATACTGCTTCTGCTTCTGCCCAAAAAGTGTTAGGTAAGTCTTTCTCTTTTAGCATTGATCTAGCCATCTCCATAACTATGCGATTCTTCCTTTCTGACACACCATTTTGTTGTGGAGAATATGCAACTGTAAGTTGTCGCTCAATTCCTTCGTCTTCACAAAACTTATCGAACTCATGTGAGTTATATTCTTTTCCTTTATCACTTCTTAAAACTTTCATATGTCTCTCACTTTGTTTCTCGACGAGAGCTTTAAACTTCTTGAATATTCCAAAAACTTCTGATTTTTCTTTAATGAAATAAACTCAGGTCATTCTAGAAAAGTCATCAATGAAAAGGATGAAGTACCTGTTGTTAGTTAGTGACAGTGTCCTCATCGGTCCACATATGTCTGTGTGGAAACAAGTTTTTCGCTCTCCACACTTTGTCTGTTGAGAATGGTAACTTGTGTTACTTTCCGAGAAGACATCCTTCACAAGCTTCATTAGTTCCTTTCAAGTATGATAATTCTCTCATTATATTCTTCTTATGCAACAACTTCAAAGTCTGGGTGTTGAAATGACCAAATCTTCGATGCCAAAGCCATGAATCATCAACTTGGACTTTCATGGCAATATCAGTAGTATGTTTGAAGTTTATCGGAAAACTTTTATTTCTTTTCTCCATTTTAATTTCACCAATCTCTCATCTTTTGTTGTCATATATTCGACAAGTATCTCCTTTAAAGTGAAGAGTGTACCCTTTCTCCATCATTTGACCAATGCTCAAGAGATTTTCTTTAAGATTAGGAACGAGTAAGACATCTTTTATAAGTCTCATACCTTTCTTTGTTTGCATCACAACAATGCCTCTTCCTTTTGACTCCACTAAGGTGCCATTTCCCAATCGAACTTGTACTTTAACAGAGTTGTCGATATCCTTGAAGATGTTATCGTCTTTGGCCATGTGATTATTGCATCCACTATCCAAGTACCAGCTTTCGCTTCTTTCATCATTGGAATCTCTGGTAACATAGAAAAGATGTTGTTGAAGGTCATGCTCTTCAACGAAATTTGCTTGATACTTGTTTTCGTTGCGACAGTTCCTCTCCACATGTTCGAATTTCTTACAGTGTTGGCATTGTGACTTTCTGCGATGCCAACAATCTTTCTCCAAGTGACTTGACTTCTTGCAGATGCCACAAGGAGGATATTTTTCTTTGTTGAACTTAGAGAAACTTCTAGAGTTTTCTATATTTCTAGAAATTTCTCCATTTTTTCTTTTCTCCACTTTCTTTATTCTGAGACCTTAACTTGAGTTTTGATTGAAAGGCATTTTCGACAGAGTCATTATTATACCTTTTCAATCTTTGCTCATATGCTTCAAGAGAGCCTATTAGTTCTGTCACTAATAAGGTAGACAGATCCTTGATTTGTTCAATAGTTGTCATGATTGAATCATATTTATGGGGAATAGAGATTAGAATTTTCTCAACAATTTTCTTATCAAAAATATTTTCCCCACATGCTCTCATTTGACTGACTATTTCTTTTATTCTAGAATAATAATCTTTAATGGTCTCAGACTCCTTCATATTTAATAACTCAAACTCACATCTTAGAGTTTGAAGTTTAATGGTGCGTACTTTTACACTTCTTCCTTGAAACTCTTCCTATAGTGTGCTCCATGCCTCTTTAGCACTTGTGACATCCATTATTCTTGGAAAGATTGCATCCACCACTGCTTGTTGTAGAAAATATAAGGCCTTCGAATCCTTTTGTTTGTTCTCCTTTAACTCCTTCTTTTGAACTGCCGTTAGTGTTGTGATGTCTGATGGAACAATGAAGCCTTCTTCTACAATCTCTCATAAATTTTGAGAGCAAAAAAATGTCTTCATTTTAATGTTCCAATAGTCATAGTTTTCTCCTGTAAAGATAGGTACCAGAATAGATGAAGAAAAATTGGTATTAGCCATTGGTTAGGAGATTGTTGGGATTGATATGAAGTATAGTAGGAAGATTTTCTAGAAATAGTTGAGTATTATATCTACGCCTAGTAGATGACCACGTAGCTCTGGTACCACTTTTAGAATTTTAGTGGAGGTGGATAGGTTTAGTGGGGTGAGTAGGAATGTAGTAGAAGGTAGATTGAAGATAGTTGATATGGAGGAGTTTTGAATAAGGTAGTAGTTGAATTGTTGGAAAGTAGCTTTATTGAATTTACTTGAGAATTGCGTTACAATGTGAGATGCCACCATATATATATATAGGCACGAAACACCTCCTTATATTGATCTAGAATTTTCTAGAGCTTAACTATTCTAGGTGCATAAAGATTATTCTACACATAGTATATCTTTATGCTTCTTATTCTAGATTATTCTTCATAATTGTAGGAGTTGTTATTTTAGTAGTTTCTAAGACTATCTAGAATTTTTTAGGATTTTCTACAACTTTCTAGAATATTTTGGAACTATCTAGAAATTTGCATCATAATTTAACAAGACATATGCTTTTGAATGAAGATTTTAACTTTTAACGTGAGAAGATTAATTATACTGACAGGACATGTTGAGGCTCAATGAACCACACAAGAACATCGTCGTCTATGATTCTGTCACAACTGTCACGGTCCCGCCACTTTACCACAATTCTTCCACTCCAACTCCTTCATTCAATGATTCCACTTGGTTTCAAAGTGAACATAGAAAAAAATTCATTTTGGTTGAGTATCTCTTTCACTTTCACACCCCTTCACCGTCTTCTCTAGTTCCATGTAACTCCACATCACAAAAAAACAAAACCATTAAAGGAGGTGGTGGGAAAAATATGGAGCACTTTGTTGTGGTGGTCCTCAGTTCACTCTCTCTCTCTCTCTCACACACACACACACACACAATTTTCCGCCTTTATATAATTCCTTTGTCATCAACCCATTTGCATCTATTCTTCCATGGAGTGGTTGGAGCCAAAGGTGGTGGTGAGGAGCGAGAGGTTGAAGAGGGATGTGGTAGATTGTGGTGATAACCAAAAGGGGTACGTGGAGCTTCGGCAGGAGAAGAACAAGAAGAAGAAGAAAAGGTTTGCTGGTGGTGGCAATAGCATGCTGTGTTGTCAAGCGGAGAAGTGCAACGCGGATCTGCATGAAGCCAAGCAATACCACAGGAGGCACAAGGTGTGCGAGTGTCATGCCAAGGCTCAGGATGTGCTTGTTCATGGCATCAAACAACGGTTCTGTCAGCAATGTAGCAGGTTTGGGAGGTTCGACTTTGTGTTTTCTAACCTTTTCTCACTTCGTAAAAAATCTAACGTCAATCAGAAGCCATCAAACTGGAGAGAAGATTGGGTTTCTAACCTGTCACAAACACATACTAAATGTGTTTTTCCTGTTTTATGGACGTTTCTTATTCCTGGTAAAAAGAAAAAGACAACTACGTATATATGTTTTTTCTTTTTTTGTTATTCTTGATCCGTCAGAGTAGTTTTGTTTTATTAGTTTGTGTAATAAAAGTTTACATAAAATATTTTAGTATTAAGATGAAATTCTATTTCTCTGGTAAGAGATTATCAAAGTAACTCAAAAAAGGGATCGAAATCTTGTTTAAGAAGGAGTGATCTTGAAATTCAAGGAGCATGGGATTGTTGTTTCCACCTTTTAGAATTGGATAGTTTGATATTGGATGAAAAATGGAGTTTGAGTTGAATTGGTCTTTTTAGTGATTTTTGTAGTTGTATTCAAAAATCACAAACTGTTGAACTCAAATGGTGATCTAAAACTGATAGTCAAATTGGAATCAAAGACTTGTGTGTGGTGTTCGAGACTTTTTCCCTTTCTATCATGTTTAATTTAATGTAACTGCAGTTATCAAGATAGAGACTGATTCTGTCACGTTGAAATTGTAATCAAACTGATTGTTTAATGTCTTCTGAAGACGCTCTTGCATGAGTCTATTATCCATACCCAATCGTATAATACTTTGAATTCCAACCAAAAAGTACTACATAGTTTAGGATCGAAAGTCAAGAATTTATTTATTTTTTCAATTGAGATGTTTTACTTTATGGAATCATGGAGTTCTAAAACGGATAATAGCTGTTCATATGCAAAGTTAAGAATACTGAAGTTTATATTTGGCATATGTGAAGCTGTATCGAGTGTTTTTTAGCGCAATACGAGTCTTCCTTTCCCTCATCTCAAGTAAACAAGAAGATAATTCTGCCACCAGAATTTAGCTATAATCTTATTATTTGTACTATCTTCCTATTTGGTAGGTCAAAATTGGCTAGTAAGATCATGTATTGGACGGTTTGTTAATGCTATTTTTGTTTATGCATCTGAAATGAAAAAATTGTTCTGCAGATTCCACGAGTTGTCTGAATTTGATGACACAAAAAGAAGTTGTCGCAGGCGTTTGGCTGTACACAATGAACGGAGGAGAAAGAACTCTGATCAATCTCAAGCAGAAGGGTCAAGCCACAAAGGGACAGAGGCCCCTCAATTTAAGGACATTGCTTGTGGTCAGGCTAATGAAAGGGGAAGAACTCTTATAACGATAAAGGAAAATTCTGCTTACAAAAATTTCCAAATAAGATAAGATCTGCTTTGTCCTTAGGTTGCTCTCTCTCTTCTGTCATCATGGTGATGTATTGGTAAAACAATTCCTCTGTCACATTCATGCTGAAGATTGCATTTAGAGAAATAACTTCAAAAATAAAACTAACATAATTGTGTTGCAGATACCACCTCAGAAGTATTATAAATTATGCAGTTCCTCCCATTAAGTTCAACCATTATGCTTGGCATATCTTGGTATTCCGTGACACCATAATGCTGTGTGGCTAACCAACTACTTTCTCTCTCTCTCTCTCTATCATTTGGTAATTATATAACAAATTACAATCTCATGCTACCAAAATTGGTTGTTTTTCACTCTAATTAACTAGTTTGCAGTGTTCTCTTGGTTAGAGAAAATAAAGCTACATGCATATTTTCTCACCTAAATATAGCTTTTGCCTACACTAGAGGTCAAGTTGGCTCTAAAATTGGTATTCCTTTATGTCAATTTGCTGGGATAAGATATGTGCCGAACGCACAATGAGTTGAATTGCTTTTGCATGCTGAAAGAACAAAGGAAAAAGATGGCCTTCATATAGAATAATGCCCTTTTTATTTCTCCCCTATTAATTGATTCCTTTTCGCCCAAAACTGTTAATACAAGCTAAAATGGAACAGAACAATAATTTGTTCTTGTTGATTTCATAATGTTAAAGCAGTTTTTCCTTAAAAGAATGAGCTTAGTGAGGGAGAGTTCCATGTCCTAGTGGTCATTTATTAGTTTCCAATCTCCACCTTTGAGAATCCAACCCAGGAAAATGACCTAAGGATATGTGTAGATAACATATTCGATTCAGTGATTCCAATCAAATGATAACAACTACATAAATAGCACTATTATTCTGAAAATTTATGTTCCAAAATTGACGTAACACAAATGGCTGAAACTTGTAGGCAACTGAATTTCTTTTTCGAACTTCTACCACTTCGTCGTAACGACTTTTTCACATACTCAAATTTGAGAAGTGCATTACAATTGAGACATCGATGGGAAGAGCTTTACTGATCTGCATCCGATAAAAAATTTAAATTTTATGCTCGTCATTAAATTAAAAGAAATTATGTACCAAAAACATTTAAAAAATTGTTCTAAGTATACTTTTTCTTAATCTTATTGTGCAAAAATTATAAAGAAATTGATATGGCGATGGTGGTGAAATTTGGACCCCCAAACTTTCCTTCCAACATCACATGAGCATTCTCCACTATTATCTTGAATTATATTATAAGTTTAATTAAATTTTAATTTCTTTATAAATGTGAGTGTGTTCACTTGAGATTTTAATGGAAAAATTTGTTCTAAATTTTTAAAATATTTATATTTTTTAATTAAATGTGTCTGTTATTTATAGAAGTTTAATTTAATTTATTAAATGTTTAAGATTTTTATATATTTCAACGGAGTCATTTCAATTTGATTTTATCTGATACACAAAAATATTAATATATAATAATTTAATTTATTAATATCACTTTTAACAGTATTAGTATATATTTATTAATTTTCTAGTATTTAATAAAATTTAAATTACATGTTATTACTATTTAATATTCATTATTATATTTATGTTACTGGTATATATACCACAAGAAGAGTGAGAGAATGCAGAAACATGTTTGCTAGCATGAAGCTTTTGGTGACAAGATAATAAAGCTTCCTTGAGAAGCCAATGTGAGCAACAAACTAAACTAGAACCTAACAAGCACCACTTCCTAAAGCCACCAAAATCAAAAGCCAAGAACCCCACTTTCCTCACTATTTTCTCTCCAATATTACCAATTCTACTCTTAAGGCACACCATCTACACTATTTACAAAAAAGTTTTAAACCTAATCAATCAAAGTTACACAATAATACCTCACCAACTTTCCTGGGTACAAAAAATACATACAAAATAAAACCAGCAAAAAAAATTATATGACTTGAAAATATATAATTATTTGTAGGAAGAATATAGTCTTGAGATAATTTCGTATTGTATTGAATTTATTAGTCATGCATAACAATCACAAGAAAAATACAATGATAAAAAAAAACTATTATATTATAAAACATTATCTACAAAAATATCGGAATAGGAGATAGACCACCCAACTCAATCTTAACATTATTAAACTTTATTTAATAGATGACTTTTCATGTTTTTATTAAACAATTATAATTTAGAATCAATATATTATAATTTTCTACTTTTTAAAATTATGAAAGAGCTTTCACATTATATTTCTTTATCCTCAAACAAAACTTAATTATGAGAATTTTAATTTAATTTTCAATTTCACCTATTTTATTACAAAACTTTTAATTTTGAGTTTATATCTAGATTTCAAAATTATACTATTTTTTTCCGACATTCAGAAGTCAAGTTACATGTGAAGACATGATTCATAATATAAGAAAAAGGTAACAATGTGATCATGTGATTATGTAATCCAACATTAAGCAGAAATACTTCATATTTGATTGGTTAGAAATGATTTTCAAATACTCCTATTTTTAGATATTAAACTAATTATTTAATTTATTTGTATTTTATTAAATTTAATTTAATTCATGGTAGTTTAAATATAAAATTTAAAAATCAAATATTATATTTATTTTGTAAAAAAATTGGATTTTCCTACTAATTAATTATCTATTTTTTGAAAAGTAATTACTATAAATAATTTATTAAAATAAAAATTATAAAAATATTTTTTGAGAGTCATAAAAATGAATTTTCGATAATATTAATTTTATTGAAATTCACTTTAAGTATTTAATAGAATTGTCTTCAATATTATTATTTAAATATTATTTTACCATATAATAATTATAAGAAGCTAACATGCGGTCATTCTATTACACCCTCTACTCTTATCATATATCACAAGAATAAATAAATAGAACCAAACTTCTAATTTTCTAATCGTGGTGTCACATATCCTGTCAGAACAATCATATGGAAACTAAGTTTCACCAGGATCAAACTGGTGAACATTTGCAATACAAAATAAAAAACAAAACAAATAAATAAAGGGAGTAAGAAATATCTAACTCTGGTTGGGGTGTAAAGACACTACAGAATAGTCTCTCACACAACAAACAATTAATTAATACTTAATCATATCCAAACATAAGAAAAAAATTAATTTAATCTCAACAAGAATTATCTATAAACTCAACATCATAATAGCATTGTATGCAATGCATGTCGTACGTTATGATGATGAATGCATGTGGCATCAATCACATATCACACTTAACTGTCAAAGTGATTCTCAATAATCTCACATTATGATACACATTCAAATGCAATGATTTTTTATACACTCATACACATGGTACTTTACAATATTATCAAATTAAGAAATTACACATATTATTCTTTAATTCACATCATAAATAACATACAAGAGTAATTAAAAAAATAAAAGATATTAGTATTTTCATCATTGTTAATTAATTAGTTATAACCGACTCTTGTATATATTGATTACTGATTCTTGTATACAAGCTGGATTGTCGATGGAATAAATAACTCATTTTTTGTTTTTCTTCCTTGAGTTACAGTTTATCTTTTTTCTTTCTACAATTTCTCATTTATCTCTTTAAACATGTTATGCCATGAGTTTTAAAAAACATATATGAAAAAGAAAAACCCATATTTTAAGAACACACCTAAAATAAAATATTATGATTAAACAATAAAAATATTATCAATTTAAGAAATTAGTATTATTCTTCAATTCACATCATAAAGAGCATAGAGTAATTAGGAATTAAACATATATGATAGAGGAAAACTCCTCTTTCATAAACATACCTAAAATAAGGAATTGGGGGTCTACTTCGTTATCTAACAAATATAACACATCTCCAAATAATTTTTCACTCCTCTTACCTTGTTGATATGCAAATATTGCTCCCGATACCCTAAAATTTCACTCTTGCTGTTCTCTTCTTCCTTGTTCAAAGAAGATGACAAATCCAAAATCATAGCTATTGTACAAATTGAATATCTTCCTACTCAAACCACATATCAAAGATCCAACCGCTCAGAATGAAGAACCAGGTGCGATGAACTACCTGTTAAAATTTCAGCTCGATCCGACAACGGTGAATGAATTTGAAACAATGGTTTTATAATAGTAACTATGTGAAAAAACGAGAATAACTTTATCTTTTCTTCTTTCTCAAAATACTAGTATTCTCATTAATCTAAGACTTTAATATTTATCTAAAATTAATTTTTTTATAATTATAAACATAAATATTATATATTAAAATCAACTTTACAGTAAATATTAAAATAATAAAAAAATATTAATTAATTTTTAAAAAAATATTTAATTAATCTCATAAAAAAAATTAAAATATTTCAAATAAACAAAATAACACAAATAGCACAGGATAGTACAACTTTAATAAATTATTATTTTAATAAATTTAGTACACCAATTTACATTTATATTTGTTTCCTCGCTGTGAGTGGATCGAAGTTGTTATTGTTTCATCAGTTAGGATATTAATTGACAAAAAAGTAAAATATGTATATAATTTTGAAATTAAAATATTAAATCATGAAAAATCAAAATTAATAAAATTATGAAATTAAAAATTTGCTGGTAAAATTTGCAAAAATAATTACAAAAAACCAATAGTAAAATGCATAAATTAAAATATAATGCTTATCCTATCACGATACATTTAAGTCATCAATCTTTTTACTTTCACAACCGATTAAGATGAAGTTAAATAATTATATAAGGACTCAACAATTCTAACCAAAGCTCAAACATTATATAATTTTTTATATAATTAACCTACATCAAACAGAGTTAATATAAATAAATTTTTTTTGAACTTATACCATATAAAAGTTTAAATATTTCTTAGTCTTTCATTTATACTCCAAATTTAAATGTTATCTTTAAATGTTTTTTTAATATCAATATCTCAAATATCATTTCAAATTTTGTTTATATGACTAAAAATTAAAAACTACTTATAACAATCTGTTTCCATTTCACAATTTTATGTTTATTTTTTAAAGTATTTATTTTCACTACGTTTATCTATAAGGTATTGGATTGGGAGACCAAACCATTTTTTTTTCAAATTATAAATATTAAAAGGGTCAACCTTAAATTTAATGGATAAAAAAATGCAAATTAAAAAAATACAAACTTTATATTTATCTATAACCATATATAATATATTTTCATTTATTTTATATTATTATTTTATTTTTAATTACATTCTAAAATTTTAATATGGTGAACCTTAAAACTATTATGTTGTTATACATAAAAAAGACATAAAAATAAATTACTCTTTCACTAAAATATCCATATACACCACTATTCCATAACACAATTATATATTTTTCTTTTTTATGTAAATTTATATTTTTGTTCTAATATTATATTATTTACACATCAAATATAAATAAAAATAATGATATATGTTATTTATTTAAATAAATATATAAATTTAAAATTAATATATAACTATTAAATTTTAATTCATTAAAATATAGATAAAATATTATAAAAATCGGACACATACGCATGTATTTTCATTAGTATTGGATAATGCTAATTTAAACTATTTATATATTATTAGTATCAATATTTGTTACTTAATATGACATACACAAATTATGTTAATAATTATTGCATAATAACTTCATTAACATAAACAACCTTAACACTTAATATTTGTTGGTTGCACATGACATTTATTTTTTTAATGTAAGGTTTATAATTATATACATTTTTATTTGATTGACAAGTATAATCTTGAAATAATTAACTAGTTTTTTTATATCTGGTTGAGTTAAACTTGCGACACTAAAACTTAAAAAAATCAGTGTTAAAAAAAAATAATATAAGATGATAGCCACCAATCCATTACTATACAGTATTTTTTTAATGTAAACTAAAGATTTGATCTCTCTTAATAAAATATTTTAAGGCATACCATTAAGAATTAAATCTTAATGGACAACAAGTGTTCAGTATTAATTTTCTTAAATGAATCATTATTGAGTTAGTTTTGCATCATTCTAACATTAAATTAAGATAATTCCCATTCTCCAAATCTAATCTTTCACTTTCAAAACAAAAAGGTGCATTCTTCTTTCCTAAACCAAGAAATGAAGCTTCCAAACCAAAAGAATTTTGCTCAAAAAACCAAAAAGAGGAGCTAAGTATATGTCAAAAAATTAACAAACACAAGACACATTATTCTTTTACTTTTACTATTACTTATTTTTCACTATCTATTATTACATAATGATAAACATACAAATACATAGCAACTCTTCGTTTGTTGTTTGAGTGACATTAGCATCAATTTTAAATAAGGTTTTTACTTTGGTTTTGATAGTTAGATATTTCACTAAAAATTAGTAACTATTTTTTTTATAAGTTATTAATTGTTAATAAAATTTATAGATATGTTATACAATGTCATGTGAACTAAAACAATACATAGATAATCATAATTTAATTTTATGTATTATTTGATAAAAAAATATTATCAATTTATGTTTTATGGCTCTTGAAATAATTATTAAAAAAGTCAACCAACGTAATGTGTAAAAGCTCATTAGATAGTTAACATATACATTATTTACTTAAATAAACAATAAACTTCATTCTTTCTCCTAATTAGTATCCCAAACACAAATATATAAATTTTCAATATTAAAAATATGTTAAATATTATTTAAAATACTGAAAAACCTTTTAAATTAATCTCTAAACATGACTCAACATATTAGCTTAAATGCTAAACTGAAAAATATAGAGAAATTACTTATCTAATGAAATAATTTCACTATTTTTGATAGATTAATAGAAAAAAATAGAGAGGTAGCGAGAGTAACATTGATTGGAGCAAAATGATGGTGTATTTAATATTAATAATAAATAAATGGTATATAATAATAATAATAACACAACACAACCAAAATCTCAATCTCATTCTTCTTGTTCTTCTTCGGCAGCACACATAGCACAGCCTTCGCGAATCCCTCTGTCTTCAACCAGCAATGCCTGCCCAGAAGCGCTCCCTCCCTGACTCTCTTGACGAAGGGGACACTTCGCATCTCAACCTCTTCCATTCTCGACATTCGAAGCACCAACAGCAACAACATCAGGACCGGTCGCCCGAATACGACGAGGATCACCACCATGAAGTGGAGGAACAAGAGGAAGAAGAAGAAGAAGGGGAAGGAGAAGAAGAAGAAGACGACGATGAGGAAGAAGAAGAAGAAGACGAAGAAGTAGAAGAAGCGGCGCATGATAACGACGGCAAAGAAACGCCACAGGGTTACGTGTCGTTTTTTTTTTCTTTTCGTTCTGTTTCTTCGTGACTACGTGTTATTTTCGGTGCCCCAATTGGTTTTTCTCAACTGGGTCGCGCTTTGTTTCGCCTCTGCGGTTCTTCACCTGCTCAAGTTTTCTTCTTTTCTCTTTCGCAGATTCCGACGAAACCCCATCTTCTGGCTCTGAAGAAAAACCTGAGTACTCTCTCTTTCTCTCTCATACGCGCTCTCTCTCGCGTGCATTGCTTTGAGACTTCTGTTCTGTGTTTCGTTGCCTATTTTTTTTAGATTCACGTTTTGATTCCATGCTTCTGTTTCGGGATCGTGGTAACGTGTGAATTTTGCCTTTTCTGTGTTTCTTCCTTTGAATTTGAACGTTTGTGTTATGGGATGTGATGGGTTCGCTTTGACTGTGTAATGGGGTGATACTTGTTCCTGCCGTTTGAGTAGGGGTGTCAGAATTTTCTAAATCCTCCCATTTGATTTGTTGTTGTTCGTTTGCATGTTTGGAGTTTTGTTTTGTTTACGCTTGAAACTTGTTCGTTCCTTGCCTGCTCGAATGAAGTAATTGTTTTAGCGTAGTTTTTTGTTTTTGACTATATGAATCCTTGGTGTCATTTTTCATAGCGTTGGATAAAGCATCAATCAGCACCTACAATCATGTCTCATTATTGCTACAGTTGCAGTTTTGGAACTTTATTGTTTTTCGTAGGAAGGGTAGAGTACTGTTCGAGTCATGTGCATCAGAATGTTCTAAGTAGCCATTTATAAACCATTATTGAGTTTATTTGTCCGGCAAGGTTTCAAAATGAAAATTATTTGGGGCATTGTCATGGTAGCAGTGGTCAACTTTTGAATATCATAGGTAAGGTTTTATTTGCGGTTGTAGTTTCATTGTGATCCTTGACTTGCATACCCACGCTGTTGATGTGGCCACAATCACGGTCATATAGGGTCCAAAAACTGGGATGTTGTGGCTGAAATCTTGATCATAGACTATCTTTTACAATCTTGATAAGGACGTGTGTATGGCAAGTAGTTATTGTTGCTTCCATGTAGCTCTATTTCATAGTTAGTGGTGTTGCTTAAATTGATTGACCTGTCCTCTGCATCTTTTCAATTTTTGTCTAAGTTGCCAAAGGTGAAAGGCACCACGCGATGGGGCCTCAAGGCAAGATTGACTAAAATTCGCATGTTTCACGAAAGATAGGTGCGAGATTAGGAAAAGAAAGAACACCATATTTGGCTATCTAGCATTATTTTTTTCATTTAAATTAATGCCAAACTGGTTGTTGCTGACAACTGATAGCCCGAGAGTCTGGTAAGTCACAGACAACTGGTTATATTTTAACATTCTGGCTACGTTAACCCACTCCTTCAGCACAACATTTTGGAAGCTAGATTGTCGGGATATTCAAATTTTTCTCAGTAGTTTGTTATTAATAAAGTGCTAAAGGTGTGCTTTGCCAGTATGAAAAGGTGTATCCAAAGTATGTGACACAATCAAAGAGATCCTGACTCCTCTGTATCTTGATTTAGTTCCTCAGACACATCTTTATTATGTACCTTTGATTACAGCATTACACTGTTTTTCTTGCAAAATACTATTGGAATCCTTAGTAGTTTGATGCTTTATCATATGGTTGACTGATGGAATATTCTTGATTTGGTGGAGCATTTTAGGATGAGTTCTTTGTTTGGATTAACTTGTTTTCGACATTGTCTATAATATTTTTTTTTAAAGTTTTCGTTAAGTTTTTTATCGAGGGCATGAGTACACGAGATAAAAAGAAAGAGATAGTTATTTTATACAAGAATTGATTTAATACTTGTGTTTGTTGCATTAATATTCTCTAACCATCACTGGGATGATGTCTGTCTCACCTGTCACTATCTCACAGCTTTTACAAAATTTGGGAGAAGAAAAAACAACCAAAAAAAGTAGATCCATCAACAAACTATCAGATTTTTCAATTTATCTGTTTCACATTGTTATGTGATTTTCTAAGCTTACGTTTTGGAATTTAGATAAAGAATTGAAGGTCCAATTTAATCTATTTTTTATCTCCTTGTTATGAAAGGAGATAACGAACTTATAAACATGCTGTAAAACTGTAGAAGTTCTTGTGAGAGATTTGGTACATTTAGAAGTAAATAAGCTTAATGACAAACTAAATGGATTTGATGAATACTCTTGATTTGCGATGGGAACAGTGATTCTTTAGAATTCCATGTTACTTTAGTTTATAATTTTTATGAAGGTGGGATCAGTATCTGTGCATAAAGTAAGTCTCAATATGTTAAATGAATTACTTGGAACACACTGATTTTGTAAAAAGAGAATCATTGTCATTGAAGTCTTAGATTTCCATATAATTGAAAATAGTTGTTTTGTTACAATTGCTTTTATATCTAAGCTGATTTTTAATTGATTGATAGTATAAAAATCTTACTATTGCATCAGTGTTTTTAAATAGCCACTATAGTGCTATCGCATGGTTGCATGGTTGAACTTTTGAATTTGCGATTGCAACTGTCTACTATTCCTTCTGCTATCATTGTTGTGGTTGTGGCATGTCCTGCCTTCTCTTGTCATCTTTGACAAGTCTTTTGCCAATTGAACTTTCAAGCATGAAATTTCTTTTTACAGTAGCTTAGAGAGTCAGATGATCAAGATGGGTTGTGGCCATTTTCTAGTATTAATTGTTTTCAAGTCTCAACCACAAAAAAGCTTCTAAATTTATTTATTTGTGTTGGAAATCTCATATCGCTTATATATATGACCAAATTATATTGTATGAGTGAGTGTAAACCTCACATTACAAACTGTTTTGTGAGGTTGAGTTAGGTCTAAATCTAATTTCTAAAATGGTATCAAAGTATATCCTAGCAAGTTTGGTTAGGCCTATTGTGCTATCCACAAATATTTAGTATCATGCCTGAGATGTTCAGTCATTGGTGTGAGAGGATATGTTTGAGATCTTACATTGAAACATATAGTCAAATTATAGTATGTATGTGGATGGAAGCCTAATCTTACATGTCGAATTTGATGTTCAGTCAAGCCTAAGTCCACTTTCTAAGAGTTGATTCGGTCTCTAGGGACTTGAGATTTTTTTAACTACCCTACTTGTACGTGCAAGTTACCTTAAATTGTTCTTTCTATCATGTTTATGTAAATATATGCTTATTGTCTTGTACTATTGTTTTGATTGCAGATTCGTGTATGTAGAACTTCTGGAAATACGTAAAGATGTCCAGTGTCCAATTTGCCTTGGTATGTTTTTTGTTTTCCCTTTCAAGATGGCACAATTAGGTAGTTAATTAGTTGTGATTTTGCATTTGCCTAGAGATATTTGGTAGGATATACTTACCATTATTCTTTGCATAGAATGATATGTTGGGAGTAGCAAGTAGTTAATGTTTATTAAAAGATCTTGGTGTGTGATGGAGAGTCTTCTATTCTAATGTTGCTGGTATATTTTGCTAGGAGAGAGAGAGAGGATGGAGTAGGACTATTACATAAGTTATTTTTCATACAAGACACTTGGAGACTTATCATTGTTTTTAATGGATTATTGGGTGATTACGAAACTATTATTTGTCCATAATAGCTTTCTATTGTTAGAATGTTGTAGATATGTTAAAGTCCCGTAGATATAACCTAAAATTGTTAGGATCAATTAGATATTTATGTTTTTAACACTAAATAGTGTAAAATGAATATCCTCTAAATATGTTTTCTACCCTATAAATTGAATAGTTCCGTTGTGGTCTAACCTAAACACATGAAATTCATCATATGCATTCTTAGTTAACAATAATTTTTTAGAAACTGTGTATGCTTTATGATTTATATTCTTTTTCTATTGTATTTCACTACTCAATGCCTAAAACTTTCCAATGAGCTCTTTTTGACTGTGGCTGCCACCACTGACATTACCTTGTTTTGTGATGACCAAATCCGACAATTACTACTCTCTTTAAGCTCTTTTGGTCTTTGAGATTCATTGTGCCCTCTGAGCAGAATTAGTCCTCTAACGGTCATTGCGCTCTTTGAGCATTTTTGCTCCCTGCTATCTCCTGAGCTCATTGAGCATTTTTTTCTTTGATAGTCATTGTGTCCTTTAAACACTTTTCTCCTCAACAGTTGTGCTCTCTGAGTATTTTTTTGTGCTTTCTAGTAGTGGCTGTGTCCTTTGGCCATTTTTTGCTCTCTGACAACCTTATCATATGACCATTTTTGCTCTCCAACAGTTGTTGCACTCTCCAAATAATCTTTGCTCTCTATTAGCCATCCTGCTCTTTGAGCAATTTTTTTGTGTCTTCTTAGCATATTTGCTCTTCAGTTGATGTTGTGCCTTCTAACCTTTTTTGCTTTCTAGCAATTGTTCCACTCTCCAAGTAGTATGTGCTCTTTAGTAGTCGTTGCACTCTTTGAGCATCTTTTGCTACCAAAACTTTGGTCATTATTTCGGTTATTGCCATAGTCTATGATCACATTGTCCAATTGAACCCATGACCATCTTGCGACATGGCCTATGATTTGTAGTAACTATGGGAGATCTCACATCAACTAAACATACAATCAAATTATAATATATAAGTGGGTGCAAACCATGAAAAATATCCTTAGAAAACTAGATTCATCAATAACAAATCCTCATGTGATCTTTACATTCTAGTTGCAAAATACTACCAATCCTTCCAATTACTACGCAAAAAAGCTATGCCTTTGGTACACTTAGTAGACAAAAAAGACAACATGACCATCATTTCTGGCAAAGGCATTGAATAGTGCACACTACTACTTCCTCTTCATCTCTTTCACATTTTGGTACCCTTATATAAACTCATTTGTTTAATTGACTATTGGTAGTGCAATCATTTGAGTAGTGACCAAGTTTGTTGCATTGAACAATTTTTTCAGAGTTGGGCATACATAGGGGTTATTATTGGCTTGTTGGGCTAGTAGATTAGTTTGAAGAGGGTTCGCGTTTCCACCTTGGGTTGACATTGAAATATGAATTGAAGGTGTGATACTACCAGGGCTTTTGTGGTTATCTAACAATGTAATAAGCCCTTTTGTGTCTTACCTTAGTCTCTCAAAACCTACTTTTAAGGAAAGGACTAGCCTTATATGGATTTATTTAACCCATATCTCTAGTCAATGGAGGGCTACAACTAAGGCAAATTAAGGACAACTGCAATTACAATGGCTTCCCAATCTCCCCTCACATCTAGGGCTATCATCCTTGAGTGTAGCAAATATATGTGACCTAACAATAGATTTATGACTGACCTTGATACCATCTTAAAAATGTGTTCTATGTCCTACCTCAATCTCACAAAGTCAACTTGTAAGATGAAGATTATCCAACGTTTATCAATATGAGAGACTAAATTGTCACCTTTAAGGTTGGAATTAAGATAACTTCTAAAGAGGTTGCAACTAAGGCAAGTCAAGGGTGTCCATAATTAAAGTAGCTTTTCAACAAGTTGTATTGTTGTGAGCATGGTTATCAAATCAAGATTCAAAGTTTGAATTGTTTTTCATTTATTTTGAATTGTGAATTGAATCTTGTTATGAATAGAAAGATACATAATAAGTGATATTAAGAAAAACATTAAAAATAACATATATATTAAAATGAAGTTAAAGTGTTCAACGCATGAAAGCAAAACATGATGAAAAAATACAAATTACTATCTCCTATATCTAAATCCTACATCTTGATATTATCTCCCGTTCATCATTTTTGAGATCAATGTCACTTAGTTCATCTTCTTCCTCTAATATGATATTTTCTTGTAGCCCATCCTTATCTTCTTCCTTCATTTCTCCAACCATGTCTTCAATTTCATTCTCATTTGCTGTTAAATTTCACAAATAAAAAAACTTTGTAAGTATCAACATTTATGATTAATTTAATTGCACAAGTGTTAAAGTTTAAATAAATGCCCCTTTTTCTTTTCTTGCTTCGAGCTCCCTCTTCAAGAGTAAAAGATTTTGGTATATCCTTCCATGAAACACCATTTGTTAGGCAAGGATTCTCATTTTCAGTAATCCAATAATCAACTCATCATTTGATTGAATATTAGATAAACATATAAGATCACTAGTATCTCCTTTCTCCTCTCTAACCTTTTGTCTCATCTCAAGTTGAAGAGTATAGTTATACTTATCAAATACAAGTGCATTTAATCTTTGTTGCTCTAAGCAATTTTTTCTTTTGATATGCACTTGATCAGATATACTCTAATTTCTTTCATGCCAAGTAATACTACAAGTGAGACTCAAATCCCTTATCACTAGATTTTTTAACTCTTTACCCTCTCCACCATAATTTTTCTACCAAAGAGCTGCAATTTGAAATGAAAAGCCATAGAAAACACGACTTCACATTTATTTATGTTGGCTTTTTATTTGAAATTGTAGCTCTTTGGTAGGAAATGATGGTGGAGAGGGTAAAGAGTTACAAAATCTAGCGATAGGGTTTCAAGTCTCACTTGTAGTGCTACTGAGTGTGAAATTGGAACATATTTGATCAAGTACATACCAAAAGAAGAATCGCTTAAAGCAACAAAGAATAAATGCTCTTGCATTTAATAAGTATAATTTTCAACTTGAGAAGAGACAAAAGATTAGAGAGGAGAAAGGGAATACTTATTATCTTATATATTTATCTGATATTGAATTAGATGATGAGTGGAGTACTGAAAAAGAGGATCCTGGCCTACCAAATGATGTTTCATGGATCTTTTATTCTTGAAGAGGGAGCTACAAGCAAGAAAAGGAAGAGGGATGTTTCTGTAAACTTTAAAACTTGGACAATTAAGTTAATCATAAATGTTATGATACTTATAAAGTTTTCTGTTTGTTTAATAGGTCCAAGAATTTTAACTACAAAGGTGGATAACGGAAAATCTACCATAACAACTGTTGGAAATCTCACATCGACTAGAGATAAAGTCAATCTAGTCTATATAAGTGGGTGCAAACCTCACCTTACTAAGCCGGTTTTGTGGGGTTGAGTTAGGCTTAAAGTCCACTTCTTAATATGGTATCAGAGCCAGATTAAGTCCATCCTAAGGTATTGGGCCACCCGCTATCGGGCTGTTATTGGACCACCCATAAATCTATAGTCCCACGCTCGAGATGTCCAGTCCTCGGCGTGAGGGGGTGTGTTGGAAATCCCACGTCGACTAGAGATAAAGTCAATCTAGTCTATATAAGTGGGTGCAAACCTCACCTTACTAAGCCGGTTTTGTGGGGTTGAGTTAGGCTTAAAGTCCACTTCTTAATAACAACAAATGAGAGTGAAATTAAAGATATGGTTGGAGAAATGGAGGGTGAGTTGTAAGAAAATGCCATATTAGATAAAGAAGATGAATTAAGTGACATTGATCTCGAGAATGATGAATGAAAGTATAATATTAGGATTTAGATATACTAAAATATCTTTTTATCATCATTTTTTGCTTTTTACAGGTTGAACACTTTTAACTTCATTTTAATATATATGATATTTTTAATGTTTATCTTCATGTCACTTATTATGTATCTTACTATTCATTATAAGATTCTATTCAAAATAAATGAAAAATATGTCAAGATTTGATAACCATGATGAGGAATTGGCTAGGATGGAAGAACATCAAAAAGTCCTTACAAGAAACATGGCAAAGGAGGAAGAGATAGAAAGAGCCTATGAAGGAAGAATGATAAGAACAAGACTAATAGAAGTAGTGGAAAATATAGTATAGAATATGGAAATTTCTTTTGTAAAAGTGAAACTCTCCTTTGGTTTAAAATAGTTGGAATTAAAAAATTTCCTTGACAGAATTTTTCTAGAATATTTCAAAAGAATATTTTCAAGATGTACGTTAAATATTGTAAATGAAATTCTTCTAAAAAAAATATTCCTTCTAGAAGGTTCTTGAAGCTTCTAACATATTCTAAAACAAAGTAGTTAAGTGTCTCAAACTAACTTCAACTACTAGTAGTTAGAGCTAGTTTAGGAGCTGCAACTCCTAACCTTAGCTGTTCTTAGGAATTCTTGGCCAAGAAAGACTAGACGAACCACCCTAGGTTAGTTGTTAACTTCCTTTGTACACTTAGTTAGCTTTCTTTGTACATTTTGATTAGCTTCTTAAGCACACTTGTGTAGCTTCTTGAGCACACTTTTATTCCCTATAGATAGAAGGCTCCTCTGTTGTATCGAGATGTATGAAACTGATGTTTTTATGAAATTGAGTATCATGATAATTTAATTCTCTTAGTTTAGGTTCTTATCTTGAAGAATTTCTTCAAGTGTTGAATCAACCAACAATGCACTTATCTTTGGTGTCTTCACCATTGTTGGCAAGTTCTGCCACTATCTTCCCTTTCCATATTTGTCTAATGTTTTCTTTGTCTTCATGAATACTTAAACCACCAGGGATCCATTCCATGAGTGTTCTTGTGTTCCTAGGTTCAAATCCTTGGAAGAGTTTTAAGTCCTAAGGAGGACGTCATCATCATAACATTGTCTCTATTTTATGTGAGATTTGGGTTTTTTCCAATATACTCCCTCATGTCCAACACTATTGGGCTTGGTACAAGTATAACATAGTGAGTGACCTTTTTAATAGATCTAGAATAGACTTTGATACCATCTGGTGGTTCAACATACAAAATTGGCCTGTAAGGTAAGTCCCCCACTTATCTCTCTCTCTCTCTCTATATATATATATATGGTGAGTGAACCTTTAAATTGATTTAGGATAGACTTTGATACCCTCTTACAGAGTAGTTTAGACCTAACCCAATCCTATAATATCAACTTGTGAGGTGTTTCCATTTATATATTCTATTTTGACACTATTTCCAGTTGATATGAGACTTGGGTTTTTCCTAGTAGAAATGGTTACTTGCAAAGGGACTGACTAGAAACGCTGAGTGAAGTGTTGTGGATTGCAGTCACTGGGATGCCAACACACAAGGGTGGTGTTGTGATAAAGACTTGGCTATTGTGGAAAGTTGAAGTTCCACATAGAGTTATATGAGATGCTCAATAGAGTAATTAAAGTAAGGAAAGATTTGATGATAAATCAAAAGATATTCATTTCATGGCCAAACAATTACACCTCAAAGAGGAATGCAATATAATAAGGAAGCTAACTTAAAAGAGGAAAACCAGGAACCTAATCTGAAAATGAAATCAAAGCAGAAAACTAGGAATCTAACGTCATTTTATAATTACTAGACCTGCGTTGCTGTGTTAAGCTTGTATTTACAAGTTTCACAGCTCTACTTTGTAAGTTATTCTTTGAGGTCTTAGTTGTACACTGACTTGGTAATTCCTAGACGTATGCATTGCTGTGCAAAGTGTTTTGCTTGAAAGGAAAAACTGTCAAAATAAAAAAAAGAAGATAAAATATTTAATATATTTTACTTGCACTGGATGTGTTTTTAACATGCACTGGATGTGTTTTTAACATGCACTAGATGTGTTTTTTCAAGTTAACCATGTTATTATTGCCTATTGATTTGGGCACTTGTAGTTCTGGATTTCATTATGAAAAGTGTTTTTGAAACTTGTAGCTCACTTCATGCTTCATATAACATATCTTGTTTGCTGAAGAACTAACTACTGCTTGAACAGGCATTATCAAGAAGACAAGAACTGTCATGGAATGCTTGCACCGTTTTTGCAGGGAATGCATTGACAAATCGATGCGACTGGGGTAGGCTCCGTGAATCTATTCCAGGCGTTTTATTTGTTTATATAATATACTGCTGATAATTTCTGTCTAAGCCCTTTATGGTCCCCATCAGAAAAACTCGTCATAGTCTCTGTTCCGTAGCCACATTCATCATTTATATATTGTCTTTAGGAATAATGAATGTCCAGCCTGCCGCACACATTGTGCCAGTCGCCGTTCCTTGAGAGATGATCCAAATTATGATGCCCTTATTGCTGCTTTATATCCAGATATTGAGAAGTACGAAGAAGAGGTAAAAGATGACCAGTTTATTACTTCATTTTCTACTGTGTTTACATAAAAGTAAAGCTTTCACGCAATTCAACTAATGATACCATTCACTGTCCCATTGCAGGAGCTTGAATTTCGTGAAGAAGAGAAGAACCGCAATAAGCAGGTGAATATTTATTGATTAAACAAATTTAAGTTCTAATTATATTAGTGTCTATGATGGATTTTTTTGTATAATACTAATCGATAGGGCTCATTGTTAAGTGCTACAGGATCTCGTACATTTGAACCTGTTGTGGACCCGAATCCATTAGTATGAGACATTTTCTTTTTCAAGTGAAATCCCCTAGTATATGAAAGAATGAAAAAGTGTTTTTGTTGTTGTGGAATAAGAAGTTTTCGTATCTTAATATATATATATATTGAATTTCTTCGGAACTATTAGAGCTGGATCTACTTTTTGAGGAATATGAGTCGAAGCAATAACATATTTTCAACATTCAGATGTGCGTAAAATACTTACAGAGTGATAACTCGCAACACTTTTACTGATTGATGTTGAGTGATTGACAATCTGTATGGCTGCCACGAGCCATATAAACTCCTAACATATATCTTATCAACGAACATTTATTAATTGCTAAGGTTTATGCTCGTGCCTTATTAATTTTGAATCTTATCATTGGTCTGTCAACATTATCTCAATTGTCAAAATCTCAGTATTCTAGCTTTTCTGGCAGATTCAAGCTTCCATAGCAAAAGTAGTTCAACGGCAATCTGAAGCCCTTGTTAAGAGACGTAAAGATACACCAGGAGTATTTCTAACAAGATCACAGCGTAATCAGCGAAACATTCATTCTAGGAGACAAGCCCAAGCAATTGAAGGATCGGAAGATAATGAGGAGGAAAATGACAATAATGAAAAGGATTCATCTTCAGCTGATGAACGAAGTACAGAACACAGGCAGAAAAGGCGAAAGAGATGGGCTAGAGTTCGCCCCTCTCAACCATCATCATCCATGGCAAGTCCAGATGGAGGCAATGACAGTGATATAAGTAGAGAAAATCGTGGAATTTCAAGGCAGGTGTCAAAACCTAGAAAGCTAACTTGGGGAAGGGGTGGTTTTAGAAGCCACACGCGACATGGCAGTGGTGGTGGTAGTAACAGCAAAAGTTCTCGCAGTAGTCGATTGTCTAAGTTTGTTGACCATCTCCGAAGCTTGGATGAAAACACAAATGAGGTATAGATTCTTACCACCTCCCCTCCTCTAATAGGTGACAGATGTTATATTGAATGCTTCTATTCTTATTTCAGTTCAATTGAGTATAAAGATGCTATATTTTTTCAGTTTGATGTCCGTCTCATGCTTGTTTCTCTTGATCATCAAAGTACACCAAGTTTGCCGCAGCCTTACCTTTGCTGTCGACCAACTTTGTCTGTGGGGCACCTTTGCGAAGTAAGATCCTCCTGTCTTTGATCAATTGTATCTGGCAGTAACAGTTCTTGTTTAATTTGATCTGAAGTTTGTTTAGGCCTTTGTGAAGGCCTAGAATTGTTTTACACCATAATTGTGATATCTGTATCTGATTTGGTTATTTGCTCCTTTGTCCGCTGAAGTTGCAAAGGATGTTTTATTAAAATATAAACCGTGTCATTCTCTGTCCCATGTTGATAAAAAATAAAAATTATAAATATGCCTCTGTTAATGAGCCAGTGTTAGTTTTCTTCTTTTATGATTGTCTAACATTTTTATGTATTCTGCATAGTATGTTGCTCGTCAGACACCTTTTCCGGTTGAAGGAATCGAGATACTGGCAGTCAAAGGATGTCATAGTACAAATCGTGACAAGTCAGCTGATGAGAATTCAGCCCTGCTATATGATGAGCTATCAACGCTGGTTATAGATCCACACAAAGATGAACTGGAAGTTTTACAAGAACATGAGACTCTAGCAGGGCTTAGATCCAAATGCATATCTAAGATGGGGCATTTGGTGAGTATTAAGGTGGTTTCCCCGCTAATATTATTTTAGGTAACAACTTAATTCACAAATTTTTCTGCTGTTTCAGATACTTGCATACAGGCGGAAGGAAGTATCATAATCTTGGTTCGATTGGCGGACATTTGACATTAACAATGTCATAAATTTCTTTAGTATGTACATAAAAAGAACAGTTGCCTATTGCATCCTCAAAAAAGAAAAAAAAATCTTTAGCATACTAATTATAAGAACCTTCCAAAAGGTTATGCAAGCATTGTGATACCTTTTGTAAGTTTAAAATTTACCTTCTAAAGTACTAGTTAGGTTTCCCGTTTTACTTAATTTCCTGATTTATCTATTAGTGTGTATCCAATCTGTCATTATGAGAACTATCATAGTCGTAAGGAGTAGTATTTATGGTGGCAAATTTCGTCTTCATTGTGGAAAATGAACATTTTATCCAAGGATTGGTTTGGCTAAATAAAACGTTAAGATATATATCACAAACTGGTTTGGGTAAGTGAAATACAGATGCAAACTTATATGAAAAAAATTATGTTCATAAAATGAGACTAAACAAAGTTTAAAGAGGTTTGATGAACATTGCCTTTAATTGTTTCCGTGCCTTTTATCCCTCTTGTGCAGGTTTATGTCTATATAATTGTCATGCTTTAAATACTATCAAAAGGTGATCAATATCAAAAGTTGCGCTGTATCTTCATCGCATGTAAATTGAATGCCCAAACTTGGGAATTGAATATATGATGATACTCAATGAATTAAGTGGTAATGCAATCTTATTTTTGGTTCGTAAAGCTCAGCAGAGACAACTGACTTAAAAATGTTGTTTAGAATCACGCCTACAATAAAGAGATGATGAAAAAGGCGCATATGTAAAATGATGGTTGTGTTTCAACGTTTATGCTCCTATAATATTATATTTTTCAATTTATTATCGGAAGATGAGTTAACTTATACAACAGCCCTGCCACTTTTTTCCTGCAGACTCTTGCACAATAATAGTACCACACTAGTTCAACTTTGTGTAATTCGTGGAACACGATACTTGCACATATCTTAAGCACATATAGAAATATTAGCAATCTCTACTTGACGTACGTGCTTGATTGAGACAAGTATTTCTTTAAAATCATTCTAATAATGCTAGCAATGGTTTGCCTTTCAGCCTTTTCTCCTTCCATAGGGACAAGGATGTTATCAGGAGTACTGGGATTTTGTAACATGCAAGGCTTAGGTGGTACCTTGCAAGTTATATATGAATCTGACCAAGCACTGTTGTGAAACTGCTGTATCCAAACTTAACGTGATGAAAGGAAGCAACCATACATTCAAGCTATTTGCCAAGGTATTGAGAACTTTGCAAAGGGTGCATCTGGGTATCCAATTTCATCTCTGTATAGCATCCAAGCTTTTCATGTTGATAGAATACTAGCATAGGAGGATTGGTTAGATTGTTGGCAAGGAAGTATATAATAGGTGTTGTAAAGAAATTTTGGAGATCTAAACTGTTTAGGATATTATTTAATTGTTGTATAGAAGATAAAGGTTTTAAAGATCTTGTACAGGAGGGATGGGTAAAACTAGAAGTAGTGGGATGGGGAGCCTATATGTCAAGAGAAATGAAAAACTCTGAAGGGGAAAATCAAAACCTGGAACAAAGAGTGCTTTGGTGATGTTGAGAGGAGGTACAAGGAAGCAGAATATAAGCTGAATGAGATGGATTAGAAGGGGGAGGAAGAGTTTTTGTCTGAGGATGAATGCATGAAGAAAAAGGAGCTAAAAGACAAACTGTGGCACGTGGCTATGCATAGAGAATCTATTTTTTGTAGACAAAAACCTGGAAACAAATGAATTGTGGATGGTGATAGAAATTGGAAACTATTTCATAGCAACATAAAGTGGCAAGAGAGGGTGAAGAAGTTGAAGGGTGTCTATATACGGGAGCAATGGGTCGAAAATCCAGTGAAGGTGAAGGATGAGATATATAATTTCTTCCAAAACAAATTTCAAGAGAGGCAGGAGGTGAGGCCAAAATTAGATGACAATTGATAACACCTAACATGATCAAAGCAGCAATATGAGAGTGTGGAAGTCACAAGTACTCGGATGGTTGCAATTTCAAGTTCTTCAAGATATTCTAGAAGCTTTTAAAGGATGATTTTATGAATAGTCAGTCATTCATAACTTTGACAACTAAGGTGAAAAACCTTTTCGGTCTTGGAGATTTTAGACCAATGTCACTGGTTGGCATTGTGTAAAATGTGATATCAAAGTTACTAGTTTGAAGAATAAACAAGGTCCTCACAAACATTCTTGGAGAATAGGAACCTTCTAAAAAGTGAGGTAATAACAAATGAGGTGATTGATAAATCTGAAAGGGCAAACCAGCAATGTTTACTTTTTCAAAAGTTAGTTATGAAAAGACATAACATGATTTCCTGGGGAGTTTCTTATATATGAGAAGGTTGAGATTTAACCAGAAATAGGTGACTTGGATTAGAGAATATGTGTACTCAGGTTCCATATCTATGAAGGTAAAGGGGAGTCTAACAGCTAACAGCCGAATTCAAAAGCCTAACAAATTGGTCCTTTAATACCAGTCTTATTTATAGTAGTGGCACAAGGATTAAGTAGTGTAAGGAGAGACAAAATTACAAAAAAAGTATAGTTGAGCTACCTGATATTTTATATAGATTTTGATAGACCAACAAATCATAAGTCAACACATTGTTTATAAGAGATTTTAATATTATTTTTAACCTAAAATTTTAAAATAATAGATTAGTGGATCTTTATCTTTATATATTATTCATCTCCATTTAATGTAAAACATCTAAATTTCATATTTGAATTCTTTACAATCTTCTCTTAAAGTATTTTGTTCATAAGTTTTCTACTCATAACACTTCTTAAAAACAATATCAATTTTTAGATTTCTTGTTGATTAGACATACTTAAAACAGTCAGTGTTCTAAAGAGATTTTAGTAGATTCAATGAATCATACACCAATAAAGAATCTATATAAGAAATTTTGATAACTTCTTCAACATAAAAAGTTTATAGATTTTTTTCTTATATACTACTTCTCTCCGTTCAATGTAAAATTTTCAAATTCTGTACTCAAATTTTTCACTGTTTCAATACGCAAATGATATTATTTTCCTTAGGAAAAGGTTCCATGGCTAATGTGGTGGTGATAAAAAAGCATTATGAGATTCTTTAAACTTGCATTGGGCTTTACGGTTAACTTTTGCAAAAGAAGGTGTAGTGCTATCGGTATGGAGACCACAAGTGTGGAGGCCAATAATGGATAAATTTTAGAAGTAGCAAAGGGAGTTGTCATTTGCGGGTAGAATATCATGATGCATTTGTTATTTTATTGCTGAGGTTAGTTAAAATATAAAAATGAAAAGGGTTTGGAAAAACAGAAGAAAATATAGAATTGTTTTTGACATGCAAAAATGGTGATTCACTTAGCAATCCCTATAGTTTTTTTGTGGGTAGATTCCTGAACAACTGCACTGCTCTCTCTCTCTGCAAATTTCTTCTGACATTCTCCTTCAAACTAATGCACAAATACTTTCATACTAAGAATTTAAATATTCCTCTTACCTCTGCATTTCAATGTTCTTATAAACAAAATACTAACTCAATTTAGTCCACTTCTTTCTCCATCATTCTGTTAATTCAATTATTTATTACTCTTTTTATTAATTAATGATACTATTAAAATGAATGTAGGTATTTTAGAATCCTATAATAAAATTCTCCCTATATTCATATTAATCAATGCATCCACCAATTGACGAAGAATCGTTATTCGAGTTGACACAGACGTGAGTGTGAAGTAAAGAAAACAAAAAAATTATGATTTTTACAGTTAAACTACTGGATAAATTAATTTATAGTTAATAAGTTATCTACTAATTGGTAAATCTTTAATTTATAAGTTTTAAAGCAATAAATTAATTTGTTGAATTATAAGTATTTAATAAAATTAGGTGGTAAAATAACTAATAAATATAAAATGATATAACGATATATACTAATATAAGTTTTATTATATAAATAAAAATTATATGTTTTAGACAATTATAATTTTAAAATGTTTTTAAAAACTATTAAAATTTTTAGTATTTTTATTTTTTTATGTTTCATTTAAACCATTATTATATTAATTCTTTTTTATCACTTTTATTATCAGTAATTTTTAAATAACATTGTGTAATAAAATATTAATTACTTTAGTATCTTAATTTTTTAAATTTAAATTATATAAAAAATAAAAAGTGATCCAATAAATACTAAAACTAGTAATTATTAAAACAAATATTCAATATTCAATATTTAAAATTTTAAATGTTAAATTTTAAAATTGTTCAACAATCTATTAAAAACACTTAAAAATATATTGAAATATATTATAAATAATCAAATGATATTAAAATATAAAATATATAATAAAAGAAAATTATATAAATTTTAAAGTAACTTTAGCTTGTAAAATAAAAGGCAAATTTTTTAGTTTAATTTCCTTTTATTATGAACGTTTCCAATCATTAATTCATGGAGTTTTAGGTATTACACGTTGTGAAAATTATAATAGGAGGTTTTAATTTTTTTAGGTTCAATTATATTATTATACATTATTTTTAAAAAAAATTATTTATTTATTATTTTATTTTAAATTTTTCTAAGACCTTATTTAATGATATTATAAAATATTTATTTATTTTATTAACAATAAAAAACTACATTTAATATAAAAATATAATTTTTAGTTCTATAACTTTGAGTTTTAAAATTCATGTGATTTTTTTTTTCATATCAACATATTTAATAAAAGAATTTTATAAAATTAAGTCTTAATGAACCTCAATGACTCTTTATATAACTCTACAATGATGACTTTATACAAATGCTTCCATTACATGCAATTAGACAATCACATTACTCATATGAGTATATATTCACATGCTAATGATTAATCATTCTTAATGAATTTAATCTCATTCTCAATTTAAAAAAAATTTATCTGTAAAATTTGAACAGGGTTTTGTTTAAGAAGATTTGAGCTGAATAACATTCACACTACTTTCTGGCAAAAATCCTTTAAATCAGTAACAATGGGGAGGAACAAGTCACTATTCAAGCCATTCATGTCTAAACAACTTCACTCATTTTACTCTCCTACTCAACAATTCTAGAACCCTTCTTAAATAGACCCCATAATTGACCTCACTCTTCTATATTTAATTATTTATTCATCTCCATTTCAATTCAATATATTTCTAATCAATTGTTCTGTTTTCCACCATCATAAATGCACTGTTTAGCCGTTTCTACTTTCTCCATTGTTTTATTGGATCTGACGTTGTTTGCATTCAATGAAATCAATGAGCTTGAACTTGTCATAAGATCAGTTTGAAACTATTGACTCTAACAATACTGATACAAATAAACATCTTAACAAGTCAACAATGACGTACATGATTTCTCTATATGATAACAAACAGAAATAATCTCAGTTACATAATGTTACAAACATCAATTCCTCTGAGATTAGAAATGTCCAAAAAAATATTTATCAGCAGAAGACAAGTAAATTTTCTGTGTTTGGTATACCCTTTTGGTCTTTGGTTGGGAAAAGTTCTACAGATTCCTGTGACCAAGCTCTTTTTTACACTTGGAACTTCTGAATAAGGGATATATATCTTCAAAAATAAAAACATTGGTCATGTAACTTCTAAATGTAAGTTGACGAAATATAGTAGAAACGTTAGTAACATTAGAGAACATGAATCCCTTTTTGCAATGGATTTCAGATCCAACATCAGAATGTTTAACATAGATTCAATTTTTCATAAATTTAGATAAACACTTGTGGAGAAGTTAAATGAGAAAGATTTTCAAAATTTAAAATGGTGGTATTTTTATAATAGTATTTGGTTAAGAAGTATATGTACATGCACTAAATCATTTTAAATATGGTTCAACAAGACTAATCACAATCTTTTGTTAAATAAAATCATACTCATATTCTTAAAAGAAATTATTATTATTAAAAATAATGCCAGAAATGAATCAAACTGCTTAAATTTGAGTTTCTTTTCACTGAAACCATCCCAAAATTAAAATAAGGGAGAATTATTATAATTCATGAATAACCCCATAAAATAGCATGTCTTGTGAGCTTTGGGGTAGAGGTTGAGAAATCAAATTTCATTAGAGGTTGAGAAATCAAATTTCATTATAATATTGTTCATATAGTATGCTATTTTCCTAAACTTCAGCTTGTGTATTGGTTTGAACTTTGAATTGAGGAAGTGTCAGTTATGATTTCCTCCATTATGAGGATTGATTATTCTTTATTGGGAAAGAAAGTGCAGAAATTTTTTAAGTGGGGAATAGGCCTTAAAGTTTGGTCTGCTCCTTCTTTTTCCTCAAATTCTAACTCCCAGGTGACCAGAGACTAATTTGTTTGATTGAAGCTCACGTTATTTGCATTCATTCAAATCTAACAGTTTGAAACTGACATCATAATAACATTACAATATAGCAGCAAAGACAAATGACTTTACCTTAAAATGTCAATAATGATCACAAAAACTCAATTTTCTAGGATGGATATGGATACTTAGAAACCTGTACTTGTATTTCTTTCTAATGCTTTATTGAGGAAGCTCATTTCTCTCCTTTAATAATATTATGATTATTAATTTCTTTTGTGTTTAATTTTCTGGTCATTATAGTCTGAAATGAAGAAATAAAACTAATGGCATGATACACACTTGACAAGATGCTGTTGTCTAGCTAATATGATCATAAAACCATGACATGGTTGTATTGGCAATGATGTTGATAAAAAATTGAAGTACCTTTTTTATAATTTATTCAAACAGTTTAACTTTTAATTGCTGTAATCAATTGCAGGGCCTAACCAGTATAACTCACGGTTTCTCATCCGTCATATGTGTTATCACATCTCTTTTAAGGTTCAACCACTTCACTTCTCCAGTAGTTGAACCATTATTTTAATAAGAGAACATGAATTTTCTTAGTATCCCTTGTGTTATTATGTCAGACTCATAATCACGCTTTTAATACACGTTATATATAGTAGTGCTAATTAAACTTCTGACGAAACGTATATGCACAACCTGGCTTTTAGGCAGGGACAATTGGTCAAATTTTTTATGAACACTTCTTTTGAGTCAAAGGAGAAAAAAAAAAAGAATAAAGAGAAGCAAGTGCAATGAACCAAGAAGTCGAAGAAAGTCACTGAGATGGAGCCCTCTTGGGCACACCCTAACGTGATCTAGAATTTTCATGTTAGATGTGATAACAGCATCTCAAAATGGGATCAGATATTTGTAACAGAGAACTTGTAAGACAATTACACATAGCCAAAATTCCTGCCCCCAATGAATTATCAAACTGCCACATACCCTCTTTTGCATGCTCATCCCAAATGCTATGCAGCCACGCACCTTCTTCACTGTCCCCACACCCCATCCTTGTTACCCTTTTCTCTCTTCTCACTTTCTCTCTCCTCAACCATCCTATATAACTCACCCCTTTGTTTCCCTCCACATTAACACACTCACCATTGTCACACACTCTTTCTTTCTTATTATTCCCTTTCTCTTTCACCATTCACTAAAAACACACAAGGTGGCCAACATGAGCAGTGTCTGTGCCGAGCAGCACGAGTTTCACCCCTCTCACCAATTCCTCTCTCCAAAGAAAACCCTAAGAGAGATTGACATCCCTCCAAGGAAGCTTCTCACTCGCCGCGCCGCCGCTGCATGCGGTGGCTCCGACTTGTTCTCAGACGACACCATGCTGCAAAAGTTCCTCCCTTCCAACAACCTTGATGACTCCGATGAGGATGACCCTTACTCCTCCGACCACTTCCGGATGTTTGAGTTCAAGGTCCGCCGGTGTACTCGCAGCCGGAGTCACGACTGGACTGACTGCCCTTTTGCTCACCCCGGCGAAAAGGCTCGCCGTCGTGACCCTCGGAGGTATCACTACTCAGGAACTGTATGTCCTGATTATCGCCGTGGAGGGTGCAATCGTGGTGATGCATGTGAATACGCTCATGGCGTATTTGAATGCTGGCTGCACCCTGCCAGATACAGGACTGAGGCCTGTAAGGATGGAAAGAACTGCAAGAGGAAGGTTTGTTTCTTTGCACACACACCTCGCCAGCTGAGAATTTTACCGGTAACTTCTCCTTCTTCTGATGATATGTCATGCAAGAAGAACACTAACAAGCTCTTCAACCATGCTTCAAGATCCAACAACAACAACTGTTGCTTGTTTTGCCATTGTGTTTCTTCTTCTTCTTCTTCCACCGCTTCTCCAACCTCAACTCTCTTCAACATGTCGCATTACTCGCCACCGCTATCACCATCGTCCTCCTCCTCACCGCCTCCTTCTCCGTTGAAGCCCAGAAACGGGGTTTCTGTTTCTCCAATCTCCCGTTATGGTGGTGTGAATGTAAAGCCTCATCACGGGGTGGTGAGTTACAAAGAAGCGTTCGCTGAATTTGTTAACTCCTTGGAGGGTTTGAGTTTGAACGAGGGTTCTCCTGTTTCTGGTGCCAAACCATTAAACTTGCCTTGGCTTGATGTTTCTCTGAACTGTGAGGAACAGCAGCAGCAACCACTACCGTTCATTGCTTCTTCTTTTGGCTGCGAAGATCAGCAGCCTTTTATTATTTCACCAGGGTCCACTCAGACACCGACAAGTGTTAAGTTTTGCAGCAACAGATTCATAGGCAACGACAACAAGGTTGTCGGTGCTGATTCAAATGTCCCAGATCTCGCGTGGGTGAATGAGTTGCTGATGTAGAAGGTGAAGATGATGACGAAAATGGTAGTGAGATGACTCATGATATAGTGAATGAAAGTGTAAATACTGGAGAAACATAACGTGTCTCTGGCGTCTATTGCTATTATTAATTATTGTTGCAGGTTCATTGCTTTCTGAATTTGTTTAGTTTGTGACAATTTATGTAATTTGGATTTCATCTTGTTTTAATGCATAAGGGAATATTTGGACTCATTGGTGATGGTGTTGTCTTTTAAAAATGAAAAATTCGTTAGCTTTATTTTCCCTACCAAGTGGTGGTGGTGATGGTGGTAAGAGTTACGTGGTAAACCTACCCTGGAGAAGCTAAATCTTTGGGATGGGAAATCATGATATTTTGATGTTATGTTGGCCTTTACAAGTGCAGAAAGTGGATTCCAAGACATGGCAAGCATGCAATCTTTGTCGTGGCAACACATCATCACATTGAAACATATTATAATGATGGATTGATAGATAAAGATAAATCTCGGAAATTTAATATTCTTTGAGCATTTCGTTTCAGATTGGTACCAAGTTTTTGAAGTGAAGGACTTTTGATTGGTGAAGCTCAAGGTGAGCACGCAAAATTGCTAATTGGTGAAGTTGATGAAAATTAAATTTGAGACCCCGAAAAGGAAAATGAAAGTATCTTTACAGGTGTAAATTTAAACAATGGAGTCCTTTATTTAGTAAAGATATTAAAACTCTTTGATGGTCATTGTCCTTTAGCAAGGGAAGAAATAGAAAACCAACTAAAAGGTAAAATCTAGCACGTTTTGCTATTTTATTGCTCCATTCATTGCTTAACAATAAATTGCGTTTATTTATTAAACTGCTAACCCTTGTATAATATATGAAAGGTTAATTACGTTGTTCACAATCAAGTTCATGGAGAAGCGAAAAGTTAGATAGCAAACAAATTCATTTTCTACTCGTCTTCCATAACTAATTTGAATCGAATTGAAAGTAAGAATTGTACATGTTATAATTTTGATCGACTCTATATACCTTAAATATGATAAAAAAAAGGGTTATATCATATTTTACCTAAATATCTTTCATCATTTATACTTATCTTTTTATTCTTTATACATATTTCCAACATATAACTTTGGGATCAAAAGAGATGATTCTGTTGATGAAAATTCAAATAATATTGGTATAAGATAATAAGTCATTTGATTTAAGTAATTGTAATGATTGAAAGACAAATTTCCACTGATAAGTTAGTCGCAATTACAGCTCGTTTATTTTTTTTAGAGTTTCTGATCGGATAAGCTTTTGATGAGTTTAGATTGACATTTGTATTTAAATATTTTAAAACATTTAGATAAACCTAGTAAACAATCCAATAAAACTAAGATAGAGATACATTTGTGCTATATATATATTTTTTATATAATATTCTCATCATATCTATGTTGTTCAGCCATATTTTCATCGAAAAGGAAGTTATTCTATTTTATAAAAAATTTACTACCTTTTTGTTATCTCTATTACATCATTTACCTAATATTTTTTATTTCTCTTTTAATAAAAGAAAATGTTAAGAAAGATAAAATCTAAGAGAGAAGATTTGACAATGTTCTTGAAAGGATTTGGTCTCACAGGTTTTTGCCATTTGAGGAATAAACGTGTTGAAGATTATTTGATGATTTGACATGGTCATGCAGCGGAGGCTACCTTGCTTACAATACATTTGTAGCTACCTAAGATGCTTTTGTGTTCCCCTCACTTGTCTGGAAGATCTAAATTGTGAATAATTATTCAAATCCAGCATCACTATTATTCTCTTCACCTTTTATTGATTAATAGAGAATTTCGTTAATTATTGTTTGGGTGTTAAGTTGGGTTTCGAAGAATGCAGGTTTAAATGGAATAAGTTTTGCACGAAAAGAACTAAATTTTGAAAGAGGTATCTGAGAATGCTGTAAATCAAAATGAATAAAGTGACAAACCAATTCAAGGTTAATTTGAAGTCCAACTTAAACTGTAAAAGAAATAAAAGAAAGGATAAATATATATATCTATATATCTATATATATATATATATATATATTGAGAAATATTTGAAAGTTTATTATTGTTAATTTCTGTATTTGAGGGGGTGGTCTGGGATTAGTTTTGGACGCCAGAAGATTCTAGACCTACATTGATCTACCATGGTGGTCCTGCGGTTGGAAAAATGGTAGAAATACTTTGAAAACCCTTTAATAGTTGAGTTAATGTCATAGTAAAATAAGGATAAAGAAGCGGACAAAAAAGTTAAAAGTAAAAGGGTGGTACTGCTGAGGTGAGACCCCTAAAATGGAGATGAGATGAATGAAGTGAAGGCAGTGTGACATAGGTAGTAGGGACCTACAATGCCACTTACGAAATTCAATTTCATGACTAAAATTTTGAGATCCAAAATGCGTAAGGCAATTAATACAGGTACGCGTTGTTAACTCGCTATCCATCCTTAAAAGAAGTACATTATACGCCTTGTTAACTCGCTATTTTTCCTCCTTAAAAGAAGGACATTAATTCATAGTGAAAACTTGGACAACGTAGCATTTGTTGATAGCGTCTTAGGATGCAATCATGCAGACTTATTCAAAAGACAGCTAGGGTGGTGGGGTAATGATCCATAGTGTTTTGTTTGGAATAACTCTTGTGGCGGGATTTGCTAGTTTGTGAACTTGGGTTAGGTGGTAACGCATAAACTCACACCAAATGGTATATAATAAAAGGAAACAACCCATGCCAAAACCATCCATTATAAGCTTTGGAATCCACTACAGCCTTTGCCTTCTTTGTCGGTTTTCGATTATAGAAGAAATTAAACGAGCGTTTATGGGACCATCAGCTCTTATCACCCTTGCGGTTTTCTTGACCCCTGAATCAGCACATAGAATAGAACTTTTGGTACCTTGTAAATGGGTGCTTTTCTGGTGATAAGGCAATCTTATGCGGATCTCTATTACTGCATGCAAAATGCCTAGGTTGTTACTTACAGATTCTCCATTCTTGTCTGGACATGCAGTTTGATTTATTTGAATAATGCATCAAATCAAACTAATCTTTAAAACTGCAAATCAGTCCATTTAATTTTTAATATTATAAAAAAGTTAACTCCCAAAATTAAAACCAGTCAATTTTATTAAAGTTAACAATCATTGTCAATTTAATGTACGAATTTCTCAACTACCAATTGATTTAATCTGTAATATTTAAGACTAAATTAACTGATGCTCAAACAACAAAGTCAAGAACATATTAAGTTCAGCATTTCATGGACAGCACTAACGGGTAATTTTAATTGTAATTGCTGAGACTAATTAATTAGTTAATTGGTTACTCTATTATAATCATCGCTAACTTGGCAATAGCCCCGCAATTTGCAGCAGGGTTCTGACAACGGTTGGTGGGGAACATACATGTAGCTGAAGAAGTTCTCTCCTGCTGCAGCACTCAAATTGTGACAACTTTGTAGTCGTCTGCAACCTGCATATTAGCGTGTTAACATCTCTGTACGAATTATCACTTTTCAGATGCTTCCACAAAGGAAAACTGACTACGAATTTTGCGTTCCTTGACCTGCCCAGTTTCTTGAACGGCCATCAGTTCAGTTGTATTACTCTTGACTAAAATGCAATGTAACCCTGAGTGGAGAACATCATAAGGTGAAGGATGTATTTCAATGGGGAAGAAATCAAATGTGTCCAACCAGAAGTTGGAAAACAAAAAGATAGTAATAATAATATAAAACCAATCAGATAATCTATTGAATTGTGAAAATTCATTTCCTTTTTGCTTTATATAGACATTTATCTAACGGCACTTCAGAGAAGCCCGATTTACAAAAATAACATTAGTATACACGTAACTAACAATGTGCTTCGTTAATTTCGATCAGAAGGGATACACAACTAAGATGCGGCATCTGGTGCTCTTCCAGTTGCTCCTTAATCTCAGTTGTCCTTTCTTGTGTAGTTAGACAGAGATGACCTTGATTGTGACTGGAAAAAATCAAATGGTGTTCCTGATCCGAAAGATCTTCTGGTGGCATTCGGGGAATCTGACAACAGTGGTTCATACACAGGATTTCTGTTTTTGGGTTGTGTTATTGACAAAGTAGAAACATCTTTCTCTATAGATCTCGGCTGAGGCTCAATAGGGCCAAGAGACAAAATTGGCCCACCCAGACGTTCAGCTTGCTGAAGTGTGTTGATTTTGCTCGGTCTATATGTATATCGGAAGTACTTGATAGCTAGAATGGGACCCATCCCTGCTGCAACCATGAGCTGTATGGAATAATAGTTTCCATCAAACTATAATCAACATATTTTCGCAAAAAGAAAATGTGAATGAATTTGGCTCTTCGCTAGGGCCATCTGATCTACGTTGATTTATTTCACAGGCAAAGAAATAGATGTGTGAACTTTATTAGGAAAATAAAGGAACTCTACGACATAATGTGAATGAATTAGACTTTTCGCCGGGGCCTGATGAGAGTAGAAAGGAAAGAGAAGGAGGAAATTGAGTGAAGAACTTCATTAAGGTGCAAGAAGTGAGAAGCTACTTACAGAAATTGCTATCCAATATGACGGCTGTTGACACAACTTAAACATAATGGTATACATCCCTGATGAAGGAAGAGCGCTGAAGATCCAGTTTATGACATAAAAGGCAGCCAAATTACCCCATATAGCCATATGTTGCAATATTGTAAAGGAACTGTAGGCATAAAAAAATAGGAGTCAGGTAATCAAACCAGAAAAACTTCTCCGGCAAATTGAAGCAAATTTGAACTAAAATGACTCTTTTCAAAATTTCTCTGCCAACCAAACATTTGCAACCGAGCAAAAAAGCAATATTCCTCCACGCCCCCTCCAGCACCACAAAAAATTAAACACTTCTCATTAAAAATGGAAACAGTATACACCAGATAGTTCTTTCAATTCATTACTAACAGCATAGCACTCTAAGTCAAAGTAACAGTTGCATCAGTGACTACCAATATTAAAGCTTACTTCGTCTCCATTGTTACTACAAAAGCCTGTAACCATATGCAACCGGAAAGTGCAACCATTGAAACCTCCTCCATTTCACTTTTATCATAAGCATAGGCATGTATGCTTATCACAAATACAACTACTGCCTGCAAATTACAATCAAAACCTATGAGAAATGACCAGGCACATATAAGATGTTCATGGAACTAAATAATTTTGAAGTAGAGCTAATAAGTCAGTTTTTTTTGGTGGAGCAACACATCAGTCATGACAATGTCATTAAACAGCAGCCATGGTGGCACCATGGTAGGGTTGTGTTTTAAATGGCAGCAACCATAACATGACACCTGCGGTAATCATGATGGCCATGGTGGAAATACAAAGCTTTAAAAACCAAAAACAAAGTATTTGGGCCATGTGGCCCAAGCCATAGCCAGTCTAAACTAGCGTTTAAAACCCTTAAGCATCCAACCACCAAAAACCTTGATCTCTGGCAAGCTCCAGCTTGAGCAAGATCCAATCTTTGGCGTATGATTTTTCCATCTCTGGTGAACTTTTACTGCCTATTTTATTGTTTAAATTTTAATTCTATTAATTATTTATCTGTCTATTTAATTTTTTATTTAAGTATAATTTTTCAATTCTGTTCTTTTAATATTTATGCTGCTTTTTTATTTTTTCTTTTTCAATTATTTTAGTTATTCATTTAAATATTTTTATTTTTTTTCTAATACGTAACACTATTTTAAAATTTTTAATATTCTTTATTAATTTAATTGCCTTTTTAATACTTATTTACTATATATTTATGTTATTTTATATTTTCCACCTTGGTTCCTGCATAGGCTGCTAAACCATCCACCATATGCATATGGCAGAATTTTGGCCTGCAGCGATAATCCGTCTTTAACAACACTGGTCATGACTCATGATTATAAACTCCCTATAAAGTCATCATCTCAGTAATTTATAAACAATCGGTTAATATCAAATAAAACTTACATGGAAGAGAGATCGCCCAAACCATCCAGCAAATGTGCTAGGATTCAGAAGCCTGTTTCAATATTTACAGTCAAATGCTTACCCAGTGAAATGGCTATAAAAAAATTTCCTTTTTAGGTTAATTGAAGGGTTATTCAGTTGTAATACATTTTGATAGTTCTGCTATCTATAACAAAAAGCAACACAATTACAAACCTTCCCGCTTGGCAGTAAAATAAAATTTGAGGATGTTGCATTACAGTTTCCTCACTAAGATCTTTGTCAAGAACGCTGACTAGAACAGGCACACTGGTGTAGAAAACATTATAAGCCATCAAGCTAACAGAATTGAAGAGACTAGTTCCAGAGACACCTGAAATAAATGAAAAACTGGAGATGCAACCATCAGTACCTTAAAAATTTGAAAATCCATCAATATAAAGATTGGAATGCTTTTCTTGCATCACAACATTTTAATAGGGACTTCGATGTTATGGGATGTCTAAGTCCCACAATGAGTACTATGAAATGTTTGGTGGAGTCCCTTAAGAGTGGGTTCCTCAAATGTTTGACTTCTTAACAATTTGGTATAAGAGTTAATTGTTGATATTTTGAAAAAGACTACCTACATAGGGTTCTGGCAACAAGAAAACTTTAAAGTGTTACAAAGTAGAATGTCATAAAGTGAAGCCACCAAGACATTAGTTCTAAGGAACGGTGTTATGATGAAATTGGGTACTATGCGTTACCTAAGCCCTACATCAAATAATGAGATATTCAGTGGAATATTTAAGTATTTGATTTGTCTCCCTTAAAACTAGCTTTTAAGGGGAGGTTCCTGAAGTGCTTGGGTGATTATCATATTCATAATCATTAACAATAACCACAAAGAAATAGAAAGGGAAAAAACACAGACATTGTTTTCCTTTTCTTCTGGGCTATCTGTGGTTATTTCAGTGAAACTTACTGTACAGCTATCCAGCCCTTTCTGGCAGGGGGATATCTTTAATACTTGTCAGGAGAAGAAAAATAAAAGACCTTGTCAAAGAAACTCACAAGATTTGGATGAAGCAAATCAGTAGGGACTTGTAGAATGAATATTGAGAAAGAAATGCTGTACGGTTGTATGAGTAGCGGCCATGGACCAGAATTAATCTCTTCAGGAATCTAAACTCTGAAAATTAATAGAATAATCATAACATCAAAGAGATGAAATCTGGTAGTCATCGGCAACTAATGAAAGAACGAGAAACAATAGTCTGCCCTGTCTAATTCCAACCACAGAAAAAGATTGTTGATATGTAGAAAAGCTTTGAATCAAATTATGGTTTGTCAAGAATAATAAAGAAAAGTTATTGATAAAAGTTTAGATACAGAACACATCAGAAATTGAACCGTGTGTGTGAAATATCTGACAAATTCAAAATACAACAGAAGGTACTCGGGGAACTGTGTTGAAGGACTAGTATACAAATCATGATTGCACCAGCAAAGGAGTAAAATGGCTTACTTCCAATACTGTAATCAGCTGCTCTTGCTGCCTGCAATCCTTCTCTGCCACTAATGCCTACACCAATATCAGCCTGTTGTATCATTCTTACATCATTCCCACCATCACCAATAGCCAATGTTCTATAATCACATGATTTTAATATCTGAACAAGCTGTAACAAGAGTATACAAGACAAATCAGTGCCATTATTTTCTGATAAATTAGAATTGAAATAGAAGTATTATGTTCCCATTAGAAAAAAAACATAAGATGTTGGTCGTGTCATCCACCTTCTTATTGAAATAGGTTAATTAAAAGGAGCTAAAATAGCGCAAATCTAGTATATAACACCCCTTATTAACATGGATGGCAACTAAAAATGAAACGAATGCAAAGCTTAGCCTTATAAAACAGAAGCAACATATTATTGTAAGCAGATCATATGGTAAGAAAAACACCTGTGCTTTTTGTGATGGTGTCACACGACAACATATAGCAGTCCTTGAAAAAACTGCAAGCTCAGTGAAAGCTTTACGATAGTGGGTAAGTGCAATCTCAAGTGCCCAACCATCAACAACAAAAGCCACATCCTGTATGAGAGAAGAATGATCAGATGAATTCCAAAACCTTTCAAATTATCTTGATCTCACCACTTGTTTGCTAAAATAGTGTCCTATTTAAAACACCTAATGTGTCACAAGCTGCTCATCACTAAATTTATTTTATTTTAGATATAAAAAGAAATTTGTTGGAGAAGAGAAAGGGATGGAAAAGGTGCAAGAGCAAACAATAAAATATCCTCCAAAATAGAAACCACAAAAAAAAAATCAAGAATGGTCAATAAAAACAAAACTAGTGGATTCTAAGATAATATAGAAATTAATAAGCAGTACCTTGGGTTCTGAGGTAGTTATCCGCATAGTTCTTAGCACTCTCTCTAAACTCCTACAAACCTCTTCCTCTGTTTTTCCATCAATTGATAGAAGCTGTCCCTTTGGTTCTGTTAGTTTTGGGGCAAGGGAATTGGAAGAATAAAGGCTTATTAATTAAAAACCTTCCAAAGAAGGATGCATAATACTAATCAAACAATAAAATTTAAAGCAATCCGTGCACACACATCAAAAAGCTCTTACAAAAATGGCACTATGCACAACAGATAGTTGAGTTGAAGTTGAAATGGTAGTGTTGTTTATGTTGGTAAGCCAAGCTAAGAAGCTTTGAAGTATTCGGAATAGGAATCTGACATATTTCAAACTTAAAGAAGGTATATTTCTAGATATTTCCCTATTCTAGTTTTTTTACATCATTTCAATTACCAGAACTTTCATCAGCTGAAAAGAATTTACTTTATGGCCATCAATTGATAGAAGCTATCAATTCAGTTCTTAGTTTAAGGGTGAGGGAATTGTAAGAGTAAATGCTCTCCAATATTACCAACATAAATTAATAAAAGCCTCAAAATCTTTGAATTGTTTGTTTTTAACATTAAAATCGTCCCTCCAAAAAATAAATAAACACACATGATAGGAACTACTCTAAGAGAAATCTGAAATTGTATTTGTATATCTAAAATAAGGGGCCGCCACAAGAAAATAAGAGGCAAAAGCCCTCTTCCAACTCAGAGTATATATTAAGACTCTCACTACACCTATAAACCTTTTCCTCCCCCCGCCTACATTATTCTTTACATTCTAAATAATAGACATGATATCATACTCAGTGGGCACGGGACATTTGGTCTTGTGGTATAAACCTTAAGAGGCTTCCACAACCTATCAAATATAATAACTGACAAGTAGAAAGCACATATCCTATGGATAAAAATAGACAGGGAAACAAAGGAAATGGTGAGTTGATATTTACTTCGTCCCTATGGATATTACTCAAATTCACCCGAATTTTGATCGGAAATTTTCGTATTGACTGGGTATGGGTATGGGTAATATCTGATTTTTTAAATTGGGCAAGAGGACGGGAATGGGTATGTACATACTCCCTAAACTTGTTCCCATACCCGTCCCAATATCTTGTCTCTGTCCTCATATAATTCCTATTTTAAATTACTAAAATGCATTTAGTTTATTAAGAAACCTAAAAAACTTATATAAACTTTTCTTTCGTTCTTAGTTTTGTAATTTATTTCTAGAACATACATTTGATCATTTTCTACTTTTTTTTCTATAATATTTAACCTTTAGTTCATTGTTGTGATTCTTATACTTTTTGTAAAAAAATATTTAATTAATATTTGGAACAGCAAGAGACGAGTACGATTATCCGATGGGGATATAACCCGATGGACACAGGGATGGGACAAAAATTTCATAAATGAACTTTTCTCACGGGAATGGAGATAAGAAAGTAAAACTCATTTCTATCCTGCCCCGTTGTCATCCCTAGTTAGGCACAAACTCATTTAATAACACATACATACATATAAATATACACACACATACATACATGATAATTCTCCAGTTAACAACTTCAATTTAATAGTAACAAAAGTACATGCCCTACCAAGAAAGAACTTGTAATTTGCTATCCTATTGTCAAGAAGGTAAAGATTTACAATAAGGGAAAGGGTGATTCATTACCGCATTGCATTACTAATACCCATGTGTGTGTCTCTTTAAAAAAGTTTATATCTTTTAACTTAATCCCTTCAACTGGAGATCCCACGTGAACTAGACATATGGCTAAATAATAGTACATAAAGTAAGTGTTTTTATATTGAATTAGGCTTTAAAGTCTACTAAGATAATTTCAGAATCTAACCTAACGGGGTTTGTTAAGCCTATTGTATCACATGTTATCAAACTACATATAAATATTTAGTTCTACACTCAAGATGTCTAATCCTCAATGTGAGGGAATATGTTGGAGATCTCACATTGACCACATATATGACTAAATTATAGTAAATAAGTAAGGTACAAACATTATCTTACACTTAAAGTCAATTTCTAAGACCTGCAATTATATACCTTCTCTTTGGCTACCCGAAACAGAACAATTAAGCTCCATTTCCCCCTACTAGCAGTAATGTGGAGTCTTGAGAACAACCATCTGGTTTCCTCCTTTTGTACAGTTGGGGACAGTTTTCCCCACTCATACACTTAATGCCCAACTAAATGGAAGATATACAGCAGAAAAACAAAACACAGACATAAGTTTATCTATTTTTATACAGAGAGAATGGCTGACTAACCATGGGTCATTTTGAGATTCTAATGCTGCTTGATTATGAACACATACAATAATTGTACTATTTGCACGTCACTAAGAAGAACACAATATTCAACAACATGATCTCAAATCTGAATCACCTGGGGAAATAAAATTACATGACAGAGCAATTTGTATTGCAGTATTCTGCTTATCTCCAGTTAGCATCCAAAAATTTATTCCAGCTTTTCTTAGAGTTTCTATCGTTTCAGGTACTCCATCCTAAAAGCAAAACATAAAAATAAATCATAATGGTCATCATATAAAATCACTGGAGAAATTCTTTAATTTTTTCCATTTTATCTGAAGTGATGAGGATTCAGTAAAATTACATGAATTTGAAAGAGCTATCTATAAATTAGATCGTAATCTGCAAGTACAGCTAATTTTCACCTGTAAACGATCCTCTATTGCTGTTACACCAAGAATTTCAAAGTCATGTTCTACTCGTTGACAGATCTCAGCTACTCTCCACTGTGAAAGATATTAAACTGAGAAAGAGAGCTTTTGAATTAATATACAAAAAATAAGCCATAAGAATGCCCTTTACCTCCCTATCAACCAAAGTGCTATTGGCCTCTTTAAACATCAAAGACCATTCTCGGTATTCATCTTTCTTTAACTCACGCCAAGCCAAACATAATGTACGCAATCCCAAGTGAGCATATTGCTCCACAGCTTCAATGAAATGTCGAGTCTGCTGCCCTGCAGTAATTAATGGTGTCAATAGCGGAACACCCGCCCCTCTTCCCCCTCACCCCCAAAAGAAAATAAAAACTCGATAGCAGGTAGTGGGATTGAGATGACAGCTGTTCTGATTTTTTTTGTACCTATTCCAATGTTTTATTATATACATACATTCATATACATACATACATACATATATATATATATATATATGTATGTGTGTGTGTTTATATAATATATATATATGTGTGTATATATGTATATTATATATATATATATGTGTGTGTATATTCTTATTATTACATGATTTCTAATTATTATTAATTAGCTTATTATGGTTTAATTAGTTTTTATTACTATTATTTTCATTTATTATGCCTTATCATGGAATAGTTCATTTTATTTTCTTTTTCTTTTTCTCTTGTAGAAGTATTTCTAGAGAAGCTTGTCCAACAGACCTTTAATTATTATTATCCAGTTACTACATTACTACACTATATAGACAACACACGCTAGTATATGTTACATATCATATATTTTATTAGATTACAGAGTACCTATAATCTAATAAAAATAATAAGATATACTATTAATTAAAAAAAAACTTTCCAATAGTAGTCTGGTTAGGGTAGAGAGTGGGCTAATTTTGAGTGCTGGCCCAACACCCACTGACCCTAAAAACCTAGTCTGTTTCTCCCATCCCGCCAGTTGTCACCTTCCTCCCCCTTTCAGAAAAATATATGCAAGAAAAGAAGCTGTAGGTACTCTCAACGGGCAAGACAGTGCAAAGAGATTGACAAGCAAAATAGCTGAACTTATAAGACACGATTTTACAATAAACTTAAAAGACGTGAATGACAAGGCTAGACTTAAAAGACATGATTGACATGCAGAAACTTCTCAGACATGATTTTAGAAGCTGTCACTCCTAAAAACCCCCTGAAACGACAGTTACTTCAGGGATATTTTTACAGTCAACTTCCAAAACGTAGAAGCTGCTGCAAAATCAGCTTTTGGCTGCAATTTCAATCTGGAATAGTAGCGTGACAGCTACTACATTGAGCTGCTCCACGACAAGGTCTTCAGGAGCAAGCGTGACCAGTCCACTCTAACACCCCGACAATTGCGGAATGATAACTCACGAGGAACAATCACGATCATATAATTGTATATGAATAGTCAAGACTAAAATTGAATATAAACTACTTTAACCAACAATGTGGTTGTCTGGATGAAATTTGTTGTTCTCATGATAACGAGTGAGGATACTTCCCACTTGATAAACCCTATATATGTGTTGGGGGTAAGTTCCTTGAAGAATTACATTTAAAAGAGCTACTCCCCATCCTTAGGGTTCATTCTCTTCTAATTTAATACTTGAAACAAATAACTCATGTTTAACAATTAGATTAATAAAAATGAAGGGTGAGAATAAGAAGTAAACTCTAAAAAAGCTACACTTGGAGTAACTTAATGCCTCCTCTTCATTGGTCCAAAAACTACAAATCGACTCTTACTTGTACCTCTCTTGGCCTTCTTTGCACATATCTTAAATACCTAGCAATTCCACGTTAATTTTTTCCATAATTGACCAAAACCAATCTCTTCTATATATAATCATTTACATTTGGGTATACGGATGGATCCACCTGTTTAAGCCCACACATGCATAAATCCACATATTAAAAACTCATCCATATAACCCGTATTTTAAATGGTTTTTAATTTTTATAAATTGCATCCGCACCGCAAACCCACGGTTTACCCGCACCCACAAAGATACATTGGATCTTTTTAGCATTCATTTGTAAAACAACAAATTACTGAATCCACCAAACAATGTACAACCAATAAAAGCAAAAACTAGATTTTGGGATGAATTGGGTGACAACCAATAAAAGCAAAAAAAATATTAGATTTTGGATTAAATTTAGACTTGGTGATATGCTATAGAAGCAATAAGTATTACAAAATTTGAATTGATTTAGGCTTAATGATATGGATTGCGACCCGCGGATAAAAACCAATTAACCCACGAGTTGTGCGAGCCAAGTATTAAAAACCCACATTAAAAATTTACTAAAAAATGCAAGTCCATACTTGCGCAAGTTGCAGGTTATACAGTGGTCCACGAACTTTTCCCAAATACCTAGCTCTATAATCATATAACCCCACCTATGGTCTCAAAGCCAATCCCAAACCCAGATAATGGAGGAGGATTGTGTTTGGCCTTAGATGTCAACATAAAACTAACTGATATAACACACACACAGACCCCTATATAACCCCAAGGGTTTGCATGAGAGAAACAAGGCATATCTTACATTTGGTAGGCCGCTAGTTCAAGCCCCACTTGTTTCTCTAGGCTGAGATGGGGTAACTGTAAGTTCTATTGTAAAATTTCTTTAACCCTCAAAAGCTTTCCTTACCATAGATTGATGTGTCATTTCCTCCCCTAAATTTTGAATTGTTCAATTTGGTCACGGTTGTAAGTCCTAAACAGAGAGCCACAGTTTCAATTTTATTTAATGTAGGTATTTTGTCAGCCTTTAAAGAGGGATGGGCCTTGAAAGGTCAAAAGTTTATGGCTGAAGTCAGACCCTATGATCAGTTTAAGTCAGATTCAGTTAAAAGTCATTCAATTAATCTAAATCATATGATCAGTTCTGGTCAGATCAGATTTGAAAAGTTAGTTTCAATACATGCAAACACAGTTGAGTAAAAGAATGGGACACTAGCAGAAAAGGAAAAACAAATTCAAATAACTGACAACATTTTAGCACCAATACTTGCCAAGGATTGTAAAAAAAAGTAGTTAGAAGTTACAACAACAGTGCATGAGTATTTAATCTCGATATTTCACTCCCTACTCATCTGAAATCACTATACTCCTCTCTGACTCTAAGCCAGCAGCTGGCCATGTTCGTGAGAAGAACAGAGAAGTATAAGGAATCATGAATTGAAAGAAAATCCGTGTAAACGGGAAACATAGATAACCTTACCAGCTCGAGCAAATGGAAGAATAGCCTCATCTGCTCCTTTCGAAAAGAGAAGGATCTTTCCATTTTGGCAATCTTTCAATACTACTGACATTCTTTTCCTATCAGAGGTGAACTCTAGGGTTTCCAGGACTTCATACTGAAGTATTGAAGAGTTGAACTTGACTTCTGAAATATTAAAAAGTGATTATATGAACTTAAGTAACCAATTAATCAGTTGAGCTTTCAAAAGTAACAGCAAGCACAGTACCAAGAATATTTCCACTCTTATTAAAGTAAATCATATGCAATCGAGCAGCAGCCTGAACAAGGGCATCCTCATCCTGAGACTGTGCTTTATACAAGATATCTCCAGTTTTGCTAAGTATAACAGAAGAAGAAAAGAAGCACAAATTAATAACTTACTATTAAGGGCTTACTAAAAATATCCTAACCAAGAAATTTGTTAGTCTTAACAGTTGTCATATCTGGTGACCTAGCAAAGATAAAGGCAGAATCACCTGCGTGTAGGTATGACAGTATTACATATTGCCATAATTGTAAGAAATCGTACAACATCTGAAGAACCACTGGACACAGCATTGATAAGCTCTACATCTGCACATCACAAAATGCAACTAATCAGATTGTTAAACTTGAAATCTAAAAGAATCACAGAACAAAACATATCTTCGGAAAATAGTCAGTGATTAAAAAAAACCAATGAGTGCATGCATAAGCAGTAAAGGAAGAAAAGGAATAGAAGTGAATTCACTCGTGTTTATAAATATGACTCATTTCATGTTCCTGGTGTACTAATTTAGACAATCTTCAAGTTTACACTTTGTCCAGTACATTCACACTATTTTCCAGAAACAATTTTCAATGAAAATATATGTTCCATTTCTTCAGGTCAAATGATAATAATTCCTATTAGTTGAGAAAATCAATCTTAAAATCTTCTATTCAAATAAGTAATGATACATGACAATAAAAAGAGAACTAAAATTTGTAAAACCACGTGAATCAAAGAAACCATTGGAGCTGTTAAGGCTGGAAATCTCACCACCTTAAGTATGAGAGTAGGCTTCCTTGATTCTGGATTTTGAGAAAAACCATTACACAGTTTTATGTTAGAACCAAAAGTGTCCACTGCTTTTTCCGCATCCTCATTGTATGCATAATATTTATATATTTCAATTCAATTTATTTAGTATGTAACGCCCTTCAGGTATTGCTGTTGAAGGAAGAAAAATATGTAACCCTTTTTTCTTGGTAGATGGAAACATCATAATTCAGTTCTGAATTCTCAGATCATTATGTTCACAAGATCAATGGTATTAGCCATGCCTAAGATACACTACACACTCAAAACAAGAAGCCAACTCATTTATTCAAGAAAAATTTCAATATATCTTCAACCCAGAAATTTGATATCTAGATGCAACGTCATACTCTAGCACAATTTCCATGGTAAAGGAAAAGTTCTAATACAACTGTTACATGTTAACAAGGCAACAAGAAAAGTTTTCCCAAGCAACCATACCTTTCAATGCATCTCCATTTTCATTTCCATAGAAATTGCCACTAATACAGCATCTTCTAAATATCATCTTATTCTCAGTCAGCGTGCCTGTTTTGTCAGTCAAAATGTACTCAACTTGTCCCAGGTCCTCACTTATCGCTGTACTGTCAAATATAACAAACATCATTAATAAATAAAAAATGTGTGCTGATGTATGATAGTATACTGTGTTATTAGACTACTCTCTGCTAGTATATTAAGCTGAGCATTGAGTCGGCATCCTTTAATAGTAAGTTAGCCAGTTGTTATTCCTTAGGAGAGCTGGAGTCTGTTGTAGAACAGTTAGATCTTAAATCACTAGCTTGCACCACGAGCCATCCATATGTCCTAAGGACTGCTGGAGTCTAGTGTAGAACAGATAGAGATCTTAACCTACTAGCTTACAGCTCAAGCTATCTGATTATAATTTCTCTTCTCTGAATTCTTTAATGTACAAGTTCCTCCAAGTAGTTAGTAATCAGGATCATTCAGTTACTCACTTTGTTGCATGGGATGGAATACTAGTCTCAAGGTCAATCATCTGATTGTCCCAGTCAATAAATTTTGCATACAAGCTCTTCACCAGATCCAGAGATACCTGCCACAGATAGAACAGTTGGCTGTATCAAATTTAGAAAATCACTCTCAACATATTTACACAATTTTGAAATGTTTTATAGGTAAATAATAATAATGGTATAAGCACTAGGATTATCAGTCAAAAATCCTATTTTTAATTAGAACTGAAGTTCTATTTCATTTAGTTCTTAAGGTCATAAATGCTCTTACCTCAAAGGACTCCACTCTGCTATCTATACTACAACTGTTATCCAAATTGCAAGTATGTTATATCATAATAAAAAATATATACTGCCAAATCTTTACCATCAGCTCACCTTAATTGAAATGGGTATCATGATGGAACAGAGAAGCTCAAACCGCAAAGGGATGACCAACAGTTCATACCAAGGACCTTCGTGAGGGTAAAGAACATACCATTGCTTTGAAAAACGAAAGAAACAAAAAAAAACATGAGGATCCACCTACATGAATCTTGAAGATCATTACAAAATACGGAAACTTCAATAGAATTATAAAAGATACAGCACAAAACAAGGCAAGTTTAATATCATGTTTTGATTCCCATCCAAAACAGTGAATACAGAATCAATATAAATCTGCTTCTGTGTATTTCTCTTAATTTTGACATGCTTTTGAGAAAATGTGTTTTTTGGATGCTGTTCCAAACACCCCATAAAAGTAAGATTTCAGGAAAAAAAAATCCTTTAATGATTAAATAGCATGATGACTCAGGAAATTACAAAATTAGTGGTTATTCTAAGGGAAAAAACCTCAATGCCTGAGTATCCATTGACATAGGGACTAAAAGATTATGAATAATATTTCCTAAGATAAACCGAAGCCTGCATATAAAGAGTAAAATTTACACTCAACTAAATAGTCCACATGAAAACACAAAGAAAGCAACCAGCCAAGCTGATATGCTCTTGGTTGAAACAAAATCGAAATTGCAAAGGATGCCTGCTACTTCCATGAAAATACAGGTAAATGAAAGGGCAATAAAGCAAAACAAAAATAATAAACACTAGCGAACATATCCCGATAGGTATAAGATTTGATACAATTATCAGTGCACAAGAAACTTATGTTGAGAAACTGTAACATACCTTCTTGGCTTCTGTATCCTTCCAAACATTCCCTGCTATGCCAAGAACCAGAACAACAACAATTTGGAATATAAATATAGCACCAGTCAACTTGTCAATCATGGCATCCATAGCAGTAAGCTTTGGTTCTGGTATACCTCTACTCATGCCCATTTTGGTTTCATTACCTGAAGAAATAATACATGCCAGATACAAAATTTAAACTGTTGCTGAAAAAGTATACACAGTTCCAATAATTTAAGAGATTATATACATGGACTTGCCTGTATAGACAGCCACTCCACATGCCCACTCTGTGTTTCTCAAGTAACATGACTGAAGAATGGTGTTTTTAATGGTTAAAGGGCATATATCATTATCAATAAATGGGGGAAACAACCGCATGTTTGCATCAAATCTCCTGATGTCTTTATCTGGACAAGGACACTCAATTACACCCTAGACACACACAAATAGAGAATAGAGTAATTAAGCAGTTGTCATATATTAATAATTGAGGGACAATTAAGATATAGAAGATAAAGTGATTCGGAGAAACTAAAAATGAGTTCATTCACAACAGTAACTATACAGTTGTTAGCAATTTATACAATAGTAGTTATAACACAACTAACTACTAAGAGCTGATGATAGCTGTCCATGCTAACAATCAGCACAAGATTACAGGCATAAGCTGATCTTTGTACATCATTCAAACATCTTATCTAATTACTATTCACAATTAAATTCTACCAAGTATAGTTACTATAGATAAAAGACTGTTATTTGTGTGTGTCTAAGGTGTAATTGAGTATCCTTGTCCAGATAAAGACATCCAATCTCCTGATGTCTTTATCTGGACAAGGACACTCAATTACTCCCTAGACACACAAATAGAGAATAGTAATTAAGTAGTTGTCATATATTAATAATTGAGGGACAATTAAGATATAGAAGATAAGGTGATTCTGAGAAACTAAAAATGAGTTCATTCACAACAGTAACTGTACAGTTGTTAGCAATTTATACAATAGCAGTTATAACACAACTAACTACTAAGAGCTGGTGATAGCTGTTCATGCTAACAACCAGCACAAGATTACAGGCATAAGCTGATCTTTGTACATCATTCAAACATCTTATCTAATTACTATTCACAATTAAATTCTACCAAGTATAGTTACTATAGATAAAATCTTACCTTAATTTTGTGCAATAGTTCAACATCAATTCCCATACAAGCAGAAGGTATGACCCGTGTCTTTAGATCAGTTTCACCATCCAGCGCAGCTGTCTGAATAACATGTCACATCATAAGATTCTAAAATCGAATATTATGAAATATCTCCCCCCAAATGAGAGAGAGAAGAAGAAAAATAGCGGAACTACGTTCCAGTTCCCCTACAACGCTGCAGAGAGAGAAGACCAACTTTAGCATGCTTCACAACATAATTACCTCTACGTAGCAAACTCCTTGAGGATCAGAGGTCCCAATCAAAACAAGGTCACAAGGCACTTCATCATTTTCACGTAGCCATACTACATTACCAACATGAATATCCTGGGCTTCAATCTGCAAAACCACCAAGGGAACCAGCCCCACCCAGAAAAAATCATTAGATATTCAGATATAAAAGAACACACCATATAATATCAAATGATAAAGCTTATGTAAATCTTCCCACCTACAAGACACAAAGCAGATCAAGTTGTATATGGGATATGATGTAGAAGCTTGAAGTATATTCAGCTTCAGCTTTTTCTAAAAAAAGGTGCTTTTATAATGTATCTTGTTTTAAATGTTATTTTCAGAAGCTCTTCATGTTCTAAGCAAGCAATAAAACAGTTTCTTATCTAATTATCATAATTTTTTAGACATTTTTAACTGATACAGCACTTTTTCTCTAAATAGGAATAAACAAACAGACCGTTTATTATTTAAATGGCACAAGCAGGTTTTGGGCCATGTCTAGTTAGAATCACTATTTCTGTCATACAAATTGATGCTTCAAGCAAGTGTAAGGAGTAATCCTCTAATAGATAAATATGACCATTGGTTCTCACAAGTAAATAAAAATGTCGTGTCAAAATTTGCTCAAACATCACACATAATATTTTGGCCGGACAGGTAACAATAAACATGACACATAACTTTATATGGCCAACAAGTACATACATAGACTAAAAGCAGCATGATGGAGTTGGGTGAGAGATGCAGCCATTCATTGTTGCCTATGGCCTCATTCATTAGAATGAAGAAACAATTGCAAGCATCCCATATATTGTTAGCAATTTTTAATGTTAAGTTAGTTTCTGTTTCAATTAAATGTATTTATGTTCTGTTTAAATAATGTGGTCAAATGTTGACCTATTTCTTAGAGATCTGGTGCTAAAATCTAGCCCATGAATTTAGGAAACTACCCACGACTACTTACTTCTGTTCGTGGGTGTACTGAAACTGTTTTTTTTGTTTTGATGATTGTAAGCTATAAAGCCAAACGTTTGCTTCTGAAATCAATAACACCTGAGATTTAATCAAATAGAGATATCCTTGCCTATGTTCAACATATATATGTTACACACACCACTAAATTTTTTGCAGTCCATGCCTTTCTTAAAAGCTAAAAGTTCTATTTTGCGGTATATGTATATAACTATAAGAATATAAAGGAGAAAATAACTATGCAATTAATCATTACAAGAATGAACCAACTAAACATGCACTAGTCTCTGACATTTTTTAACAAAAAAATGGGCATGGAAAAAGAAAATGAAAAAAAGCAAGACCAAGAATATCAAATAGTTCTACAAAATACACATGTATGCATAATTAAACTGCTCAGACACAAAACTATACCTATAGACAATATCCTGATATTTCAAAACCCGTAACAGCTACCTCATACCTTATGCATAGAATTTAGATTGAAGTTAAAACCATCAACTGAAATGAACGAGTAAGAATATCTTGAAAAGATATAAAGATTATACTCTATTGTAAACAATAAAGTAAAAATAATGCATAGTTATTCAAATGATGATGATCAATGGCCAAATACACAGCATAGTATATATTCAAGAAAATTAAATACGTTTAATACATGTTTCTTGATGCCCTTCTTCACAACCCAGACTTCCTTCTCATTTGCCTTTTTGTCTGAAAGATATCTATTGTAATCATCCCACGCCTCTTTTGATGCAGAGACAGCAAAAATAAAGATAAGTGGACCCCATGTACTGGCAGGATTTACTGGAGTAATGAGAGGCCACAACTGTAGGCAAGCTATGAGCAAAAAGTACTGATTCATGAACCGGCTGGAAAAAGGAACAAAATCAGATGGATTAAAAGATAGTTATGCTTAATTAGAAAATTAACATGAAACTTAACACCAAGGAAAAACTCATTTAGTTTAATAAAAAATAAGTTCCTTGGCCATTCATAACACTTAAGTAAGCTTGCACGGTAAACAAAACCACTGTAAGTTTTATACTCTCATTTAGACAATGTTATTAGGTTGGTTAGCTGCTACAACTATTGGTCTCTGTTCTGTTTATAGTGTAACTGTTTACTTAGTTTATTCTCTAATTAGTGAAACCGCTTTAGATAGAGTTATAACAAATTTGTGACTGAGCTCTGTCTGTATTGTTTTCTGTAAACAGAGTTTCAGTGTCTTTTTGTACCTTTTCTCTTCACACAATAAAATCAGTGTATCAGTGCTTTCTATCAACAAGCACAAGAAAAAAAAAGAACACGGCTGAATCCCAAGAATATAGGATGAGTTAGAGTTACACAAATGTCAAATTAAAACTGTTTGGATCCTCCACATTAATAACATTGTCCTCAATCTTCTGAACTCTACCTTTCTAGGGTTAACTATATGATGATTCATGTCTAAAAAGTAGAATTTATGAAATCACACAGAATATCCAACAAAATGAAATTCCCTCCTTGCAGACAAACCTTTGCTATTCAATATCAAAGAAGATAGAGAAGAGGATCAAACAGCAGAACCCTAGAGTCATGCAAATGCATGTGCATCATATAATGACACAATGCAAAAAATGAGAAACAAAGAGCATCAGGAGAAAGATTACCTGAACTGTTCCCATAAATTTTTTGGAAGAAAGTTTAATCCAGTATATTTTCTGTTTGATATACGATTATCGCAGTATATATCATGAGATGATTCATCATCATCAATATAAACATAACGCTTCATTGTTGAATTATGAGCATCTATTTGTGCATAGATTATCTTCTACAGCTTCATTGCAATGCTCAAATAAAACGATTCTGAAGAAACCTCAACCAGTCACATCCTGTAAGAGAGAAAAATCAGATTTGCATATAAAACTTGTTATCATGAAAAATAGAACAAAGAAACATCACCAAACAAATATAACAAGATTAGAGGATCGAAATCTCTTAGTAAGTAAATTTATGCCTAACTCCAACACATCCCCTCACGCCGAAAAATGAACTTCTCGAGAATATGGGGTTAGATAATTATGGATGGCCTAACAGGATCCTTTAACCAAGTGGAACAATAGTCCCAAATAAACCCACTAGGTAGACTTATAATGGCTTTGATACTATCTTAATAAGTGATTTTATGTCTAATTCAACCTCATAAAACCAATTTATAAGGTAATATTTTCATCTTACATATAAACTATGAATTTCATATATCACTAGTCGATGTGAAATCTGTAACAAACCCAATTAAAAAAATTATTTTCTATAACTGTCAAAGTAAACTGAGCATCTCAATATGCAAGCCACATAAGCATATTAAATATCATGATATTCTTGACATCTAAATGCAAAATACTATTATAATATTCAGCATGCAAATTAAAATATTTTGTGTGTAATACCTTTATCTTATCTTAATATGCCCAAGTACAACTGAATGACAAAATTCATTTAAAGCAACAGGCAATTTAACATGCAAAAGGTACTGAGAAATCCTATAATCAACTAAATATCAGAGAAATGCCTCACAGTGAATAACAAAGACAGTACCAAACTATCGCAGAAGAATAGCGTTCATAATCCATAGCATGTCATGCCATATCACGTAAAGTACTTTAATATTTTTCTGGAGAAAACAAATTAACAAATCACTCGAATAACCATCCTATTGAGTACATGCTGCCGGGGTAGCACACACTAGGTTGCACCATTACAATAGCAAAACAGAAATTATTTTTTATTCTTTTTCAGTGTTCCAACTGTTGTACACTGAGGAAGAATTCAAAGACTGAAAAATTACACGCTAGCAGAACAATATAAAAAAATTCTCGAAAATGAAACTAACCCAGGGGATCAGCTAGACTAACTCTCCCCAAGATTGTATAGCACCAATTTTAACTCGGTCAACAAGGATAATTACGATAGTGATACGATAGGAAATGTTTCCAGTGCTCATCTCAACTAACTCCTATTTGGAAACCTCAAACTTCCTAATACGAACATAAATGAAATCAATAGTGAAACCGTTTTCCTCATCCTAAATATATATCAAAGAAATCGAAGAAAGTAGAAATCCGCAATGAATCTACGAATATTAATATGATATGAATAGTGAAGTTGTTTGATTCATCCTAAACATATATCTATGAAATTCGGAGGATGGACCAATCAGCTACGAATAACAATAAAAAATATGAAACATTTTCGGTGCTCGCCTCAAGTAATTCCTAATCGATAAAATCAAGCATCCTAACACGAACGAAAATGAAATTAACAGTGAAGTCGCGTTGCTCATCTTAAACATATATCAATGAAATTTGAAGGACGTACAAATCAGCTACGAATCTACGAATATTAATACGATATGAAACTTCTTCGGCGTTCATCTCAACTGATTCCTAATTGGAAAACTCAAAGCTCCTAATACGAATGAAAATGAAATCAGCAATGAAGTCGTTTTGCTAATCAGAAAAATATATAAACCAAATTTGAAGGAAGTGTAAATCAGCTATGAATTCACGAAAATGGAGAGCGATCGAAGTCAAATTCGAAATCACAGCCCCTAAACTATGGGTTCGCTTACAACGCAGAGAGAGTTGGGTCTAAGATGATCAGAGACCGTACCTGTGAACGACCTTCTTTCCTTTCTCTTCTGCACCGATACGTAATAGTATACGCGTGTTTCGTATACAATAATATGATCCGATTTCAAACTTTCCTGATGGGCTGTTAGAGTGAATAATTGGCTGTGTGCAACTCAATATTTTCTTCCTACACCTTTTTATTTTATCTTACCGCTGAAAATGATTTCTAAACTTTTTTATTTTTACACGTTTGAAAAAGAAAATACTCCGTAATTGATTTTAATTTCTTCTGAATAAGTAATTCCATAATAATAAACTTTATTATGAAATATTTTAGAATGTTCCATTTAAAATAATTATACATTCTTAAATATTCAGAATATGCACTTTTTTTATAAGAAAAAAATTCACGGACTGTAACGTTTTAAATTAAAATTAAAATTATCAACTGTATTATTAAAAAATGAAAAATGTTAGGATCCGAGACGGGTTTTAAGTGTTTGTGTATCACTTTTCCTTTTATAATACTTATAATTTATAATTTTTTAAAACATTTAAATTCCTTTTTAAAAGTATATAAATTATTAAAAAAGTATTTTCTTCCTTAAACGAGAATAATAAAAGTAATCGGTTGAATCATTCTTCTACTTTATTTTGCCCGAAACGAACAAAGAATAGTGCTTTTTTATTATTTTACATGGAACCAAGTATACAACTTTGAGAATTGGTTTTCATTTTGTATTTGGACTAGTAAGATCACGTATTTATAATATAAAAGTTTTTAACATAATGTTTTAAATAAGGTTGGATGTGTGGTTCGTCCTCTATAAGTATGTATACATATTAAACTTGTACCGCAAAAGAAAATCTTATATATAGTCCTATTTTAAAATGTCTTTGAACCTGTAGATTAAATAGGTCTATGTGGCCACAAAGATTGATTAAAATACTTTAGTATTTATTTATATAAAAATAATTTATTTAATTCATTTAATAATGCACATATAGAAGTAAATGAAATAAAATTTTTGATTAAATTAGATTTAATGAAAACACAAATAAAAATAAAAGATATTTAAATTTTTTTATTGATTTTGGTATTGTGTGTTGAGACTATCATGAAAAGTCAGTAATTTTTTATAAAAAAATTCACATTAAAAGCTTATTAATATATATGAACCCACAAATTCATATGACATGCTTTTGTATAAATACAAATATAGTTTTAAATTGAATTAAATATGTTTTTTATTTTTGAACTATTTATCAAAATTATGTTTTGTTCTTAATATAAAGTTTAGACCTATTTTGTACTTATATTTTATAAACTATTGTAAGCGATTTTTGATGATGTGTCAAAATTTTCTTTTATCTTTTCATTTTTTCTTTTTCATAGTTTCCTACTTCGCTATCATATGTTTTCTAAGCTTTTTTAACTCTTTTTCCTTCTTTTCCTTCTCATTTTCCTCTCTTTAAAAATGTTTCATTTGTCATTGAGGATCGTTTATACCAGTTTATGAAGTATAAGGATAAAATAAGTCCAAAGTTTATCCCAAAAATGAAACACAATTTCGACAAATAGTTCAGAGACTAAAAACATATTTAACCCACTTTAAATCACATCATTAAAGACTTTTGCTTGTTGCACCCCCTTAATTACAACATGCACCCTCATAATAAAAGGAAAAGGTCAAAAATCCTCCTGACTCGTGTTTTATCTCTTACCCTAATTCTTCCCATTATCACTCACCATTGTTATCATAAAATGTGTGTTCCATCTCTGCCCCGTTGAACGTGTTATTATCATTAGTAGATGTCTCATAACCACTGCTACATGTTTTGATTCATAGATATAATGAGTCTTTTTACTTATATAATATTCATCATACTTTTAATTTACCTTACAGTGTGTTTAAATAAGGCAACTTAAGAAGGTAATTCATTTATTTGAAGAATTTAAAATATTTTGGAGTAAAATGACTTGTTTGAATGAAGAAATTAGAAGGAAACTGAAATTGAGGAATTTTGAGAAGGTATTTCAAATAATTAAAATAATAAAATTTGAAATACCCTAAAAAAAGAAGGAAATTGAAATTTCACTATACTGGCTCAACTCAGATCATCCCGCCTTGAGTCGGGTCTGGCTCTCTCCAAACTCAGTCAAGTCGAGTCTAACTTAGGTCATGTCTGACCCAAGTCAAGTCTAACCCATAGCCGAGTTTAGTCAGGCCTGCTGATACGAGCATGAAGATGACAACTGTAGTTTTTAGGATTTCTAAATTTAATTTTTAATATTTTGTAATTTGGATTTAATTTTCTTTGTGGGTCTTTACTGGGCTTTGTATTTTTGTTCTTTTTCCAGTTTTGGGCCTAATTAGTTAATGGGCTTTGTCTTAGGTCCATTAGTATAAATAGGATTCTCATAACTCTTTGTACTCAGAATTCAGATTTTAAGGAGTTGAGACTTTGGCTCCGTGAATTCTCTCTTGGTTCTCGAGTAGAACTTTAGATTCTTATCTCGTGAATTTTCGAATCGGAGTGGCGAATCCTCACTGGACTTATCGATCGGAAATGATTGTGGCGTCTTCTCCATCCCTAATCCCTTTCTGCATTTTCGATTTTTGATCTTTGGTTTGAGGGAAATTTGTCAGAACGATCGGTTCACCCCTAAGCTGAGCAGTTTCTCATCATTTGGTAATCAGAGCTTGTGTTTTGATATTTTCGCAACTTTTCCGCAACAATTTCCATAGTGTTTTGCAACTTTTGTCGTAAGGGTTTGGGGATTATTTTCGTTACTTTTCCGAAACACCAATTCCCTTCCAAATGTTTTCCGTGAAGCATTTTTCAGATGCGATTCAAAAGGATTACACCAATTCTAACCAGAATTGTTTCTGCAACGCCTTCTTCCAGCATTTGGGCACTGCAGAATCAAATCTAACGATACAGCGTTTGGGTTTTCATTATTTGCTCACAATAACCATTTTTTTCCTGTGGCGTTTAATTTGATTTATCACGAGCTGTTTACGTGTTTCGCGCGATGATGTGGTGTCGACGAGAATCGCAATTAGAGGAGGTGAAAGTGAACAAAATCTTCGGAAGCTCTTTCTATTGTTGCAATTATCTTTTAATGTTTTCGGAAACAATAGTGGTTTCATCGTTCATTCCTCAAGCAAGCCTTTTACTACATTCGGTGGTTTGATTCTTCTGGAAAAGTCGGTGGAAGAATAAATTAGCAGTTTGAGTTCAATCGTCGAAGCTTTGAAGTAGCAGATTAAATCAGAAGTGATAATTGTCTTTGAAGCTTTTCATCAAACATATGGCAGACAGGGAAGAATGGGTTCAACTATGTTGCTAGAACTGAAATTATTTAATTCCAAGCTGATTGAAACAATCTAGAATTAGAGTTCTGGTTCCTTCTATCGCAGCTGCATTCAATTGATTCAAGTTGAAGTGGTACGCACGGTAATTCATGAAAAAAACAGCTCAAAATTATAATTGGTGTAATCAATATGTTTGTCCAATGTCCTAAGAGGTGCTGGAAATGTGCTACAAATTGAGATTGGAGTTTGGCACGTTGCAGACAAAGTTCGAGATCCGTGATTAGGTGATATGCAGCATGAAATGGGTTTGCAGCTTTGATGAATTGAAGGTTTCTAATTGGCTCATGCAATGACAAATAATGTGCAGCTAATTGAAAAATTGGTAGTGGGACCCACATCTTAAGATTGCATTTATAAATTGATCCAATTTGGTGAATTGGAATGTACGTAGGGTTCCTTGTTGGATTAAATTGATTTGATTATTCATGGAAGAATGGTACACGTGGGACCCAATTGGTACTTTTGATCCAATTGGTGTTAATGTGAATTAGGGAGAATTGCAAATGTGTGGGGTCCACGGTTGTGGAATGAATTTAGTTTTCACCGGTTCCAATGCATGAAATTGAGAGCTGCTCATGGTGTTAATTAGAAGCTGCGAAGCTACAAATCCGGTGGATTTATGTGGTATATTAGTTGCTAATATGGTGCACATCCTAGTGGAGAACTCGATGCTTAAATCTGGTTTGACCATTTCTATTCTCTTGTGTCATTCTTTCTTCCTAACTTTGATTTGAGTCATATGTCTATAAATTTCATTTGAGTTTTATTTTCCTTGGATTCTTATTTGTGAAACATAGTATTGGGAGTTGAATTGTTGGAAAATCTTGATTGTTTGAGATTGAATTTTAAGATTAAACAATTAGGGACTAAGTGTAGCATCTACGTTTAGAGCATTCTTTTAAAATTTGAGTTTAAGTCTTGAGAAACTTAAAACACAAAGTAAGCAAATTGCATAAGAGTGGGTGGATGCCTAACTAGCTTTCATTCATCTCAAGTGTGATAAGCCAAAAAAAAATGTTAAAGTGAATATTCCATATTTCTCTTGAGATTTAGATTCAATTTTAATTGAGTTCTCTATTGGATGTCCAAATTAGTTCCATGCATCTAGGTAGTCTTGATTCATTTCTTACAACTGGACTTTTCTAATTGTTTAACTTACTTGCTTTGTTTTACATTTCTAGTGGTAATTCTAAATACACTATTTAGATTACCCTTGTTTTCTAAAGTGCTTTTCTCTTTTTCACGTTCTTAGTTTTGTCACATCTTACTTCCCTTTGATTTAGCTCATTTCTTGATTTTGTGCTTTTCAGTTTGTCTTTCAAAATTCCTTGGTTTTGTCTTAGAGTTTTCTGTTTTCTTGACCTCTTGAGTTTAATGTGGATTTGTTACATCTTTCACTTTGAATGTAAAATTCTTGATAAGTTGATTGGAAGTCTTCTTAAGAACTAAAGAGGAATTTGAGTGGAGAGAGTGGAAATAACTTTTCAAGAGTGATACACGAGTGATAGAGTGCAAACACTTAGCGAGTGGCGAGGTCCATTTTTTTCTTTCAATTGTGCTAACCATTTGTTTATGATTTTCTGGTTTTGTTTCTAACATTCACTTGCAGCCATGGGGTTGACTATAGAATATTTGAATTCAAGAGTCATTCCAATAGTACAACAGTTGGAAAGAAAAGTTTATGAGCATAGAAGGCTAAAGAAGGCGGAGCGTAAATGTAACAACGCATCAAGTTCAAGGATCAAAACAGGTTCTATTAGATGCTCCAAATGTGAAGGCTATGGGCATGTTTCTCTTGAATGTCCTAATTGGAAGTCAAAACCCATAAATGATCAAGATCTTAAAGACTATTACCAGTGGTTGTGAGAGAGAGAAAAGAAAGCATTACAAAAATTAGAGAGGATAGAAAGAGAGCTTAGAGAAGAGAGAGAACAAATGAGGGGACTTATGGAAAAAGGAAAAAGATTTGTAGAAAGTGAAAAAGATTTTATAAGAAGAGAGAAAGAGTTTGGGGAAAAAGTGAAGGAAATTCTTAGGAAAAGAGAGGATAAAATTGAAAAGGAAGAAAAAGAAAAGTTTGATCAAAAGATTAGAGAATTGAAAGAAAAGACTGAGGAAGGAAGTAGAAAATTTGATGAATTGTTAGAAAAGGCAAAAAGAATAATAGAAAGAAAGGAGAAAGAAAAGATAGAAAGAGAAGAGAAAGAAAAGAGAGCAAAGGAAGAAGAGACTAATGATAATATTTGTTCTTATTCTAACTCTATAATTATTTGTGTAGATTCTCCTTTGCGGGAAATTACTAGTAATGAGCTTTCAAGTGATTCACGCAGTATTAGAGAGAAAAACATATGGGCTTCCACTACATCCGTGGAATTGTCCGATGTGTATCATGAGCAAATTAAAAATCCTTGTGAATTGTCTGTTGCTTTTGATATGCATACTATTGTTTTAGGTGGTGATTCCAAGTCCTTGAATGATGAGATGCATACATATCCTGTGGACTTGAATGTTCATGATCATCTTTTCTCTATGTGTGTGAATTATCAGCAGGTTGATGATGAGATTAAGCATAATCATGTTAGATCTTTAATCTTGTTATGTGAACTGAAAAGGACATTAGATACCATATATTTGTATTGGATTGATGTATTTGACATGCTTATGATTAGTCGTTTGATGTTCTTATTGTTTGATGTGTTTTACAGGTTGGTTTATGATCCCGGAGGAAGATATTTACTGCACTTTGATAATAAGAGATTGGACTCTCATGAGCTCCACATCTTTATTTAGATAGTTTTTCTCGTCTTTGTTTAGATGATGTTAAAATTGAGTTCTTTTAGTCTTATGTTTGTAAGTTTGCTTATAGGTACAAAGAGCTAAATTCGTGGACGAATTCTCTCCAACCTGGGGAGGATGATACGAGCATGAAGATGACAACTGTAGTTTTTTGGATTTCTAAATTTAATTTTTAATATTTTGTAATTTGGATTTAATTTTCTTTGTGGGTCTTTACTGGGCTTTGTATTTTTGTTCTTTTTCCAGTTTTGGGCCTAATTAGTTAATGGGCTTTGTCTTAGGTCCATTAGTATAAATAGGATTCTCATAACTCTTTGTACTCAGAATTCAGATTTTAAGGAGTTGAGACTTTGGCTCCGTGAATTCTCTCTTGGTTCTCGAGTAGAACTTTAGATTCTTATCCGTGAATTTTCGACTCGTAGTGGCGAATCCTCACCTGGACTTATCGATCGAAATGATTGTGGCGTCTTCTCCATCCCTAATCCCTTTTCGCATTTTCGATTTTTGATCTTTGGTTTGAGGGAAATTTGTCAGAACGATCGGTTCACCCCTAAGCTGAGCAGTTTCTCATCATTTCCTAAAAACTACAGTTGTCATCTTCATGCTCGTATCATCCTCCCCAGGTTGGAGAGAATTCGTCCACGAATTTAGCTCTTTGTACCTATAAGCAAACTTACAAACATAAGACTAAAAGAACTCAATTTTAACATCATCTAAACAAAGACGAGAAAAACTATCTAAATAAAGATGTGGAGCTCATGAGAGTCCAATCTCTTATTATCAAAGTGCGATAAATATCTTCCTCCAGGATCATAAACCAACATCAGTAAAACACATCAAACAATAAGAACATCAAGCGACTAATCATAAGCATGTCAAATACATCAATCCAATACAAATATATGGTATCTAATGTCCTTTTCAGGTTCACATAACAAGATTAAAGATCTAACAGATCATGAACATTCAAGTCCACAGATATGTATGCATCTCTTAACATTCAAGCGATTCTGAATCACCACTTAAAATAATAGTATTTATATCAAAAGCAATGTATAATTCATAAGTGGATTTTTAATTTGCTCATGATACACATCAGACAATTCTGGCAGATGTAGTGGAAGCCCATATGTTTTTTTCTCTCATCAAGTGTGGAATCACTTGAAAGCTCATTACTAGTAATTTCCTCGCAAAGTGAGAATCTACACAAATAATTATGTGAGTTAATAAGAACAAATATTATCATTAGTCTCTTCTTTTCCTTGCTCTCTTTTCTTTCTCTTCTCTTTCTATCTTTTCTTTCTCCTTTCTTTCTATTATTCTTTTGCCTTTCTAACACCATCAAATTTTCTACTTCCTTCCTCGCCTTTTTCTTTCAATTCTCTCTAATCTTTCGATCAAACTTTCTTTTTCTTCCTTTCAATTTTATCCTCTCTTTCCTAAGAATTTCCTCTTCACTTTTTCCCAAACTCTTTCTCTCTTCATAAAATCTTTTTCTTTACTCTACAAATCTTTTTCCCTCTCTTTTCCATGTTCCCCCATTCGCTCTCTCTTCTAAGCTCTCTTCATCCTCTCTAATTTTTGTACGCTTTCTTTTCTCTCTCCTCACAACCACCGTAATAGTCTTCTAAGATCTTGGATCATTTATGGTTTTGACTCCAATTAGGACATTCAAGAGAAACATGCCCATAGCCTTCACATTTCCGGAAAGTATCTAATAACCTCGCTTGATCCTTGAACTCATGCGTTGTTACATTTTACGCTCCGCCTTTAGCCTTCTATGCTCATAAACTTTTCTTCCAATCGTTGTACTATTGGAATGACTCTTGAATTCAAATATTCTATAGTCAACCCCATGGCAAGTGAATGTTAGAAACAAACCGTAAAATCATAAACAAATGGTTAAGATAATTGGGTTAAAAAAATGGACCTCGCCACTGCCAAGTGTTTGCACCTATCACTGCGTGTATCACTCTTGAAAAGTTATTTCCACTCTCTCCATCTTCCAAATTCCTCTTTAGTTCTTAAGAAGACTTCCAATCAACTTATCAAGAATTTTACATTCAAAGTGAAAGATGTAATCCACACATTAAACTCAAAGAGGTCAAGAAAATAAAACTCTAAGACAAAACCAAGGAATTTTGAAAGACAAACTGAAAGCACAAAATCAAGAAATGAGCTAAATCAAAGGGAAGTAAGATGACAAAACTAAGAACGTGAAAAGAGAAAAGCACTTAGAAACAAGCGGTAATCTAAATGTTGTATTTGTAATTACCACTCAGAATGTAAAAACAAAGCAAGTAAGTTAAACAATTAGAAAAGTCCAGTTGTAAGAAATGAATCAAGACTACCTAGATGCATGGAACTAATTTGACATCCAATAGAGAACTCAATTAAAATTGAATCTAAACTTCAAGAGAAATATGGAATATTCACTTTAACATTTTTTTTTTCGTTTATCACACTTGAGATGAATGAAAGCCAGTTAGGCATCCACCCACTTATGCACTTGCTTTTACTTTGTGTTTTGGGCAAGCTCTCAAGACTTAAACTCAAATTTTAAAAGAATGCTCTAAACGCAGATGCCACACTTAGTCCCTAATCGCTTAATCTTACGATACTATGTTTTCACAAATAAGAATCCAAGGAAAATAAAACTCAAATGAAATTTATAGACATATTTCGAATCAAAGTTAGGAAGAAGAATGACACAAGAGAATAAGGCAAGTCGGCTTGAGATTTAAGCATCGAGTTCTCCTTAGGATGTGCACCATATTAGCAACTAATATGCCACATAAATCCACGAGATTTGTAGCTTACGGCTTAATTAACATATGAGCGACTCTGATTTCATGCATTGGAACCGGTGAAAACTAGAAATTCATTCCACAGTGGACCCACACTTTGTGCAATTCTCCACAATTCACATTAACACCAATTGGATCAAAAGTACCAATTAGGTCCCACGTTACCATTCTTCCATGAATAATCAAATCAAGTTTAATCGGCGAGGAACGCGTGCGTTTCAATTCACCAAGAATTGGATCGATTTATAAATGCAATCTTAAGATGTAGGTCCCATACCAATTTTCAATTAATTTGCCTTATTTGTCATTGCATAGACCAATTACAAACCTTCAATTCATGAAAATTTGCAAACCCATTTCATCTTGCATATCACTCAATCAAATCGACACGGATCTCGAACTTTATGCGCATTTGAGAACTCGATCTCAAGTGCAGCTGGCTCAGCTCTTAGGACATTGGACAAACATATTGATTACACCAATTATAATTTTTGGTATTTTTTCATGGTGCAGTGCGTACCACTTCAACTTGAATCAATTGAATGCATTTGCGATAGAAGGAACAGAACTAATTCTAGATTGTTGATGTGGGAATTAAAGCAATTTCAGTTCTAACAACAGTTGAACCCCGTTCTTCCACATGCGCCATATGTTTGATAGCTTCAAGACAATTATCACTTCGGTTGAAATACGCTACTTGAAGCTTCGACGATTGAACTCAGCTTGCTAATTTATTCTTCCCTTAGAAACCGGAAAGATCAAACCAGAATGTAGTAAAGGCTTGCTTGAGATGAGCAGTAAAAACCCTTTATTGTTTAGAAAACATTAAAAGATAATTGCAACAATAGAAAGAGCTTCCAGAAGATTTTGGAGGCAACACCTCCTGCAATTAGATTCTGTGGAAGCACCCACGTCATCGCGCGAGGCTCACGGCTTGACTCGTGATAAATCAAGTCGCGCCACCGGGGAAAAATGGTTATTGTGAATAATGAAAACCCAATAGCTACATATCGTTAGATTTGATTACGATGCCCAAATCTTTGAGAAGAAGGCGTTGCGAAGCAATTCTGGTTAGGTAGTGTAATCCTTTTGAATCGCATACGAAAAATGCTTCACGGAGAAAACATTTTGGAAGGGGTGGTGTTCGGAAAAGTAAAAATAATCCCCAAACCGCTACACGACAAAAAAGTTGTAAAACACTTATGAAGAAAATTGTTGCGGAAAAGTTGCGAAAATATCAAAAACAAGCTCGATTGCAAATGATGGCGCTGTTTAGGGTGAGCAAGTCGTTACGACAAATTTCCTCAAACCCAAGATCAAAAATGTCGAAAATGCGGAAAGGGATTAGGGATGGAGAGAGCCACGATCATTTCGGGCGGTAAGTCCAGGTGAGGATTCGCCACTGCGAGATTCGAAAATTCACGGTAAAATTAAGTTACGCCGAGAGCAAGAGAGAATTCACGGAGCCAAAGTCTCGACTCTTGTAAAATCGAATTAAGTACAAGAGTTATGAGAATCTATTATACTAATGGACCTAGACAAAGCCAGTAACTAGTGGTGGCGGAAAAAGACAAAAATACAAAAGCCCGGTAAAGACCCGTGAAAAGAAAATTAAATCCAATTACAAAATATTAAAAATTAAATTTAGAAATCCTAAAAACTACAGTTGTCATCTTCATGCTCGTATCATCTGCCTGGCGCCAAGTCAAGCAGGGCCCTCCTAGGCCCAGGTGAGCAAGGCACGTCTTGGGCCAAGTTGAGCCCTTCCCAAATTGAGTAGAGTCAAACCATTCACAGGCTGAATCAAGTCGAACTTGGCCTAGGCTAAGTCGAGTTAGACCCCTCCCTGACTAAGTCGAGTCAGACACACCTAAGGTTGGGTCAAACCCTACCAACCCAAGGTCGACTCAAGATAGCCCGCACTAATAAGTCGAGTCGAGCTCACACCGAGTCGAGTCAACCATTTCAAACTAGGCCAATATCGACCATATCAAGTTGGCCTAACGACGACAATGTTGAATTGAGTCGACATTGGCCAAGTTGAATTAAGTCGACATCGATCAGGTCGAGTCAGGCCGATGTTAGCCAAGTTAAGTCGGACTGACATCGGTGGGGTCGAGTCGATCTGTCATAAGCCCAGTTGAGTCAAGCCGACGTTGGCCATGTTGAGTTAGGGCCAGTGTCGACCAGGTCAAGTCGGGCCTCATCTATAAAGTTAAGTCTCGTGAATGTCAATCAGGTTGAGTCGGAATGACATCGGTCAGGTCAAGTCTAGAAGTCATCGACCAAATCAAGTCAAGCTTACGTCGGTTGGGTTGAGTCGAGCGGATGTCGGCCAAGTCGAATCGGGCCTTCATTGGTCGGGTCGAGTTGGGTCGTCATTAGCTGGGTCTAATCGAGCCGACATCAATTAGGTCGACTCGGGGCATCATCCATCGAGTCGAGTCTAAATGGTGTCAATAAGTTTGAGTCGAGTCGACCTCAGTCAAGTTAACTCGAGTGACATCAACCATGTCGAGTTGGATCGATGTTAACTGGGTCAAGTTAGGCATTGACTAGCTCGAGTTAGACCCTTATCCAATGAGTTGAGTCTAACCAACATTGACTAAGTCAAGTCGGACCCATGTATACCAAGTCGAGTCGTGTCTTCATTCGCCTGGTCGGGTTTAGCCAACGTCGATCAAGTCATTCATCGGCCAGGTCAAGTCGAGCCCACATAATTTCGATTGAGTCGAGTTGGGTATCAGTTAGTAGAGTCGAGATGGGTCACGTCAGGTGAGTCAAATCAAGTCAAGCACACATGGACCTAGTGGAGTCGATCCCATGTGAGCCTTGTCAAGTCAATCCCACGTCAACCAAGTCGAGTCAAGCTCACATCCATCCAATCAAGTCAGGTCAACGCAACAAAATTAAGTCGAGTCCGAATCGAGTCAAACCTACATCAGGTCGAATACAATTGGACATACATCAGGTCAAGTTTAATCACTCAAATTAAGTTGAATCATACATATATATTAAAAAATTAAATTACTACATATTATTTTAATATTTAAATTTGACTTATATTCCTTTGTAAAGTTTGATTTTAAAATTTTATATTTTAAAAAAAATTGAAAATTAAATTTCATCTTAAAAAAGAAATCAAATTCCTCTGTCCAAACAAAATATTTGAAATGTATGTTATTTTAATTACATTGTACAAAAAAATCATTTAAAAATAAAAATAATTCAATTGCAGGTAATTCAATTACTTGGAAGTGTTGAAATTCTCCATCCAAACGCATGGTTAGATTCCTAACATTATATATATTCTAAAAATTCCTTGAACACAAATGCTTCTTTAAAAAATACAAAAAGAGAAGAAAATATAAATTGTTAGTATAATCATATATCCTTTTATTTTTCATGTCTAATAAATATTCATCGTGCTAATAAGCTTTATCTAGATGCCACTTTGACATTAGTATGATATATGTATATGTATTTATTCTAATTAAATTATATCACATTTTTTATGAAATTCAATTTAAATAGGTTATTGGTAAGTTTGACCTTAAGCATCAACATTAAATAGTTTGATCCATTCTTAGACATTTTTCATTAACAACCCATGTATAAAATTAATCACACATAATAATTATTATAGTGTATATGAGTTTCATAACATAAATACAAGATAAATCCTAGTAGCTATTTCAGATTTCAATATGTAAAATACTTCAACTCAACACCACTAAATATTAATATAAAATAAGTTTCCACTATATCACAAATGAGTTTCATATCACAAATACAACATAACTCCTACGTTTCACCTTTTATATACAAAACACTTCAACCCAACACTATATATGATAAAGTAAGTTCCTACTATATATTAGGGATGATAATTAAACTCTTACTCGTGGAGACTTAATTGTGTTCATCCAAAGTTTGACAGGAAAAACCGAGTTAATCGAGTTATGATTTTTCTCATTTTAAGAAATCAGGTACGGGGTCGAGAATGAGTAATGCAATCCTCACCCACCTCATGCATCATCGCCTTATCTTTAAATTAAACATAAATCCTAAAATATTAACTATATTCTTAATATCACTTTTTATTTTTCACACATAAAGAGCTACCAATTTATTTTTTATTCCACACTCTTCTCTTTTCTTTCACTCTTCACTCACTCCTTCAACTTCCTCAATCTCTTCAGCAAGTTCAATACACTTTTCTTTTTCTCTTATCTTCAACACATTTACTTTTCTTAATCTCTTTAATTAATTTGGTAAATACAGAAGGTTAATTCTTTGCTTAAATTCTTAGAATTATTTAAATATTTTTTTAATTTTATATTTTAAGAAAAGATTTTTTTAAATTATATTTTAAAAAATAAAATAAAATGAAGATGAGACCCCTTATAAAATGAGTGTGAAAATTAAATTTATATCCTAACAAAAAACAAGGACAAGGATGAGATAATTAAATGAATTGGAGATAAGAAGCCTCATTACCATACTTAGTATAGACAAATCACCTCAACTCAACACCACATATTGATGAAGTAAGTCTCAATACTTTTCCTTTATAAACATTTTGTTAGAGTTTTATTCAAGTCAAGCTCCAAAACTCTACAAGAGACAATCTCTTAATTTAACTCAATGTTTATTGCTTGAAACTTGTATTATAGACTTATTTATAAAGACATTAGTTAACATAATTCTAATCTTATACATTTAAGATAAACTAATAATGATATATTTAGATAATTAAATATAAAATAAACTAAATTAAAGATAAAATATCATAATCAACTAACATAAATTTTATCATCTGTTAGATAATAGAATCAGTTGCTCATGAAGATGCACTTTTAATTCTTAGTTATGTTGCCTTATCTTGATGAGTTGTAACACATTTCAAAAAAACCAATATCTAGTTATGCATTCAAGCACAAACAATTAATACCACCCATTTACAAAATGATGAAAATAGACATGTAAGAAACATGAGGCATCATGTAACATGATGTTTATCTCATCTATTAAAAAGGTGGTGGAAAGACTGAGTGTCCCTATGCTATTGTTAATATTGTTAAACAAAAACAAATAGATGGTATTATTTATCAGATAGCAGATATGTTTGTAAGAAGTGTAAAGTTTGACCGATCCATATTTGCTTATCCTCATACTGGTAAAATCTTGTTTCCATATGAACTTAGTTTTTTAGCAGGCTAGTCCTTCACATGAGCATGGACAATATGGTATGCATATATTTTATGTTTAGGGTTTACGTACATGATCTCAACACATAATTATAACGAGGATTTATTCTTCAATTCAATAATTTTTAGATTTTTTTGGTAACTTCCTATGTCTTTGAGTTTATCATTTTCATCTTTATTTCTAAACTAGTATTTCAACATGTTCAATACAATGACAAATTTTTTATTTTATTCAACTAAAATGCATAAGAAATAAATACTTGCGAATACATAAATTATATTTTAGACTTATGATAACATGTAAAATATGTTATTTAAGATAATTTAGACTTATGATAAATAATTTATATTATGATTATCATAATGATACAATGTTATTTAAAATACCTTATTTTAAGTAATAGTGTAATTTAAGTTATAAATAATTAAGATGAAAGGGATCTGAAAAGTTATAGTAGAAGATAAATTCTTAAAAAATTATTACAGAAACGCGTTCTTAATTATTAAAATTTATATGTAGAGAGAGACAGTGAGAGGATTAAATGGATTTTTTATGTCTATAAAAAAATGACTTTAAACTCTTGGCAAGAGCCAAGTTACAAAAAGAAGAGTGACTCTGTTTGTTTATTTATTTTTATCGCCTTTGCCTTTATACATTACTAGAAAAAACACATTAATTTTAATTTAAAAAATATTCAATTCAATTCTTCTATCCTATAATTTAAAAAAATATTCAATTTAATTCTTCTTTATTCAAAATAACACTAAAATATTAATTTTATATTATAACATTTTTTTATATATTTATAAAAAATATATTAATCACCTATAATGTATCACATTTCTCATGTGCATTACTTGGTCAACATTAGATCCTTGAAATTATTGTGGTAGAAGAAAGATAGACAAAATTACCAATTGGTAATAATTATAATTAATAATATAATATAATTATTTCTAATATTTATATTAATTTTAGGATTAAATATGTTTTTACTCTCTAAACTATTTGTCAAAATTGTGTTTTGTTCTTAGGACAAACCTAGACCTATTTGATCCTTGTGTTTTATAAACTCGTGTAAACGATTCTGATCATGATATGTTAGAATTCTTTTTTATTTCTTTATTTTCCTTTTTCATTGTTTTCTACTTAATTATCATCTGTCTCCTAAGTTTTTTTTTACTCTTTTTTTTTCTTTTTTCTCATTTTTCTCTTTTTAAAAATGTTTTTATTTATCATCGAGGATCATTTACACAAGTTTATAAAGTATAAGGACGAAATAAGTCCAAAGTTTAACCACAAAACACAAATTTGACAAATAGTTCAAGAACTAAAAACACATTTAACCCTTAATTTTATATTAAAATAAATATTAACTAAATAAAGAAAAAAATTATATAAAAAGAGTAATTATTATTTTCCTGTTTATTCACAATTAATATTAGTATGAAATTGAATAAAAATATAAAATAAAAATAATATATATAGAACAATCAAATTTTAAAAATATATTTAAAATTATGTTTCTAAATGTTTAAAACTCTTTATATAAATTGTTTTTAAAATATTTGAAATATTTAAAACAATTTTCAAATCAAACACTATTTAAAAAAATTAATGTAATACTTACTTTAAATATTTAAAATTGATTTAAATTAGTTTTAATTATTAAAATAATTAAAAAATTATATAAAATATTTTTAAAACATTGAAAATTCTCTAAAAAATTCTCATTAAATTTTTTTTTATTTTTTTCTAAAAAAAAAGCAAAGTTAAGATAAAAAAATATATTTTGTATTTGAAAAATAAAGAAAATAAAAAATAAGAAATGATAAATAAAAAAGTTACATTTTAGATTTTAATAAATATTTAATTTAATAAATATTTGATAAATAATAGTAAAAAAAGATGTAAACTTTTAAAACAGTTTTAAACAGTTTTATAAAAACGGTTTTATACCGTTTAAAAACAGTAAAATATTATTTAAATAATTTTAAACTGTTTTAAATGGAGAAAAAAATTGGAAAAACAATTAATCATTAAAATATTATATTTTATAATTTATGAAAAAATTAAAATAAAAATAGAATTAAAATTCAGTAAATAAAAATGAAAAATAGTTTTAAACTAGAAACGGTTTTATATTATTTTTAAAAAAACAGTACACTATTATTTAAATTATTTTAAAATTTTATAATTTTTGCAATTTGTTTTTAATTTTTTAACATATAATAGTCAGTTTAAATATTTAAAATTCTTTTAAATTAATTTCAAATATTTAAATAATTCAAAATTATAAAAAGTAATTTTAAAATATTTGAAATTGTTTGAAAAAATATCACTTTAAAAATAATTTTTATTAAAAAAGTAAAAATAAAAAGTAAAAAATTCTACTTTATATTTTATGGAAAAATAAAGAAAATTTGAAAACTAAATAGTCATGAAAGAAACAACTTTTAAAAATTTATGATGAAAAATAGAAATAAAAAATATTAAAAAATAGTTGAGTTTAGAAATAGAGAAGAAGAATAATAAAAAAAGTTTTAGAAGAATAATAAATAATTTTAAAATGAGTAAATTTAGTTATTTTTTTATAATTCAAATGTGAAAGTGAAAATAAAATTTCGTAAAATTGAGATGTATATAAAAGAAAACCTCTAAACATATGGTATCTCATTTACTGTTATTCTTATACTATTTCTTTAAATATATAATAATTATCAAGTAAAGAACAAGTTTTATAAATTTTTAATAAATCTCGTGTTATATTTTTTATTAAATATTTTTAAAATTTAACAAATCTTCTCAAAACACCATTTAAAATTTTTAAAAAGCAAACTAAATTCTAAGACTTTTGATGAAAAATAGTTAAGTTCACGAAAAATAATCCAGTTCGACTTTTAATTGTAGTTCATTGAACTAAATAACATTTACATTTATTTAGTTTCTAAACTATATTTTAGTTCAATTTAGTTTTGTTAATTTTTTTTTTGTTTTTTCACAGTCAGTTGAGCAGAAACATCTCAAATTTATAATTTTCCCCTAAAGTTTTATCTTTGTTTTCAACTTTACAGAGAAAATCAAGCTAGATTAGTAATCAATTTGTTTGTTTTAATTATTTTATTCTATGATCACACCTTTATTATAAAAGAATTTAGGGTACACGTCTCTCACATAGGTTGAATGTAGGAAACATATTGGCAACTTCTTTGTTTGTTTTGTTATATGAATGAAACTGAATCGACCCTTAATACAAATATAGTCATTTTCATCTCTTGACCCTTTCAAAAAGCCAACTTTATGAAAGAATCACGAGCCACTTCACTGTGTGTTTAGGTTTCTTTATTTTAATTCAGTGCATCCTATTGTTAGGGTTCACTATCATACAATAACTCAATAACATACTTAGTTTTCTTAAAACAAAACATGATAAATGTTTAGTATATAGGTTGAAAACTTACTCTTAAGAATTTGTTGAGAAAATATAGAATATATTTTTTCTCTTTTTAAAAGTGCTAGCTAATAGATTTTTTTGGTCTAATTTTATAACCTTAATCTATAACTTCAATCCTCTTGTGCAAGTTTTCAAGAAAATTTAGTTGTAGAGAGTCCTAATTTGTTAGATAAAGGCATGCAAATAATTTGTTATAATATCACACATCTTCCAAAAACATGAACATATATAGTTTTATTTTTATTACACATCATTTTTGTTTTTAAAATATTTAAAATGGAAAAAATGAGTTTTTTACACATTAGAATGAATGATTTTTGTCTTTTAAAATTTGAGGAACTTGCTTCATATAAAAAAGACTAATATTTTTTTAAGCAGAAAAAATAATAGTATTAAGTAAAAACCTGGAGTACCTTGATGATGAAGTCAATTATGGATTAAATGTAGATAGAATAGTAACAAATAGAGAAATTAATTTTTTCCCATGAAAGTAGTATATATTATAAGTTATAAAAGAACATCTTTAAAAACTTGATATCTAAAGTAACATTTATTAATTCTAAAATAAATCAAATCTACAAAAATTACACAATATGAAAAGATAATTATATTCTATATTTTATTTTAGCATATATAGATATCACTGCCATATAATGTGTTATTCAGCGATTAATTTTGTGTAATTTAGATATAGTAAAAATGATTAGAAATACTATTTCACTACAGTGATAATTGACAGCGATATTTTCTTCTATAAATAATAATAATAATAATAATAGTAATAATAATAATAATAATTTAAAACACACTTCAAATATTTAAAAATAAATAAAAGATGAAACTCTTAACTTTTACGTGCGACTTTAAAAATCTTGACAGTCAAAATTGTATTTTAAAACACACTTACACGAAATTTTGTTTTAAAATACGACTAATCCCTATTTTATAATTGATTTTAAGTCTAGCAATTTTTGTAAATTCTTTTTAAGAATTTCAATAACATAAAAATCCCATTATACAAAAAAACAAGAGTTATATTATTATATTATAATAACATAAAATTATATAAAAATACTTACTGGTGGAATAGTTGTTTTAATCCATTATTATGATTTTTTGTAAATTTATCCCACTATTTTAAATATTTTTAGATCCGATTTTATTTATTTTTATGAAATTAGTTAATATAATTTCTTAAATAACATTGATAATAATCACTTTAGAACAATTACATGTATCATGAATAATTAATATTATATATCAATCAAAATGGATTTATTGAAGAAGGTCACATGTGAGAGAAGTGTGGAATCAAAGACTATTTATTATCATGATCTTATAATATTATATAACAAGATTTTTTTACTGACATGCTAAACTTTGAACAGGATATTACATATTTAACTGTAGATACTGCATATATATATAATAACATAACATGGAGTGGTCTGATACTTGGTATTGTGTTCTTAGCTATCTTTGTTACCATAATTCACTCATCATTCTGATTGACCAACTAAGATTATGGAGAACGGAGAGTTGAATGCTTCAAGCATCACTGTGGGAGGAATCTATGACATGTTGCTGGACATCGTCAACGTCAACAATGAAGACAGCAGACCCGTGGTTCGTCTTGGTCTTGTAGATCCAACGGATAACCCACTGTTTCGGACTACCACTGTGGCTCTTGATGCTATTACAGCAGCCGTTCACTCCGGTAACTTCAACTGTTACCCTCCAACTCTCGGCTTAGTTGAGGCTAAGAGGTTTTCTTCTTAACACTTCTTTCTAAATCCTTGTGCAATCTAATACTAATAATTACTTCATTAGTTTGTGATAAACGCAAATATTTACATTGAGTATATATTTGGTGTAGTGTAATTATTCTGTCATGCAGACACGATTCATGTAATAAAAAAACTTATGTGTGCAAATTTGTTATACCATTGCATTAGCCTGAGCAAAACTTGTTTTTGGTCCACTAAAGTTGGAAGAAATACATAGAAGAACCAAATTTTGTTTGATGTAGTTTAACAAAGAAAAAAACTTCTGAATTGATGAAGTGTTTGTAGAGATATACTTTTACACCTATCTCATTCCATAGAAATGAGTGAAGATTCAAATCTAAGCTCTGTCATTTAACAGACCCGATCTCACTCTAGTGATCCAATCCTATGAAGTTGTTTCTTTTATATATGTCAATGTCTTAAATATGTTACTCTGGTTGAATTTCCAAATTCAAAAACATTTTGGTTAGTTGTGCTTTACTCAGTTCATATGACGCTCCCCTTAGCGTTATAAACTTAATGGTTCATATATTTCATAACAGGGCTATTGCAGATCATCTCTCCTCTCATCTTCCATATAATCTGTCAGCAGAGAATGTTTTTCTCACCATTGGTGGCACACAAGCAATAGATATAATCTTACCTTCCATTGCACGTCCTGGGGCCAACATTCTCCTTCCCAAGCCAGGGTATCCACAGTATGAACTTCGCGCCTCTCGTTGTCATCTTGAAGTTCGATATTACGATCTTTTGCCTGAGAGAGGATGGGAAGTTGACCTTGACTCTTTAGAAACTTTAGCAGATGAGAATACTGTGGCTTTGGTCCTTATCAGCCCCAGTAGTCCGTGTGGGAATGTGTTTGCGTACGAACATTTGAAAAGGGTATCTTTAGCTCAAACTTACCTTGAAATTTAGTTGGGTTGAGAAAAACAAAATGTAGTGATTTTTCATGACTCTTGTAGGTTGCAGAGATTGCCAGCAAACTTGGGATCTTTGTCATCTCTGATGAAGTTTATGCCCATGTAGTTTTTGGAAGCAAACCGTTTGTGCCCATGGGAGAGTTTTCATCAATAGTGCCAGTTATTACGATTGGTTCTTTTTCAAAAAGATGGATTATTCCTGGTTGGAGAATCGGTTGGATAGCCACATGTGATCCTCAAGGAACTTTTCAAAAATCTGGGGTTTGTCCTTGTTTTTAATCTGCATAAAAAATTATTGGTCTAAAATAGTTGTTTTTATATAAAAAAACTGAATGGGAATAACCTAGACATAAAATAATTATTACATGATTCAATATTATCCCGTAATCATAATCTCAATCAATTTTTATGCAATGAAGTTACATTTTTTTATTTATAAGAAAAAAAACTGATAATTCAATTAGGCGTTAACCATAGCAGACATCTTAATTTTTGACTGACTATTTTTATATTAATAATGCAATTGTTTTGTTTCTCTATTAGATTGTCTCGAAAATAATCGATTGTGTAAAGATCACTGATAACCCTCCAACCATCGTGCAGGTAATAGCCAATTAATGGATAGTGCTATGAGCAAGATGCAAGTGATAACTAACCAATTAATACGTATTTCTCCATTGTAACTAAGAGTACGTCTTTTACATTATTAGCAGGCAGCAATACCAGAAATCCTTGAGAAAACTGCAAATGATTTCCATTCAAATAATCTTGATGTACTGAGAGAGGCTGCAAACATATTCTATGAGGGGTGTAAGGAGATCCCTTGCTTGACATGTCCTCTGAAACCAGAGGGAGCTATGGTTGTAATGGTGAGTAGCTTAAAGAATTTTAAAATTTTCATAATGTTTTAGATTTATAACATGACATTATCTTTAGAAAAGATCAATTAATGAAAAAAATATGGAGTAGGTGGAGATTAACTTTTCCCAACTTGAGGGCATTGTTGATGATATACAATTTTGCAGTAAGTTGGCCAAAGAGGAATCTGTGGTTCTTTTTCCTGGTAAGAATTTTCTCAAGTCATTATTGCTATTCCATTGACTTTGTGACAAAATGATGAAGCTGTGATGATCAATAATAATAATACTTGTAGGTGTTATGGTTGGACTAAAGAATTGGCTTCGGTTTAGTCTTGCTGTTGACCCTTCTGATCTTAAAGAAGGCCTTAGCAGGATAAGAGCATTCGGTCTTAGACATGTAAAGATGTCATAAGTCATGCCATATGAAAGGTGTACAAGTGTGGAGGTGGTGGGGAAATGTGTTTACTTTTAGGTGTGTTAAGTCCTAATAAGACATTTTGTATGTGCTTAAATATATTCATGTACTGATGTAATACCATAGTCAATGGGAGTACCTTAAGGATGTTGGGGAGTTGCCATATATGATTTGTGGCACTAATTGTATAATATGCTTTCTATGTTTGGTGTCTTCATCTTGGCTTAGCTCTTTCCTCATATGGCTACTTTGGTTTTGCAAGTTATTTCTGTGTCTCCAATTATACTGGAGTCTTGTCTATGCCTTATGTTGAATTTAAGCATTTCTTACTATTAATAAAATCTTAGTTTACAAAAATGAAATCTTATAATTTGCTGTATTGCACATTCATTATATTTAAAATATTTATTCATTATAATTTTTAATTATATAAAACCAATATTGATTAATATAATACCAAAATACTTGTTTTAATTAAATTATTTTATTTTACTAAAAAAAACTTGTAATATTGAATTTAGTAATAATAAACTACCAATATAAAGAATTTTTTAGAACTACCAATTGAGATAAAAATATCAGTAATGTTGATTAATATTATACTAAATACATGTCTTAATTAAATTGTTTTATTTTACTAAAAAAACTTGAAATATTGAATTTAATAATAATAAACTTTTTTATTAGAACTACCAATTAAGAAAAAAAATATCAGTAATATGAACAAATGTGTCATATTTTTTTAAATAAAACTATGTTGTTTTATTATTTGTGAAATATTTTTTTAGATTTCCTATTTTTTTATATGATATGTTATCACTATTTTAAAAGATTAAATAGATAGATAAAATTTATTAATACTAGAAACTTTGATTTGGATAATAAAATTAGAAAATAATAATAACGGAATGAATGATTTTGTGTAATTAAATTATGAATAGTAATATAACTGTTTTTACGACATTAATCTAATTGTTTTAAAAATCAACTACATCTTACGTATTTAGATGATATTTAGAAAACTATTAGGTTTTGTATTAAAATTTAAAATCGCATATTCTTCCAACGGCTACTACCTAAATTGACAACATTCGAATTCATTATAGAACCTCACAAACTCTACTATCATCTCACTCCCTCAACCTTTCTCTTCATCTTCTTCTTCTTCTTCTTCCTATTCCTCAATCACAAAACAACACAAAATAACCTTTTCAATCATGGATTCTTCTTCTCCTCAACCAAACCCTTCTCTCTCAATTGAAGATAAACCCACCCAACAACATCTCTTAACTCCCACCAAATCCCCTTTGGTCCCCGCGAACTCCACCACCCACATCGACGCGCCGCCGCCGGAGTTGCCGGATTCTGCCGGGCTGCGACGCCGCTGCAAAACCCGGGCACCCCAAACTGGCTCCCCGAGGAACCCTCGCAAACCGAGGCGACGCTTCGAGCTCGAGATTCGAGAAGAAAAGGACTCAGGGTTGATCGAAGAGGTTGGAAAACAACCCAGGAAGAGAAGACAAACCGCGCGAACTAAGAAGGAGAAACCTAACTCTGTTCCACCTTCAACCTCATCTCCAAGTATGCATCTTTTGTTATCCTTTTGGCTTCTCTAACTTCTCAATGTTTGCTCTTAATTGTTTTTGTGGGTGTTCTTTTGCTTTCAGAAAGTGAAGAAGAGAATGGCGGTGATTTCGACCATGTTGGGCAGATGGTGAGTGATTTGATCATGTGGAAAGATGCGTCAAAGTCAACGTTTTGGTTTGGTTTTGGGTCGCTTTGTCTCTTGTCTTCTTGCTTTACTCAAGGGCTGAACTTTAGGTCAGTAATTTAATTTCTCTGTTTTTGGACCAAATTTAGACAGGGCACTTATGCATCTTTTTTTATCTTTTCACCCACGTGGAGTAATAGCTGGGATGTTTGAATTTTTCAGCATTTTCTCGGCCTTGTCGCAATTTGGCATTCTCTTCTTGGGTGTTTCGTTTTTCTCGAATTCGATTTGTCAAAGGTACGATTTTTACTTTTGAATTCATAGTTGATGCTATTATGCTTCCAACGTTTGTGTTTTTGTGACTTTGTTGTTTGTATTTCAGAAATAGGGTTGAGGAAAAGAGAGAAGTCAAGCTGAAAGAAGATGACATTTTGCGTCTAGCAAGGTTAACTCTTCCTGCACTGAATTTTGCAATTTCAAAGATGAGGGCGCTATTCTCAGGAGAGCCATCCATGACCCTCAAAGTAATCCTCCAAGTTTTTCTTCTCTTAGATTGAGAATTTAATTTTGTTCCCGTGTAATTGTAAAAACTGTCAGCTAATATGATAGCGCCTTAGATTAAAGTAATTGTTAAGAAAGTCGATCATAGGTGTTAATGTGAAATGATACAAATGCTCAAGAACTACGAGCTTTGAATGATAGAAGCCATTAGGAGAAAGAAAGCGAGACACAATATATTTACATGCTTCACCCAATATTAGGCTAAGTCTACAGGCGGCAACAGATTTCACAATATGAATGTGAATGTAGATATAATATATATTGTTCTCACACCCCTCCACCATATCTCACTCTCAGATTGTGGCATCCTATGTATTTTTGTTTATATCTTGTGGTGTGTGTGAGAATTCCCAATTTTAAGTTCCTGCTCTGGTGAGATCATGTGAATCATTCTGGCTTGAGAAGCATTCACATAACCTTAAGTGCAGTGGTTCAGGACATCCTTCCACAATAGTTGGATTGGATTTTCTTATTGAGTTCTTAACATGTCAGGTCCATGATTATTTATACTGCCAAAGTAACTGGTTGGTGTTTTTGTTGTTGTAGGTAGTTCCTTTCCTTCTACTAGGAGCAGAGTACGGCCACTTAATTACTATCTGGAGGCTGTGTGCCATTGGTGAGGACACAACGAACTCTATAGTGTTTTCCGCTAACAGTTTCTTGTCTTATAGTATCTTGCTAAACCTAGAAAGTTTATATATATACGAACAGGATTTTTTATCAGTTTCAGTGTTCCAAAGCTCTATTCTTGCTACAGTGCTCAGATAAATAAGAGAGGTATAACTCCTCCTACTTGTAGGAAATTTAGTAGGTCTGTCCAGTTTTTAGTGCTGAATAGTAGAAACTTTGATTATGCAGCTGAGTGCTTGAAATTATGGTTGTTGGATGCATGGAGTGCTTGCACTCACAAGAAGAAACTGTTGGCATCAGTACTCATGGCCTTCTGGAATCTATCTTCAATAAAAACTCGAATCTTCACAAGTAAGTCCCTTGTAGCTCAAGTTTATGGCATGAACTGTATTGTACCAGTTGCACTAGCTTTTAAGGGTGTGTTTAATCCAATGTAAAGGAGGATTGGGTTCAACGTGCATTGGAAAGTGGAGTTTGGCTAAAAAACAAACGCATTCTAGAAATATACTAGTTGACAGCCTTCTGCCTGGAAATTAGACTCTAAAATAAAAGTTTGTCTCAGGATAGACCAAAATGAACCTTGATACTTGTGATGGTTGATTCCTGTGAAATATTTTTTTCTTTGCAGTTTTCATATTGCTGGTACTATTCAGATATTTAAGGCAGCAGGTGACACTCCAACTAGAAGATGGAGAAGCACAAGTCAGCGAGAAGGAAGAGCAGAAAGCAGCTGTGATGCCAGAACCAGAGGAGAAGGAACCACAGCTAGCATTAGTGGTTCGGGAAGAAGGGTGCCAAAACTAGCACCTTGTTTATTTGTGTTCATGGGATTTTCTTTGTTCCCTATTTCTCTAACATACATAATGTAGTGCTGATTTTCAATAATCAATTGTGAGAAACTCATTGTTTCTGGCCAAACACTAAATTCTTCACTGAATGCATGCCAATTGGTGTTTACTTTTACATTATCAAATACTTTTCTACTTCGATCGATTGAAAGAGCTTGTCGTGTAATACTACTTAATCACGTTAAAAGAGGAATTAAAAGAGCTTGAATAAAATATATGGAGGGCAAAACAGTTAAATATAATATATGAATTAAATATAATAATTTTGATGATATTATTTTTATTTATAATTTTAAATATTTATTAATGTTATTTAAATGTTATATTTGTTATTCATTAACTTATTTCATTATATATATTTTTATAGATAATTATTTCGTTATATCTATTTTTAATTTGCTAATAACACTCCTCGCAATTTTTATACCTTTTTGTACGCTTCGTACTTAAAAAACTATCAACAATTTTGTTAAGAAACGCAAGAAACGTTAAAAAAATAAAATAAAATTTGCAGAAGAATAATAAATAAATACATATATGCTTTTGCATGAAAAAATAAGAAAGTATCATTATGTTTTGTAAAAAATTATAGAAATTTTTTTAGAAGTAACATGCCAAATTCATAAAAAAAATAAAAAATCACAAGTAAATTTACTAGTCAAATCATGGCTAAAAGCTATTGTACAGTGAAATGACAATTAATTAATAAAAAATCTTAATACTATTATTAAGACATAAATACAAAGGAAAAAAAACAAAGACCAGTCTCTCACACCTTACTTATATTCTAAATTAAATTTTCATTTTCTTTTAAGTTTTTTAAAAAAAAATTACACTGGTTATGATCACGTGTTCGTGTATCATTGTTCAAATACAAATACATAAAATGAATTATCTAATACTAATACCCTTAATGAAATACAGATATGCAAAATGTTATAATAATATCTGTAGAATAATGTGATATGAAACAAAATCTTAAAAGTAATCATAAAATTGTTTATAAAGATAATAGTAATGATAATATTAATTAATTAGCTAACTAAATTTTGTTTTCTTTATAATTTTTAAATGAAAAAAATAAAATTTGAAATTTTTATTCTTTTTAATAATTTAAAATTAATAATGAAAAATAAATAATTTAATTAAGATATAATTTTTCTATAGTTTAAGAACATTAATATCTTAATTAAATGAAAATAATTAAGCTTTTTACTAATATTAAATGAAAACATATTAAAAATTAAAATAATACAATTTAGAAAATATATAATTGTATGAGAATAATATTTAAAAATAAACCTTAAATAAAAAATTTGTTTAATTATTTATTTTATTAAATACATAATTTTTTTTACTTATTAAAGGAAAAAATTATCTAATTAAAAATAACACCGATAAAAGATTATAAATTCATTTCATATAATGTTATATATATATATATATATATATTGGAGACAGAAATTAAAATAAAATATATTCATAGAAGTTAAAAACAACAAATGATATATTTATAAAGACTAAAAACAAAATCTAAGGTATTTACAAATGAGTAAATTAAAAAGTTGCATAGTTATAAAACATAATAGTTTTACACTTAAAATCATTCGTACTTGTTACCCAATAACTCATCTAAATTTTTTTTAAATGAATTGTTTTTTACATTCCCATAATTGATCAATTTGTTTCATCTTATCTAAGTACAACAATGTTTATTATTATTGAAATTACATAATAATCTCCTGTATATAAAGAGATGAATTGATTTCAAAAACTTTAAGTTAAACAAAGACAACAACTTTAAAAAATAATATTTTTTTATCAAAACTTTTAAATTTCTCACCAGATGTATACAACTTCAAACATGGTTATTTCCTTATTATAAAGAAAAATTAAGTTATTACTGTAAGAGGTCCTCAATAATTCCTTTTTTTTTTCAAAGGACCGTGCATTCACTTTTTAAAATAAAAAATATAATTATTTATTTTAGTTCCCATAAATATAATATTTTTTATATTAATGCTTACAAATTTTAATTTCGATTTTAAATCTAATATATAATATTTGATGAAATCATTATTATTAGATTGAACATTTTATTGACACGTGATAATATCATAATGATATCGTGATGACATTATTACATGGCCAAGATTAAAATTAAAATTAAAATTAAAAAATATATATATAAACAAACCAAAACATGTTATATTTATGCAATAAAAATTTAATTAAGCTAATGTAATAACCAAAATTTAATTTGTAATAAGCAATTTTTTACATATTTTAATTCTTAAATATTTATTCTCACAATACTGATCAGTGAATATAAAGAAAAATATTAAAAAATGTTTCACCAAATTCAACTTCAATATTTTATTAAAAAACCTAAAATTAAGATTAGAAGAGAACAAGTAAGAAGTATCATTCTAGCTATTTTCTTTTCAAATATCTTTGTGAGATTGAAACAGTATTATAAAATGTGCATTATTGTCCTTAAGTAATAATTATAATATCACAAACGAAATTACAATTTAACCTTATAAACATAAAAAAAAATCGATACTCACATTGTGGATTGGTTTTAAATAGTAAAACCATTGAACTACAGTAATAAAATAAATTTAATAATCTAGCGGTTAAACATAACAAATTATTCAAACATACAAAAATATAAAAATGGGTGCAACTGGTTAATATTTAAAAAAAATTATTAAATAAACTAATTTAAATATAAAAAATAATTATTCATTATAATAAATAAATTAAAAATTATTTTATAAACTAAAAATTATTAATATTTAAAATACATTTTATTATGATATAAATTATATTTTTTTTAATAATTATTAACCTTAAAAAATTATAAAATTAATTTTAATATAATGATAATTAAATTAGGTTTTAAATGAAAATCTAAATTTATTTTTAATATTAACTATTAAAAAATTAACAACTTATTAAATTAGATTTTATATTAATTTTTAATTTAATTAATAATTAATTTTATTATTTTATAGGTCACTAATCATATTAAAAAATAATTTTTTTAATAATAAATAAAAAATATTCATCTTCTAATGTTTAAATAAATATAATAAGAAATTTTTACAATTATATCTCTCAATGTTCATTTTAAATGGATTGTTAATAATTATACTAAAAAATGTTATAGGACAAAGTAGAAATTTTCCTTTAATAGAACAGAAGTAACCATTGAGCTAATTAAGTCATTAGAGTTCACTGGTGTAATTGTGAATGATTTCCTAGTGATTTAAAAAAATATATTTTTATACTATATACTACCCAATAAACTAATGTAAATTCTAAAGAAGTAAGAAAAAATAAATCAACATAAAAATATTATATTATTGTTGTTATATAAGAAAAATAATGATAATAATAAAAATTTAATTAATAACAAGTCACATATATAAGCCGGTATTTACGTGAAAGATAGATTTGAATACTGTTTTAAAGAAAAATCGCAGCTGGATCAAACCAATTTTCGATTACTGTTTTCCTACAAGTTTTTTTATTTGTTTTTATTAAGGTAAATCGGGTTTTAGTATTGATATTTTGACCACTTACAATAAGGAGATAATATTTTAACAACTATTTATACATTAATATTTTAATTATATTTTTTTCAATTTTTAAAAATTAAATTATTAATATATTCTATTAAAATATGTTATTTCATAAAAGGTGTTAAAATATAATTGTTTGTTTTATTTAATGTCATTTTTCAACTATAATAAGTTAGATCCCACACATGTAGACACATTAAGATAACTACTTATATGAATCTTATTCCTTTTTTCTGTAGGGTTACTTAATTTTCTTTTAGCAATATAGACCTACATCATCTTAAACAAATTTGATACTAATTAATTTAGTGTATATTTGATGATATTAAAAAAAATTACTTCTTATTAAATAAATAAATATTTTTTTCTTGATTTATTATATTTTAGGATTTAGGATTTAATAATTATTTTTAATAAACTAATTTAAAAAGTTATTTAGTTTTTCTAATCAATAATAGAAAATAATATTTATCTTTTGTTATATTAAAAGAGTATTTCGAATATGTAACTATATTATTAACTATATTATCTTTTTATTTTATGTGTCCTCCATATATTTTATATATTCTTGATATTATTGATTATATTATCTTTCATTTTATGTGTCCTCCATATATTTTTATATACTCTTGATATTAATTACTTAAGAGTCCTTCAACTTCTTTTATTTAAATTTATATTATTAATTATATTTAAATTTATAATTCTCTTTAATTATATTCATATAATTAAAATGATATTTTGTATACTTTCATGACAATTTACATTATTTACTTAACATAATGCCTATTACCGTATTTCATAAGATAAATTATTATTTTATTTTTTATAGTATAAATTTATATAGATATAAACTTATAGTCTACAGGTATACCCAACTTTAAATGTAGTATAAGTAAGATAAATATATGAGCCTAATTAAAGTGGGTTACATGTACATACTATTGTAACTGATCTTTCATCAAAGGAAGAAAGATATGGCAAAGTTCATCCATGGGAGCGACACTTATCTCCTGATGTACAACCTCTTGTATAAGGGTTAACCAGTGGCAGTTTGCAGGGATGAGGGTCTTTTCTGCTGCATGGGACAGTGTTACGCCTCATTGCTCCATTGCTGATCTCCTTGGCCTCGGCGTCGTCCACAAAAAGTGACGAAACCAAAAGAGAACACAGAAAAAGAGTCAGCACCACCTTTGCCATTTATTTGATTATAAAGAAATGTGAAGTTGATGAAGAATTGTGGTGTTAGAGATTTGCAGGTGCATGCATGCGTTTAAATAAGACATTGTTGTTGCCTTTTTTTGAGGATTCTCTCTATATATATATATTGCCATTTATGGAATGATATATTTAGCTACATCTATTTTTCTTTTTGCTTTTGTTATTACTATTAGAGAGCAAAGAAAGTTAATAAACAAACCATTTGAGTCTCCATTAATTACTTGTAGAAATAACTTTTCTTTTTTTATAATTACTATTATACGAAAGAAACATTTTGTATTCATATTTTTTAATTATGCCAACTAAAAGTTCCACCACTACAAAAATTTAGTTCATTTAGGATAGAAAAAATTGTTTTTCTACCGAATTACAACGAGAACAAAAAAAATGAGTATTTTTAGATCCAATAAGTTTTGTCCTAATTATAAGTTTCAAATAAGGTAATTTTAGTGTCAATTTTTTTGTATATACTTAAATCTAATGTAAATGTAATTAACAAACTATTTTAATCACAATTAACGTAAATGAGTATTTATATTGGATATATCAATTTTTATATTTGATATATTTAGCTACATCTATCTTTTGTTTTTTGTTATTACTATTTAAGAAGAAAGAAAGTTAATAAACAAACTATTTGAATCACCATTAAATATAAAATAAATATTTTGTATTATTTTTAAATAATATAAAACATTAAAAAAAATTAACATATTAAAATGAGTCAAATCGATTCATATGTTGATTTACTACAGATTGAATTAAAAATTGAGTGAGCTGAACCTGAGTCACTTTATGGTAAATAAATTTTTTTACAATTAACTCAATCCACTAGAGGACGGTGGGTTAGAGAAGTTGGTTCATTAACCCATATTATTTTAAAATAAAAAAAATGTATATAATTTTTTTTATTTTTCACGAAGAACATTAAAGTCATAAATTAAAAAATTTAGAACTATTTTTTCTTCTTTTCTAACATTTTTAATATCTCTGTCTTTAAAAGCAAATAAAAAAAATAAAAAATAAAAAATATATAATTTATAATATAAGTGGGTTGGTGAGTTAACCCACCATAACTCGACTCGAACTCACCTAACTTACGGATTAAGTGAGTCGGGCTCATTTTGACTTACAATAGAAAAAAAAATCTCCAACTCGGACTGGCTCAAACCCATGATGGGCCAAGTTGACTCACGCATTTAAGCTTATGTTGACATGTCTAAAAAAGTAAGGATAATTAAAAAGATTCAAATTGTGAATTCAATCCATATTGACCTAAACTTATATTACTTTAAATCTATTTTACCAGGTTTTTTTCAAATCTAAATCAATATTTTTGGATTTTAAATCCAATTTATTTTAAAATCCAAATCCATATTTTTGGATTTTAAATGTAATCCATTTAATTGGATTTGGATTAGATATAAATTAGATAATTTTTTGGATTTTGAAAATCTAAAATACAAATGTGTTTTAATCATTTCAAGATATAAAATACTAGCTCGGGTTGAATCCAAGTCGAGCAGAGTTACCCAAGTTCAGGTTAAGCATACCAAATCAACCTAAGCCAAATTAGGGCTCAATTCAAGTTGAGTAGACTTGGGACTAGGACAAGTTGAATCGCCCTGGTTGACATTAATTGACTTAGGCCCATTCAACCCAAGTTGTCCCAAGTCCGGTCGACTTGAGTCTAGTTTACCCCACTCGACCTGAGTTGGCCATGTACTGGACGATCCAAGTTTGTCCTAACTAGGGTGACTCAAGTCGGCTAGGTCTCAAACAACCCGAGTTAGCCTAGGCCTCGTCTCAGTCAACTTGGGCCAACTCGGGCCCAATAGACTTGGGTCAGCCTGAGCCCAAATGACCCAAGTCTGCTCGAGCCTGATTAACTTGAGTTAGTATGGTCTTGGACAACCTAAGTCAGTCAAGACCCGGGCCCGATTAACTTAAGTCAACTTGAGTAAGTCGAGCTTAGTTGATTGGATTTAGTATGAGCCTAGTTGACCCAGGTCCTGTCGACTTGGGTTATATGGACCTAAATTGGTCGGGGCCTGGTCACCTTGAGTCAGCTCGGGCCTGGTTAACCAGAGTCAGCACGGACCCGGTAGCCCTAAATCGTCACTGACTTAGTAGCCTCGAGTTGGCACGACCTTGGTCCAAGCAAGTCATCTTGAGCTTAGTCACCACAGACTTAGTCGACCCAAATCGGCTTGAAAACTGGTCGACCTGAGTCAATTCGGGTTCAATCAAGCCCAACTAGCTCAAACTTAGGTTGTACTTAATCTAATCATCTCAAGTTTCTAAATTTAAATCTCCTTTAAAAAATAATCTAAATTTAATCTAACTAAAAGAATGGATTTAATATTTAACTAAAAGAGTGGATTTAATATAAATATTTAATCAACTTTAATTGGATTAGAAATAATCTAAATTAATTTGATTTAGTTAAAATGAACTGTAATTTTAATTCAATTTATTTTATTGACTATTGAATTTTAATTCAATCCATAATTACTCTTGTAAAAATATATAGTTTATTTAGGATGGAAAAAATTGTTTTTTTTATTAAATTACAACAACAATAAACTGAAAAATAAATACTTATAGATTAAATAAGTTTTGTCCAAAATATATAAGCTTCAAACAAGATAATTTTAGTGTTAACTTTTATATTGGATATAGCTAAATCCAACATAAATTATGTGAATTAGGTTAAAATTGGTAGTTTCTTTAACTTTTGTTATTCTACCTTAAATTCAAAACTTATAAGGCATAAAATACAACACAATTATAATAGTTTAAATATATAATATAAAATAAGATAATGTTACTTCTAATTTAACCTAAATGATATAAAGAGAGTAATAAAGCTATGTCTATTATATTTATATTGAAGAAGAAAAGTAATAAAATATGGTAACTCTCCATTGTAGTTAGCTATCAAGTAATTCCCAACAACCTCCCTTCTTTGTCTTTCTTTTTTTCTATTTTTCTTTCTTTTATCCCTTTTCTTCCTTCATCTCTCTTTATGCTTGTCCAACTGTGGTGTGGTTAGCGCTATGACCCCTTCTTTTCTCTGAGTGAAGTTGATGACTCCTAGAGAGTTGACTCAGAGATTGAAGTGTACAAGAAAAATGGTTTAGTGGTACAAAAAATGAACTCAGAAATATAATGATTTGAAAATTAGACAAAACAACAATAATATATATAAGAAACATCCAAGATTAACATACTAGAATGACTAAGTAGAAAAATAATTTTAATGTGTATAAACTAATACTACATATTTCTTTCACCATTTTATTAAATACTAAAGTAATAAATATATTTATTTAATCATCATAAAATACCAAATCACTTTTATCAAAGTCTTAATGAATAATCATTTCGTTTGATTAAACATAAAAGTAAAAAGAAAAAGATACTATTGAGCTCTAGCAATTTAAAAAATAAAATATTATAAAATTAACTCAGAATGTTAGTATTATCCCACTGTATCTCTCCTTATTTATTACAAGATATTTTTATTAGCAATTTAGTATCATAAAATATTGTGTCAAGAGAACTTTAACCAAATATATTATTTTTTATTTCTCCGTTGGAATTGAAAAGTATTCTTTGGGCCCGCACACGGGCTAACCCCAGTCCATAATGAAGGGTTCACGCAGCTGGAATCGGCCCAACGCTTATTAAATCCCAAAATCCGAAATCGAAAAGCAGAGAGTAACTAGAGTTAGGGTTTAACTTGGAATTGCTTTGGATTGGTTCTCTTCTCTCTCACGCAAAAGAAGAAAAACGAACTCAGAATCCATGGCGACAACAACGACGAAACGAAAACCTGTGTTTGTGAAGGTGGATCAACTAAAACCTGGCACCAACGGCCACACGCTGACAGTGAAGGTGGTGAGCTCTAAGCCGGTGAAGACGGTGAGCAACCGCGGCGGTAGATCATCGGTGCTCACGGCGCGACCGTCGCGCATCGCCGAGTGCCTCGTTGGCGACGAAACCGGAACCATAATCTTCACCGCTCGCAACGAACAGGGTACTATTATGTCTGCATTTGTACGATGATGTTTGTTTTGGTGTCCTCTGGTAATCATTGCGTTGTGCGGTGATGGTTGTTTAAATTTCAATGTGTTTGATGTGTTGAATTTAAAGTGTTAAAGGTTATGCTTTAAAGTTGTTTACTTTTTCTATAGTACTTCGTGTCCTTGGAATTCCAAGCACTTGGGACGTGAAGATTTAGGGTTTTAATAATGCTTTTCTCCGTTCAACGTGTGAGTAATGACGCCCTTGTTTAAAAGGTTTTTTTTTTGCAGGGTGAAAATAAAACTGTTACTGTAGTGACAGTGTAAAAGTTTTCTTGTTAAGTGACGTTAGGATTAGTTTAAATTGAAACTCGTTGATTTGGTCTGGTTCGAGGATATCTCAGGTTGAAACATGGAAGCCTGTTCCCTGTCTATGTAGGTTATGCATTAAAAGATATATATATATATATATGGTATTTGTACATCCATGTATTGTGGAACAATGCAGCCAGTCTTGGTTGCATTGCGGTTTCCGACACCCCAAAAATGTTAAGTTTACTACTGAATTTGTTGTCGTTGACCCTTTTTAAAATACCTTTTGTTAGGTTAATTTTGTTTGTCTTTGATCTTGTTGGAAGTCAGTTTGTTCTGTAACTAGTTGAACATAGTTTGAGGATTTTTAAGTGAAATCTAAGCACACTGATAATGTTTGTTTTGTGGTAATACTCCTTATCTTTTTTCTCCAATGAAATGTTTTTCCATATCTTTTTTCTCCAATGAAATGTTTTTCCATATCTTTTTTCTCCAATGAAATGTTTTTCCATGTTTATTTTGTGAGCACATCTCTAGTCTTTGCTACTTCGTCCAAATGTTGCTATTCTTGCTTGTTTCGGAGTAAGTTGTTAGTTTTGTTTGCTTATACTATATGGTCATTAATTCATTTCCTTTTCGGCAGTGGACCTCATGAATGCTGGTGCTACTTTAATTCTGCGCAATGCAAAGATTGACATGTTCAAGGGATCTATGAGGCTTGCAGTTGATAGATGGGGGCGTATTGAGGCCACGGAACCTGCAAATTTTGAAGTTAAAGAGGATAACAATCTTTCCTTAGTTGAATATGAATTAGTCAATGTTGTTGAAGAGTGATTTTATCTTCGGGGTGAATCTTTGGGTTTACCAAAGGTTTTAATTTTTATTTTGACCATTTTGAACAATTGACTGCGTTGCAGTTTTCTTATGGTATAGTCTTGCTTGTTTAGTCTTAAGATTGCTGTGGTTAATGCAAGGAATTATATTTCAGGTCAGTTTTGCATCGTGATAATGCTTATGCTTAAGAGCAAAAAGTAAATATTAGTTGTTTCCCCAATTTAATAATGTATCTCGTCTTAAACAAATAATTTCGCCGTGTCATTGTCATACAAATGTATTTCTAAACTTAGTTACCTTGTGTCAAACTTTTTTTTTGTTAAGCAGAAGATTATCTATGTGGATTCAAATGCCATTTTATTTTTGGCTTACAAAAGAAAATCGTGCCATGGTGATGGATTGATGATGAACACGGAAATGATTTCTTTGCATGTGCAAAATTAAGAATGCGAATAAGGATTCATTTCATTACCTTTGCAAAATAAAGAACATTTAGGTGTCAGGATATGGTATTTTACATTAAACTTGATTTCTTGATTGTCAAATGCGTTGTCTTGGATTTAGTTCAATAAATTCTCAATGCGTGTGACTCACCCACCAGGTTGGACCAAACTGAACTTTACTTCAAAACCCATTTTACTACTGATTTTGTCTATACAGCTTCAAAACCCAATTAGCATGATGGTCTAAAAATGAACTGATCAGCTGTTTAAAAGTTTACTTTCAAAGCTAAATCGGTACAATGATCAAAGAATTGAGTGCTTGTTTTGTTCTACTTCAGTTTCAAAGCTCAATTTACAGGTAAACCTACTTCCGGTTCACTCAATTGACCTTACTGTTCGTAAAATTATGGAAATTATATTTGCCATGGTATTTGGTTGAAAGACCAAATAAAAATGTCCTAATCGGTTAAATTTAATTTAGATATTTCGTTTTTAATTTTCATTCCAATTTTAACATTATTAAAAAAATCGTCTAAGTTCATGTTCAACACGTGACCTTTGTAAACTTAAAGTCTAAGTTAATGTTCAACACGTGACCTATGTAAACTTAAGGTCGGTAAATTCCGTAGAGTTTGGAAGCTAAATTTAAACAAATGCATTCTGTGAATTTTTCAGTACGTACACAGTTTTTGTAATAAAGCTAATTTGTCCTTATGGGGTCGGGGACCAACGGATGCAACACAAAATCAGAACTCTGAAAAGAATAAGAAAGAGACTACAGACGACAGAAGTTCAAATATCCGAGGCACAAACTACACAGACAATCCAACTTTGACACGTACATTAGTAACATAATCTGTATTGCATTCTGTAGTTATCACATCATGACCCCTCTCCTTCTGAAAGTTAAAAAAATATAAATTAAATGAGAAAACAACACATCACCAACCACTTTTATGTACATAAAAGTAATAAACACCTTTTATATTATAAGTAATGGGTAAAAAACACAATATATTATAAGAAAATAATAAATATATACCTTCATTTCATATATATATATATATATATATATATCCAATATTTTTTTTTATCTCTATTTCATCGCTTCATATATCCTATAAACATAAAACATGAATTTCTTTTTCTATTTTTAGATGTGCACTTTCAGATGTTCATAAATATTTTATCTTTTTATATTTTATTGGACAATCAATAAACATAAAACATGAATTTACACTAGTCAGAAGAGAAGGATGATTAAATGCTATCACAAGGGACATACTACATACTGCAACAGGCATTCATTGGACATTCCTAGTTGATTCAGTCAGAAAATTTCAAATAACGAGGAACAAAACTTAATCCAACATGTACCAATACAATTTCCATTTATTTGTCTTTAGACTCAACATCCAGGTGAAAACAAGACAGCCTTTTATGCATCTGAACCAGAAAGAACAGAAAGTGCAGTCAATCTAAGTTTTTAAAGTTCCTTACAGCCTTGGGACTCAAATGGTCCCTCCAATGGCTCAGTCAAAACAGTCTCACGAACCAGATTTGTACATAAAAGATTGCTTCAATCTTCAGAACATTTATCACACATCATCATTGCAATCTGATTAAACAAAAGTGATCAGTATACACCTCAACTATCAATTGACCCTTTAAAGTATGATGCAGAATAAAATTGCACCAATCATGACTTTTAATGAAAAAATTTCAGCTGCCGAAAGAAAAAGTATATAATATTTCAAACAATTAAACATAAAAGATCATCAAATAAACTTTATTCTATGGAAACTCTCACAAGAATGCTTTATGGTATTTATCTTATTCTTTTAATGTATAAAAAGTGAATATAGTTTTTTATAAACTTGGAACCTACCAAAATTATGTCAACCAGACAATTCTACGCAATATGCATGAACTTTGAATAATATGATTCACAGATGGGAGACAAATATCATTCTCTAGAACACAATATACTAGAAAGATCCAGCTTAAAGACATTCATCATGTCAGCTTAAAAGAATCCAAGAACAACAAGTTTTTTTTTTGTGAAAGAAATTTAGCATTCTTCCTAATAAGAATGATTTTTTTTTGTTTAAAGCCCAACATCAAAAGAGGTCCATGTCATCCCAACCTTGCTTCGTGATCTTCAAATAGTCTTCTCTTGGCCTACAAACAAAAGGAGTAGGTACGGCTTCACTAAAAGAGTGGGGAAAGTAGAAGATTAAGGGAATAACTTTTCCATCAATCTTAGGTACAGGACTAATATTTACATAAAGATAAGATCAAACATCAGGTAGATGGACTGTCTTTCTTCTTAATATGAAGAATTATTCGTCATACATTTTATTCAAAGTATTACACTATGAAATCTGACAAGACTCTATCATGTTTTAAACCAAAAACTGAAAAGAAACACTAACTTACCCGAAAATTAAATTGAAGAAAGAACACAAGGAATCCTACAGATGTTTAGCTACCTAATTCAAAAGTAAAATCCAACTGTCAGGCAATTAAAATGATCACAGACTAGGTGACCCAAAGTGTGAGACCACATAACATAATACTCTCCGTAGTCCCAATTTCTTTTTTTCTCAACATAAGTGTAAATTATCTTCAACGTCCCACCTCTCTTCTAACAACAACACTTGGTAAACTCCCATATCAAAACAAGCAGACAGGAGGAAAAGAACATAGTTTTTAACATAACAGTGCTAAACAAATCATAGAATGCTGTTAACAGAAATCTTCAAAACCATTTCCACTTACCAAAACCATTAAGTAGACAAATGAAAATAAACTTAATCTTTCATTCCAAAATGATACATTACAGTGCAGTAGAAGCAGAGACTATACCTTCAGGAAGCCAACCGTAGCTGCGGCGAGACACCGAAAGCATTGAAGTCATCAAAGCAGAAGCAGTTGCCGTATGGTACGGTAGCATAGATTCCACACAAAAGCTCAATTCAACAGGACACCTTCTCACACAAAATCACATCGATCCATTATTTCATTTCCAGCATTAACATACCAATTCAAATAACACTAAATTCATAACTGATACACAAAAAATTAAATCGAGATAACACTACAATCCAGTTAGTTCAAGCTTACATATAGCCTCTGAAAATAATCTAAAATGTATCGTATTATAAATTATAAATTCTAATTCATAAATAAACTTAACATAATTTGTTAACATATTTCCATAACGATTTCGCGCGAAAAAAGAAATTAGGAAAAATCCTGTACACACTAAATTCACAACAGTCATTCAAGTAACTCGACTGAAGTAACAGTAAATTCGCTACTAATAGGCACATAAACTACCTCAGTGTTGATTGGGAGAGAGGTTTATTGGAAGCAATGCGGAACGGAGAGCGAGCCGCTTTAGCTTCCGAGCCGAGACGGAACGCAGCGCGGCGACCCGAACATGAACGCAGTATCGATCTCGCGGCAGCGCCGGCGGTGGATGCCATTTCGTTGTCGGAAAATTTTAGGTTTAGCGTTGTATCCACACTCGCACTGGTGTAGGGTTCTATAACACTAAAACCCCACTTCCCTCTTCTGCTCCTGAACCCCCAAAAACAAAACGGACTTTTAAACTTTGGGCTTTACTAAGTCCAGATATTAGAAGTTGTTATTCTCACGCTTTCTCTACTAAGTGCACCTCTACGTATTTTTTGGATGACACATAATCATTTCGTTCGTAATAGTGACGTAAATACACTAAGTTAGGAGTTTTTTTCTCTATACCATATTTTCTGATTGCACTTCAAAATATATATATATATATATATATATATATATATATGAAAACTTTGTTTTCCTTTTAAAATTTTTGTTAATCTCAAAGTCAAAATTAAGTTTAAGATTATATAATTTAAAAGGTTAAAATTCACTTTTGATAATTCAGAAATCCATTTCACTTTACGATTACTAAAATTGACTTTCGGATTAAATTGTTTAGAAGTCAACTTCACTTCCAAATTTTAAAAGTTAATTTTAAATTTTAAATTATTAATTTAAAAATTTGGAAGAAACTAATCAATTAGACAATTTAAATTTTTTTTTTGAATTATACAATTTGAAAGTCATTTTTTTCATAACAAAATTTGTTAGATTATGCAATTTGAAAGAATATTTAAATTGTATGATCTAAAATTTAAGGTACATTTCTTATTATTTTGTCATGTTTTTTTTTATTTTTCTATGATTGTGTCTTTCTTTTTCTCTTTAATTTTCAAATAATGATGACAATAAACGACAAATATGACTACAAGAATGACTATGAGAGTAATGATAATTATGAGATACTTTTATCTTTTACTCACCTTATTAAAGTACAAATAGAAATAATGGGATATAGAAAGAAATCCACCATTAAGATAAATGATGTATTTGATAGAATACAAAATTGTATGCTTAAATTTTTCGAAGGCATATTTTGAAAATCTTAGTAATTTTAGAAGAAAAAATAATATATATATATATATATATATATATAATTAGATAGATTTGTATGAATAAGTTATACAACTTAATCCATATACAAATTAATCTCAATTTTGTTAGAAATCTAAGTGCAAATTAAAGTTTTACGTTAAAAAAAATGAATAAGAAAGAAGATCCATAGAAAAAACAATTAACTAACAACCGTATATGCAAAACCTATATTAAATATTCTTTTTTAAATAAAAAAACAATGGAATATGCTAAAAAAATGAGAGAAAGAAATTACCAAAAATTATTAGTATAAGTCAAGATTTTTATTTTGTTGATAAAATGTTAATAAAGGTTATGTAGCACAAAATTTTATTTGTTTGATACTAATCATACTTTTTTAATCAATGTCAATAAAATTATATTTTCATTGATGTAAAAAGATATTGGTAAGACTTACTAGATTTTTTTTAAAATATTACTTTTTTAAAATATATATATATATATATCCAAATATATTAATTTTTAAATTATTTACACATATATATCTATTTACTGGTACGAGATATCTCTCTGTTGGCACAATTTGACATTCATAATTGGGTCCTAAGAAACTAAATTCTGAGAAGGATATTTGAATTTTTTTTTGGGAGGCCACTTAGAGGATAAGTTTTTTTTATTGAAAAAAAAACATGAGAATGACCCTTCTAAGTGAACGACGACCATTTTGGACTTGAGAATAACCATTCATAAAGACAATTTTTTTTTTTAAAAACATATTCAGAATTGATATCTGCATAAATAATATGTATATATATATATATGTAATTTTTTTTAAAACGTAATATTTGAAAAAAAAAATCAAGAGTTAGAATCTAACTGAAATTATTAGGATTATTTAATATATTTTTTTTACAATATTAGTTAGATTGTGTGGTACTCTAATTTATTAAAGTGTTTTTAGTATTTCATTTTGATTTCATGTCTATGATAATTATTTTTTATCAACATTTTTATTTAACAATATTTAAAATATTTTATTTCAAGTTAAATTCCATAATTTGAATTTTGAATTTTTGAAAAATCATAAAATTCTCTCCAAAGTGAAGTGAGGGTACACAATTAAGAAAAACTTGTGAAAGCAAACCGGATCCAACATATCGGGTCAAACCGATTCGGTTAAATCTTGGTCTTTTGGGTGTTTCTTCTCTGCCCTAACACTGTCTGGTTTTCTCATATTAAAAAATTTCTTGCAGGATAACCATGGCGTTGTTGTTCAAGGTAAGCTTACGCTACACCGACAATTATGCAATCTAATTCAAGAACTTCGTCTTTTCTTTGATTCGATTCGCTAATTTTCTACTCTGGTGAATGTTGTAGGATCCGTCGAAGCTTTCGGCGTATCGAGATAGAAGATTCCCCGGAACGCAAGAGGATTTTGAGCACGCACTTCTGACTTCAACCACCGTTTATGTTGGGAACATGTCGTTTTACACGACGGAGGAGCAAGTTTACGAGCTCTTTTCTCGAGCTGGGGAAATCAAGAAGATCATTATGGGCTTGGACAAGAACACCAAAACGCCCTGTGGCTTTTGTTTCGTTTTGTGAGTGTCCATTGCACTGTTAATTGAAGCCATTCTGTATTAATTGATGGTTCATTGTGTGAGTTGTTTGAATGAATGTATTCTTTGACAGATATTATTCTCGTGAAGATACTGAGGATGCTTGCAAATACATAAGTGGGACGATACTAGATGATCGTCTCATTCGTGTTGATTTTGATTGGGGGTTCCAGGATGGAAGACAATGGGGTCGTGGGAGGAGTGGTGGTCAGGTGAACATCTCGTGTGTCTGTGTTTCTGTGGCTGTCTTTTTTGTTTCTTTGCTGATTGTAGATGCTTCTGTTGATTTGTGCAGGTCCGAGACGAGTATCGTACTGATTATGATCCAGATATCCTTTTAATTGTTTACTATCGATTTGTCTGCAATTTGCATTCTTGTGTGATTTGTTGTTTCCATGATTTTCTACGTAAATGTGGTCATTCTTGATGGTCAAAATACTGTAATAATACCAACATGGGTGAGGCAATATTGAAAATAACTGTCTTGAAGCATGTGGTAGAGGGTTTGATTATTAGGTCATGTGCATAGAAAAGTATACGTTGGGAGATGTCAGTCCCTTGGATGAATTTTAGTATCTTGAGAGATAGTCTTTGGCTGTCATCCATTATACATCCCGAGATCAACAAAAAAAAGATAATGTAATAATTTGGCTACTTCATGATTAATATGTGCAGTAGGTGTTATACAATCTAGTTTGCCTTAGCTATTATAATCATCTCTAGTTATGCCTCACATAATAGAGAATGCTTTAGTTCTGCTATGGTTTCAGTGTATTCTGCTTGATATGGAATTATGAATACTCTCATACTTTCAGTTGATCTTGAACTGGAAATTTACTGCAAAATTATCCCTTAAGAATGTGATATACTTGTTTTTATTTGCTGTATTTTATCATTTTGATTGGTGGAGTTAGCTTTACGTTAATACAAGTCTCCTTTTAGTTTCCTTAATTCTACATACGTAGAGGAGGTTATGGGAAGCTGGTTCAGAAAGAGTTAGAAGTACAAAGGCAGCTTGTAGATTATGGCACTGGTTCTTTGGGTTCTTTTCCACCAGTTATTCCAAGTTCCTGTAAGTGACTTCTAACTATACTTTGCACAGGTCTTCAGCCATTAGGAGTAAGTCTGTTTCAACATTTCGCTTGTTTTGATATCACTAAAAATTTAATTCAAATATATATTTTTCGTTTAGTTTGGTTTTCTGATTGCTAAATTAAGCTGGACTTAAATCCTGCTGGTTTTTAAAGATATAACTAGAATGTTACTATGCAGTCTTCTTAGAAAATGAAAATCATTCAAAATTGTCCCTCTTTTGCATATGATAACCAAAATACTATTGATTAGGAGGGAAAAAACTTAATCAGAAGTGGACACACGGCTGAATTATTGGGCAGGCTTTTATGTGTATATAGACATAGTTGTCAATAGCACCAAATGGCAGCACTTTTGCAGAATCACGCTGCAGAATGGCTGGAGCATGCTACAACAGTTGAATAGTGTCACACTTTGATGTAGCCGCCATGCAGCTGCAATAACTGACAAACTAGCGAAAAAACTAGCTGGAGTGGGTTACAGAAACCTATTTGAGCCATGAAACAACATTAGTGACAACATTTCTAGCATCTCCAAGTTTTTTTTGCCTAGCTGTGACAGCTGACCATCCCCGCTCCCCAGCCTCTGGTCTACAGAGTTTCTGATCCCTTAAACCTCTGGCCATTTCCTAGCAAAATTAAGTATTTGGTTCTCTCTCCTTACTAACTAGGTTTTGAGGGCTGGTTCGTCAAGTGTTTGGGTACTTATCATTAATAAGTTATTCTAATTGGAATGTGTGTCCTGTTATGGTTTAATGTTTTTACTCATTGAGTCATGCCTGTGTTTTCGTTGCTAGTTGGGCCTAACATTGTAGAGATCTTTTAATCTGCAACAGGCAGCTTCCAACTATATGCATTCTTTTTATTAGCATGTACAGCTCATGCATCTTTATTGTATGAAGAATTTGCAAAAAATGATACTTCAATAGGCAATATCATCGGCATTGTATTTCTCCTCTAATTATTAATGTTTAGTTCAGTTATCTAAATCAGAAATTCAAATTCATTGCGGAGAACTAAGTTGGGTAACAACTAACTGTCTCTCCCAAGGTAGCAACGTAATGGCTTGCCTCTTGAGTATACTATGAATTGAAAAGATACCAACGATTTTTTTGTCAAATTTCAGTGCTTTTTGATCGGACTATATTTGTTTTTTTATCTTAGTGGTCCTTGTCATATTTTCGTTCAACAATCAATTAGATATTTTCTTCAATTTATTAGATACCATATATATACTTTAAATCTAAAGAAAATGCTTCCATTCAGGTGAGGGTACCACCACGTGTTAGTCTAGTTGGAACCAGGCTTGCCTTGTTCTGTTGATTGCGTTTTTTCTGTTACCTGAATTCCTTGTTCATTTTATGATTTATGGTGATTATCATTTGCTGAGTTTGTACTCATGTGAATTAAACTTTCAACAATTTTACCCTTGCAGATGGTAGACACAGTGGAGGTCACGGTCATGGTCATGGTGGTTCTCATCGGCACGGTAGAGGTAGTTTCATACTTTCATCTCAAGACAATCCTCATGTCCAGTGATTCTTTTAGAAGCACTTAGAACTTAGAAGTGTTGCTGTGACTGTTTTACCAATGAATTTACTAATAATATAAATTTCGTTTGCCTCTTTGACATGATAGATTACTATAGAAAGAGACACCGAGACGACGATCGCCACACACACGAGTCCTCAAAAAGAACTTCAGATCACGATTCTCGGAGGAACACTGACCATGAATCTAGACCGGTATTGATTCTCTGCAATATGAATGATACTTCAAACCTATTTCGAAAAATTATTTTACAATAATTCCTATTGCCATATTTTTATCGTGTTACATATTGGTCTATTTAGGTTGTCGAGCATACTTCAATTGAAGGCATGATGCTTGTATTATCATATTTTCTTGTAGTTTGTCATTTAATTTGTTCCTTATCAATTACTTGATTCGATGTGGCAGGAAAAAAATCCACGATTTCGTGAGAGTGGTGATTCTGATGATGACGAGGAAGATGATAGAAAAAGACGGGCTTAACCAGAATTTCATACTTGGTCATGTATTTTTAAAATTAGAACCTTTCTACTGATATGATTATAAATGTATGATTGTCGTATATTACTTATAGCAAATTGCCAAGGTCTTGCTGTTAATTTAACCCTGCTTGAAATTCTAAGCTTGATATGGCAATTCTATTTTGTATTTTCTGTCAGTTTTTGTCTCAGTGCTTTTGGCTACCAACATATTCAGCAGATTTCGTTAGCCTTTTTCTAATTTTTTGCTCTATGGATAAGATCTGACCTTGATCGTGCTTACCTGACTCTCTGAATAGGTGCTTGCATGAGAAACATTTAGTATTTTAGTGTGTGAATTGTTGAGAAGAATATTTGGCTTAAATTCATATTGATCGTGTAGATTTTTCTACGTGTAATCTTGCTTTCCATAAAAGTTAAAGCTCACATTTGATCCTTCTATTCTTTTAGATTAAGTAATTTTGATTCAAGATAATATGTAATCTAATTACTAACATAATTTTAATGATAAAATCTGTTAAAATTTATTATTACGCATTATTATTAATATCTTGAGTAAATAAATAACTAATACTGGCATCATGAGTGAACACATTGACATTTTCTGTTAGAATTTGGATTACATATGAAAAGTGAACTATAATTGTTTAATTTTGAAAATTAGGAGATCAAATGCTTTATGAATTTTTTATAGGAATTAAAATTGTATATTTACGGAATTATGTGGATTATTAAGTCAAAGTATTTATATTTTAAGTAATTAAAAATTATCATAAATAATATCCTCTAAATTTATAATAATAAATTTAAATTGTGAAATAAATATATTTTAAATTATTGATAATTTTTTATAAAGATAACTAAAATTGGATCTAGAGATAGTTATGAAAAAAAGTTATTTAAAATATTAAATCAGTTATAAACTCATTCTCCTGATTAGTATACCATACTGAATTCACTCTCGAGGCCTTCTAGAAATAAAATTTTACATCTGCAATTTGTGCCGCACCAGAAGAAACAAGAACATTTACAATTAACCTGTTCTCATATTTTTGAAATAAGAATTATTTAATTCACTGGGGTTGATGTGGTAGACTTGATTAGAATAGACCACAAAAAAGTCAGCAATGTCTATTTTTCTTTATAAACAACTTTTTTTTTTCACGTGAAAGCGGTCTTAAAGGGCCAAACATATTATATGCTTGTGTCACAAAAGATTTTAGTAAGAAAAAAATTACATTTTTCTTTTTTTTTAAACTGTACTAATTTTTAAGGGCTTTTTGAAATATTTATTATGGTAAGGATATTTTGTTTTTTTTTCCAATTTATTTGTATCTAAAATCCCTTGCCACAACAGATTTTGATTAAATTAGACCCTGTTAGGGTGATTTTTTATGTTTCAAAATCTTTAAAATATAAGCCAGTTTTTAGCTCTTAATTTTGGTTTCAGTTTTTATTTAGTTTTTAAAAAATTCCGAGTCATTGCCAGATCTTTAGAAAATGCATCTTCTAGTTAGAACATGATTACTATCAATAAGCACTACACAAATCTTTGAATAATAAAAAATATTAACAATATCCTTCAATAATATAAAGGAGATTTATTTACTATTAAAATAAATCATATATGAAAAAATGTAATTTTTCTATGACATTGGTTTATAAGCGTAGAAAGGTATATACAATTAAAAATTGTCTTTGAATGGGGTATGGACAGAAAAATCATCTCACACTAAAGTTTAAATAGTACAATTATTCAAAAATAAATTTTAATAGCTCCTTTAATTTGCGGTATTCATGATGGGTTACTATTTGGGGGCCTAAAGGAGGAAGGTGTTTTGAAAGTTCATTTATGGAGGATGAAATAAAAGTTGGGGAAACTGCAAACTTGGGTCTGATGGGTTTGATATTATTTATGCATATGTCATTACTAACAAAAAAACTACTCATTTTAAACTTAGATAAAACACTTAAAAGGTATATAAAATATAAAGAATAAAAAATCACTTACAATACATTAAACTAAAATATTATAACTCAAATTCAAGATCAAGCATAAAAATAAAATTATCATCAATATCCATCATTTTATACATGGTGATTGAAATCAAATCTCTAAACTTTAAGTTTGTGTATCAACAAAAAGCGTTGTACAAATTTAAATATGAATTATCATATACAAAAATTGTAGTTAACTCCTTTATATTTAACTTTCTTTTTTATTTTTCCATTAATATTTGAACTAATTTATGAATTATGGATTAATAATAATTTAAGTATGTGAAACTATCTTCCTAAAAGACTATTATAAGTTAAAAATGAGTTTAATTTTAGTGAGTTAAGTAATTTAAAATGAATAACCCAAAACTTCAATCACCATTTTGAACTAAAAAATTTAAAATTTTGGTACTCTAATTATGATATGTAAAAGTGAAAAATAGAACAAAAATTAATGATTAATAATTAATTCTATTTAGGTTCACTAATTTTAAGTTAATCTATTATCTCAATATTAAATCAATTAAGTCTAATTATAAGTTAACCTATTGTGCAAATAGGTAACAAATATATCTCTGAAATGTTCTTTCAACCAAAAGATTGATTTTTTTACTTAATACCTTGTACATATAAATTTATAAGTTTTTTATCGCCATATTTCTATTTGAATTAAGATTATTTTTCACTTGCTTACATTTATTTTTGTCGAGTATCAAAATATAACCTAAGGTCTCGCTTTAATAATATTTTGGTACAAAGTATAATTATATTCTACAAACCAATATTTTTGAGTCAAATATATAATTCTATAGACAATAAAACTTTATTCGATTATGTAATATGACTATATAGCTAGACTTTGAGCCTATAATTAAGTAGAACAATTCTGACTCTCTCTCTCTCTCTCTCTATATATATATATATATATACAAATTTATTCATACCTTTTCCATTGGAGTTTCCTTAGGATACCCTCGTACCCAGGTTAAACAGAAGAAAAAGAAAAGTGAATGTTCTATTTGGACAACTGGTACATGTGTTCTGTGGCGCAACTAACATAAGAGAAAAACATCAGAGAACTGTAAATAAAGGGTTTTTAATCTGGAATAACTTCTCGTTCTCAGAAGCATTAATGATTATTACTAATAAATTCAGAAAGCAGACACAAATCATGTTGTTCCACGATTTGTGGTTTCATTTTTAGTAATTGTTTCCGTTTTCCCAAAATAATGTATATAGTTAAGTAAAAATAACACCCACTGGAAAACATGAGATATAACTAAAGATATAAGGTAGTTTTTGCTCCATTTTGCTGTTTTTTAACTGGTAACTTAATTTGCAGATTTCTATTTTAATTAGGAAAGCGGTATTCGGGGACTCAGGCAAAAGGTTGAACCCCTTCTAAATCCTGATTTTTTTTCATCTGTTTGAGTTATTGATAATAATAATAATAAAGAAGGAATCAGAGGTAGAAATTTAGTCATATAATAAGGCATTAAGTTTTGTGCCTTGAAATTGTGACATTAAAACAGAAAGTTAAATAGTTTCCAATTGAAAAAATACAGACAAAAAAAAATAGAACCTCACACTGCACAAATGATAACACTGCATACTTTCCATCACTTTGATCCGCAAACATGAAACTGTGCTTGATCAAGGATGAAACTAGAAAGTAAAGCGTAACAATTATCTCATGGTATTTTTCTTTCAATGTGTAAGCTCTGTGTTTCTCTCACTCTCACTCTTTTACCACACAAAAATACAAAAGCTAAAACCACTCATGGCCTGTAACCTTGTTCTTCCTGCTGCTTCTCGTACTCTTCCATGGTGTCAAACTCATTTGGATACTGACTTTTCTCATAGTAACCTTCATTTTCTGCAGTACTCCCTCTCCCTGATTCGTACCCATTAAGGTTATAATTCTCATTAACATTGTTCACATGATGATAGTACCTACCATTCTCCAGGAACCTTGTGTCACTCATTCCTTCTCTCTTCCCCTCATAGCCATTGCTGTTATAGTTGTTGTGGTCATTTCCCTTGTCATTGTAGTTGTTGCTAGAGAACCGATCGTTGAAGTTGTTGGAGTAGCCACCGGTGTAAGTGTTCCTGTACTCTTCGTTATTGTTGTCATTGTTGCTGAACTCTTTATTTTTGTTGACATTGTTTCTGAACTCTTCATACTTTCCATTGTTTCCGAACTCTTCATACTTGTTGCCATTGTTTCCGATCTCTTCATTGTTGTTGACATTGCTTCCATACTCTTCATTGTTGATGTTGTTTCTGAACTCTTCATTGTAGTTGGCATTGTGTCTGAGCTCTTCATTGTTGTTGTTGTTGCTGTAGAAGTTGGTTTTGGGGTAATCTGTTTTGTAGCTCTTATCATTGAAGTCTTCATTGAGAAGCTCAAAGTTTGTGGTGGTGGTGGTAGGAGTGTCCTTGGTGGGAGAGTATTGGCTATAAGAGCCCCTACCATACAGACCATAACCGTCTCCACTTTCTGAAAATTCAGGCTCTGGTGCTGGCCCGGATGGTATTGTTGACCCAATTGCTTGTTCAACCGAAGGTGCTGGTGCTGATACTGGTTCCAATGCTGGTGCTGGTGCTGACACTGGTTCCAGTGCTGGTGCTGGTCCTGGTGCTGATGCAGGTTCAAATGTTACTGGTCCTGGTGCTAACGCTGGAGATTCAACTTTAGTTTTTTGGAGAGGATCTTTGACATTATAGATGGTTCTGAAATGGGAGAACAAGCTGAAAAGCTTGCCTTCTCTGGCTTGAATCTGGGGGGAGATAACAAGCAAGAAGAGCAAAAGGAAAGATAGTTGGTCCCCAAAAGAAGCCATAGTGTGGTAGGAGAGTGAGAGGTGAGTGTCAGAGAGTGGTTTTGTTGGGGTGATTTTATAGAGAGATCCAGCAACTATAAATCAAATCCGGGTAATTATGCGGGGATTGTGGAAGGAAGAAAAATGAGTGTGGGGTATGATGATGACTTCTATGCCATGCTGCATGTGCAAGGTTTGAGAATGCCAGCATTAGCATGGGAAACACAAAGATGTGTAGTGCTGATACAGAATTAAGGTCCAAGTCAAAAAGTGCCATTTTATTTTCTTCCTTTTTCTGTTGCTGAGATGACTCCTTTAACCCTATGAATTCCAAATTAATTGGCTCGGGCCACCTTTTCCATGATGAAAACAGTAGTTGAAAAAGAAAAGAAGGTTGTAACTTGGGGTGTGAAACTTTGAAACAGGGAAGCCACAACACTTATTTTCCACATCAAACATTCAAATATGAAATTCCTTAAAATATGGAATGCTAAAAAGTTGATATTTTTAATAGTATTTTTTCATACTTCCAAGTTTAAAGATTCAACCTTTAATCACGTATTTTGAAAAACAAGTCACTGTTTTTTCATAGAATCGTTAAACAGATCAGTTTAGCTGGTCTTAAAAATAAAACTTACAAGTAATGAGTGTCAAAATCAGGTAATTGTGATGCAAAGAGGTTAATGCATCCACTTATTCGATGCCGGCTGGTAGGTTAATGCAAAGAGGTTAATGGTAGGTACTGTTTTAAAAAATTGATAAATTCAGAAACCAAAATAAAAACTTGGTAGCATTTCTGGTTTTGCTGTTTATGTAAATGGGGAATATAAGTGGAATGCAGGCTCTCACCAACCCAGTGGACAAGTAATTAATCACTGATTCTAAAAGGCATTAAGAAAATGATGCAAGATAGGGTATGGCATTTGCTTAAAGAATAATCAAATTCATTGCCCAGGATGATTCTAGGTCTCTGGCTCATCATTAAAGTAATAGAACAGAAGGTGCCGTCTATGGATTTTGGAAGCAAAATTGCCTAAAGTTGGGTCAATGACTCGCATGATTAGTGAAAAGCAGGTTTGTTCTTTTCATATATTGGATTCGTTTTGGAGTGATGTTGAAGGGACAGTTTTTTTAAAAGCTGTGGCGTGATCAACGGAGAGAAATTGCAAAAAACAAAGGTAGGACGTGGACATGTAGAAACTGCAAGTACCCAACATGAACATGTCTTTTGGGATGCATAGGTGAAAACACTTTGACTTTACGTTTTATGTCTGACCCGACAAATTAGGACAATTTATGGAAACATGGCAAATTTTATGGGGAAGCAGACACAACATGGGCTTGGGTCATTCTTCCTGCACCCCCAAATTTTCTTCCTGCACTTCCAAAAAAATTAAAATTCTAACATTGTCCTTGTTATTGACTTTCGGTTTCTAGAATCTGGAAGTCATTTTTTGGCTTCCGGTTTGTAGAATCTGGAAGTCACTTTTTGACTTCCAGTTTCTACAACCTGGAAGTCATTTTTTGACTTTCGGTTTCTACAACCCAGAAGTCATTTTTTTACTTCTGGTTTTTACAATCTGGAAGTTAACTAATTTTTTGGCTTCCGGCTTGTACATACCAGAAGTCACTCCCACATTCAGAAGTGACTTCCGGTCTGTATAATCTGGAAGTCATTCCCGCATTCGGAAATGACTAAAATTAATTTTTTTGGCTTCCGGCTTGTACAGACCGAAAGTCATTTCTGGATGCGGGAATGACTTCCGGTCTGTACACGCTGAAAGCACTTCGAAAATTTTTGGCTTCCGACTTGTACAGACCGGAAGCCAATTTCTACTCCGCATTCGAATTGACTTCCAGTCTGTACATGCTGGGAGTTATTTTCTCAAACCGGAAAAACATGAAAACGAGAAAACGAAGCAACTTACCTGTGCAGGCGCCGGTGTGCAGTCTTGTGCCCTTGCTTCTCACCACCAAATGTAAGAACAAGGAGAACAAGAGGGAGCATGTCAAAAGAGAAGAGAGACCGGAAGGAAGATGCGAAAGAGAGAGAAAGACGATATGAAAGGGAAAGGAAGATGAGGTGCATATGATTTAGGTTTAGAAGATATTTTGGTAATTGTACTGTGCTATTGGGGTGCAGCGGGAAATATTTGGGGTGTAGAGGGAAATATTTGGGGTGCAGGAGAAAGTGCCCATGGGCTTTATGCCATTCAGCATCGAAAGCCCATTTCCCATTTTATTTTTGGGCCTCCACCTCCCTCACCAGGAAATTTCTTTTTGTAACTTTTTAATTTCTTCCTACACCCCTAAGATTTTGAAAATTTCAATTTTATCCTAAAAACTGTTGACTTCTGTGGAATTTAGAAGTCAAAATTAACTTCCGAATTACACAATTTAAAAATAAAAATTTACTTTTAGATTGCACTATCTGCAAGTCAAAATTGATGTTCAAATTGATTTCCAAATTGTGTAATCCAAAATATAATTTTGACTTTCGGATTATACAATAAAAAAATATTTTTTTTAAAAAATTCTGGATTGTGTAATTCAAAAGACACTTCTAAATTATATAATCCATAAGTCATTTTTAATTAATATAAAACTTACGAATTGTGCAATCCAAACGTGTTTTCTAAATTGCACAATTTGAAAATAATTTATTTCATTAAATAAAGCTTATGAATTATACAATCAGAAGTGTCTTCTAAATTACAAAATCTGGATCACCTTTTTCACACCCTCTTTTTTTTTTCTTAGGCATCATCGTTAATGTTTCTTCTCCTTCTTATTCTCCTTTTATCTTAACCAAGCAGTGGCGGCAGGAGATGGTGGCAAAGGATGGTGGTAGGAGGCAACTGTAAAAAATGTTGGTAAAGGATATTTAGGTCTTTTAAGTACCCCTATGGGGTGCATGTAGAAATTAATAAGGTGTAGTAAGAATTTCTCCTTCACCAAAGTGAGTCTCCATCCATTGTCTCTTAACCGTTAGTGCTTATTCTCTTCTTTCTCTAACAAGTGTCTCTGTTGTTGTGTCCCATAATTGTGTAAGAGATAAAATTTATTTTTTTACTATTTGATTTGGTGTGATTTTTGTTTCTAAATTAGTCGTGAAACTCTAGATTGACTGATATGTATATCAATCCATAAATATATTCAAGATCAACCAATTTAGATGTTTAAAAGTTAGGTTTTATGTTTATGACAAAGTAATTCAAATTTTTTCTATAGATTATGTGATAAATTATTCTCAATTGAGCTTTTGGAAAGTTAAAAAAAAGGTTTAAATTAGACTCTTCTAGAATGCTTTTTTGGATCAAACTCTTGAAAATATATTTTCAAATTGAGCCTTCTGAAATGCAACTTCTAGTATTTTTCTATTGTGTATTATTTTGTATAGATAGATATGTCTAGAATGATGCTTCTCAACTCAATAAACAAGAGAGATTTATTACCTTAGTACATATGAAAGACTGAGATTGACTCCTCTAATGTTGGTCGTGCTTACGAGAATGTGATCAATGTAGAGGATGTAGAATCATATGGTGCACATATTGAAGGACCATTTCCTAGGATTCCTAAAGATACATTTTTGTTGACTATGTACACATATCATGTTGTCATGGATATGTGAGTATGATAATAATTCTTATTTGCTTAAATTTATAATTATAATATTACTATATTGAGTTTGTTTGTAATAAGATATTTAATGTTGTTTTTTCGTAGAATTATGGAGAGTTGAAGTTTATATCTCATGGATTGGATCCAAATAAATTTGGTGTCTCACATGGTTGTATTGAGGTTGAAGTTGAGAATTTTGGATTGTTACATCTCTGCATCACCAATTATGACATTGCAAATAAAGTAGAAAGGTTACACAAGGAGACAAAACACAAAATTTTGGTAGAGTTACTTGGAGTGGAGCATGATGATGCCTCTTCAAAAACCAAACAGTGTTAAGGTAGACACATTTAACTTAGTTGGTTGTGTGATGTATATAAGGATTGTTTTGCACACTATGGACATTTGCTACCAAAGCATATTTATTGCAACTTATGGGATGCATTACTTTAGCTTAGAAGAGTGCTACATTAGTCAATGTTTTGTACATGGGGATGTTTAATGACCTTGGGTAATAGGTGGATATGCTTGGGGAGCAACCCATTGACCCACTTATATGAGCAATTTGTAGATATTGACTTTGGATAGGTGAAAAAGATTGCAGATTATGTTATAGATGAGTAATTTTATCATTAACATTGTTTACAATTGTTTTATATTATGCAATTATACATATTTTGATTAAGCATAGATATACAAATATTTTTCCAACAATGTGTTAGACGATTTTTTCAAAAACATTTACAGTAAGCTGAATCAATGTAATATTACAAGTGTCATGTCCATATGAATTTGTATAATATTCAATATGAATTATAATATCTTTTTTGACTTAATTTTAAATATGTAAATAAATTTTTTTGTATATTTTAATAAGAGAACTAAATAAAAAAAATTAATTAAAAATAAAATAACAATAAAACGATATCAAGATGATGATAAAAACTATTAATTAGGATTTAAAATAAATTTTCTAATATAACCTTAAATCATTTATCAAAAGATGAGTGATCAACTCACATCCACATTAAGAACATAATTGAATTATTAAAACTAAATAAAAAGATATCATATATATCAATTAAGAGTAAAATAAAAGAGTTTGACAAATTACATTCAATATCAATACAAAGGAAAATTAGTTACTCATAATTATGAGCACTTTATATACAGAATGGATATGAATTGAGGAATTGATATTGAATCTTCTTTCTAGTTGACCCAAGATCTTTTCCTTCCACTTTTTGCTTTCTCTTAGAATACTCTTGAGATTTACTAAGATTGGATGCCAATTAAGAGCTTTTTGGACCTTTTATATAGGAGATAATTAAGTTAACTTTAACTTGAGTAAAAATAGTTCACTTAATTGAAAATAGTCCGTTTAATTGAAAATAGTCCGTTTAAGTGAAAATAACCCAAATGTTAACATAGTTTTACTCCTTGATTTTTGTGTTCTCCATTCCTTTCAACTTTTGCTCTTTCTTTCCTTTATTTATTGAATTTTCTTCAATTTTTGATACATACTCCTGTATACAAATATAAACAAAGTTTTCTTCATTGAGAGATGTTATCTTTGCTTTTTTAGGAATTTCTAATTGCTATGTGTTTAATAAATATCAATTTTTATTAAATTTTTACCATTTAACTCATTGATATCAAGGATTTGAATGAGAATTATTTTAAGAAAAGTCCTTATATACATGTAGACATGTGGTCGACTAGTTATCTATGCTTAGAACAATTAGATTCCAACTAGATGGTTTAATTCAAATATGTCAAATGAAGGTCATATGAGAAGCATCATACAAGTAGATCATTTGACTGGATATACATGTTCTCTAACTACATCTTCTTAAAAAAATTGTAGTAATCTTCATCTCTTAAAAAATGTGTTGTGTTAGTATAGGTAGATCTAAAACATCCCTCACCACTTGCCTACATTGTTTTCTTATGGATGATCCACAATACATTTGGATGATTAGTGACTACATTTCTTTGAGTTTATTATGGATCTCATTAAAGTCATACATCAATCTACATGTATGATTGTATATATGGAATAATTTCAATCAGTATCACATCATACATTATATATATGGTTGAGGATGACCAACTTGACATCATACATACTTTTTCTTGTTCGAATATGAACATTAAAATGACATTCAAATTGTACCAACTAGTACACAAATATGACAAATAAAGATGTTTTTTGCATGAAGAAGTCATGTATAAAATGTGAAAAGTGATACAAGTCATTTAGCTAGTTTTTCTTTTTATATTTAAAAAAATTTATTATAATTTGAACAGGATAAAAAGATGTTAAATACATTGTGTAATATAATTTATTTTGTGTGAACAATTTTTATTATCTTCTTCAACATCCCAATTAATATATAATATCTTAACATTTCAAAAACACTTAATTAACTTCACATAATTATTTATATTTTATAATAAATCAATAATTTGTTATATTAACATAATTACACCTAATCTTTTTGAGAAAATAATTTTCCAATTTAATTTTATTGTAAAAATAATATATCGCATCTATATGAAATTAATAATTATTACGTTCTTAATAAAACATAAAATAAGTTACGCCATAACTAATACTTCTTCCTTTCTGTTTTCTTTTTCTAAGTAGTTTAAATTATTTTTACAAAAATTAAAAAGAATATCTTTTATTTTTAGTGAACTATCTATTATATTATTTTCAATTTTTTTATTTCAATATCTATTTATGTGTTCTTATATTTTTCTTATTATAACTAATTTTTATCTTTTCATATTAATTAAATTAATAATATAATTAATCAAGTATGTTATTTTAAAATTTAAGAACAGCAGATAAAAATGAACCATTTTTGGGTTAAAATTCAGACTATAAAAAAGAAATGGAGAAAGTAAAATATACGGACAATATATTTCTCTACAAGCAACATACTTTTTATCGTACACTAAAATTTATTAGAAATTTTAAATTTTGTAGGTTTCACTTTTTGTTAAATGATTACTTTTTTCTAGTTTTTTAATTTTTAATAAATTTTAACAATAGAATGCGTTCAAAAAGTGTTGGAAAATGCTTTGCTAAAACTTTCTAGATAGATACTCTCTCAGTTTATTTTTATGTTTTGTTTTGTTAATTAAGTTTTTATGTCATTTTTTAAATTTCAAGTTACTATACACATGTTTAAATTATATCCTTAATTTAATTAATATTGAGAAAAATAATTACAATAACATAAATGAAAAAATGTAATAACACATAAATATACATTAAAACAAGAAAGTTGAAAAAGAGTTATAATATACTTAAAATTATATTAAAGATTTAAAGAATTAAATATTTGATTTGGTGAAAAAAAAATCTTAAACTACAAAGGAAGACAGACGGAGTAATTTATCAAGAAATTATTAGGTGATTCAAAATAACTATAATTCTATTAATCTTTATATACATAATACAGTATTTTAAATTTTACTAAATTAAAAAACATAAATATGAGTTAGGTAAAAGTTGACTGAAATCATAAATATAAATACATTGGTGGTGAGAAATTAATTAACAAAACAGAATATGCAAAGTTAATGGGATGGTTTCATAATTACCAAAGTAACTGCATGAATCGAAACAACCATATTTCATGGAAATTGTATTTAATAGATTCATGAACTAAAAAAAGCTAAGGTTACATTTTGAATAAAAAAATAAATAAAAAGTATTTTTACAAATTTTCAATGCATAAACTAAAAAAAGTAAAATTTCTTGTTTCGAAAATAAAAATAGTTTGAAATATTCCTAATTGAAATAAAAAAAGTAAAATTTCTTTATAAATTATTAATTAAAATATTTTTTATAAGTTAAAATTAATTTATACATAAGTTAAAAATAAAATATTTTTTTTTATAAATTAACTTATTTCAATGTTTATTTTTATCCATAAACTAATTTTGATTTTGATTTTCTTAAAAGAAATTTGTGGAGAAGTTGGTCCATAGTCAAAGAAAAAACTCTTCCTATATGAGTTAGATATACTCAAACATGTCTAAGTCCTAACAACAGAACTCCAAAGATATTAATCAAAAAAAGAAAACAATAGATAAAGATTTTAACACATATAATTAATGGGATAACTCAATAAATCACAACAATAATTCCAAAAATTATATGAATATCCATAAACAATTATAAGACCATCTCCATGTAAATGTCTTAAATAAAATCTTATTTTATTTAAGTGAATTTTACATATCATAGGATTTCTTTAGGAGTTTTACTTTTAATGCAGTCTTATGAAACCTACATTATTAATTAATCCACCTCCCACCTCCCACCTCTTGGAATTTTTATTTCTACAAACATCAACACAATGATAATGATGATTTAATACCTAATTCTACCTTATTATATTCCTATCTTCTTTTTAAGGATAATTTTTACACCAACACAATATACAAACGTTTTCCTGACTCAGGAGAATTAATTGCCAATTAGGAGAAACTATTAACAAAGGAAACCTTTGCTTGTTAAATGAATATGATTAGGTATTAACAAGTGTATATTCTTCCTCGTGTTAATTATGGGAGGGAGAAAAAAAAACTATAATCTATATCCATTTAATTATGTAATTTGCTTAGTATAATAATTATTCATCTCACCTAGGGGTGTGGCAAAGTGGGTTGGACTCGGGGGATCAGCCCGCCAGCATATAGGTGGGGCGGGTTAGCATTTTAAACCCGCCAACCCGTATCAGCCCGACCCGTCTAGCCCGTCAACTCGTCGAGCCACAGGCGGGGTGGGTGGGCCAACCCGCTGGCCCGCGAAAAAAATATAACACCTCATTCACTCTCACTTGTTCTCTTTAAATTTGGAAAAGTAGCTATACCTAACGTTCCTTCAACACCTCACTGATTGCAATTTCTTTTGTAATAAACATTATGTCTTTTAGCTTGCACTTTTAAAATGTCATGTCACCATATACATCTTTAATATATTGTTGTAATTACAAAAATTCATTTAAATTGGACACAAACAAAATAGTTCCAAAGGAAAAAAAAGTCCAATTAAAACCAAAGATCCAAAAATAAGATAAAAAACCCAAAAAATAAATTTTTCAAAAATATGAAAAACAAAAAATATAGGCAGGTCAGTCCGTCAGCCCGCCTTATGACGGGGCGAGTTAAAAATTTTAGCCCATATCACTGTGGCGGGCTGGCCCGGCCCGTTTTTGGCGGACTCATGGTGGGACGAGCCTAAACGGGCCGGACTGACCCATTTTGCCACTCCTATTACCTAATCAATTGCAAGGGTCACAGCCCATCCATCAACAAAGAATGGGGTTTAGTGGTATATTTACCTTTGTAGTTCTTACTGAAAAATTCTTGCCATTAATTAGTTAATGAAGAGGATAGTACAGTGTTATACTCCAGTACTAGTAGTGCATATATATAGGAAAGCTAAAATTAAGTCATTTACCAAATTAAGAAGAAATTCCTCATCATTTATATTAGTCTCGTAGACTAATACAAAATCACAGCCTTAATAATCTCACATATTTATACTAGAACATGAACAAAGAAAGTTTCAAAAGTTATATATATATTTAGTATTCTCTCCCCGTATGCTAGAAGTAAGATAGAAGCAAAACATGCACATTCTGTCATACAATACACGGAAGAGAACTGAGAAGTCGTCGAATTAGGGTTTTGTGGCCTTCACGCTGAGAGGATAAAAGACCAAGTTGTCATTCAAGCACAAGAGGGAGGGATTTTGGGAATTCCTTGTCTTTGTAGTTCACCCATTACACCATCAAGTGCTGGAGCTTTAAGGCCAAGTGGCAGTGGCAACCATGGTTTTGATAAAACATCACTAATAGCCGCATCTACGCTCTCCTTTGACTGTGAAAACAACATACCACACGCACACACAAGTTAAATTAACCATGCAGTATGTTTTCTGTTCTTCATAAAATATGTAACTCTCTTGAGCTGTGTTGCGTGTTTATATTTGAGTTTCTCAATTCTTCGTTGAAAAATAGTTAGTTTCTTGTGTTTTTAAATGTTAAAATGAAAAATGGAATTAACTGCCTATGAACTATGTTAATCCAACAAATAGAGCTTTGGATTTATAGACTTGGACCAACACATGCGTTGTACACGGTATGAGATTTGAGAAAGAGAGAAAGACAGAAAGAGAAGTAAGAAAATGACAGAAGAAAATAGCAAAGAGACAGAAGAAAAATCCGTGATTTAATTTAATTTGTAAGCATGCAAACATTTTCACCCCAAATAACTTAGTAACATATCGTAATAATTTTGTGGAGTGAGTTTCAAATAAAGAAAATTATTTAAAAATATGGTTAAATTTAGTTCTTTTAAACCAACTTTGTTTTAAAAAAAGCTATTTATAGGTAAAATAAGAAACAAATCCTTAATATAAAGTTGTCATAAATAACATTTTTTCTACGATATTTTTTTAGTGGTAGTTATAATACTTTTTTATCTATATACTAACATTTCATAGGAAAATGATTCAAAAAGATCTATAATTGACCAAAACTATATTATTACTGTGTAAAAATCTATTAAATTAATGTTAATAACTGTGCTATGTACCAGATTAGTTTATAGTTGAGTTGAGTGAAAAATAATCTTGGAATAACAAAAGAAATTGACATTTTTTGTTCCATTGAGTTGGAATTACCGGATGAAAATCGAGGAGGGGTCGAGGTGGCGGCTGGGTGGCTGGGATGCCAATGCCTGGATCTACTATTTGGTACATTGCATGGGGTGGTGGGATGCCCTGAACAGTTTGAGAACCAAATCTCTGCAAGTTATCATTCTACAGTGAGTGAACCAAACATTGCGATGTTGTATACAGTAAGGTTGTTCTCAGAAGGATCCAAATTCGGAAGGAGAAGACAACTTAAGTGGTTCCAAAAAAGTAAGGTCAATAGTTACCGTGGCTGTCAGAGGCTGTGGAAAACACGGTGTTCCTGGAGTTGGTGCATTTGGAGCCTGCAGTATCAAACAAGAATATGCCTATTAATTTAGATAGACAAACACAAGAAATAGGGCCATATGTGTATGGGATTGGTTGTTTTGGAAAAAGTTTGAGTGTTAATTAACTATTGCTTTTCTTGTCCTGTATATTCAAATACAATGAATCAAAGTTTGCTAGTTGAATTAATGTGATTGTGTTTTGAGTCAATAGTGAGTTGAGTTTGAATACGAAGCAAGAATTTTCAAAGTCAGAAGAGTTAACCCGTTGGTGTTGGTGCCAATAAAGAGGGTCCGGAGGCGGCGGAGATGGAGCTGTTCGCGGTGGCCATGCTGGCGGAGAAGGTGAATATGGGAGATGTTTAGGCCACATGTGGATGAAGGACTGGTCCATGGCGTGATGACCCCATACATGTAAAGGTCTAAAATGGTGCATTGGTGTCATGGGAGGGAAACCCATGGTAGGTGCAAGCCAAGGGTTCATGTCTCTCTTGCCTGCTCCTCTACCTACACTTGCTGCACCCATGAATTGTTTCCTTTGACTCCACCTTGCTGCTTCAGCTTCACGTGCTAGCAAATGCTTCCTATGGGATCGATATTTCTGCAACCAAAACTGAATACTTTAGAAAAACTAAACTAGTTTCTTATTCATTTGGGTTCATGTTCATGACATAAGATCCTGGTTTAATTACAGATTTTATCTAACTTTTTTTTTGCTGCTACATATGCACAGTAATAATTTCATTTGTCGATTAAAGAAAAGAACTTATATATTATTGAAAAAAGACTTACCCATAAGATTTGTCAAAATTCGAAGTAAATCTAATATCTACTGAGATATGTCAAATTCTAATAATCTCGCTAAATGTACAAACCCCACTACTCTATGCACAAATTTGAATCTGTGTGACATGCAAATTTAATTATGTGTAAAAAGTTTCCATATCAAAAGAAAGTAACAAGTAGATCTTTAATTTTTTGTTTTAATTACTCTTTCTGCAAACTTAGCCAGTTTGCTGAATTTTCATTTTGAGTAATATTTTTGTACTCATTATTTTCAATGATAACTCAGCTTCTTTATCAAAGGAAAACAATCATATATATATATGATAATAAAAAGCATTATCTATTTTTCATATTTTTGGATTGATTCTTGTTGAGTTTGTGGAAGAGAAAGAAGATGAATAGAAGGTAGCTAGGGAGGGACAAAGTTGAAGAACATGTACTTGAAGGTGGCTGGCAATGTTATGGCGGGTGAGACAGTCAATTCCCATAATTTCCAAAATCCTTGAAGGCACAGCCTTATCCACTCCTAGCTGCTCCACTGCTTGCACGAATCGCCTGTGCAATTCTGGGGTCCAATCCACCTTCACACAGTCCAAGAAAACGCAACACAACCAGTTACTACAATACAATACATCAAAGTCATTCCAAAATTCTAACACTAAGTGCATTCTCTTTCTCCATCACTTTAACTTAAACGCTACCCGTGAGTTCTTTTAACACACTCTGCAACTTTAGAACGACACATAATTGAGATAGGGACAGATCCTTAAGAGTTTGCCTTAACTGTGTATGAACTTTCCTCAAATTAGCCTAATTGATAAAGTACCCATACCTATTCCCTAAGCAAGAAAATAAGAATGACAACAATAATAACAACTTACCTTCACCTTTCTCTTCCCTTGCGGATTATTCCTTGAATGCGTTGATGATTTTCTTCCTTTCTCACTTTCCTTAGGGGATGGATTCACAACCACTGAATGAGTTGATTCATCACTTTTGCTTGGTATCTCGTCCCCTCGACTAGACCCCGAATTGGAACCAGAATCTGAAGAAAAATTGGCTGCTATAACCTCATCTTGTTTCTCTGTAGTAACTATATTGTTCTCATTCCCGCTGACAGATTTGCTATTTGCCACTGAAACTGATGAGAGTATCTCTGATTCCTCACTGAGGGAAAACTCAGCAAGCATTTCAGGGTCCATTTCCAGATCCGGCAAGACATCTTCATCATCGTTGATTCCCATAAAAAGATCATCAAAGTTGATGCTTTCGAGCAAGTTTCCTTCTGAAAGGTCAGCAAAGTCATCAGTTCCAATGGAGAAACTCTCCATCTCCCCTTGCTCTTCATCTCTTGTGCTCCTCAAAGGTGACACAGCCAGCATGAATATTATTCTAGATTTCAATCTTGGAGTAAAAACAAAAACAAAACTCCGCTTATATAAAGCAGTGTTCACATATGCCTGTGCATGAAAACCTTGAAAGCTGAGGGATGTAAAAGAAGATGAATTAATTAGTTTGAAAATGTCTTTTGCCTTTTCTGGAAGGAAAGGGAGTGTGTGAAGAAGGAGCTAGCCGGGTTCTCTCTCGACCACAACTTAGGTCGAGTATCAAAAGAGAAATATGTTCATGGTTTTGTTTGGGCGTGTGCTACTTGCAAGCTTGGTCTGCATCTATATATTATACAGTATATTTTTTATTTGTGGATGCCCTTTTTTGGGCCAGAAGTAAATTTTATAAACAAAAATATACAGACACCAAGTATGCTAATATGCATAAGAGAAATAAATGTAAATACGATAGGTATTATAACATGCCAAGAGAAGAAAAAAAGATAAAGTTAAAAAAAATGTGTCAATATGTATTTGCGCAGAGATTTACATATGCTAGTACCCTATAGAAAATTCATGTATAATTATGGACATTTGGTAATTTTTGTTAAAATAACACTGTTTTCATGGAACTTTTTCACCGTAAATAGTTTTTACAGTTAATTTTTCTTTTCTATATCAGTCCACATATGAAAAAGTGGTGTAAAAATAAGGTTACTCAGAATGGAATCTGTAATGGATATGTATGAAGAGAGTGAATATAGAAGCTATATCTGTCACTGTGTTGTAAGATGAAACAGTTCAGTGGAAATGAAAGGGATGTGAGGTATGGTGATGTTGGTGGAGGAATTGACCCGTTGTACATTTTTCTTCTCTAAATCGATAACGTTTATCTAGTTTCCATGATAATCAAATATTTGAAAAGTTTTATAGTTGGATAAGCTGCTCATTATGTGACTTCCATAACCTGTCAACTAGCTAGGTAGACCCCATGTTGCACTTCCACTGCCACTTGATAATTTGCAAGGAAAAATATGTACACAAACTGAATTTCGTAAATTGACTATGCCTAGAGTTGGTTTGGGTTGAAATTTGAAATGTAGTTCTAAGTTGTGTTTAAATGAATTTATTTTCTTTGAATTAATTGATTGTATAACTAAAGTCTATTTTGAGTGTATATATCTTCATTTTCTATACAATCTGAATACATGACGTGTTGTATTATTTCTTCAAGAAATACAATAATTATTTATAAAAGAAATACAATAAATATTTATTAAAAATAAAATAATTATCTTTTTTAAATTTATTTAATATATAAAGATAAGAGATTTTTTTATTATATAATTAGAAATATAATATTGATTGGTGTATGAGTGAGGGAATACTCTTCATGAACTAGATTTTAGTATTAAGTAGTGAAATTTAAACTCGAATTTTAGAATGACATTAGAAATTAATGGATACATTTTATTCTATTATAACTAGCTTTTAAGATTGAATTATGTTGTAATCTAAATTTTAAGAGATATTTTATTTTCTATTAAAAATAGTGATATAAAATATAGTATGAAAATATTTTTATTATTATATTTCCAAATATATGAAAAAATTGACGTATTTTTTAATAATCAATTATCCATCTAATATTAGGTTAATTCATTGAATTAATCAGAGATATTTTTTACAAATAAAAACCAACACGCTAAAATGTGTAAAGAATCAAAGTTCTGGAGTTAATTAAAAAATATATGAAAACAACTAATTTTTTAATAAATTGTTTTACAAACACTAAATATATTATTATACTTAAACAATGAGAGTTTTCTACTTATATTAATTTTATCCACCTCAAACAAACAAAAAACTGCTGTAGAAAAAAAAAATACATGTAAGTATATAACTTCAGTCTTTCTTAACGGATCAATCACTCAATCAGACAATAATAGATTAATACGTATAGTTATATAATTTGATTTTAATTTAAAAATATAAAATCATTTGAACCACCACAATAATAACTGTCATAATAAATTACAATGATATACCGTATTTTTTTTTAAATTACATCTATTTAATGTCCATTTTATTTGTTTATTTATTTATTTATTAGTATGTTGCAACCTCGTGAATAATATCTTATTCAAAAGACAAGTAATTTGTATAAAAACTGATTAATAAATAAAAATTAAATTGTAGATTCATTAAAGTGGAACAAGTTATATTTATGAAGTAATTTCTATCTAATGAGAATAACATCGGAAAGAGGTTTATATTTACTAACTTAAAATAAAGACTTCTTTAACTTTATTCTCTTAAAATTTTATCTATCAAAGGAGAGATAGAAGGTAAAGATAAATAAATTATTATAAAAAATTTATTAAATATAAACTAATTTAAAAAATTAATTATTATAATAATTAAATTAAAAATTATTTTATAAATTAAAAATTATTAATATCTAAAATAATTTTTATTATAATAAAAATTATATTTTTTATTGATCTGAAATTGATTTTTATATAATTATGACTAAATTTATTTTTAAAATTAAAATATAAATTAATTTTTATTATTTTATAAGTCAATAATATAATTAGTAAAAATAATTTTTAGTTAAAATTTACTTTTTTCATTTTCTTAAAGAAAGAAAAAAAACTCTCGGGAATAGTCTTATTGTAAAAAAAAAAAGAATTGACATTATTCATATATTATTTGTAAAAATAATTAAGTTACATTTTAAATTAAGGGATAAGTCAGAAATTATACAATTTGGACTTGACTATATGTTGGCTAGATTTAAATTTTTTTAAAGTAGTGGTTAAATTCTCTATCTTATGTATTTCTTTTATTGAATATTATTTAAGTAGAATAATATGTTAAATTTTCATAAAAATTAATGTGCTTGAATATCACTGTAACTTATTATTTAATCTTAAAGTAATGAGGTATATTTTTGTATTCCATCATTAATACATTGCTATATTAAAAAAATTCCTCGAACATGGCTTAAAACCATGATAAAAGAACTGCTTCATTTATGCTTTTATGTTTTTTTTTATAGTTTTCTAGTAAATAAGAAAATGATGAAAAGAAAATTAATAAGAAAGAGAATTAATTACATGAAAAAAATAAAAAATATTTTGTGTTACAATATAGAGAAAAATTTAAACTCTCTTATGGTTTATTTAACTACAAAGTGAGGAGAAAGTAAATATAGTTTTTAGTAAAAAGAGAAGGAAATATTTAAATTAAAAAATACAGAAACAATCTATTTCAGGTAATAATAAGTTTATCTAATTTTGGTGTGATTTATTATTAACCTATAAAAAATGAACTGATGTAAGTTGAAACTTATCTGTTTTGATTAGATAAGTTAATGGTTTGTTCATAAACAAGTATACCTAATTATATACATATTTATAAAATGAAGTCATGCAAGCTGAAACTTATCAGTCGTGATTAGACTTGATGGTTTGTTCATAAGTAAGCATACTTAATTATATACATATTTATAAGTTTGTAGGTTTTTTATTAATTAATTAATATTTTTATTCGAAAAAGTTAAAATGATTATGTGAAAATAGATAGAATATATGAGGTGATGATTGAATTATATTTTTAAACTTTTTATTAAATTTTTTAAATATCTTTTGAAGAGATGAACTTATCAAACGATAGACACATACATATATATTGAATAACAATACGCAATTGAAAGGAGATGAAGTTGAGAGACACTTAATACATTTTTATATTGGTTTGTAACCCACATACTACATTTAGTTCTCAATTAACTTTATTGAGTTCCACTAGTAGACTAATGCTGCAAGTTACAAGTATTATTTCGACACGTGGCCACTCTTGGCTAACCGTAAGTATTCTTTCCCCAAGCCATGACTCAATTAAGTATTCTTTCGCAAGTTACTCCTAGCTCAAAACCAAGTATTCTTTTAGCAAGTCACTCTTAGCTCAAGACTCTCTTTACAAAAAAAGATATTTGTGATTTAACAATCACAAGGCAGCTAATCTAAAGGAGTTTGTGTCTTACAGACGAATACGAAAGTATGATTTGCTTCTAGATAGGCTAAGGAATACAAAGAGTGTTCTTCTAAAGCTTTTATATGTAATGAAAGAAAATAGAAGAACTTGATCTTATGTTCGAGTTCTTGTTTTCTTCTTTTAGCTAAACTCTTATATAGTGCTTTGAATCAACTATAGTGTTTGGAGTCCTGTTCTAACATATTTGACTTTATAGATTGACTTCAATAACTTCATCTTTAATCGTCTGTTTGGGTTTCACATAGAGTGCATTGAATGTCAATCTTCATGCATTAAATGCATCTTCTTCTTTTGGCACTACTCCTAATAGCTTATAACACTTATTCTTTATTGGACAATGAGTTTTACTTCTTTTGTGAAAGTTGACTTCTGTATGCGACAAGTGTGAAGACTTGACAAATTGCATGTGTCAAAGTTTTGTGAACTTGAACAGTTTTAACTCTTATTTGGAGACATACTTTAAGGGATGTGGAATAGTCTTGTACTTTATATTGAAAACTATCTAAAGAATGTTCTCGCACTTTAAAAAGATTCGTTTAACATTTGTGTGTGTATATCATCTTATTGAAAAGTTAAATGTTCAAATAACATAGAACTATATCGTCTGTAAAATGATATATGCATGATCTAATGAAAACTTATTTTTTCTGTCCACCTTAAATTGTCTATCAGACCATAAGTTCTCTTTTGTATTTTATACTTTATTGTTTTTAAGTGTTTATTCAACATCTTAGAAAATATAAGATATTTTTTTAATAAATTATTATGTTTAGACGTTAAATGATTTAAATTATAATATTATTGTATATTCAAATAATATAAAAAAAATAATTTTTAAACTATTTTAATTTTAATTTTAATTTTTAATTTAAAAAAGTATTCAACAAGTCAATTCCTTCCCACTTCTGATCCATCAATGTGACAAGTCAAAATGGATTGAGGAGTTGTCAAATTATGAACGCAACCTGCAAAATTTTGCTCACTTTGCTATATCTAAATTCTATCCATAATAAGTAACTAAACAATTAAATATTTTAAGAAATTAAAATAAATATAAGTATGCATATAATAATTAACTAAATAACCAACCTTAATTTCTACGTTCTCTTCTCATTTTAGGGAAGAAAAATAAAAGAAAAAACCACAATTTTTTCTTTTCCTCTACATATTATCTTTAATTGCTATTAAATAAAGAAGAAAAACTTTCAAAATATGTGTCTCTCTTTTCATCCTCTGAAATTTCTATTATTTCAAACATTTTTGTGTCCTATGAAGATCAAAACAGTTAATTTAAGAAATTGTGTGGAAAAACTAAAAGGGTGTTAAAGGAGGTTTGATTAATTTACAAAACAAGCTATAAGATTGATAAGTTTCTGTATCTAAATATCAGGTAAATAGTTAACTGCTCATATATCCATTGCATGCCTGATATCTCAATGGCATGGGGATTTAATTTAGGTGATGGGTCTATGAAATGAAAGCGAAAGCATGTGGATGAAGGGACCATGGGGGGGGAACACTTATTTTTCCTTCACTTAATTGACCTACTTTGTTATTACTATGCAAAAAAAGACACAACTGTCTTTACTCATGGTCCTGAATTCTGATCTATCCTGGGTGAACGTGGACACAAATACTGTGTTGTTAGCTCCTCAAAGTAGAAAAAAATATTATTGTTTCTGGTAACTCATTACATGTCATAACCAGGAAGGTGATTTTCTGCATCGAATGTTGTCGTTCTCAGTGAGGTCCCCATGTCCAAAACCATGCCACTCACACAGACCCACCTCAATAATTCAACTCCGAGCTCTATTATATCCTCACACAAACACTAATATTATTTATTGCCTCAACTTTCCCTTTTCAACTTTGAATCATCCAATAATGATATTTCTGCCACGCCCACATCGGATACTTATGTTTTCTATATATATATACATGTGCATGGCCAAAATCTATTTCTGCACAATGGTTTTCAAACGTTCACAAATTTTTGTGTGTTTCATATTTTTTTACTAAAATAACAAGTTACTTCTTTTAACGGTGAGAAGATCTCTTTAAAGAGGAAAAGTTATGTCAGAAAATTCGAATAGTAAAAGAGATAAAGCTTATATCGAATTCTCAACCACTTTTGCCAATTTGAATTCATGTATATATTTACTTAATGGTAATTACTTTGATATACTTATATAAATAAATAAAGTGTTAGATCTAGTATAATTAATGATATAAATTTGTGATTATCACAGTTTCATTCAAATTATAAATTTGATTTCTCAAAAGTTACATAATTATAAATTTAACATTTCATGTATTTTGAAATTTTCTTTTATCCCATCTCACGATAATTCATTTAAAATATTAAAAATTATGTTTAACAAACTGTTACAAATTTTAAATATTAAAAATAAAATTTATTATTAAAAAAATATATGAAATCCCATCCAAAATTATTCATATCAAATTTTTTCACATTTAATTTTTTTTTCATTTTCATTATTTTAAAATATTTACAAATATTTTTACTTTTAATTAATCAACTCATCTTTAAAATAATTCATTTTCATCCATAAAAATAATATATTTGTTTACAATAAAGTAATTTTAGTAAAATTATTTAAATAATTAATACATATTTATACTTTAAAAAAATCTTAAATTACAATCAATTTTACTTATATTTTTCTTATATGCTAAACATTTTGACATATATTTAAAGTCTAATAATTATATATTTATTGAAAAATAATTTTATGTGATATTTAAAAACTTTCATATAAAATATATTTTTAAATAAATTATTATAAATTTTAAATAAGATCTTAAAAATATGTATCAACCAATAATACAATTAACGTTCCATTAATAAAACGACTTAAAATTAATTATCGATATAATTATATATATCAACCAATTGATACATTGTGTATACTATAATTAAATATAAAAAATATTTTTTAACTATATTTTTATATAATGATATAAATTTTTAATTAATATATAAAAATTTCATAACTATTTATGTAAATTATTAAATGATATATATATATATATATATTTACTAAAATTGATATAAATTATTGTTAATATTAAATATAAGAATGTTATAATAAATTATTTTTAATAATTAATAAAAATTGTAAGAATACTATTTAAAAATTATTTAATATATTTTAAATTAGTATTTCAACATTATGAATGTTTTTTGGGTAAATATTTTTTTGTTTTATTATTAATAAATTAATTTTTTTTTCTTTTTTTACGTACAAATATTCTCCACTTAAATCAAATAAAACTTAAAGTCACAATAAGATATATTAAATTGAGTTTAACCTTAATTATAAAAATATGATTTGCATTTAACTTATTTTATTTCTATAATTTTTTTTGTCTAACTTAGTTTATATAAAAACTTATCATAACTCAAAAATCTATTTAAATAAAAAATTATTTAAAATTTTACTTTATAATGATTTATAACATTAAAATAGAGTTAAAACATACTTTTAAGATTTGATTTAAAATTTATAATAAGTTATTTAAAAATATATTTTATATTGAAGTTTTTAAATATCACATAAAATTATCTTTCAATGAACATATAATTTTTATACTTTTAATATAAGTAAGAATGTTTGGAAAAGTACAAATAAAACTGATTATAAATATGTACTAATTTCTTAAAAAAATTTATTAGAATTACTCAATTCAGCAAATAAATGCATTATTTTTAGTATGATAAAAATGAATTATTTTAAAGATTAGTTAATTAATTAAAAGTAGAAACCTTTGCAAATGTTTTAAGAGTAATGATTAAGAAAATAAAAAAAATCTTAAAAAATTAACATTAGTAATTTGGGATACAGTTGCATATTCTTTTAATGAAAGATTTTGTTTTTAATTTTTGAAAATTCATAACATAAGTAAAAATGTTTTTTTTTTCAAAATATTATTATTTAAAAAAATACAAAATTATATCCCTTCTCATATTATTTACACAAATATCACAATTTACTCTTTATGTCAGAATTCGGTCTCCAAAGCCACCTCATTGACAAATTTTTTCACTTCAAATCTGGTTCCTTGGGAACTGAATTTTGGGAAGACTATTTTAAATTTTTTTTCTTTTGCCACTCCAAATTTGATTTTTCGAGAATCGAATTTTGAGTAAGCTTTTTAATTTTTTTCTTCTTTTGCTTCTAAGAATGGTTGTTCTAAGATTTAAAACAAGGCTATCAAATCAAGATTCGTTGTTCACCTTAGAATGATCGTCCTCGTTAAAAAAAAACGGTCGTATCCAAATGAGAACTATGGTTCTCATGTCTTGTCTGATGCAAATAAGAAGAACCGCTCATAGAAACAAAATAAAATCCTACTCAAAATTCGATTTTTAGAAAATTGAATTTCGAATGGTAAAAGAAAAAAATTAAAACAGTTTAAAAATTTAAAATTTTAAATGCAGGAGAATTTCAAGAGACATAACGCTAATTAGTTACAAAAGTAATTGTAAACCTATGTCATAATAATCATCATGTTATAGTTTTATTTGCATTCTATTAATTTTGAAGTGTTATATCTTTGGTACAACAGCTTGGCAACACGCAAATTGACAAGCAAAATTAATTTAAGTACAATGGAAAATCATAAATAAGATGCGGAAATCCAGCGTAAGAAGAGACACTGGCACATAAATAATTGAAGAACTTGAGAGAGAGAGATATAGAGTGATTGAGTAACAACAATGCTTTTGAAAACAGATAGAAAACGATTTAGCGATGAGGCACAGCCGCGCAGCACATTGAATCTGTGAGTTTTGGTGATTTGGAAATGATATTTAAAGATCTGGCCCTGAAGCCTTCAGCGGGTAATGTGGAGATGAACATTTTGTCTTTCATGCATGGAAGTATTCATGCATGTTTTGTGGTGACAGGTATTTTGTTTGGATATTGAATCCGTATAAATGTAGAGCTGTTTCTACACGTGTACACATATCGGTATAAATCTGTGTATACAAGAAGAACGACATAGTGGCACCATCACCTTTTATGCAGACAAATTTCCTTGTTAATTTGTGGGGTTCGGAATGGGACATGGAATCAATAAGCTTCCACAATTATACCCTTAACTACGTTATGAACAAGTAAACAAACTACTGGTTTCTCTGTAGTTAAGGTTTTCTTTTCTGAATTCACCATGGCAAGTGTAGCAAGCTGAAACTGAGTTTCTGTTAAGGTCTTAGTAATTGACTTGGTAATGGCTATGCCAAAGGTTGGGTTCAAACTTTATCTACTTTCTTTTACCAATTTCTAAACCAGTTATTCCTTATAACAAATCAGCACCCACATATCATTGTTGTGGGTGGTTTTATGTCTATAAATAAATGTCCCATTTGAGTAAATAGTACATGGTAATTAATTAAGCCTTTTATTACAGACAAAGTATAATTATTAAGTCTTTTATTTAGTTAAAAAATGAAAATGTGAAGATAAACTAAGACTTGAATGATGAGGTTCCATGTATAAAAAATTTCATTGTATAAATCTCATTTATTTTTTTTCATTTATATTCATCTTAAAAATATTTTTCAAATATTTTCTAAAATTATTAATAGACTTCTCTTTTTAAAATCATCTTATTATATATATATATATATATATATATATATATATATACTTAACTGAGGAATGAATTTAAGATTAATAAATATTCGTGTCAACACAAATTTTCACATTTCAAGTAATTAATTTGTTTAATTTTTTATTTTTATTAATTATTATTAAATGAATTAATTAAAATTTAATCAAATTTTTTTATAATTAAATTAATGTTTGATGTAACTATAAATTGATTGATATTGGAATTTTAATAATTTTGAATTTATTTTATAATCATTTATATATAACTTATAAAACCAAAACTACTAATTATTTTAATTAAATATTTCAACCAAAATTTTTAATTTCCACAAATTTGCAATTAAAGATGTTTTTTAAAAATTTTAAAATGATATTAATAGATGATAGTGAAAGATAAAGAGTTAGACTAATAAAAGAGAATTAATTATTAGTTCGTGATCTTTAATTTATATTTTTACTATTTAATATTAACACAAATAATCATGTGATTAATAGGAGTATATAAGAAAAAAAAAATAAAGTTATTGAAATTTTAAAACATCTTATATTATGAAACAAATTTTCTTTCAAAAAGTCCACCTTATAATTTGAAAGGGTGGGAATAGTATTCTTGTAGTTAGTATTAAATGATATTAATGTTGTTCTTGTGATAAACTTTATATTTATTAAAAATATATTGATAATAAATTTGTGATGAATATAGAAATAAATCTAGATCAATGTGACTAGGATGACAAATGAGCTTGTCTCTGTCGTTATTACCCAAACTCGTCTCGATTTTGACAGAAAATTTTTGCATTGATTGGATATGTGTATGATTAATATCAAATTTTTTAAATTGAGTATGGAGACAAAGATGAGGATGTGCATGTTGTAGGTGACATCAATTGTCCTACGGTGAAGGTCGAGCAGGCCAAAGGCCATGTGTACCAAGTCACAATTGAATCATGACACTTAGACTTAGGGGTGGCAAAGTGGTCTAGGCTCGACGAGCCGGCCCGCCAACCCGATAGCATATAAGCAGGGCAGGTTAGCATTTTGAACCCACCAACCCGTTGGGTCACAGGCAGGGCAGGGCGGGCCAACCCGCTGGCTTGAAAAAAAAAGTGATACCTCACTCTCACTCATTCTCTTTCAAATTGGGAAAGCAACTACCTAGGGTTAATTCAACACCTCACTAATTACAACTTCTTCAGCCACGCGTGACAGTAGCAGCTCACTTTCGCGGCTGCAGCACCTCACTTCATGGCAGGAGCACCTCACTTTGAGGCAGCAACACCTCACTTTACGACGGCATCCGAAGGTCCGTTTATTTCTCCCTTTGTTTTACTGTTAGTTCACAACAATTAGGAAGATGAATGGTGGAAGGGGGGAGAGAAAGAGGCGACGACTTGAGCAGAGGTTGTAAACGAGCGTTGAAAGGTGGGAGGGGAGCCAAGGCGTGGATTGTTGCCAGGAAGTAGTTGTTGTGGGGGTCCATGACAAGGCCTAGGATTGAGACGTTTTTTTGGGAAGGAGGGGTTGAAGATTAGAGTTTGCACCACGCCGGCGTCGGAGACCGCGAAGGTGGTGCGGTGGCGGAGGGATCCTACCAGGAAGCACTGCCCTGTTGGGTCCCATGCTAGACCTTTTGGGAAATGGTTGGCCAAATGAAAATTGATGACATAGAGGCTGCTGGTGAGAGAACGGTGGAAATTTTGATGGCGAAGAAAAGGAGTGTTTGGATGAAGAGTTTTGACAATGTTGAGTTTTGGTGTAGGTGTGTTTAGTAAGAGACAATTAAGTTTAATTTAAAATAAAAATTTGAGAAGTATACTTTGCAAGGTTAAGGGTTAAAAAAACTAAGTGGGCCAGTCCGGCCTGACCCGTTTTTTGGCGGGCTCATGGCGGGGCGGGCCTAAATGGGTCGGGTTGGCCCGTTTCTCCACCCTTACTTAGACTATCCGCTCTTAAGTAGAAAGAGTTACACCCTAACTAATGATTATATTTTTTGATCTAGTGGTAAACAATCATCCAACAATTGATATCATAACCAAGGTCACGACTTCAATTCTCAGTGAGGCAATTACTGAGGGGTAGATTGTTATAAGTGGCATCAATTATCCAGTGGCAAAGACCAAGTGGGCCAGAAGCCACAATCGAATCATGACACTTGGACTACACACTCTTAAGTAGAAAGAGTTTGCCCTAACTAATGGCTATAGTTTCTGGTCTAGTGGTAAACGCCAGATTCAACATTGCATACCTACCTCATCCATATTTCCATACTCGCCTTAATATCCCATTTTTTCCTTATACACATACTTGTTGGACTTGAGGACTTTGGCTTGGTGTGAGTTGGATGTGATTTTATGTTTGGAGCTTGAAGATTGAAGACCTTAGTTTTAGTGCTAGTGTGTCTTAGTTTTTGTGGGTAAGATCCTTTTCACTTAATCTTGGACTTAATTTGAGTTATAAAATGTTTTACAAATGTTTTAGAAAATTTTAAAGAAAGTTAAATATTTTCTGCTAATTGAAAATATCTTTTCAACCAATTAAAATATTCATTGCTTGATGATAAAGTCAAATATAAATAGTTTAACCAATTGATCAGACATTTTAGTCAGCTAAAAATCGAGAGTTGCTGATTTGTGAAAATTGTTCCTACTTGGTTTCATTTAAGCAGGTTGAAATCATTTAAAACTTATCTTTAATGATTTACATTGGTTAAAACGCATTTTTAGCCAGTTAAATCCAACTTCTAGGATTAACCAACTGAATCGTGAAGCCAACTAGCTGAAATCACTTAAAAACCTGTGAAATAAGTCTGTTAAATGCATTTTAACCAACTGCTTATATCAGTAAATGTTTTAAAGCACTGAAGTGTTACCAAAGAGGATCAAGTCAAGTCTCTTTGAAGATGTATCGAGTTTTGATGAATTCTCGACGCAAACCAGATCGAAGGTTGGAAAGATCGAAGAGTTGAAGAGTTGAAGAATCAGTGAAGCTCAGATCGAAGTTGGTGCTGTTTGTGTCGAATCATTCTGGAATAAGAGAAATCGAAACCAACAAACTGATCCAGCACTCTTTCACTCGTGATAGTTTTTAAAGAGTAAAATTGTTTTTACAAATCGATCGATATAACATATTCGATGGTTTTTTAACACAATCGATTATGTGTTTTCAAACAAATCGTTTTACATCGATTCGATTATATCTTTTGATACAGCATAGTCAATTCGATTATGTATATAGTGTAATCGATTCGATTATGTGTTGTTTCTAAAACTTTCACAGAATCAATTTTATACTTAACGAAATCAACAGTTTTTCGAAAAGTTTTTTGAAATTCAAATTGGTATTTAAAATCATGAACGTTTTCAATTATTATACAGATCTTACGTTGTCAAACATCATAAACAGATTTTAAATGCATAAACGATTTCATAAATTGTTTTTAATACTGTAAAAGGTTTTCTCAGATTTTATTTCCTATATAAAGAGGAAAAATACACGTTGATAGACACAGAGCTAACTTGAGCACAAAAATCATTTGTTTACACTATCTGGTCTACAACATTCTTTATCACTTGTGAAAGAAGCTAACGATCATTAACGTTGTTTTGGATTCTCTCTTTCCAGGTGATACTGTTTCAGTATTTGTTTATATATCTGTCAACACCAGTGTTGGTGTAGTGGTTCATCCCTTGTGAGTTTTCAAGGGAGGTGTTTTCATCTCTTGTAGGTTTCAAGAGAGGTGTTCAGTCTTTAGATTTTCTTTTACAAGTTCAATTGTAATATTGATTGTAACAGCTTTTCTAAAGATAGTGTTTGGGAAGTCATTCTCGAATTGAGGTGACTGGGCACTGGACGTAGGGTTGGCTATACCCGAACCAGTATAAATCCTTGTGTTCTTTTCTTCCCTTATCCTCTTATATTGTTTATTGCTTCCGCTCAGCTTAACGTTTTTCAGGTTAATCGAAAAAGAGGTAAACATCTTAAATACATCAATTCACCCCCCTCTTGATGCTATTTGTCTAACATGGAGGAGTTTGGTTTAAAAGACTTTAAGAATCCAAGACTGCTAAATGAATCTTTTACAAGAAAACACGTGATTGAAAGAGTTTTTCTAAGTGTTCTAAACTGGTTTTCAAAACTCACACTCTAAGAAGTCCAAGATCTAGGCAAATTGAATCTTGTCTTTTGGAAAAATCACATTGGGTCATACTTTGTTTTTGAACTGCTGTTATGTGATCCATGTCCAGTTGATTTTCTTGTTTCATTTTACTGTGTAATTGCCTTTGGTTTTGTGTTTTCTTAATCGAGGTGATTGAGAGGATCTAGCAATAGGGTTTTGCAAGGTGTTGGTGATCTTATAAGGTTCAAGATCAATTGTTTATGCTCTATTTTTTATTTTCATGTAGGGTTCATGTAAAAACTAAAAATTAGTGAATTTGTTTTATCAGGGTGATTAGGTAATTGTGCAGCCTTCTTGGGAAGGTGAACCAGTATAAATTTCTAGTGTTAATCTCTTCTTCCCCACTCTTTTAATTTTTGCAATGTGTTAAATATGTTTTTAGTCCCTAAATTATTTGTCAAAACTGTGTTTCGTCCCTAGGGCAAACTTTGAACCTATTTCGTCCTTATACTTTATAAACAGTTGTAAATGATCCTTGATGACAAATAAAAACATCTTTAAGGAAAGGAAAATGAGAGGAAATGGAAGGGAAAAGAGTGAAAGAAGCTTAAGAGACAGATGATAGTAAAGTAAAACACTATGAAGAAGGAAAATAAAGAGATAAAAAGAAATTTTAACTCATCATCAAGGACCATTTACACGAGTTTATAAAGCATAAACGAAATAAATCCAAAGTTCGCTTCAGGTACGAAACACAATTTTGACAAATAATTCAAAGACTAAAAACATATTTAACCATTTTGCAATTGTTAATTGAATTGTTAAAAGAATTAAATATATAATTCATTGATCAAAGAGAACCTTTAAAGAATTGTTTTTACTGCAACTGTGTGCAAAAAAACTGATTGTATTTTTAAAATTGACCAAATTTTTCAAAAATCTTATGTGAGTTTAATTTACTCCCTCCTTAAACTCAACCCTTAATTCTGACCATACTAACATTAAATTCTCTATAATATCATGTTTCCTTATTATAATTTTTATTTTTTTATTAAAGATCGTTTGACTAATATTTGGAATACTAAGAAACAAATACAATTATACTCGTTATCTAATGAAGATATATTTCTATCCGATAAAGATGATGATGAGTATGAGATAAAAATTCATATTTGTGAAATATTGAGATGTGAATATGAATAAATTTATACTATGAAAATGAGGATGAAAAAGCAGAACTCATCTCCGCCATGTGTCATTGCCATTTCTAAATATCACCAAACATTATTAATGAAAAGAACTATTCTATTTTATATTTTGTTATATAATTTAATATTTAATATATTTCTTATTTATATTTAAAATTTCTTTTACTTTTTACTTTAATGTTGATTGAATTTGAACTTAATTTTTTAGATATTTGAATGTGTTTAGTAATTATTTTATAATTGGCAAAATAAAATAAATTTTATGAACTGGCCCTAGATTTTGAAGATGATTATTGCGGTTTGTGAAAAATGAAAACCGTTTAAATTATGAATTATTTTTAATGGGGTGATTCTTCTTGCACTCCCAAATTTTCTTCCTGCAAATCTCAAAAAATTAAAATTCCAATACTATCTTTATTATTGACTTCCAGTTTCTAGAATCCGGAAGTCACTTTTTTGGCTTCCGGTTTCTATAATTCGGAAGTCACTTTTTGACTTCAAGTTTCTACAACTCGGAAGTCATTTTTTAAGTTCCAATTTCTACAATCCGGAAGTCAACTAATTTTTTGGCTTCTGGTTTGTACAGACCAGAAGTCAATTTTTACTCCGCATCCGAATTGACTTTTGGTCTGTACACGCCGAAAGTCATTTTCTGAAACCAAACATAGGCGAAAATGAAGAACTTTACCTGTGTCGACGTTGGTGCAGTCGTGTCTGCTTGCTTCAACTTGTTGGAATACCTTCACACAGACCAAATGCAACGAAGAAGAAGGAGAACCACGAGAGAGGAACGGAGCAGTGCGTACGCCGGAAGAGGAAGAGAGATCAGAAGAAGAGAAGAAAACGTGAAAGAGAAAACAAACGCAAAGAGGAAGAGGGGTGCATTTTATTTAGGTTTAAGGGTAATTTCATACTGTTGGGGTACAGGGAGAACGAGCCTTTTTAACGTAGGTTTTTGTGAGTACATGAGTAAACGGCGCGGCCCAGCACACATACCCACCTCTGCTTAGAAGTGCCATAGGATTTCAATAGACACTTCTCTGCTAAATACTTGACTCGTTGTTGTCTAATAGGCTTTAGGCCCAATAACCTCCCCGTTTTCCATAAATGATTGAATGGGCTTACATGGACACCTCGGCCTATTTAAATATCTGTTTAGGAGTAAAGTTTTAGTTTCCAACATAAACTACATATAGCATATTTTGACTTGGTAAAACAACATTTTCAGCAACAATTCGAAAGACATAAAATATGATAGCCTTTTTAACATTTTAGGATTTATTTTAATTATCTATATCCATATCTATATTAATAAAGGAGATTTTCCTTTTTGGTGTACATATTTTAATATTTTTATTTTATCTTTTTAAATATTTTTTTAAAATAATAATAAATAATAAATTTAATTGGATACAAAATTTAATTTCTTCATTTTTATATTTTTTTAAACTTTTTTCTTTTTCTTTTTAACTTCTCATATTCTAAATTTTTTAAAAACTTTCTCATTTCAAGAAGACCATAATTTTCTCTTCTCTCATATTCTATCATACAATACTGAAAATTGTAATATATATACAAAAGATACTGAGATGATATAATGGAAAAAGAATACAAGATTAAATGGTGGAGGGTCAAACGTAATGTTCTTTTCTAGATTTTCTCATTCTAGGTTTATTTCTTATTCTTTAAATGATAATTATTTTAATATTATTTTTTTAACTTACATTTTTCGTTTAGAAAAAAACTTTCTCATCTCAAGAACACATCATCCTACTCTTCTTTCACACAATAAAATGTATAGATAATATTATGGAAGAAGATTACAGTAAAAAGTCGAAACCAGATCAAATGGTGAAGAGTAATGTTCTTATTTAATTTTTCTCACTTTAGGATTATTTTTTATTCTTTAAATGGTAATTATTTTTCTATTACTATTATTTTTAAATTAATTTTCATAATTTGATTCTGACTTTTATTTTTTTTATATAAATATTTTTTTCTTTCATTCTCACTACATATGTATAAAGGTCGTTACCGTTACTTAGGGGTGATAAAGTGTGTCTTGGCCCACGTGCCAGCCTGCTAAAATTTGGTGGGTCTGGTTGGAATTTTCAACCTTCCAGCCTGTCAGTCCATTTTTTAATTTAAAATAAAAATAAAAAATAATTTGGAAGATTAATTTTTTGTGTTATATTATTTGCGGAATACAAATATATAATAATATTGTAACTTAAATCATTAACATTTATAAATTAATTTTCAATTATCAATTATAAAAGAGTAATTTATCTCTTAAAGGTAATAATAATTTTAGTTTATCCAATTAGAGACATTAATTCATCAATTAGAAGTTTTAGAAAATATTTATATGGTTAAGTATGATTTAAAATTATATATATTAAAATAAAAATTAATTTTCTTAAAAAAATAAAAATACAAAATAAAAAATTTAAAAAAAGGTGGCGACCCAGCACCAAAGGATTTAGCCCACATGATGGTGGCGGCCAGCCCACCCGTCCCGTTTTTGGCGGGCCACCAGCGGACTGAACGAAAATGGACTAGACTGACTTGTTTTTCATCTCTACTTGTATCGTTACCATTATCGTTACCATTACTATTACTGTTATCATTACTATTACTATAACTGTTACTTTGATCGTTATCTTGTTATGGTTATAATATTATTTTTAAATGAATGAAATATTAAAAAAATTTATTTAAAATTAATATGTATTTTTGTATATAAATTATTCTTAATATATACTTATAATTTAAAGGAATGAAACATTGAAAGAATATATTTAAAATTAATATATAATTTTATATATAAATATTTTTATTATATATTTAGAGTAAAAGAAAGTGTTGCGTTAGTTTATATAATTATTTTTAAAATATATATATTTATATATAGAGAGAGAGGTAAAATTGGTTTCCCAAACAACTTCAAATACAAAAAGTGTGTTTTATTTAATACATTACTCCTTTTTTAACTAGAAAAGTTGTGTTTTATCAATAAAATCATGTTTGATATACAAGACTTTGGTAAGGTATATTTATAATTTGCATTATTATGAAATTATGGATGGATTAGTGTGTTTTCGTTAATTTTATAAACTAATATTTTTCTTAAAATAAAATCATTTTGTTATGCTAAATTATGATTTCAATCACAACATATCTTTTGTTTTATTTTTAATTTTGTAAGCCGTCTTTAAAATTACGACATGCACATTTTTTAATAATTTATTTATTCAAAAGCACAAAAGCTGTATAATATTTAAACATGAGTTCAACTTTAACTAAAGAAATATAAAATAATATTTAAAAAAGATATGGTGAATATTAAGAGAAGAAATAAGAAAATAAGGTGATAATATAGAAAAGGTCAACTTCAAGGAAGTAAGAAGACGGCCACACCAACAACCATGTGAATGCCGTTAATGAAGCACACAAGGAAACTTCCAGAGACTGAAATACCAAAACTAACCCAACAACCCCAAGTTGTAGTAGGCATAAATTGGTATAATTTCACAGAGGGTATTTCTGTCCAGAAGTGAATGTTCCAAAACGCTACTCGTTATTGTCATCGTATATAGAAATGGTCGTACACGTCACGTCACGGTGTCTGTTTTCAAATTTGATTTGAAAAATCAACACAACACAACGCGCTTATTCGGTTATATAGTCCAATTATCACTTCTCCTCATTTTTTTTCACATTTGCAGAGTCAAGTCAATTTTTGAGACAGAAACTACAGAGTTGAGAGACATCATGGGAGAAGAAGGTTGCGAATGCAGGCCACTTGGTTTCTTGATCGGATTGCCGTTTGCTCTGGTGGCCTTGATTTTATCTCTTGTTGGTGCAGTTATCTGGGTTTTCGGGTATGTATTTTTCTCTCAAATTTTCTATCTTTTTCTTTGTTCAGTTGCTTTGCTTCGTTTGCTGAAAAAAGATCTTATGTGGGTTGTTATCATTCCTTTTCGTTTGGTTCTATGAATTTTCTTGCTTTTGCCCCAATTTCTGATTTTTGATTATGGTGATGGTGGGAACTGTGCAGATCTATATTGAGTTGCTTGTGTCCTTGTTGCATTTGCTGCGCGGGATTGGCGAATTTGGCTGTGAGTCTGGTAAAGCTTCCAGTGAAAGTTCTGAGATGGTTCACTCGACAAATCCCTTGCTAGACAAATTTTTCGCCTTCCCCTTTTTGATTCGTTTGTAGCAATTGTTGGGTCTTGTCTTCACCCTTTTTTATTTCTTGGGATTTGCCTATTGATTCATTGGATTAATTACGATCATTTGATTCTTTCTCGTGTTCTAAACTCTCTCTCTCTCTCTCTCACGGCGTGTCTAGAAAATCAGAAGAATTCGATGTTGACATTTCATTCAGCATCGGTAAGATGAATTGGAACGCCAATTTAGAGCATGCATGGTTTGAGTGTTACAGTTTCCAAAATAAACGTGATTTTGGTAACCTTTGATTGTTGTTAGAAGTACTTATATCTTGTTTTAAATCAACTTTTTGTAAAATAAAAATCAGAGTTTATCTTCCAGATTCAATTTATAAAGTAAATGTTATTTCCAAGTTAAATTTGTTGACTTTTATAAACGGACATTAATCGGTGACAACTAAGTCGAAAGAACCGTTGGTGTTTCTCCCTTGTGTTTGGTCACTCACATCTTGGTGATTGTAGAGTAATGATTATAGAAGTTATTCCAAAATATTTAATTTGGTCTAAAAAGATTGAACCCTTTACTTCTTAAAATGGGTTTTGAAATTTTTGTCACTATACATATATGTCCTTCCATTAATTGTTCCGTGTTTATAATTTTTCTTTTTTTTAATTGTTTAATTTACAAACAAGACATATAAAAAATATACTTAAAGAAAGAAAAAACCTTTAAATTTTGCATAACTTGAAGGGAAAAAACAATAAAAAAATATTTTTTATTCTTTCTTATTTTTTAGAGTAATTTGTTTTATTTTTTTTTTGTTTGAATTTATGAAGTTGTCAAAAATTATATATTTTAAAGAGATTGAGTTGTGGATGTAGTTTAGGGTACTGGGTGGTGGTATTGGTGGAGATTTATAAGTTAGTTGGGGTAGAAGAAGAGTAGTGAGGAGTGGTTCTCCCATGGTATATTGGGGTGTGAGGTTTTGTACCAATATTGACCATATAAGTTAATAAAGAATGTATTGTTGGTTCATCTACTTATGGTTTATTCTAACATGAAGAGAAAATTATTACTTATGTGAGTGATTTAGGTTTCTTTAAGTTTTTTTTTTCTTGATTTTTACAAACATTCAAGGGTTGAATGAAATGAAATAATGAATAATATTTCATTTTGCATTAGAAAGAATTAGATGTCAAATGACTCATTTACATACATTTAACTCTTATTCAATTAAACTTTAAACCTAGAAAATATAGAAGAGAGAAACATGTCATTGTGTCACTGTGATATTTAAATGTTGATGTGAATTTGTGCTAACAATTTTACAAAAGAAATTACTTATAAGCAAGGTGAAAAAAATTCAAATTCCCATATCCTTTCATAAACTAATCAATTAACATAAAAAGAAGTAAAAAAATAACTACTTTCAAAGTAAATAAATAACTATTTTCAGTGTCAGACTATACATATTCATCTACATTAGTATACTATGTTCTCATGCTGCTATGATATGTAACTATAAGATTTTATAAAAAATAATACTATCTCTGTTTCTAAATAAGAGTTATTTAAGGTTTTGTTACACAAACTAATAAATGAGTAACTTTTACTATTTGCAATAAATTTTTTTTTTTAATCATACCCTTATCATTTAAAAGAGTGTATATTCTCTTCCTTTTTGTAATAAAGAGTATTCAATCTATTCTCTCTTCACTTAAAAGAACAACTTTTCTATTCTCAACAATAAAGTACTTTACCTGAACATTTTTTTCTCATCTCTATCAAAATAAATTGCCTTCTATAATTTTTAATCTTAAAAATTTCACCACTAGAAATTTTGATTTAAAACATTTGAAGAATATTTTGTTCCCACAAAAATTTTATATCACTCTTAGTTTCACTCTATATATTGAATCACTCTTCAACTTCAAGATAATCTTTAATTACTCTGTTAGTATTATCAAGTCTTCAACTCTCCTGTTTTCATTTGTTTTTCGTAAGTATCAATTTTTTTTTTCACTTCCTTTATAAATTCACTCTAACGTCTCATTTCTTTAAAAATTAAATGCATTTTATTGATTAAAGAGAAGGTAGATGAAAATGTGGAAACAATAAATTATTTATTAAGTAATTGGTTTATAGGAGCAGTAGGTTACTTAAAATCTCATAAAAGAAATAATTTAATTGCTATTGATATTTTCAAAAATAAGGGTATAACTGGTAAAAAATAATTAATGTAATCTTAAACTCTACAAACTACATATAAAAAGAAACAAAATCACTTTTCTAGAATGACTCTTATATAGAAACAAAGGGAGTAACTAAATTGATTCAATATTATTATTTTTATTTTATAAATATGTATTTTAAAATTAATTTTAATTATATTTATGATCTTAATATTTAACTTCATAAATAAGAATATTTTTGAAATAATAATATTTAATAAATTTATATGATGAAATTTATTTATATTTAATTCTATTAAATATGTATTTTTTACTTATATTTAAAAAAGAGAGGAAGTAATACATTGATTTATTTAAATGAAAATTATAAAAAAAAATTAATATGCATCCACCATCTATAGAAATAAACATTGCTTATACATATCTCAATAACAAAAGAAGAAAAGGAATAATTTTCTTAAAATAAAAATCACTCATTTATAATAGTTAAGTTTGTACATAGATGAATAATTATTTTTATATTATTAAAATTTATAATGAAATATCTTAAAATTAAAATTCATAACAAATAATTTTTCCTGAAAATATAAATTTAACTTTAGTATAATTTTTCTTTTTCTTAATTGTTTAATTTAGAAACAAGACATATAAAAAATATACTTAAAAGAAAAAAATCTTTATATTCTGCATAACTTGAAGGGAAAAAAATAAAAAATGAAAAATTCTTTTTTATTTTTTAGAACAATTTGTTTTATTTTTTGTTTGAATTTATGAAATTGTCAAAAGTTATGTATTTTAAAGAGATTGAGTTGTGGGTGTAGTTTAGGGTGTTGGGGTGGTATTGGTGGAGATTTAGAAGTTAGAGATTGGAATTATTTCATATTGTGTTTTTAGTTGTGGTAGAGGAAGAGTAGTGAGGAGTGGTTCTCCATGGTATATTGGGGTGCGAGATTTTTGTCCCAATATTGACCATATAAATTAATAAAGAGAAAATTTTTTACTTTAGGTTTCATTTGATTGGTATTATTGGTTCATCTACTATGTTTTATTATTCTAACATGAAGAGAAAATTATTACTTATGTGACTGATTTAGGTTTCTTTAAGTTTTTTCTTTTTTCTTTTCCTTGATTTTTCCAAACATTCAAAGGTTGAATGAAATGAAATAATGAACTATATTTCATTTTGCATTAGAAAGAATTAGATGTCAAATAACTCATTTACATACATTTAACTCTTATTCAATTAAACTTTAAACCTAGAAAATATAGGAGAGAGAAACATGTCACTGTGTCATTGTGTCACTGTGGCATTTAAATGTTGATGTGGATTTGTGTTAAATATTTTACAAAAGAAATTATTTATAAGCATGGTGAAAAAAATTTAAATTCCTATATCATTTTAGAAACTAATTAATTAACATAAAAAGATGTAAAGAAATACTCCCTCTGTTTCTAAATAAGTGTGTCGTTTTAGGAGAAGAAATTTGTTTCATATTATGTGTCGTTTGCAAATTTTAATAGTGCATTAATTGTCTTTTACCAACTATACCATTATTTTAAAAAATATAAATGATTCTTTTTATGAGGCTTTAATGGACCAACTGTTTGTATTAACCAATTATTTTCTATCTTTTTATCTACTTTTTCGTTAATCATTAAATCACATTTAATTCTTTAAGGGTACTATTGGAAAAAAATTTAAAAATTTATTATAAGTTGTAAGAGTTACTACTTTTATCGGTTTGTGTAACAAAATCTTAAACTACACTTATTAAGAGACAGAGAGAGTAACTACTTTCAGAGTGTCGACTATACCTATTCATCTACATAGTCTGTTGTGTTCTCAGACTGTTGTGTTCTCAGACTTCTATAATATATAACTATAAGATTTTATAAAAGATAATAACTAAATTTATTTAATATTATTATTTTTATTCTATAAATATATATTTTATAATTAATTTTAATTATATTCATGATCTTAATATTTAATTTTATAAATAAGAATATTTTTGAAATAATAATATTTAATAAATTTATATGGTAAAATTTATTTATATTTAATTCTATTAAGTGTGTATTTTTTACTTATATTTAAAAAGAGAGGAAGTAATACATTGATTTAAAGTTAGAACAACAAAAAAATAAAAAAATAAAATTAATATGCATCCACCATGTATAGAAATAAACATTGCTTATACATATCCCAATAACAAAACAAGAAAAGGAATAATTTTCTTAAAATAAAAATTGTTCATTTATAGTAGTTATGTTTGTACATGGATGAATAATTATTTTTATATTATTAAAATTCATAATGAAATATGTTAAATTTAAAATTCATAACAAATAAATTTTCCTGAAATTATAAATTTAACTTTTGTATAATTTTTCTTTTTTTTATTTGTTTAATTTAGAAACAAGACATATAAAAAAATATACTTAAAGAAAAAAAACCTTTATATTTTGCATAACTTAAAGAGAAAAAAATAAAAATAAAAAATTATTTTGATTCTTTTTTATTTTTAAGAGCAATTTGCTTAATATATTTTTTTGAGGTTACGAAGTTGTTAAAAGTGATTTATTTTGAAGAAATTGAGTTGTGGTAGAGGAAGACTAGTAAGGAGTGATTCTCCTATGATAAATTGGGGTGTAAGGTTTTGTCCTAATGTAATGTTATTGACCATATAAGTTAATGAAGAGAATTTTTTTGGCTTTAAGTTACATTTGATTGGTATTGTTGGTTGGTTACTATGTTTTATTATTCTAATATGAAAAGAAAAACATTACTTATGCTTCATTATTATGCTTTATAAGGTTTCTTTATGTTTTTTTTTCTTCTTTCCTTGATTTTTAGTAATATTCATGGTTTGAATTGAATGAAATGAAATAATGAACTATATTTCTTTTTTTATTAGAAAAAATTATATGTAAAATAATTCATTTTCATACATTTAACTTTTATTCCATTATACTTTAATACTAAGACTCAGATAGGAGAAAGAAACATGTCACTATGTCACTGTGGCATCTAAATTTTAATGTGAATTTGTGTTAAATGCTTTGCAAAAGAAATTATTTATAAGCATGGTAAAAAATTATTCAAATTTTAGTATGCATTTAAGAAACTAATCAATTAACATAAAAAAAAGTAAAGAAATAACAGTGTCAAACTATACCTGTTCCTTTGCATTAGTCTGCTATGTTTTCAGACTGTTATGTTATCATACTGTTGTATTCTCATACTATTATGATATATGATTATAAGATTTTTTATAAAATAATAACTAAATTTATTTAATATTATTATTTTTATTCTATAAATATGTATTTTAAAATTAATTTTAATTATATTTATGATCTTAATATTTAACTTCACAAATAAAAATATTTTTGAAACAATAATATTTAATAAATGTATATGGTAAAATTTATTCATATTTAATTCTATTAAGTGTGTATTTTTTACTTATATTTGAAAAGGGAGGGAATAATACATTGATTTCTTTAGAGGAAAATTAGAACAGTAAAAAATAAAAAAAATACAATTAATATGCATCCAACATCTATAAAAATAAACATTGCTTATACATATCTCAATAACAAAACAAGAAAAGGAATAATTTTCTTAAAATAAAAATTGTTCATTTACAGTAGTTATGTTTGTACATGGATGAATAATTATTTTTATATTATTAAAATTCATAATTAAATATGTTAAATTTAAAATTCATAACAAATAAATTTTCCTGAAATTATAAGACATATAAAAAAATATACTTAAAGAAAAAAAAACCTTTATATTTTGCATAACTTAAAGAGAAAAAAATAAAAATAAAAAATTGTTTTGATTCTTTTTTATTTTTAAGAACAATTTGCTTAATATATTTTTTTAAGTTTACAAAGTTGTCAAAAGTGATTTATTTTGAAGAGATTGAGTTGTGGTAGAGGAAGAGTAGTAAGGAATGATTCGCCTATGATAAATTGGGGTGTGAGGTTTTGTCCTAATGTAATGTTATTGACCATATAAGTTAATGAAGAGAAATTTTTTGACTTTAAGTTACATTTGATTGGTATTGTTGGTTGGTTACTATGTTTTATTATTCTAATATAAAGAGAAAAATATTACTTATACTTCATTATTATGCTTTATTAGGTTTCTTTATGTTTTTTCTTCTTCTTTCCTTGATTTTTATTAATATTCAAGGTTTGAATTGAATGAAATGAAATAATGAACTATATTTATTTTTTGCATTAGAAAAAATTATATGTAAAATAATTTATTTTCACACATTTAATTCTTATTCCATTATACTTTAATACTAAGACTCATATAGGAGAAAGAAACATGTCACTATGTTACTGTGGCATTTAAATTTTAATGTGAATTTATGTTAAATACTTTACAAGAGAAATTATTTATAAGCATGATGAAAAAGTATTGAAATTCCAGTATGCATTTAAGAAACTAATCAATTAACATAAAAAGAAGTAAAGAAATAACAATGTCAAACTATACCTATTCCTTTGCATTAGTCTGCTATGTTTTCAGATATGTTCTCAGATAGACTGCTGTCTTTTCAGATAGACAGTTGTGTTCTCATATAGACTGTTGTGTTCTCAGACAGACTGTTGTGTTCTCATATTACTATGATATATGATTATAAGATTTTTTATAAAATAATAACTAAATTTATTCAATATTATTATTTTTATTCTATAAATATGTATTTTAAAATTAATTTTAATTATATTTATGATCTTAATATTTATAGAATATTAACTTCATAAATAAGAATATTTAATAAATGTATATGGTGAAATTTATTTATATTTAATTTTATTAAATGTGTATGTTTTACTTATATTTAAGAAGAGAAAGAGTAATAGGTTGATTTATTTAGATGAAAAATAGAACAATAAAAAACCAATAAAAGTAGAATTAATATGCATTAGACATTTATAAAAATAAATATCATTATACATATTTCAATAACAAAATAAGAAAAGGAATATTTTTCTTAAAATAAAAATTCTCATTTATAATAGTTAAATTGTACATGGATAAAGAATTATTTTTATATTATTAAAATTCATAATGACATATGTTAAAATTAAAATTCATAACAAATAAATTTTCCTGAAAGCATAAAATTAATTGTAGTTTGAAAATGGATATTGGGATATGTGATTTTTTAAACTATTGATTTTTCTTAAAAATATTAAAAAGGAATTTTTTTGAGATAGAAATAATCAAAAATAGACAAAAAAAATATTTAACTACTCCCTCCATTTCACTTTGGAAGAAAATTTTGTTTCATATCATAAGAAGTTTTAGAATTCCAATAACTTTATTACTTTTTTCCTTATATACCCCTATTAATCACATCATTATTTGTATTAACATTAAATTAAATATGAGGAACTAAAAATTACTTTTTTTTCCTTATATACCCTATTAATTATTTTTTTCCTTTTTTATTTGTATTAACATCTTTTATCATTATATGATTTAATTTTTGTACTAAAGTTGCAGTAACAACTAATTTTAATTCACTATTTCTATTTGCAATTTGGTGGGAATTGAAAATTTTGATTGAAATTTTAAAATAAAATTTGAGTATAGTCATTTGCAATTTCGTGGAAATTAAAAATTTTGATTAAAATTTATTTAAAATAATTAGTAGTTCTGATTTTAAATTATTTAGAAATGATTCTGAAATGGTTTCAAAACTGTTAACTTTCCAATCTCAATCAATTTACAATTTTATTAAAAAATTAATTTATTTATAAATACTTCTAGTTAAATTTCAATTAATTCATTTAATAATAATTAATAAGGGTAAAAATAAAAAATTTATAAAAAGTTGAACAAATTAATTGTTTTTATTAGTATGTGAGAATTAAGTACATCTTATAAATTGAAGCGGAGGGTATAATAATCAAAAGAAAACAATTGAAAGAATTTTTTTCAAAGAAAAGACAAAAGTATACTTAAAATACATATGCAAAAGGCGATAGATACACTAGTTTCATTTATTGAGAGATACTTTCATTAGGTTGATAATTTAAATATTTATATGCATTTAATAATATTATGAATATTTTTTTTTAACTTGTTATTATATGTAATTATATATATATATATATAGAGAGAGAGAGAGAGAGTGTGAGTAAGTAGAGATTCGTTCCTTCAAAAACTAGGCAGTATTTTATTTTATTTTAAATTGATTATTAAGATTTATTAAGTAACACGTGTTTAATTATTTTTTAAAAAATTATTAAAATCTCTTTTATAATTTCTTTTCTTTTTCTTTTTTATTAAGACGAGTATTGTGAAAAACTTTCTGTTTTACTGAAAATTCATACTATTATTTAAAAATTTAAATAAAATATACTCATTTATACCACTGATGATATTATTTACAATATCTAAATATAAAAATTTCATATAATATTATGAATTTATTAAAATTATCAAAATTTATTTATATCTTAATTCATTTTTAATAATTTAAAATTTATTTTTTAATAATATAAATATTAATTCTTTAAAATATTTATTATTCTTTTACAAAATAATTATATAATAAATAATAAAGCATATATTTATACAATTAAAATTTTAAATGCATGATTTTATTTTCTATTCAACATATATTCTAAATAACATAACTATATTTATTTTATTTAATTAGAATAAATACAAAATTATATATGTTTCTACTGTAATTTTGATCTTATAAAATATATTAAACAAATCTTTATTTAAAATACATTTTAAATAAATATTTAAATATAGTTATATTATTTAGAATATATATTCAATAGAAACTAAATTTTTATATTCAAATAATTAATTGTATAATTATATTTTTTATTTATTATATAATTATTTGTAAAAAAATTAATATTTTAAAGAGTTAAAAGTTTTATTATTGAAAAATTTAAATTACTAAAAATTTAATTAAATTATAATAAATATTGCAAACACTAATAAGTTTAATAAATTCATAAATTATTTTAAATTTTTATATTTAATTATTATAAATAATATCAATTAAAATTTTAATATTATAAATCAGTATATCGAAACATATCTAATTATTATTGTAATTAATTAAAATAACTATAACGTAATTGTATCTAACTAAAACATATATATATTTTATAAGATAAAATAAGATTTTTTGTGAAGATAGTTTTAAAAAATTATAATTATATTAAAATAATTATTAAATACAAATTAATGAAGAGGAAAGAAAAAGTTTAAAATATATTAATACTTTTTTAATAAACAATTAGATACCCTATCATTTAATAAACTGAATTGTAAATTAAAAATAAAATAGAAAATTAAAATGGAAACTAAGTTATTTTACTTACTATTCATATATATATATATATATATATATATATATATATATATATATATATATATATAAATTTATCTACTATCATATACGTAAAAGTTTAGAACTTTGCATAAAATAATTGAACGTTAAAGTTTTTTTTATCAATTATAATGCGTCAAATTCATAGTTTGTGTAAAAGATAGAAGAAAAAAGAAAGATACTCATAAAATTGAGATGATAAAAAAAAGGTAGAATCTCCTTTTCAAAAGATGTCTTCTATTATTTATATTTTGGAATTAAATATTTCTTTCTTTCTAAATTGTAACATGGAAAATTAATTTTATCAACATCAGTTTATAAATTAGTTCAAATTTTATAAAATATAATTTTTAATAATATATCATTTCAATGCATTTGTGAGATAATAAATATATTTAATTAATTTTCTTCTATAAGTGTAACGTCTCACCAACACTATATCTATTATTATTATTATTATTATTATTATTATTATTATAAATACAAAATAAAATATTATAAATATACTATATAAATATATACATAAGTTAGAACTTAAAAGTCCTCAAAACATAAAACATCAAAATTAAAATAAATAAAATAATTATATATTCACTTTTATCATGATTTGCAACAGAATCTACTCTGATTATGATAATGGTGATAATATATACATAAGAAACACATGTTATCATACATATAAATATTATCATATATTATCTATTATGTATATAGATGTCAATAAGTTCATATTTAATCACATAAAAATATAAAGTATTTTAAAAGAAAAACTTTTTGAAATGATGAAAAACAAGTTTTACAATGGGCTATTACTTGACATATCTTGGACTTATTAGATATTATCCAACATATGTTCTTATAATAAGGTGACACTAAACATTTACTATGAAGAGTTAAATGTACCTTTCCTATCAAGAGTCAGGTATAAGTCTCTCTCAACTTCTCAGTATTTATGTCTTATTTACTAGACTAAATAATAGTGAAGCAGAATACCTTTTAGCATGAGTTTCAAAATTTATCACCACCATCCAAGGTCCGATACCACCCTAGGTATCCTTATTTCACTTATTAAGGACCATGAAATCATTCAATTAGGGCCACCATCCATGACCAAACTTTATATACACATATACTAACATTATGTATATATATATAAACGATCCAACATGATTCATCACCAATAAAGGGTCACCCAAAAAGGACACATGTCATGCATCTAAACATCAACTATATATCTATAAAGTGCATATATATAATTAATCTCACTTTTTATAAATCATAACATCATCATAAACATGTAAGAAGGCATACATCATAATAGACAACCTCAAGCATGACATGCACATTCAGGATACATGTACGAGGCCACATCCACACTTAAGCTACAATGTTTGAGCCACAAAACATATTACTTGAGTATCCTAATCAATGTTAAAGAGATATACTTTCAAAGGAAAGAGAATCGTCTCAACATTTCTCTGGCTCGAAGTGCAACCCATAACTTGAGTTAATAATATCAAACACTATTTGAGTGACCAATGCATGTAAGGTGGTAAGTGCAATGATTATATACCACTTGAGGGTGCTTGAATGACTATAAATCACTCGAGCAACTATACATTGCTCAAGTGACTATACATCGCTCGAACGATATTCAATAACCTCAAACAACTTCAATACAACATTTTTACGAGTTTTCTAATTATATTAAAGGATTTACCACTTCCAAGTTCACCAACAACATTAATTATACATTTTTCAACAACAATTACATCAATACTAAATCATACCCTCACTTAACATTCATACAACTCATATATTTACATATACATCTTCTACGAAACAATGCACAATATAAAGGTTGAAATATTAACTCTTTTTACTTGAATTGAAGAAAACTTTATTTAACAAGTCCTAGAGAATTACTCCAAGAAATCTAAGTAAGTTTCCAAAACTAAATTCTATATTGGTAACATCTCTTCTTAACCATCCATTCTAGAAGATGAGCAGAAAAAAACTTAAAACACTTGCGAGAACAAGTCTTCTTACTAGAACCAAGTTTTGATTGGTTCAACTTAATCTACTTTGTACAAGCTTCTCAAGCCCTAGAAACAAGAATCCAATAGTAAAAAACTTGTCTTGTTTAAATAAATAATGTAAAAAAAAAGGAAAACAGAAGATTTTAAAATAAATTAAAAAATAAATATCTAACTTCTATTTATTAACATTATAACTAATTTATTTTAAAATAATATTAAATTTTACAAGTTGATGGTTCTTAGTTAAAATTATTTTTTTCTAACAAATAATTTTAAATATTATTTTAATTATGATACTTATTAAATATCATAAACATTTTTCTTTGTAGTTTTTAGATGAGATAAATGATTATGAAAAGCGTAACATCCTACTTTTAAATAACCATATTATTCAAGTTAGCAAATCTTACACTTCTCTTATGATTAAATTTATATATAAAATAAAAAATAATAAAATATATATTATATAATATATAGATAAAGTTTGAATATTGAATTTTTTTAAGAAGTATTATAAATAAAATAATAATAATAATAATAAAGTTAAAAAATAAATAAATTAATATTAAAATAAATTAATTAAAAATAATAATAATTAGAAAATATATATTAAAAAAATAATTAATTAAAAAAGTTAAAATATTAAAAGAAATAAAGAATCATTAAAATGTCATCATAACCAAAAGTTAAAATAAGATTAATTTTAGTCTATAAAATATCTTTTTTATTATACCACTAGAGTGAATAAAGTAAGGAGGGACTGATGTTAAGTTATTCTCTATTAATCTTAATAAATTTATGTTTTTTTTTCTAATTTTTTATTTATTTTGAATTAGATATTATTTTACTTTATTTACTTTTATGTTTTTTTTATTTAATTCATCTTCAGTCTTGTATTGGTCTTTTTTATTAATTTATAATTGTTTATTTAATTATTTCTTATTATTTAATTCATCTTTCGTCTTGTACTGGTCCTCTCTATTAATTTGTGATTATTTATTTCTTGTCATGTACTAGTCCTTTTATTATTTTATATTTTTTTAGTCTATCTCCAATTTTGTACTGGTCCTTTAATTATTTTATATTTATTTAGTCTATTTTCGGTCATGTACTAGTCCTTTTATTAATTTATGTTTATTTATTTATCTTTAGTCTTTTTATGTATATTTTTATTATTTAATTATTTCTAGTCTTGTATTAGTCCATTTTGTTAATTTATTTATATTATTTAATCTATTTTCAGTACTGTACTGGTCCATTCTATCAATTTATATTTATATTATTTAATTTATTTCCAGTCTTATACTAGTTCTTTTTATTTTTGTTTATTTTATTTGTTTGTAACTACGTACTGATCCTTTTATTCATTTATATTTTAAAGTTAATTTACTATTGTATTGATCTTTTTTATATTCTAATTAATTATTTAAAATTTTTGCTTTAATTCTTATTTTATTTTGTATTATTTTGAGATATTTTTTATAATTAAAAATATATATGTATAATAATAATAATAATAACAATAATAAATTCAATAAATTTGGATAATAAGAAGTTGTTTTTGTTCTCTATTATCATATTTTTTTTTTATATTTTTTATATTTGTTTGGATTATGTGCATGGGTTCTTTATTGAAAGTAATCAAATTTTGTAATATTTGAAAATGTCAAAGCACATGTTAGTTTAATTGAGAAGAGTCTTAAGTTCTCTTCTGATGAGTTAAGACTATGTTGACACATAAGCGCTTGTGGTTTGGAAGTTACAGTTTTAATACACTGCGGGATGAAAGACAAGGACTATGGTGGAGTTTAAGGAAGTATTACCAAGTAGGTGGATATTTGGATAGTCAAGGTAGTGCATTGGACTAGGATACTTCAGAGGCCAAATTTGGGACTATCTGATACTTGCTCAACATCACTAAGGTTAAGTAGGAAGTATATATATCTTTTGTGGGTTAAAAAAGAGCCATAATTTTTTAGAAAAATATTTATGATTGTATCAATAAAAAATATTCAGCTAACTAATCACTTTCCAACAAACTTGTGATGATCATAGTGGATCATTAGAAGTGGAATATGAATTCATTTGTTCGTAAATGTCTCATATGTTAGTTTGAGTCTCTTGTGGTTGGTAAAGTAGGAGTTACAATTATAGGTCAAACTTTAGGTCCCATTGTATCTTATTTTATGGTAAGTTTATTAAGATTAATATTTGAGGCTTACAACGACCTCACTCCTTTCAATATTTTTTTGTATATGCATTTGATACATGTAAAAGATGAACCTCCTTAATAAAATTTGTCGAAAAAATTACGAGAAATCTTCTTTAAGTTGTTGACTATGAACTATATAACTTTAATATCATTAGAAAATACTAAAAATATAAATAATCCTATATTCTGATGCAAAACTCTTAATATATTTTTATTATGTAATTTGAATAATTATAAAGTCGTAACATCTCAACTATGTATAACTTTATGAAATTATGTTATATATATTCTCAATAGTAAATTATTCATAAATAAAAAAAATTCTCATTAAGTAATAATAAACATTTTTATAAAAATCAGATTCTAACAAAAAGGTTTTTACTTTGTCTATTAAAATTATTAAATAATTTAAAAATAAATTAGAATTCAATACAATTATTGATGTAATAATTAATGCTATTGATGCATATTTTAAATTTTTTATTTAATGATATTTTAAAAATGATTTATAAAATACAATTCAACATAGAAACTTTAATTTATATTAATATAATATTTATATAATATGTAAATTAATATTTTTTTAATTTTTATATAGTTTTTCATCGTTAAATTTTTAAATATAAATCATTTAAAAAAATTTGAAAATCTATATAAAACTCTTAATGCTTGATAAAAGTTAAAAGGAGATAACCTATTTACAATACCATTGCATATCGTTTGTATTGTTTGGTTATATTTAAAGTTTTATTTTATTAATACGCAATATATTTAACAAGATACAAGTCATCAAATTTATCACAAGTAAAACTTAAAATTTAATTAGGGAACAACATCAATAATACAATGGATGCTGAAGGTAAGTTTTGTACAAATTAAACTGTGAATAGTAATACTTTGTATATTTACTAAATCTGATACATTCATTCAATTTTAGAAATTTAATATGTTTATTAAATTTTTTGACTTTTTTTTCTCTCTTTCTTCTTTTATTTCTCTTAATTGTTTAGTACTATCTCTTAATTGCATATTATATATCTCAATTGTTTATCTGAAGGTAGTACTAATTTATAGAAATTAAATATGATATACATTCATTAAATTTTATAAAATTAATATGTTTATTAATTGTTTGACTTTGTTTTCCTTTTATTTAGCTTAATGTCCCATTCTATAATAGTTTTGGTTTAAGGTTATTGCATATTTTGAGAATAATTTTTTGTGTCCTATTTTTCAATATTTTTATATTTATTTCTTATTTTCAAAATTTAAAATAAAACTAATTACCTTTTCATGTATATTATTATCTTTTACTTAATTTTTAATTAGTTTGTATATATGTATTTATTATAATATAGAAATAGAAAGGGTAAAATCGAAAATCTATGAATACTAAAAAATAATTGTTTTTAAATTCTTTAAAAGAATTATATCTATTGAAGATATCATTACATCATCTTTTAATTTAGTTTTTGTGAGCATCGTGTCATATCATTTTTAAATTTCCATGATAACTTGTGATTCAGTGTTTTCGTATTATAAAACTCTTCTTTAATAATATTTTTCTTTTATTTTTTTGAAGATTTTTTTTTAAAATAACTTTTTGTTTTTATGACTTAATGTTTTATTTAAGACTCTTCTTAATATTAAAATTAATGAAATAAAAAATAACATTTAAAAAATAATAAATATAACACTCTTTAAGAAACACATTTACTAAAATACTCACTTTTTTTTTCATAAATAAGTACATAATGTTTCATTGAAAAGTTAAAACATAAATCACTTGAAAACTATTTTCTATATGAGAAAAACTATATTAATTTTAAAACAAATGGAATACAAGATAGGAAGTAATAATTTACAATCAAATATACTACCTTTGTTTTATAAGAAAAACAACAACTTATTTTTATTAAATTTACACAAATTATAACTATTTCTATTTTATTTATTGATTCTTTAAAATATCTTAACTTTAATTAATATCTAACTTTATATTACATCATTATAATATGTATTTTTTGTTTTATAAGAAGAATGTAATTATATATACATTTTTAATATAATGAAAAGATATTACATTATTCAGCTACTTCCTTAAATCAATAAATAGAAGAAGTAAATCGTTAATTTTTATAAAAAATTTATTTAATGTTAATTTTTTAGTTATCTTTAAGATAAAAAGGTATTTAAACATTGTTAGATTTTAGATATAAAAGAAGAAACTAGGAGTTGAAAAAGTTAAAAAATATTTTTATTGATCAGTTTTATGTGTAATGTTTATTAGAAACTTGCATGTGGGATAAAAATGGAGGTTTTCTTCATGAGAACCTTTTTTCTTAAGCATATTTTTATTTAAGTGAAGTCTTGTCGCTCAAAAGAAACTTAGGTAGTGCTTATTTGACTTAAGGCCTTACAATTTTTCACTCAAGAGAAAATGCTTCCAAAGAAAAGCTTGTCTCTAGCCTATTTTCGAGCAAAAATAATCCAGTGAAAAGGAAGTTAGTTCAGATTACTTTTTGCTCAAGAGAAAATCAACTAGAATCGTTGGGTTTTTTGGACTTATATCCAAGTGATAATTGAAGAAATTAATGGTTGTTCATATATCTGTGATACCAGATTAAAGGTATGAGGCTGTGTAGAGTTAGGGGTTGGCGCCCATAACTTTGTGTGAGACTAAGTAAAGCTAGAGATTGATGTTCATAATTTACTGAAAAAATTTCATAAGATGTTTGGTACCGAGGGAGGTAGTGTAGTGATCTATGTTAGAACGGATTCAATGAGATCTCAAACTCTATTGGTAGGCCCAGTCATGTATACTAAGATTCCAAGTGGTGTGAAGCAGATGAAAGGATACTAGAGGCTTGCTCTAAAGACCATGGTGAGGTAGGTTATGTTAGGGTAGAGTTGATAATAGTCTTACCTAGTGGGTAGGGTTAACAATAATCCTACCTTATGGATAGGGTGGTTAGATTGCTACTAGTACCAGTACACTAGTTCATCATAATGTGACCTAGAGGTGTTAGTCTATGAGTTTGGGTATAATAGTAGGGGTGACAAAGTGAACTTTGGCTTACGGACTGAGTTGTAATTTTCAACCCGCCAGCCTGCTTTGGCTCGTCCCACCTAGCTTGCCATTTTGGCAAGCCAAAGGTAGGATAGGGCAGCTTGGCCTTCTGGTCAGTTTTTTTCAAATTCAAAAATATAATAAAAAATAATTTAAAAGATTAGTTTTTTGTATTATATTATTTGCGAGATACAAATATACAATAATATTGTAACTTAAATCATTAATACTTATAAATTAAATTTCAATTATCAATTATAACATAACAATTTATCTCCTAAAGGTAATAATTATATGGTTAAGTATGATTTAAAATTATATATATTAAAGTAAAAATTAACCTTTTTAAAAAAAGAATTAAAAATACAAAATAATAAAAATTAGGGTTAAATATGATTTTCGTCCCTATAAAATACATAATATGTTAAAATAGTCCCTGTAAAATTTTTTGGGTTTGTTTGGTATCTATAAAATTTAAACCTGTTATTTTAATCCAATTTTTTAACGGGACGTGACAGAAGTTGACATGGCAAACAGAATGGTGACGTGTGAGGTGTTTACATGGACACGTGACGTGGACGCCCCATAGACTTTCCTTTCCTTTCCATCCACCCTTTTCACCAATCCATATCATAACCATCCAACGGCGCAAAAACTTAGAAGGTGATTGCACCGTTGTACTCGAACGTACAGAAAACTCTCCATTTCCCTTATCCTGCGCACACCTCCACTACTACTGTAACCACAATGGCCAAAGAGCCCGAAACCAACCCACCACCGCCGGACCCTCCAGTTCCTTCCGCACCGGAGGCCGTGGCGGAAACTTCTCCGCCAATTGCAGCAACCACGTCGCACCATCCCAATCCCCATTACCATCTCCAAAACCACGATGTGATACACACATTGAAAAGGAACAGCTTATCAATGTATGAAGTTTGAACCCTCCCTTGAACACTCACTCACACCCTTTGTAGACTTTGATCAAACATATCAACCACCTAGTGTAAGCTAGTTTAGATGATATGTGATTCTTTTCGATTTTACGGAAGAAAATTGCAGAGTTTTGGAAATGGAAGAAAAGGGGGAAAAAGTGAAAGCAAAATTTAAATACCATTTTATAAGTGTTTTTGTAATGTTCTTCAACTGGCGACGTGGTTGCTACAACTGGCGGAGAAGTTTCCGCCGCGGCCTCCGGTACGGAAGGAACTGGAGGGTCCGACGGTGGTGGGTTGGTTTCGGGCTCTTCGGCCATTGTGGTTACAGTAGCAGTGGCGGTGTGCGCAGGATAAGGGAAATGGAGAGTTTTCTGGTATGTGCAATCACCTCCTAAGTTTTTGCGCCATTGGATGATTATGATATGGATTGGTGAAAAGGGTGGATGGAAAGAAAAGGAAAGTCTACGGGGCGTCCACGTCATGACACGTGTCCATGTAAACACCTCACACGTCACCTCTCCGTTTGCCATGTCAACTTCTGTCACGTCCCGTTAAAAAATTGGACTAAAATAACAGGTTTAAATTTTATAGATACCAAATAAACCCAAAAAATTTTACAGGGACTATTTTAACATATTATGTATTTTATAGGGACGAAAATCATATTTAACCCTAAAAATTAAAAAAAAAGTGACGGGCATGCTTGCCGGCTGACCAACCCGCCCTTTGACGGGCCGGTCCAGAGAATCCAACCCGTATGGTGGTGGTAGGCCGAGATAAAATTGGTCGAGTTGACCTGTTTTGTCACTCGTACATAGTAGATATGTCTTCTGGAAGACGTTTTAATTTTAGGATATTTAAAATACATTATATGATGAATGTGTATGGAAATGGTTTGATTATGTATAATTTCATTATAATACCTATTGTTAATATAAGGATGAAGAAAGATCTTTAGAAATATCTAAAGAATAATTGTTTTGATGATGATGACTCTAAAAGAAGAAAATGGACCTTCATGATTGAAGTCTTGTGGAAGCTTTAATCTTGTATTTTGTATGTATGTTTGTTTGTAATAATTAGGAATCATGTTGAAGATCTTAGTATGCACACAACTCTCTTTTAAACTTTGAAAAAGCCTTTTGTTTTTCTTAAAAAGCATTTAGCATCAAAATAATCGATTATCGTAAGTGAAGTAATCGATTATCTCAAGAAGTAATCGATTATCTCGCGTTGTTTTGTTAAATAAATTTTCTCTTTGGAATAATTGATTATCCTAAGCAATAATTGATTATTCTGAACGTTTTTTAGAAAACCTTTTATATTCTACAGAACCTTACGTCCTTCTTTGCCTATAAATACATAAGGGGTCTGAACTTTTAAAAAATAACCTAGAGAGATCAGAGTGAAAGTTGTTCTGCTGTTGGTGTTCAGACTTACTTCAACCTTTGTGGTTATTTAAAGGAGGTGTTCATCTTTTGAGGTTTTCAAATGATGTGTTGTTCTCATCCTTTGTGGTTATTCAAAGGAGGTGTTCATCCTTTGTAGTTATTGAAAGGAGGTATCTTCATTCCTTGTGGTGTTCAAGAAAGGTGCTTATTCATCTTGTGTTTTTCAAAAGAGGTGTTGTTTCATCGAGGTGTTTTTGTTAATCTTCCTGTTATCTTATTTATTCCGTTGCACTGTAAGTTAAAAAATTTATTTAAAAATAGTTAGTAGAGATCACTCTATTTTGAGGTGATAAGTCATTGGACGTTGGACCTGCTTTGATCCGAACCCAATATAAAAGACTATGTGTATTTTTCTTTATCCCTACTCTCTTTACATTCAGCTTATATTCTGCTCTTATGTATTTTGTACTCTGATTTCTAAAGCAGAACATAAATTTATATTGGGTTTTTGTTAAACTCTGTTATAACAAGATTAAAATCGAAAAAGGTTAAGAAACCAATTCACCCCCTCTTGGTTAATTTACTTGGTCTACCATTCTAACTCACACACACACTAACGATTTCTAGGATCGTTACACTTATGGCATTAAAGTTGATTGCATCCTTGTTTGAACTTAGGGAAAATAGTTTGTCTGTTGTGCGAGTATTGTGTTTAATAGGTTTAGGGAGATAAGTTAGTAAAGTATAATTTATTTTCCTAAACTATGATTGTTTGTTTGATTGCTTCACTGTAAAGGAATGACCCATAGGCCACCAAGACCACATACTTCATCTCTTCCACCGACGAACATGGATAACCTAAATAAGGCTTTAGAGATGATGACAATGACCATGCAACAACAAAGTGTTATGATGGCACAACAACAATAGACTGCATACTAGTAGTGGGGAACTCTTAGACCTTTTATGCGACTTCCTCCACTAGTCATGTTCAAACTAAGCAAATGGGAATGACTGAGTTTTTGAGACATAATCATCCTAAATTCAATGGCAGTGCAGAACCAGACATAGCTAATAATTCAGTCAATGCTTATGGCTAAATGTGGTGCAATTATTCACTCAAGCAAAAATGCTTCAAAAAAAGTTTGTCTCGAGGCTAATTTTTGCTTAAGTGAAAACTTCTTGCTCAAGTGAAAATAGCCTAATGGAGATAGAGTTAATTTAGGTCAATTTTTGCTCACGCGACGAATGATCGCACAAATGAAAATCAACAAGAATTATTGGGTTTCTAACTTATATCCAAGTGAGAGTTGAAGAAATTAACAATTATTCATGCATGTGTGATATGAGATAATAGTATAACTGTCAAAACAGATGTTCCAGCCCAACCAAGTCTAACCCACAGGCCAATGTAAAAAAATCTTACAACCCAGCCTAACCTATATTTTAAAACAAGCCATAATTTTTTGCCTAGCCTAGTGCTATGTTAGGCCAACTGGCCAATGGACCCTTTTGGACCTAATTAAAAATTGAAAAAAATATTACAAAATATCCATTATATGATTTTTTTTATAAACGATAAATAATATATAAATATATAACAAATTTACATGAAAGTTAGTACAAAATTGTTCATATTTGAACAACTTATAAAAGAAACCTAGAGCACCTACTAAGCACTTTCAAGATAGTCAAGCATTTCTAATACTTCACGACCTTTGTTTTCTTATTCTCTCCACATTTTTGTTCAACATTATTTTTCTTATTATTACCAAATGGATCACTAGTTGGAAGAGTAATTCCTGGGGTGTTTTCATAGGAAGTAAAAACTTTGTAGTGCAATAGATAAAAACGTACAAACCTATTTAATATTTTACAATAACTTTACTTTATATAACTCACAAAATATTAACAAAATAAAACAAATCCTACAAGGCAAATAGAAGAAAATCTAGTATTTTGATTAGAAATGTAAGAAATGAGAATATAAATTAACAAAAAGTAAATAAGAACCCAAGTTAATGCGAAATAGAGAAGCCATGACGAAGGTGTGAAATTGTGGTAGTGAAGGTAATACAAGGCACGAGATGCAGTAAAGGAGAGAGAGGAGTTTGTGAGAGAGGAAAGGAAGAGATAACAAAGAGAAGAAAGACTCTGAGACACTAAGGTTTCTTCCTTTGATATGACAACATAAAAATTAAGAACTAAAAATGTAATATAAAAGATAGGTCAACCCATTAGCCTGCGGATCAGTCTAGACTTGACCCATATGGAAATTGGGTCAAATGAGTGGCTAAAAAAGGCCTCTTGTTATTTAAGTTACTATTTTTTTAGTCCAACCTAACCTGAATCATATGTCACACGGGTCGACTCGTTGGGTCAGACCCATTTTAACAACTCGAGATAAAAGGTATGCGACTGAATAAAGCTAGAAGTTGGTGTTCACAATCTACTATTTGTGTGAGATCGAGTGTAGCCAGAGATTGATATCCATAATCTATTGAGAAATGTTTGTTTAGATGTTTGGTACCTGGAGAGGTACAACTTGGATCTAGTGTGGTGAGTTATGCTAGAATAGATTCAATGAATCCCTAACTCCACTGGTAGTCTCAATCACGTAAACTAAGGTACCATGTGGTAAGAAGCTGATAGGAGATATTGGAGGTATGCTCTGAGATTGCACTGAGGTAAGTCAAATTAGAGTAGAGTTGGCAATAATCCTATCTTATGAGTAGGTTGGTCAGTTTGCCATAATGATTGGACCACTATAATAAGCTATCACAATGTAGGACTACTAGTCATATTAATATCTAAGTTTAGAAATATCAATAGTGTCTTTTAGAAGACGTTTTAGTTTCAGAATATTTAAAATAAATTATGTGATTAATGTTTATGTAAATGATGTAATGATGAGTAATTACATCTTTATAATACTTGCGAGTTATATTTTTAAACTATTAGAAGACGTTTTAGTTTCAGAATATTTAAAATAAATTATGTGATTAATGTTTATGTAAATAATGTAATGATAAGTAATTACATCTTTATAATACTTGCGAGTTATCATTTTTAAACTATTAGAAAACGTTTTAGTTTCAGAATATTTAAAATAAATTATGTGATTAATGTTTATGTAAATGATGTAATGATGAGTAATTACATCTTTATAATACTTGCGAGTTATATTTTTAAATTATTAGATTACTCTGTATTTATCTTTGTCATTTTATTTGGACTATGATCATGTTATTTTATATGAATGCTGATGCTTTAACATGTAAGAGAGTTATGTTTCAAAATTCTACTGATAGGTTAGAAATGAAATAATATTATAATATATTAAAAAATTTATTATAGTATTAGTAAAATTATTTTAATATAATTAATTGATTTTTGTAATATTTTCTTCATTCACGTTTTAAGTATTATTTAAGTTTTTTAAAAGGAAAATGATAAATCAATTCCTAAAGGACACTTGATGAAGACCTTTGTTTTTTAATTTTCATCTTTTCAATTTTTTATTGCAATTAATTGCATAGATGTGGTCCAGGGTTTAAGAGAAGGAGAAGTCCGTGTATCACTCTTCTCTAAGAGATGTAATAAATTTTCTTCATTTTAGTAAAACATTTATAAGATTTTGTTTTAATCCTTTTCATTCCTACATTACAATATACCCATATATGTAAACTAATTAAAAATTAAGTGAATAAATAACAAAAAATAATTAATATTATATTTAACTTTAAAAGATAAGTAAAATGGAAACAAAATTATTCAACAATCAATACCTATAGAGAAAAAAAAATCACGTGTGAAAGTGTTTTTTTTCCTTATAAATTACTTCCTCTTTTCCTTTGTTTTCTATTTTTACTTTGAAAAATAGTTAATCTTTTTTATCTAACTCTAAATTTGTAATAATATATTTGTTATTTTTATATTTTTATTATAATTAAATAAATTTATTATATTTTTTATTTTTGCGTAATAACATAAAAAATACATAAAAAAAGAAAAAAAAAACTATTTTTAGAGTTTGCCAGTCTGTGCCTAGTCCTATAGTGTAGACTGTTATATCTATAGACTGTTATATTCTCAGATAGACCAGACTGCTGTGTTCTCAGACAGACCAGACTGTTGTGTTTTCAGCTGTGATAATGTGATTCTAGCAAAATAATAATTAAATTTTATTTAATATTATTATTTTTATGTCATAATAATTTTTAAAATTAATCTTAATTATATCTATGACCTTAATATTTAAATTTTTAAATAACAATATTTAATGAATTTATGTGGTAAAATTTATTTATATTTAATTCTATTTAATATGATAGTTTTCACTTATATTTAAAAGGAGAAGAAGTAATGCATTGATTTATCTAGGTAAAGTAGAAGAACCAATAAAATAGAATTAATATCCACTCAACATCTACATGAAAATAAACATTGCTTCTACATATCTCGATTAAAAACAAGAAGGAATAATTTTCTTAAAATAAGAATTGATCAGTGAAGTTTGTACATGGATAAACACTTTATATGCATAATGCAACATATTAAAATAAAAATGTACGATAAATAACTTTTTCTGAAAATATAAATTAATTTTAGATTGATAATGGACATTGAGATATAAGATTTTTTAAATTATTTTTTTTCTTAAAAATATTAAAATTTAATTTTAAAATAAAAATAAACTAAAATAGACCAAGAAAATAAATAATTGAAAAAAATAATTATATAAATAAACAAAAGAAAATAATTTAAGATAATTGAGAGAAAAATTTTGAGCAAAAGCGCAACAGTATACTTAAAATACATATGCAAAAAGATAATACACAAGAGAAAACTACTTTGCATAGTTAAATACTTTTAAATTTAGTTTAATAAGCACATATTAACAGTCAAGATTTTCTTACATAGTTAATTATATAAATATACCCTCTTTGATATATGTGACTTATAAAATAATAATTATAAAAGGGTAAAAAAATGTATCATAAGCGTTACATGGGTATTTACTTCCTTCGTTGTTCTTCAATTCTTGGTTTTTTAATAAAAGATAATTTTTTATCTATATTTTTTAAATTTCAAGATAACATAATTTTTATTATATTTTTAATTTAATTAATAAAAAATAAAAAATATATAATAATAGAGAAGATATAATAACACGTGAACGTTGATTAAAATAAAAAAAATTAAAAGGAATAGAACATGAAATTAATAGTTAAAACATAAAAATTAAGTGTTTTCCTTTGTTTTAATGAAAAAACTTAAATAACTATTATAAAAAAAACAGATGAGCACTATTTTCTCTTTAAATTAACTGATTTATGTTTAAAAAATTGTAATTAATATTTAAAAGGAAAAATAAAATGTCTAAAATAGAATCCAGGTAATTGGAAGATGATTGGAGTTGAATTGTGAATGCACATGAAGATTTATTTTGAATATTTATTTGGTTGCAATTATGAGTCATAAAAGATTGACATAAATGGTCTCATAATTACTTAATTTAAATATTTTGCACAGTCCATGCTAAAAAACAAAAGTTATTAAATATTTAAGGAAAATAGTATCTGCATGAATGAAAATTGAACTATAAAGTGATGATCAGAAGCCAGAGTAGACACACACTGTCATCCCGTTGTGAATTGTGGAACTTTTCACGACATTCTGAGACTAACCAAACATCCTAGAAAGAAGAGTGTATCGGAGAAAAAAAAAAGGCAAGCTGACGAAGCGAAAGCAAGAAGCAGAAACACCACATATGGGTGTTGATTACTACACAATCCTTGAGGTCGATAGGAATGCTAAAGAAGAGGAGCTGAAGAGATCATTCAGAAGACTGGCCAAGAAATGGCACCCCGACAAAAATCCGACAAAGAAGGAAGAGGCTGAATCGACGTTTAAACAAGTATTTGAAGCGTATGAGGTTAGTTTCTCTTGAAGGGTGTGACGAAAATTCCACCTTTGAATGGTTGGTTTCATTTAAACAAAATGAACAATTTTCGATTTTTATTTAACTAATGTTATTTTCTGGTGAAAGGTGTTAAGTGATCCCCGCAGGAGGGCTTTTTTTGACAAATATAGTGGAAAGGGTCTTAAAGGTCAGGTGTCACCTCCTGATGCTGGTGCTTCTCATCGTGGTGTTTTTCATGGTGGTGCTTCTCGTGGTGGTGGTGGTGGTGGTGAAGGAGTAACCGCGTCCTCTTCTTGTTTCAATCCTCTGAAAGCTGATGTTTTCACTGAGTTGTTTGGATTTTTCAAATTCTGGTGAGGGCATGACATTGACATTCTCTTTTGGTCAGGATGCGTGTAGGCCTTCCGGGGGAGGAGGAGAAACCCATGCGAGTCATGGTGGTCCCCGCAAAGCTGCTCCTATTGAGACGAAGTTGCGCTGTACACTTGAGGAGCTATACAAAGGTACCACCAAAAGGATGAAGTTAACTCGGGACATTGTTCAGGCCTCTGGGTGAGTTATTTGTTTGTTATTGCAACTACCTGCATTCCTGTTTGTTTCTAATGCTAAGGTGCTGTGCTCACTGGTGGTGTGTTATGAAAACGGTTTTGATTTTGGTTTGGTAGAAGTACGATTCTGTGAAGGTTTTATAAATTGTAGTTTCGTTGTGATCCTTGACTTGGTCGGAAACTGTAGTCACATGCAGCTGAATTGTGGTTGTGGAGAATCCAAAACCCTTGATGTTGTGGCTGAAATTGCAGTTGTCAACAGGTTTCTGAACCTGGGAACTAAGATTCTTGGATTTTGAACAGAAGAAAAGATTAAAAGAGTATGGATCGAGTAAAGAAGAAACTAGTTGGGCTTTTAACTGTTTAATAATTTCGGCTCAATGTGTAAAGAGTTTTGTGCTGACTTTTGTTTGTGTTTCATTTTGTGGTAAGTGCTTAGCATGAAAAATCACACTTGAGAACATACTACTTGAATCTATTGTGTAGACTCTCTTTTCAGTGTTGTATTGTATCCTTTGTTTATTTCCTTTTTATTGATCCATATATCGTGCGTAGAATATGCTGCAAGAGTTTTTTGTAGTTCTGGTCGATTTAGCATTTGCTTCTATGGCTTGAAGCTTCTGGCAATTATTTAAATGATTTTACGATTAACATAGCTTGTTTTGTCCTATGATACATACTGCCCTAGTGGATCCTTCTGCCCTTGTAAAGAGTTGATGGTTTAGAATTGAATGGAATCAATTTTTTACCTGTAATTGGCAGGATTTAGACACATACGTTAAACAAAATGTAGGTGTTGGATATTTCTAGTTCTATTGTTGGTAGAATATATTTTGGTGACTATTGTTATTTTTGGTATTGAATTTATGCAATTTTAACTTGTAATCATTGAGGGTTATTTATAGCTAGTTAGTAATTTCTTGAAAAAATCGGTTCAAACTATTTGTTTTATAACCATATTGAATTGTTACAGATATGCTAGAAGTAATATAACTGTGGCTTTTTAGCAATGCCTTCTCATGGCAAGGGTGAATACCAAAGTGGTAGGTCAAAATGTGTGTTTATCAAAAAGACTGTCTCTACTTCTAGAGAATCCGTGACCTTGCTATATTCTTTTCTACAGCGGAGAAGTCTTCTGCAAATCAACATTCTAAGAATTCTGACACTTTGATATCTTACCTCGTTCTTGTTTAACACTGCAAAAACTTGTTACATATTTTTGTCGGGGTATCCTTTTAGCAATTCTGGCTAGAAATTCTGAAGTCCTCCTAAGCATGATGAATTTTCCTTCTTGCTCCGTATAATTATCTCTAATTTAAATCTAAAAATTAAAGGAACCAAATTTATGCAAGATGTCTAATTATGGAATTACAGCCTATTCGTAGTCTGTTGTTTCATTCATTTCCTTGTGGGTGCAGAAAACATAGGCTGGAGGAAGAGATCTTGGAAATCAATGTGAAGGCTGGTTGGAAGAAGGGCACCAAGATCACCTTTCCAGAGAAGGGAAATCAACTGCCAAATGTGATACCAGCTGATATTGTTTTCATCATAGATGAAAAACGTCATGGAGTTTATACTAGAGATGGAAATGACCTTGTGCTCACCCAGAAGATATCTCTTGTGGAAGCCTTGACAGGCTACACTGTGAACCTGGTCACATTTGATGGAAGAAACTTAACTGTGCCAATCGACCAAATTATTCATCCTGAATATGAGGAAGTTGTTGCTGGAGAAGGATATCCTATCTCAAAGGATCCAACAAAGAAGGGAAACTTGAGGATAAAGTTCAAAATCCAATTCCCAACTCCGCTCACCCTTGACCAGAAGGTCGGAATCAAGAAACTTTTGGCTGCTTCAGATGCACATGTTCATTGAAAGAGAAACTCTTGTGGCTCCTTTATACGAAAATGCATGTTGGATTAACACAATCTTGACAAGGGGTCAATGTGATGAGTTTTGGTTTTTCACTTTATTGTTATAATTTTTTAGAGATTAAACTTTTGTTTCTGTATTACCGGTGTTGTCTGGTTGCTTAGTCAATAAGCTAAGGTTGAGTTGAGTCCTAGTTATTTCAAAGAGTTTTAGACTTAAATCTAGAGCACAAAATTGTCAAAAATTATTTTAGAAAGGTCTTAGCTCTTCGCTTTTAGAACTTTTCTTTATTTGTTGAAGATGTAGCTGTTGGGGAAGAAGTTATTATCATTCTGATTCTGCATTAAATGTATGCTTGGGATAGCAATCTAATATCTGCTACTTTATCTCATCAAAAAGTTAAAACGCTTTACTAGTTTCTTGAAAAACGCAACAAGTTTTTCTCCTACCTTTTACTAAGCTACAACTTGTATAAAAAGTGTTGACTCAAAACATGTTTTATGGTACTATTTTAGACAAATAAATCTTTTATTAAACGCACACATCATCCAATTTATAAGATTAAAGCACAATATATTTAGATAATTTTTTTAAAATAAAATAATATCGGACAGTTTCACTGTTATTTCCAACATTTTTATCTAGTAACAACAACACTTTAAAGATTATTTTTCTACCAAAATAAAAAAAAATCCTTAAAAAAATGTCTAATCAAAATATAAGTACTTCTATACATTCATTTTATCAAATATTTTTTGTGATCTCACTCTTCATTGATAGAAAATGTTAACTTATGCTTATATTTATTTAACTCACTATTAAAACTAACTAAGGATCAATATCCCGTAGACACTAATTTTAAGAAAATAGACAATAAAAGTAGTTAGAAAAATCATATAAAATATTCTGAAATAAGATTTTGACAATTAAAAGCATATAAGTCACCTTCATTACTACCTCATTATCACTAAATATATAATATATAAATACAATTACAAGTAAATCCTCAATTAAGATTCATGTTAAAACAACTTAATTTAGATCAAGATAGATGGGTTCTAGTAGTAGTTATATGCTCAACTTAGTATTTATATACTAAGGATTTTTTTATTATATTTAGGAATACCCATATATGTTTTTAATTATTTTACCAATTTTGATTAAAATATTTTAAATAACCTCAATTATATACCTGTAAGTTATGACTTAAGTGAGTTATAGTTTAGTTGAGATTAAAAACATAAGAAATGGGTTTTATGTATGAGTAAAATTTACTAAAATAATATACAAATGAAGTACTACCTCAACTATAATTATAAAACATATTTTAAAAGACAATTTTTTTATTTCTATTATAAGGTATTTAATAGCTTTTATATAAGTTTAGATTTGCTTTCTTTATATACTCATATCAAATATTAAAAGTGTGTTGTGTTGCATATGAATAATGAGAATTCTTTTTTAAAAAAGAAAGAATAATTTAATTTATAAGTAATATGTTTAAAAAATTCAACTAGTAATTATTTTGACTAGTATAATATATGTAATCGTGTTAATAGTGTTTTATATTAAAAGTAATTAGTATAGAAAATTGGTTAATTCTAATTTTGATATATATTTTTTTCATTTTTAACCTTGTATTCTCGTTCAGACTAATACTAACTCTTTCATGAAATCAATGTATGAAAATTGATAATAGAAAACATTTTTTAATAATGGTTAAAACTAGAATCATGAAATGGGTAATCCCACCTCAACCCACCTTGTAAATGTGTCCTCCTAACTTGAGACACTACACCTTTATTATTTCTATCTGCACTTTCATGGGCTGAGTAAAAGGAAAAAAAAACTTCACTGTTGCTATCATAGTTGCCACCACCTTTACTTGTTCTCATTCTCATTGTCATTGCTTGTTATCATTGCTAGTTGAGAAAAAAGCTAGTTGAGAATGGAGAAGAAAAAAAAGAACATGATAGTGGAGAAAGAAGAAGAGACGATAAAATAATAAGAAATGTGTTTTAAACTGTACAATAATTGAGACATGTACACTAAATTTTACAATTCGATAGTTTTTTTCATGAATTTTTTTATTATGCCATCCAAATAAAAATATTTTTAGATTACGTAATCCAAAATTTCTAGATTATACAATTTAAAATCTGAAAAATTTGTTTATGTGAATATGAATTTCAAATTATACAATCCGAAAATATCTTTAATGTTAATATGACTTTTGAATTATACAATCCGAAAATATCTTTTAAATTGTATAATCCAAAGTCGAAATTCACTTTTAAATTGTATAATTTGAAAGTTAAAATTAACTTCTGAATTATATAATCCAATAAATTTTTAGGAATAAAATACAAATTTTTAAATATATTAAGTAGGGGTGACAAAGTGGGTTGGGTCCAGCCGCCAACCCGATAGCATATGAGCGGGGTGGGTTAGCATTTTGAACCCACCAACCCGTATCAACCCGGCCCGTCTAGCCCGCCAACCCGTCGGGTCACAGGCGGGGCGGGGCGGGCCAACCCGCTGGCCCGCGAAAAAAAATATATTGTACTTTTAAGATGTCATGTCACTATATACATCTTTAATATATTGTTGTAATTACAAAAATTCATTTAAATTGGACACAAACAAAATAGCTACAAAGAAAAAAAAGTCCAATTTAAAACCAAAGATCCAAAAATACAATAAGAAACCCAAAAAAATAGACTTTTAAAAAAAATACAAAACAAAAAAAATAAGCAGGTCAGCCCGCCTTATGACGGGACAGGTTAAAATTTTTTGCCCGCATCACTGTAGCAGGTCGGGCTGGCCCGGCCCGTTTTTGGCGGGCTCATGGCGGGGCGAACCTAAACAGGCCGGGCTGACCCGTTTTACCACCCTAATATGAAGTGCAGAAAGAAAATATGGAGGTGCAGAGAAAAAGACCTCTCCACTTCTTTTGGTGAATTCTAAAGCCCAAATAATTGTTTCCTACATTTTTGCCAAGTAACAAAAACACTTTTATAGTTTATGTAATCAAGTAAATTTATTATATTTATTAGTTCATGCATGATAATATAAAACATGAAGAAAAATACAACTCGTTTCAAAGTGTTTCAGAATGTACTTACTTTTCTATTTTATATAATGTTATGTTCATATTATAAGGATGTGATTCTATAGAAAAACAAACTTAATTGCTTTCACCTATGTGATTTTAAGGTTAAAGCATATAAAATCCATATTTTTATATAATTTTACTTTAAATAAAACAATGTAGGACAATGTGACAATTGTTTCCAAGTAACAACACTTTTTATTCCGAGTGATAATATAAAAAATGTACAAAAAAGTGAAAAGAACAATTACTTTCAAAATGTGTTAGATCTTATCTACTATTCTATTCTATTTTAGATTGTTATGTTTAAAGGACTATGTTTAAATAGTGACTAATGACTACATTGTTTCCAACTATGTGATTTTAAGATTAAAATATATAAAATTCACATTTTTAGACCATTTCATTCTAGATATAATAATGTATGAGAATGTCAATATTAATTTCAACATGTTTGTGGAGTAACAACAATACTTATATTATTTTTTCTATATATTTATTGGTTCCTACATGATAATATAAAAAGTATGAATATAGAAAAAAAATCATTTTTGCAAAATATTGTATCTACTCTTCTATTTTAGATTACTATGTGATCGTGACTACCTGATCTACAAAATTAATAACTAAATTGTTTTTCACTGTGTAAATTAAATATTAAAACATATAAAATTCACACTTTTAGATTATTTTATTTTAAAAAAATAATATATAATAATGTCACAGTTATTTCTAATATTTTGTATACTAATTACAATTTATTATTTTATTATAATAAAGTATATTTATTATATTTTTTATTTTTTGAGTGATAATATAAAAAATATATAAAAAGGAGAAAGATAATTTTAAAGTATGTCAGACTGTATCTAGTCCTCTAATTTAAACTAGTGTGTTTATAGACTGTTATGTTTTCATACTACTATATTTTCAGTGAATATGTGATTCTAAAATAATAATAACTAAATATATTTAATATTATTTTTTTAATGCTACATAAATTTCTTTTAAGATTAATCACAATTATATTTATGAGTTTAACATTTAAATGTATAAATAAAAATGATTTTAAAACAAGAATATTTAATAGATTAATTGGAAAAAGTTATTTATATTTAATTCTATATTAAATATGATATTTTTTTACATATATTTAAAAAGAGAGATAGTAATCTATTGATTTATCTAAATTAAAATTAGAAGATTGGATTTGTGCCTACTCCTCTCTTTTAGAATGTTATGTTAGACTCTTTTAGAATGTTATGTTTAGATTATGTTTGGAATGAGAATTAAATTTTAAAAAAATATAACTAAATTATTTGAAGTGTATAATTTTAAGATTAAATTATATAAAACTCATATCTTTAGACCATTTCATTTGAAATAAAATAATATGGGACAATGTCACAGTTGTTTCTAACATTTTTTCAAGTAAAAAATAATAAAATTTATTATTTCTTTTGTTATTTTATTATAACAAAGTAAATTTTTATATTTCTTAGTATTTGTGTGACAATAAAAAATTTAAAAAAAGATAAAAAAAAATAACTATTTTAAAAGTGTGTTAGATTATCTCTACTCTCTATTTTAGACCACCATATTCAAACTAATATATTCAAACTAAAACTATGTGATTTTACAAAACTAATAATAAAATTATTTTAATGTGATTTTAAAAACTAATTTCAAAGTATATCAAACTATATTTAGTCTTTTAGTTTAGACTGTAGTGTTTCTAAACTGTGATTTTTCAAAATTAATAACTAAATTGTTTTCCACTATGAAGACATATAAAATTCACATCTTTAAACTATTTTATTTTTAAAAAAACAATATATAATAATGTCACAGTTATTTCTAACATTTTTTACACTAACCACAATTTCTTATTTATTTTATTATTTTATTATAATAAAGTATATTTATTATATTTCTTGTTTTTTGAGTGATAATATAAAAAATATAAAAAAGGAAAAAATAATTTTAAAGTATGTCAAACTGTATCTAGTCCTCTAGTTTAGACTGTTGTGTTTTCATACTGTTACGTTTTCAGACTGTTGTGTTTTTAGACTGTTGTGTTTTCAGACTGCTGTGTTTTCAGACTGCTGTGCTTTCAGACTGCTGTGCTTTCAGACTGTGAACATGTGATTCTAAAAGAATAATAACTAAATTTATTTAATATTATTTCTTTAATGCTATAAATATTTTTTTTAAAATTAATCATAATTATATTTATGAGCTTAATATTTAAATATACAAATAAAAATGATTTTAAAACAAAAATATTTAATGGATTAATGTGGGAAACATTATTTATATTTAATTCTATATTAAACATGATATTTTTTTACATATATTTAAAAAGAAATATAGTAATCTATTAATTTATCTAGATGAAATTAGAACATTGGATTTGTACCTACTCCTCTATTTTATAATGTTATGTTTAGACTATGTTTGAAATGAAAATGAAAGTTTACAAAAATATAACTAAATTATTTGAAGTAAGTGTATAATTTTAAGATTAAATTACATAAAACTCATATCTTCATAACATTTTATTTGAAATAAAATAATATGAAATAATGTCACAGTTGTTTCTAACATTTTTTTTCAAGTAAAAAATCATAATATTGATTATTTCTTTTGTTATTTTACCATAATGATGTAAATTTTTATATTTCTTAGTATTTGTGTGATAATTAAAAAAATAAAAAAATTAATGTTTATGTAAATGATGTAATGATGATTAATTACATCTTTATAATACTTGCGAGTTATCATTTTTAAACTATTAGAAGACGTTTTAGTTTTAGAATATTTAAAATAAATCATGTGAAGTAAATGATGTAATGATGAGTAATTACATCTTTATAATACTTGCAAGTTATCATTTTTAAACTAGTAGAAGATGTTTTAGTTTCAGAATATTTAAAATAAATTATGTGATTAATATTTATGTAAATGATGTAATGATGAGTAATTACATCTTTATAATACTTGCAAGTTATCATTTTTAAACTATTAGATTAGTCTGTATTTGTCTTTGTCATTTTATTTATTTGGTCTATGATCATGTTTCAATAGTGTCTTTTAGAAGACGTTTTAGTTTTAGAATATTTAAAATAAATTATGTGATTAATGTTTATGTAAATGATGTAATGATGAGTAATTACATCTTTATAATACTTGCGAGTTATCATTTTTAAACTACTAGAAGACGTTTTAGTTTCAGAATATTTAAAATAAATTATGTGATTAATGTTTATGTAAATAATGTAATGATAAGTAATTACATTTTTATAATACTTGCGAGTTACCATTTTTAAACTATTAGAAAACGTTTTAGTTTCAGAATATTTAAAATAAATTATGTGATTAATGTTTATGTAAATGATGTAATGATGAGTAATTACATCTTTATAATACTTAAAGAGTTATCATTTTTAAACTATTAGAAGACATTTTAGTTTCAAAATATTTAAAATAAATTATGTGATTAATGTTTATGTAAATGATGTAATGATGAGTAATTACATCTTTATAATACTTGCGAGTTATATTTTTAAATTATTAGATTACTCTGTATTTATCTTTGTCATTTTATTTGGACTATGATCATGTTATTTTATATGAATGCTGATGTTTTAACATGTAAGAGAGTTATGTTTCAAAATTCTACTGATAGGTTAGAAATGAAATAATATTATAATATATTAAAAAATTTATTATAGTATTAGTAAAATTATTTTAATATAATTAATTGATTTTTGTAATATTTTCTTCATTCACGTTTTAAGTATTATTTAAGTTTTTTAAAAGGAAAATGATAAATCAATTCCTAAAGGACACTTGATGAAGACCTTTGTTTTTTAATTTTCATCTTTTCAATTTTTTATTGCAATTAATTGCATAGATGTGGTCCAGGGTTTAAGAGAAGGAGAAGTCCGTGTATCACTCTCTTCTAAGAGATGTAATAAATTTTCTTCATTTTAGTAAAACATTTATAAGATTTTGTTTTAATCTTTTTCATTCCTACATTACAATATACCCATATATGTAAACTAATTAAAAATTAAGTGAATAAATAACAAAAAATAATTAATATTATATTTAACTTTAAAAGATAAGTAAAATGGAAACAAAATTATTCAACAATCAATACCTATAGAGAAAAAAAAATCACGTGTGAAAGTGTTTTTTTTCCTTATAAATTACTTCCTCTTTTCCTTTGTTTTCTATTTTTACTTTGAAAAATAGTTAATCTTTTTTATCTAACTCTAAATTTGTAATAATATATTTATTATTTTTATATTTTTTTATTATAATTAAATAAATATATTATATTTTTTATTTTTGCATAATAAAATTAGAAATACATAAAAAAGAAAAAAAAAACTATTTTTAGAATTTGCCAGACTGTTATATTATAGACTGTTATGTTTTCAGATAGACTAGATTGTTGTATTCTCATATAGACCCGACTGTTGTGTTTTTAGCTGTGATCATGTGATTCTAGAAAAAATAATAATTAAATTTTATTTAATATTATTATTTTTATGTCATAATAATTTTTAAAATTAATCTTAATTATATCTATTATCTTAATATTTAAATTTTTAAATAACAATATTTAATGAATTTATGTGGTAAAATTTATTTATATTTAATTCTATTTAATATGATAGTTTTCACTTATATTTAAAAGAAGAGGAAGTAATGCATTGATTTATCTAGGTAAAGATTAGAACAGTAGAAGAACCAATAAAATAGAATTAATATCCACTCAACATCTACATAAAAATAAACATTGCTTCTACGTATCTCCATTAAAAACAAGAAAAGGAATAATTTTCTTAAAATAAGAATTGATCATTGAAGTTTGTACATGGATAAACACTTTATATGCATAATGCAACATATTAAAATAAAAATGTACGATAAATAACTTTTTTCTGAAAATATGATATTGTATTTACTCTTCTATTTTAGATTACTGTGTGACCGTGACTACTGATCTTACAAAATTAATAACTAAATTGTTTTTTACTGTGTAAATTAAATATTAAAACATATAAAATTCACATTTTTAGATTATTTTATTTTTAAAAAAATAATATATAATAATGTCATATATATTTTTAACATTTTGTATACTAATCACAATTTATTATTTTATTATAATAAAGTATATTTATTATATTTTTTGTTTTTTGAGTTATAATATAAAAAATATATAAAAAGGAAAAAGATAATTTTAAAGTATGTTAAACTATATCTAATCTTCTAATTTAACTGTGTTTTTATACTGCTATGTTTTTATACTACTATGATTCTAAAAGAATAATAATTAAATGTATTTAATATTATTTTTTTAATACTATATAAATTTGTTTTAAGATTAATCATAATTATATTTATGAGTTTAACATTTAAATGTATAAATAAAAATGATTTTAAAACAAGAATATTTAATAGATTAATTGGAAAAAGTTATTTATATTTAATTCTATATTAAACATTATATTTTTTTACATATATTTAAAAAGAGAGATAATAATCTATTAGATTTATCTAGATGAAAATTAGAACATTGGATTTGTGCCTACTCCTCTATATAACTAAATTATTTGAAGTTTATAATTTTAAGATTAAATTATATAAAACTCATATCTTTAGACCATATCATTTAAAATAAAATAATATGGGACAATGTCACAGTTGTTTGTAATATTTTTGTCAAGTAAAAAACAATAAAATTTATTATTTCTTTTGTTATTTTATTATAATGAAGTAAATTTTTATATTTCTTAGTATTTGTGTGACAATAAAAATAAAAAAAAAAACTACTTTAAAAGTGTGTTAAACTATCTCTACTCTTCTATTTTAGACAGCCATATTCAAACTAATATATTTAAACTAAAACTATGTGATTTTACAAAACTAATAATAAAATTGTTATCATGTGATTTTAAAAACTAATTTCAAAGTATATCAAACTATATTTAGTCTTTTAGTTTAGACTGTAGTATTTCTAGATTATGTGATTTTTCAAAATTAATAACTAAATTGTTTTTCACTATGTAAATTAAATATTAAGACATATAAAATTCACATCTTTAGACTATTTTATTTTGAAAAAAACAATATATAATAATGTCACAGTTATTTTTAACATTTTTTACAGTAACCACAATTTCTTATTTATTTTATTATTTTATTATAATAAAGTATATTTATTATATTTTTTATTTTTTGAGTGATAATATAAAAAATATAAAAAAAGAAAAAAATAATTTTAAACTATGTCAAACTGTATCTAATTCTCTAGTTTAGACTGTTGTGTTTTCAGACTGCTATGTTCTCAGACTGCTATGTTTTTAGATTGTGAACATGTGATTCTAAAAGAATAATAACTAAATTTATTTAATATTATTTCTTTAATGCTATAAATATTTGTTTTAAAATTAATCATAATTATATTTATGAGCTTAATATTTAAATGTATAAATAAAAATGATTTTAAAATAAAAATATTTAATGGATTAATGTGGGAAAAATTATTTATATTTAATTCTATATTAAACATGATTTTTTTTACATATATTTTAAAAAAAAGATAATAATCTATTAATTTATCTAGATGAAATTATAACATTGGATTTGTTCCTCCTCCTCTATTTTAGAATTTATGTTATGTTTAGACTGTGTTTGGAATGAGAATGAAAGTTTACAAAAATATAACTAAATTATTTTAAGTGTATAATTTTAAGGTTAAATTACATAAAACTCATATATTCATATCATATTATTTGAAATAAAATAATATGGGATAATGTCACAGTTGTTTCTAACATTTTTGTTAAGTAAAAAATAATAATATTTATTATTTCTTTTGTTATTTTACTATAATGATGTAAATTTTTATATTTCTTAGTATTTGCATGACAATAAAAAAATTAAAAAAACAATAAAAAAGTAACAACTTTCAAAAATGTGTTAGATTATCTCTACTCTTATATTTTAGACCGTTATAATCAAACTAAGATTTGATTTTACAAAACTAATAATTAAATTGTTTTCATGTGATTTTAAAAACTAATTTCAAAGTATGTCAAACTATATTTAGTCGTCTAGTTTAGATTGTTGTGTTTCTAGACTACAACTAAATTGTTTTCCACTATGTAAAGTAAATATTAAGACATATAAAATGTACATCTTTAGACTATTTTATTTTGAAAAAAACAATATATAATAATGTTACAGTTATTTCTAACATTTTTTATACTAACAACAATTTATTATTTATTTTATTATAATAAAGTATATTTATTATATTTCTTGTTTTTTGAGTAATAATATAAAAAATATAAAAAAAGGAAAAAAATAATTTTAAAGTATGTCAAACCATATCTAGTCCTCTAGTTTAGACGGTTATGTTTTTAGACTGATGTGTTTTCAAACTACAATATTTTCTGCTATACTTTCATACTGTTCTATTTTCAGACTGCTATGTCTTGCTATATTTTTAGATTGTGAACATGTGATTCTAAAAGAATAATAACTAAATTTATTTAATATTATTTCTTTAATGCTATAAAAATTTGTTTTAAAATTAATCATAATTATATGTATGAGCTTAATATTTAAATGTATAAATAAAAATGATTTTAAAACCAGAATATTTAATTGATTAATGTCGGAAAAGTTATTTATATTTAATTCTATATTAAACATGATATTTTTTTTATATATATTTAAAAAGAGAGATAGTAATCTTTTTATTTATTTAGATGAAAATTAGAACATTAGATTTGTGCCTACTCCTCTATTTCAGAATGTTATGTTTAGACTATGTTTGAAATGAGAATGAAATTTTATAGAAATATAACTAAATCATTTGAAGTAAGTGTATAATTTTAAGATTAAATTACAAAAACTCATATCTTCAGACCATTTTATCTGAAATAAATAATATTGAACAATGGCAGAGTTGTTTCTAACATTTTTGTCAAATAAGAAACAATAATATTTATTATTTTTTATTATTATTTTATTACAATCAAGTAAATTTTTATATTTCTTAGTATTGGTGTGACAATAAAAAAATTAAAAAAGAATAAAAAAAAAGCTACTTTAAAAGTGTGTTAGCCTATCTCTACTTCTCTATTTTTGACTGTTATATTGAAACTATTATATTCTAACTATGACTATGTAAATTTACAAAACTAATAATTAAAATATTTTCATGTGATTTTAAAATCTAATTTCAAAGTATGTCACACCTGGTATTCTAGTTTAGACGGTTGTGTTTGTAGACTATATGATTTTACAAAATTAATAACTAAATTGTTTCCACTGTATAAATTAAATATTAAGACATATTAAATTCACATCTTTAGATTTTTATTTTGAAAAAATAATATATAATAATGTCACACACGCTAACCACAATTTATTACTTATTTTATTATTTTATTATAATAAAATATATTTATTATATTTTTTGAGTGATAATATAAAAAATATATAAAAAAGAAAAAAATTATTTGAAAGTATGTCAAACTGTATCTGATCCTCTAATTTAGCCTGTTGTATTTTCAGATTGCTATAGAAGGTTATCTTTTCAGACTGTTATGTTATCATACTGTTATTTTTTCAAATTGTTATGTGTTCAGACTGTCAACATGTCATTCTAAAAGAATAATAACTAAAATTTATTTAATATGACTTTTTAATGCTATAAAAATTTGTTTTAAAATTATTTTAAAACAAGAATATTTAATGGATTAATGTGAGAAAAGTTATTTATATTTAATTCTATATTAAACATGTTACGTATATTTAAAAAGAAAGACAGTAATCTATTGATTTATCTAGATAAAATTAGAATATTGGATTTGTCTTCCTCTATTTTAGAATATTTTAGAATGTTATGTTATGTTTAGACTATGTTTGGAATGAGAAAGAAAGTTTACAAAAATATAACTAAATTATTTGAAGTAAGTGTATAATTTTAAGATTAAATTATATAAAACTCATATCTTTAGATCATTTTATTTGAAATAAAATAATATGGGACAATGTCACAGTTGTTTATAACATTTTTGTCAAGTAAAAACTAACAATATTTATTATTTCTTTTGTTATTTTATTACAATCAAGTAAATTTTTATATCTTTTAGTATTTGTATGACGATAAAAAAAAGGATAAAAAAGATAAAAAAAATAACTAATTTAAAAGTGTGTTTACAAAAACTAATAATTAAATTGTTTTCATGTGATTTTGAAAACTAATTTTAAAGTATGTCAAATTATATTTAGTACTCTAGTTTAGACTGTTGTGTTTCTAGACTATGTGATTTTACAAAATTTACAACTAAATTGTTTCCCACTATGTAAAGTAAATATTAAGATATATAAAATTTACATCTTTAGACTATTTTATTTTGAAAAAAACAATATATAATAATGTCAGAGTTATTTCTAATATTTTTATACGTTAACCACAATTTATTATTTATTTTATTATTTTATTATAATAAAGTATATTTATTATATTTCTTGTTTTATGAGTGATAATATAAAAATATATAAAAAGAAAAAAAATAATTTTAAAGTATGTCAAACTGTATCAGGTTTTCTAGTTTAGACTGTTGTGTTTCTAGATAGGTGTGTTTTCAGATTACTATATTTTCAGACTGTTATATTTTCAGACAGTTATGTTTTTAGACTATTATGTTGTCAGATTGTTATGTTTTCAGTCAGCAATGCTTTCAAACTACTATGCTCTGGACTGTTGTATCTTCATACTGTGAACAAGTTATTCTAAAAGAATAATAACTAAATTTATTTAATATTGTTTCTTTAATGCTATAAAAATTTGTTTTAAAACTAATCATAATTATATTTATGAGCTTAATATTTAAATGTACAAATAAAAATGATTTTAAAATAAAAATATTTAATAAATTAATGTGGAGAAAATTATTTATATTTAATTTTATATTAAACATGATATTTTTTACATATATTCAAAAAGAAAGATAGTAATCTATTGATTTATCTAGATGAAATTAGAACATTGGATTTGTACCTACTCCTTTATGTTTCAGACTATGTTTGGAATGTAAATAAAAGTTTACAAAAATATAACTAAATTATTTGAAGTAAGTGTATAATTTTAAGATTAAATTACATAAAACTCATATCTTTAGACCATTTTATTTGAAATAAAATAATATGAGACAATGTCACAGTTGTTTTTAACATTTTTGTCAAGTAAAAAATAATAATATTTATTATTTCTTTTGTTATTTTACTATAATGATGTAAATTTTTATATTTCTTAGTATTTGTGTGACAAAAAAAATTAAAAAACAATAAAAAAATAACAACTTTAAAAAATGTGTTAGAATATTTCTACTCTTATATTTAAGACTATTATATTCAAACTAAGATTAGGTGATTTTACAAAACTAATAATTAAATTCTTTTCATGTGATTTTAAAAACTAATTTTAAAATATGTCAAACTATATTTAGTTCTCTAGTTTTGTCTTTCTACACTATGTGATTTTACAAAATTCACAACTAAATTGTTTACCACTATGTAAATTAAATATTAAGACATATAAAATTCTCATCTTTCCCACTATGTAAATTAAATATTAAAACATATAAAATTCACATTTTTAGACTATTTTACTTTAAAAAAATATATAATAATGTCACAGTTATCTTTAACATTTTTTTACACTAACCACAATTTATTATTTATTTTATTATTTTATTATTATAATAAAGTATATTCATTATATTTCTTGTTTTTTGAGTGATAATATAAAAAATATAAAAAAGAATTTTTTTTTAAAGTATATCAAACTATATCTAATCCTCTAGTTTAGACTCTTATGTTTCTAGTCTGGTGTGTTTTCAAACTGTAATATTTTCAGACTACTATGTTTTCAGACTGATCTATTTTCAGACTGTTATGCTTTCAGACGGTTGTATCTTCAGAATGCAAACATGTGATTCTAAAAAAATACTAAATTTATTTAATATTATTTCTTTAATGCTATAAAAATTTGTTTTAAAATTAATCATAATTATATTTGTGAGCTTAATATTTAAATGTATAAATAAAAATATTTTAAAATAGACTATTATGCTTTCAGACTGTTGTATCTTCAGAATGCAAACATGTGATTCTAAAAAAATAATAACTAAATTTATTTAATATTATTTCTTTAATGCTATAAAAATTTGTTTTAAAATTAATCATAATTATATTTGTGAGCTTAATATTTAAATGTATAAATAAAAATATTTTAAAATCAAAATATTTAATTGATTCATGTAGGAAAAGTTATTTATATTTAATTTTATATTAAACATGATATTTTTTTACATATATTTAAAAAGAGAGATAGTAATCTTTTGATTTATCTAGATGAAAATTAGAACATTGAATTTGTGCCTATTCCTCTATTTTAGAATGTTATGTTTAGACTATGTTTAGAATGAGAATGAAATTTTACAGAAATATAACTAAATTATTTGGAGTGAGTGTATAATTTTAAGATTAAATTACAAAAAACTCATATCTTCAAACCATTTTATTTGAAATAAAATAACATGAGACAATGACACAGTTGTTTCTAACATTTTTGTCAAGTAAAAAAGAATAATATTTATTATTTTTTTTGTTATTTTATTACAATCAAGTAAATTTTTATATTTCTTAGTATTCGTGTGACGATAAAAAAAATAAAAAAAAATAAAAAAATAACTACTTTAAAAGTGTGTTAGACTATCTCTACTCTTCTATTTTTTATTGTTATATTGAGACTATGACTATGTGAGTTTACAAAATTAATAATTAAAGTATTTTCATATGATTTTAAAAACTAATTTCAAAATATGTCAAATTATACATAGTCTTCTAGTTTAGACGGTTGTGTTTATAGACTATGTAATTTTACAAAATTAATAACTAAATTGTTTCTTAATTTTGGAAAAAATAATATATAATAATGTCACAGTTATTTCTAATATTTTTGTACGCTAATCATAATTTATTATTTATTTTATTATTTTTTATAATAAAGTATATTTATTATATTTCTTGTTTCTTGAGTGATAATATAAAAAAGAAAAAAATAATTTTAAAGTATGTCAAACTGTATCTGGTCCTCTAGTTTAGACTGTTGTGTTTTTAGACTGATGTGTTTTTAGACTGATGTGTTTTTAGACTGCTATGTTGTCAGACTGCTATCTTTTCAGACTGCTATCTTTTCATACTGTTATGCTTTCAGACTGTGAACATGTTATTTTAAAAGAATAATAACTAAAATTTATTTAATATGATTTTTTTAATGCTATAAAAATTTGTTTTAAAATTAATCATAATTATATTTATGAGCTTAATATTTAAATGTACAAACAAAAATAATTTTAAAACAAGAATATTTAATGGATTAATGTGAAAAAAATTATTTATATTTAATTTTATATTAAACATGATATTTTTTACATTTATTTTAAAAAAAGATAGTAATCTATTGATATATCTAGATGAAATTAGAACATTGAATTTGTGCCTAGTCCTCTATTTTAGAATGTTGTGTTTAGATTATGTTTGGAATGAGAATGAAAGTTTACAAAAAATATAACTAAATTATTTGAAGTAAGTGAATAATTTTAAGATTAAATTATATAACTAAAAATAGTGTACGAAATGTCACTACTACAGGAATAGGAATTAACGTCGCCAATTTACGTCGGTTAAACAAAAAACGACGTAGAAGGGATTTTAAAGGGAATTAACGTCGGTTATACTAAGAACCGACGTTGAATGTGTTCGGGACACACATTCAACGTCGGTTCTTAGTATAACCGACGTTAATTCCCCTTTTAAAACGCGTTCCCCCCCTTTTTTTCCTCACTTTTCGTTCTTCGTCTTCGACCACTGCTCCCGCTCGCACAGTGCTGCCGCCGCGAACGCCGTTCTGTTCCTTCTCGAAGACGGTCCCTGCAGCCGTCGCCGTGAACCAGCTCCCCTGCCGCCGCGAATCCCGAAGCTCCGTGCCGCTGCCGCTGCGAAGCTCTGTGCCGCTGCCGCCGAGTGCCCTTGGTCCTTGCTGCCGGCGCCACGTAATAGGGGTGCCCACCACGCCACTCATGGTTCTCGCCTTCACCGAACCACTCTGCGGACCAAGTCGGAGAGTTTAAGGTTGTTGCCTTCGTCGAACAGGAGGTTTTCGGGTTTGACGTCTCTATGGGCGAGTCCGAGCGCGTGGCAGTGCGTGAGAGCTTCGAGAAGCTGCTTGAGGAGGGAGGCGGCGTGGGGCTCCGGAAGGGGGCCGTCGGCGATGCGGTCGAAGAGGGTGCGAGGGCTGGCAGAGCTGGAGAACGATGATGGAGGTTTGGGCGTCCTGGAAGGCGTCGACGATTTTAAGAATGTTGGGGTGGGGAGAGAGGAAGGTCATGACTTTGGCCTCCATTTCAAGGCAGTGGTGGTCGGTGGCGTCGGTGAGGAGGCGGTTGTTGATGAGTTTGAGAGCGTAGAATTGGTTGGATGATGGGTGGAAGCAGCGGAAGACGGTGGCGAATTTGCCTCGACCGATTTCTTCCAACGCTTGGTATTTGAAAGTCTGGGACACTTTCAACGTCGGTTATTTAGTTAACCGACGTTGAAAATTTTATTTTTAACGTCGCCTCTTTCAACGTCGGTTTTTGGGCCGTTGTGAAATCATCTCCAGAACCGACGTGGATTCCAGTTCCTGTAGCAGTGTGTCACAATTATTTCCTACATCTTTACAAAGTAATAACAACACTTTTACCATTTTACTTTTTTTTATTATAATTAGATAAATTTATTATATTTCTTGATTCCTATATGATAATATAAAAAATATATTAAATGGACAAATATATAATCACTTTTGTTTTGCTTATGTTTCTATGTTCAGATTGTGACAGTTTGATTCTATAAAAATAGTAACTAAATTGTTTTTAACTATATGCGATTTTAAGATGCATATAAAATCCAGAACTTTAAATCATTTTTCTTTAAATAAAATAATGCAGTGCAATGTTACAGTTTTTTTCAATATTTTTTTTCAAGTAAAAATTTATTTTTTTATTATTTTATTATAAGCAAACAAATTTATTATATTTCAGGTGATTATATAATTTTAAGATTGAAACATATGAAATTCACATCTTTAAATCATTTTGTTTCAAATAAAACAATGTAAATGTTATAGTTGTTTCCAACATTTTTTGCTAGCTAATAACAAAATTTTTATTATTTTATTATAATTAAGTAAATTTATTATAATTCTTGTAATGTATTAAAAGGTGAAAAAAATAATTACTTTCAAGGTGTATTAGACTGTGTCTATTCTTTTTATTAGACTCTTATCTTCAAAAAGTTATGTTCAACATGTGATTTATGTTATTTTATAAAATAATAATTAAATTGTTTTCAATTATGTAATTTTAAGATGAAAATATATAAACCACATATCTTTAGACCATTTTATTTCAAATTAAACAATGTCACATTTGTTTTCATATTTTTGTGAAGTAACAATAACACTTTAGAGATTATTTCTGAATCAAAATGAAAAAAATCCACAAAAAAATTATAATAAAAATATAATTACTTTTATACATTGATTTGATCAAATATTTTTTTATGATCTCGCTCTTGATTAATAGCAATGTTAACTTGTGCTCATATTTATTTAAGGCTCTATTAAAGTTAACTAAGGATCAATATTCCATAGACACATGTTTAGAAAAAAAAATTAGACAACAGAATATGAGAAATAACTCACTTTAATAGAGAATTTGACAACTAAAAGCATAAGTCACCTTAATTACTACCTTATTATAACTAAATACAAGTAAAACTCCCATTAAAATTGATGTTAAGACAACTTAATTTAGGATGACATCAAGATACATTAGGTATCCTATTTGTATACTAAGAATTTTTGTTTATATTTAGAAATATCTATATATGTTTTTAATTATTTTACCAATTTTGATTAAAAATATTTTAAAAAATCTCAATTGTATATTTGTAAATTATGACTAGAGTGAGTTATAGTTTAGTTGTGATTAAAAACATAAGAAATTTGTCTTATGTATGAGTAAAATTTACCACTTCATACGAAATAAGATACAAATGAAACTTCAATTATGCTTATGAAACATATTTTAAAAGATATTTTTTAATTTCTTTTATAAGGTATTTTATTGGTTTTATGTAACTTCAAAATTTATAAATTAACTTATTAAATAAAAAATGTTTTAGTAGAAGCAACTAATAAACTAGTTGATACAAGTGAAATAACATAAAATAATATGATTGTATAATTTTATTGTTTAAATGAAATTTGTGTTTTGTAAACAAGAATATATTATTACGTAATTACAATATTAATTTTTTAAAATAATAAATTTTTTAACAATTATATTTTTCTAAAATTGTACGTTTTTTATTTACTCAAAGCATTTTATTTAAATAAGTTTATGAAATAAGGATTATTAAATTTAATTTTCATTTATTTTAAAAATTTAAACTTTTTATTTCTTAATTTAAACAACTGTTACATTAAATTTTATTTACAAGTTTCATTATTGTTATTTTCGCATAATATAATATGATAAAGCATCAGTTTCAACTTGTAAAGTTATTTTTTGTTGATTTGAATTACTTAAAAAATTAAAAATAACTTAATAAATATTATCAATAATATAATAATTGATTGTCTCCATAAAAATTGAAATAGATAATAATAAAGAATAAAATACATTAAAATATAAAAATGATAATAATAGGATAAATAATAAAATTAATTGAGATAATTTTTTAGTAAAAGCATAAAATAAATCATTTTAAAATATTTATTTGTTATTTATTATTAATTCATAAAATAATTAAGACTTAATTTTTAAGTCTATAGTAAAATTTAAATACTTTTATTAAATTTTTGTCAAAACTTTTATTCTACTACATATTTAAAATATTTATATTTTTTAATTGAGTTATTTGATTTTGTTATTAACTGATTAGTATTAACGTGTTTTCAAATAATTTTTAATTAATTTTCATTGAAATTTTATTTTATTAAATACTTAAAATTTTAATATTTTTAATTAAATTTTTATAAAAATAGGTTAACAATTAAAAGAAATAATTCATACATGATTGTATTTAATAATTAAAAATGTAAATATTTTAATTATTCAATAGAAATTTTTTTAATAAAAATTTAATTAAAAATTCTTAACTTTATTAAAAACTTAAAAGTTAATTAAGTTAATAATTAAATAAGTTAGGAATACATTATTAAAAGAACCTACATTATCTAAATAAGAGTGGTTTTAGAAAAATGTTTTTGTTTATTTTTATGTGTCCTTTGTAGAGGTTAAGGTTACATTATTTTTTTTTTACTAATTATACCTTTACTTTTGAAAATATCAATAACAATTAAATTATTTTTTGTATGAGACTTTAAATGACTTACTGCTTACATCAACCAATTACTTAACAAATAATTTATTATTTTCACCTTTTCATCTACCTTCTCCTTAATCAATAAAATGTTTATTTAATTTTTAAAGAAAGAAGTTGTTAGAGTGAAATTATGAAGGAAACGAAAAGAAGAATTGATACTTACTATACTTACACAGTAAAATGAAGACAGGAGTTAATAATTATATTATAGAGAGTTAAAAACTTATTTCATAACACAAAAGATGATATTAACAAAGTAATTGCAGATTCTCTTGAAGTTGAAGAGTGGTTCAATATATATAGTGAAATTGAGAGTGATTATTTTCGTGAATATTCTTCAAATTTTTTAAATTAAAATTTCCAATGATAAAAGTTTTAAAATTAAAATTTCTAGATGGAAACTTATTTTTGTAGAGATAAGAAAAAAATGTTTCAGATATAGTATTGTTGAGAATTGAAAAGTTATTTTTTTAAATGGAAAGATAATAGATTGAATACTCTTTATTACGTAGAGAAAAATATTAGATATTTTTTTAAATGATAAGGGTATTATTAAAAAAAAATTAAAAATTTATTGCTTAGTAAAAATTAATTCTTTTATTGATTTGTGTTTTTATTCCTTTGTAAGAAAGCTTTTGAATCAATGATAAAAATAATAAATACATATTCAATGGATTGATTTGTAACGGAAAGCTGTTTGCTTTTTAACTGTAAAGAATTTAATGGAGTTAAATAGAATTTATTTTATATTTTCCTTTTTCACTGTAAGTACTATTTTTGTTTCCTTGTTATAAATAAGTCATTATTCTGCATGCAGCTCTGAAACTGAGGAAGAAGAAGTGGAAGCACCAAAAGGAAGACATATGGGTGTTGATTATTACAAGATCCTGCAGGTCGATACCAACGCCGACCATGACAACCTCAGGGCGGCTTTCATGAAGCTCAGCTTGAAATGGCACCCCATTAAGCACCCTGACAACGTAAACGAAGCTCAATCCAAATTCGAACAAATCTGCGAAGCATACGAGGTTAGGGTGTCATAAAAATTCAAACTTTTTACGGGATCATGAAGAATTCACGATGTTATTTCATTTTTGGGTTTTTATTCTGTGATAGGTGTTGATTGACCCTGAGAAGAGAGCTGTGTACGACAAATATGGGGAAGAGGTCGTGAAGGGTCAGGTGCCACCTCCTTCTGATGCTTCTGGTGATGCTGCGACGACACCGTTTCGTTTCAATCTCCGTAGTGCTGAGGAAATATTTGCTGAGTTTTATGGAATTTCGACACCGTTTACGTTTGTGGGCTTGCCAATATGGATGGCAATGGCAGGGGAACCATTTGTGGATTTTCTTTAGAAATGACGAGTGTGGGCCTTTTGGGGAAGGAGGAAGGGGAGTCTAATAACTTTGGTTTTTAAGATGGTTTTCATTCTGGTTTTCTTGTTGTAGTATGGTAGCAGAGAATAAAAAATTGTATGGATATGGGTTAGTGTTTCATTATTTGGTGACTGCTTTGCATGAAAAAAGTCGCACTTGAGAAGTTGCTACTTGATCTATTGTGCTCTTTGTTCAGTTGAATTGCATCTTTAGTTTTTACTGATTCACCTATCTTGCTGAGAATATGCTGCAAGAGTTCTTGCAGTTCTGGTTATTAGGTGTTTGTTGTAATCATTTAAATACTTTATGGCATAGTTCTATATATGTTAGTCTGTATAATTAATTACCTATAATTTCAGTTTTGAGGTTAAGGGATAAGTTTCTAAAATTTATGCAAGATTGAATCATGCACTGAACTTACCACACCATTGAATGCTCCCAGTGAAAGTTATGGCAGACATGATATGATCCCCCTATTTGTCCTGGTCAAAATTTCAGGAAGTTTGTGGTGTGTGAGCATTCCTAACATTTGTTCCCTCTCTCTTCAAGAACCATATAGATATACTCTCTGGTCTTAGCAAATTTCTTAACATATCAAATAATGTATTATTGCAGAAGTCTTGGGCCTACTCAAACCCCACCTCCTGTAATCTTAGGGTTTGTGTTGCTTAATATGATTACAATGTGTTCAGAATTTCATGATTTTGTACCTAAATTATAAAGGAGGAGAGTTCCTGTTCAATTAGTTGTGTTACGATTTCACACATATGCTTGTGGGCGAACCAAAATTGTTAAACGTGGCTCAAATTCTATAAAATAAAAGTCTTATAAACTTGTATCAGGATTAGTCTAGAAGAATGAAGAGATAATTGTAAAAAAATTTAAAATACTAAACCGACATTTACTAGCGAGTAATGGTGCCTATAAATACGACTTTGGTAAGAAGGTATAGGTAAGCTTTCTAGCTAAACAAATATCGAATCCCTTCTCTCAAGTCATTACTTCTCTTCAAATATCTCTGTATTCAGATGTTGTGTTTTGAATTTCACATTCCAGAGTTATTTTTTTTTAATATCTTAATATTATGAATTTTACTCTTTTTGGTTTACATGTGAGTAAAGTTTGGTATTCAATAAAAATAATAAAGTTAAATTACATATAAAAGAATATCTCAAAATATTAAATTTTAAGATTTTATATTAAAAATTATATCATAATAATTATTATGTTTGTCTTTTTTAGTGTTTTTAACAGTAATATTAAAGTCTGATTAATTTTGGAAACTGACTAAGAATAAGTGTGTTAACGTATGTTGAAATTTGTAAGCCAATTTGATTTTCTAGGGTTCGAACAAGAGTAAGAGAAAAACAAATTTTCAAATCCAACTCACTTGATCCATGGGTTAAGTAAGTTCGAACTGGGTTGTACTGGATTGACTCGCTAACTCACTTATATTATAAATTATATATTTTTTTAATATTTTTATTTATTTTTTGGTTAAATATGTTTTTAGTCTCTAAATTATTTTTTAAAATTGTGTTTCGTCTTTAAGGTAAACTTTGGACCAATTTAGTCCTTATACTTTATAGACTGATATAAATGATTCTCAATTATAAATAAAAATATCTTTTAAGAAGAAGAAAATTAGAAGAAAAAAAATGAAAAAAAGTAAAAGAAGCTTAGGAGACAAATGATAGGAAGTAAGAAACTATCAAGAAGATAAATAAAAAGATAAAAATAAATTCTGACACTTTATCAATAATTGTTTACACGAGTTTATAAAGTATAATGATGAAGCAAATCCAAAGTTTAACTCAGAAATGAAACACAGTTTTGATAAATAGTTCAAAGATTAAAAACATATTTATTTTTTTTAAGATGAAGATATTGAAAATGTTAAATAATAAAAAATAGTTCTAGATTTTTCAATTTGTTATTCTAATTTTCTTCATAAAAATAAAAATACTTTTGTAAATTTTTTTATTCAAAAAGTAAAAATATAAATAAATGTGGGTTGAGTTGTCAATCCACTTAACCCACCAACCCAGTGGATTGAGTCGGATTGTAAAATTTCTGACTCATCATAAAGTAAGGTGAGTTGAACTCACTCAATTTTAATTCAATCCATGGTGAGCCAACCTGATGAACCGGATTGACCCACTTTAACATGTTTAACTAAGAAAAGAAATCATTACATAAGTTCAACAACAATTAAAATAGTATTACACATTAGGACCTTTTTGTCAATAGTTAAAAATAAGAATTATTACATCACTTTTAAACCAAAATTTAAAAATAATAAACTTATGAATTCTGTTTTATGTATTGTTTTTAAAATCATTTTAATTTAAATATAAAATTTAAAGTCTCACTTTAATTTTTAACATGTTACACTACAAACAAAATAATGAAGAGACATATGAAATATTAATGAATATCATTGGTTGAATCATAGACTCAATTCTTATAACATTAATAGCATCTCCATGCCTTCTGACATTAATACATAGTTGCGGCTAGGCTCACGAAGCCTCAAGAAATGGCAAAACAAGTTCTTCTTCTACAATATTATGGAATGGATTACCGCTCCAGAGATGCCTGCAAGAAAGATTATTGCTGGAGGAAACTTTCTCCAGTCCCTCTATGTATAATCATAATAATATGATTATATTTATATGATATCTGCAATTTTAACCATTTATATTTTAAGTATTATTTTTTTCCAGTTATTTAAGTTTTATTTTTAAAAGTTCAAAAAATCTATAAATATACATTAGTATTATCAGAAGTATTTATTCAATTTTTAATTTAAATTACTTATATATACTTAATATTTATGCTCTTATTTACTTAAAGATCCAAAAATCTTCTATAAATAGACTTTTTTTTTTACTAAATCCTAAATTCTAAACGTTATATAAACAGTTCAGAGTCTCTACTGAGAAATCAACTTGAATATGTCAAGACCCTCCATTCCTAGCTTGGGAGATAGCTCTTTTTTTTTTGGTAAGAACACTTTCCATCATTCCTTATATCTCACAAAACTAACATAATTGAACCAAAATCACTTCCATGAAAAACAATAATTTTTAATAAAAAACAGTTATGTGAAAGTGAAAAAAATAATTTTAAATTAACTAATTTAAAAATAAAAAAGATTATAATTCAATCTGTATAATCTAAAATATCATTTTGGATGATACAAATTAGAAATACATTTCAACAATTATTCTCGATTATATGATTCAAAATATTGAAAAATATAAAAAGCAAATAATTCATAAGTGTATAATTTATGAAATCATATAATTTGAAAACGTTCTAAATCACTTAATCGGAAATCTTTCCAAGAAAACATAATGAAATTATATTTTTTTATAGTTTTCATGCCATATGGATATGGAAATCCAAGAAGAAAGTACAGTTAATCACTGCACTTTGTTATTTGGGCTTGACCCCAAAATGCGACCCATATCTCTTTTTCTTTTCCAGGAAAATCGACTCGGAACATTGTTTCATTAAATGTTAAAATGAAGGACACTGACTTAGAAATTTGTCAGTATTGTGATAAAACATTATTAGGAGAAATTACTCTAATATTTCATAAGATTAGGGTTAAATTACCCTCACAATCTTTCTATTCTTAAAATAATCACACACTTCTCTCATATTTTATATAAAATGATACATACACTCTCCTTAACTTTAAAAAGATACCCACATTTTATAATTTTAATAAATCACATTCATTTATTAAGTTACAAAAAAATATTTAATTACTTAAAAATCATTTCATCTTTTAAATTTTTTTAAATGACATTCATAAAAATGATCTATATAGTAAAAAATTCACTACCACCAATGCAAACAATTTATCTCATATTAACTATAATCATACTATCGAAAATAAAATTAGTATCTTACTGATATGATTCCAAATTATAAAGAACTTAGTTTATCATAAGGAGTTGTTACAATAAGAGGCAAACAATAAATGATATAAAAGAAACACTTATAAAAAGATTTGAAGAAAAAGAAGGGAGAAAAACTAGAGAAATGTATAAGAAATTGAAAGAAGACATTAGAAATATCAATAGTACTTGTAAATTTCTTGAAAAGAAAAATAGTTTAGTGTATTTTATAACTTTATCAAAAATAAACACAAAAGGAGAGGTGTTTGAATATAAGGATAGTAACTAATGAGAAGGGTCTTGTTTGGAAAGCTTGGGAGCATCTCCAAACATGGCCTAAACTATTCACCTTCCTCTCATGTGCATGAGTGTCGCACCTCTACTCTATAAATATACATTTCTTTCATTTCTATCATAACTTTGAAGCTTAAATAAGATTGTTAGAGCAAATTCTCTTTGAAGTTCAAGAGGTATTCCTCATTTTCTTTAAATCTTATCTTGAGTTTTCCTTAATTCAAGTGGTGATTGTCTTTTGCACTTATCTTTTCTCTTGAAAAGTGGCGTGTTCTTCATTCTTTGTCTTCTCTATGTTTTCTATTTCTTGTTCTTCTTTTGTTCCATATGTGCTACACCATATATGATCTTTTCCAAGCATTTGCACCGGTTAAAATTCAATTAAACTTCTTCTATGGCTTTCTATGCATGTATTCTTGATTTTTAATCGGTTGAGTTGAATTGTTTTGCAATTTCTAAGTGTGGGCCGAATTCGAATCCTAATATTTGGGGAAAAATCTGATTACATGTTCTTCCATGCAATTTTACATGATATTTTGATTTCATATACTTCTACACATATTTAAAAGATCCTACATCATGTTAGAATTAAGTCAATATTAAAAAGTTAGTTGCTGCAGTTACAGTTTTCTGTATTTTCTGTTTTGTATACTCTATATATACCAGACTTGTTTTTCTGGTATAGGTGAATATATGAGGAATATCTTTCTGTAAAATCTCTCTCTTCTTTTTTCTTCTATATGGTATCAAGAGCTAACACGATCCAAGGGTGTTAGAAGTTAGTCACTAGTGCAAGAAGCTACGTAAGTTTGTTCAAGATTTGTCAAGAATCATGGTTGGGCTGAGTGGGATGGTACAAGGAGCATTACTTGTGTTTGATGGTAATATGTTTGATGATTGGAGGATAAAGATGCTTGCCATCTTCGGTTTTCAAGATGTTGCTGAAGTAATTTATGAGAGGCTTGCTGAACCTGAATCTAAAGCCACTGATGAGGAGAAAAGAAATTACAAGGTGCAGCAGAAAGTTGATAGCAAAGCAAGATTTCTAATCTATCAATGTGTGAGTTCTAAGATTTTCAACAAGATATCAAAGGCAGTCACGGCTAAGCAAGCATGGGAAATTTTGAACAAAACATATGGAGATGGTGACAAGAATAAAAAGGTAAAACTGCAAACTTTGCATCGTAAATTTGAATTTCTGGTAATGGAAGAGAGTGAAACCATATCAGAATACTTTGATAAAATTCAAGAACATGTTAATGTAATGAGGGCATGCAAAGATAGCATTACTGATCAACAGGTTGTAGACAAGATTTTGAGGACACTACCTCCACGTTTTGATCATGTTGTAGTGGCTATAGAAGAGACAAGGGATCTTGATAAGATGGAGATTGAGGAACTGCAACATTCTCTTGAAGCTCACGAGTACAAAATCAATGAAAGGAGACATGTTCAAGAACAGGTTCTTCAAGCTCGTACAAATGGAAAATCAAAGGGAAAAAGCTTCAAAAAAGACAGCAAACAGAAGTATGATAAGAAAGATAGTGATACAAAATTTACCAAAGTGAAAAATCAGAAGTCTGTTGAAGGTAAAGAATGAAAATTTGATAAAAGGAAAATAAAGTGCTATAATTGCAAGAAGTTTGGTCATTTTGCCCGAGAGTGTTGGGATGGTGAAGGAGCTAAAAACAGACCAAAGAATCAGGCACAAGCAAATCTGGCTTAGGATGATATTTCAGATTCAGAAGCAGTCATATTAATGGCTAATACAAATGTTGATGTTCCAGACAACACTTCTTGGTATCTTAACTCAGGATGTTCAACACACATGACAGGGAGAAAAGACTGGTTTGTTCGTTTGAATGAAGTAAACCATGGAAGAATCAGGTTTGCTGATGGCAGTTGCTTACATGCTGAAGGAAATGGTCGTGTTGTTCTAAAAGGTTATGATGGCAGAGAAGTAATTGTAGAAGATGTGTTATATGTTCCAGGATTAAAAACTAATCTACTGAGTCTTGGTCAACTACTGCAGAAAGGATTTGCAATGACTATGGAAGATAATTCGTTGAATGTGTTTGATCAGTCCAAGAAACTAGTTATACATGTTGGTCTGTCTCAAAATAGAACATTTCAAGTCAAGATGAGTACACTGAAACATCAATGCTTTATTGCTGCTGAAAACAGGAGTGAGTGGTTATGGCATTTGAGGTTTGGACACCTAAATTTTAGAGATTTACGTGATCTAAGTCAACATAAAATGGTTGATGGGTTGCCTCAGGTGATAATTCCAGAAAAGGTGTGTAAAGAATGTGTACAGTGCAAGCAAACAAGAAATCAATTCTGTAAAAGGTTGCCTCAAAAGACAACCAAGAAACTAGAGTTGGTACATTATGATATATGTGGTCCTTTACAAGTTGAAACACCTGGTGGAAGTAGATACTTCATCATTTTTGTTGATGATCTAACAAGAAAAATGTGGATATATCTACTAAAGAAGAAAAGTGATGCACTTGCTGTTTTCAAGAAGTTTAAAAGTTTGGTTGAAAAACAGAATGGACAATATGTACAGACATTGAGGACTGATGGTGGTGGAGAATATACTTCTTATGACTTCAAGAAGTTCTGTGAAGAGGTTGGTATCACTCATGAGATAACTCCTCCATATACACCACAACATAATGGAACTGCTGAAAGAAGAAACAGAACTCTCCTAAACATGGTAAGGTGCATGTTAAAAAGCAAAGGTTTGCCTATGTTTTTGTGGAGAGAAGCTGCGTTGACAGCCACCTACATTTTGAACCGTGCACCCACCAAACGTCTTGAGGGGATTACTCCAGAAGAAGCTTGGACCGAAAGGAAACCTGATGTCACACATTTAAGAATTTTTGGCTCAATATGTTATCAACATATACCAGATCAGCTGAGACAAAAACTGGATGACAAAGGTATACCTCTTATTCTAATCGGGTATCACTCAACTGGCGGGTATAAACTTTTCAATCTTGAAAATCGAAAAGTCTCAATTAGCAGAGATGTTGTAATTGATGAGACATCTTGTTGGAATTGGACCTCAAGTAATCGAAAGGATGATCTGGGAGATAAGTTGCAGCCTAGTATCATTCTAGATCCTGTTATAGAAAGGGCAGAAATCATAACTACTGTTGGTGAACAAAGTGATCAACAAGTAAGAAAATCTGGAAGAATCACTCAATTGCCATCTCATCTCAATGATTATGAGTTGTTTAATGTCTCAGCAACCACATCAGAAGGAAATTTAGTGCACTTTGCACTAATCGCAGAAGCAGAATCTGTTGAGTTTAAAGATGCCATCAAGAATGCAGATTGGTTGAAGGCTATACATGAAGAAATAATCTCAATCGAAAAAAATTAGACTTGGGAATTAGTTGATCTACCTCCAAACAAAAGACCTATAGCTTTGAAATGGATTTATAAGAAAAAACTAAATCCAAAAGGTGAAGTGGTGAGACATAAAGCCAGGTTGGTGGAAAAAGGTTTTTTGCAAAAAGTTGGGATAGATTATGGTGAAATTTATGCTCCTGTAGCAAGGATTGAAACTGTTCGAGTCATTGTTTCAATTGCAACTTATGAGAATTGGTCTATGCATCAACTTGATGTGAAATCTGCCTTCTTGAATGGGCCAATTGAAGAAGAAGTTTATGTTTTGCAGCCTCAGGGTTTTGAAGTTAAGGAGCAAGAGCACAAAGTGTACAAGCTAAACAAGGCTTTATATGGCCTTAAACAAGCTCCAAGGACTTGGAATCTGCGCATTGACAATTTTCTCAAGCAAACTGGTTTTGAGAGATGTGTTACAGAACATGGTGTATATGTGAAATGTTTCCATACTGACAGAAGTGAAGAAAAATTAATTGTGTGTCTCTATGTGGATGATTTGCTAGTGACTGGAAGCAGAACAGATTTGATCACCCATTTCAAGTCTCAAATGTTGAATGAATTTGAGGTGAGTGACCTTGGTGAACTCAATTATTTTTTGGAAATTGAATTTCTTTCCACAGAACTTGGTACACTGATGCACCAAACCAGGTATGCGAAAGAACTGTTGTCTAACTTTTGCATGGATCAGTGTAATCCTGCAGCAACACCAGTTGAAGCTGGCTTGAATCTTGAAAAGGATAGTGATGAAGAGCAAGTAGATCCCACTCTCTACCGCAGGATTGTTGGATGTTTGAGATATTTGTGCAACACAAGACCTGACTTGAATTTTGGAGTAGGTTTAATAAGCAGATTTATGCAGAACCCGAAACTGTCTCACATGAATGCTGCTAAAAGGTTTTTAAGGTATCTACACGGTACCTCTGATTTTGGAATTGTTTTTCCAAAGAAAAAGCTGGATGAAGAGCTTAAGTTGGTTGCATACAGTGATGCAGACTGGTGTGGAGATAAGAATGACAGAAAAAGCACTGCTGGTTATGTATTTTTCTTTGGAGATGCACCAATATCATGGAGCTCTGTCAAGGAATCTATGGTTGCATTATCTTCTTATGAGACAGAATATATTGCAGCCTCAGAAGCCGCATGTCAGACAGCTTGGTTAGGAATGTTGTTGAAGGAAATGAAGGTTGATTTGATACAGCAACCAACACTCTATGTGGATAACAAATCTGCCATAAATTTAGCCAAACATCCTGCTTCTCATGGTAGAAACAAGCACATTGAAACAAGATTCCATTTCCTACGTGAACAAGTCAACAATTCCAAACTTAAAATTTTGTATTGCAAGTCTGAAATACAACTTGCTGATGTGTTTACTAAAGCTCTAAAGGGTGAAAGATTTAGATATCTTAGAGATTCTATTGGTCTTGTTAGAATTTTGACTTAAGGAGGTGTGTTAGAATTAAGTCAATATTAAAAAGTTAGTTGCTGCAGTTACAGTTTTCTGTATTTTCTGTTTTGTATACTCTATATATACCAGACTTGTTTTTCTGGTATAGGTGAATATATGAGGAATATCTTTCTGTAAAATCTCTCTCTTATTCTTTCTTCTATACATCACTTGTAATGTTTCTTAGACATGCATCACTTACCAATCCTTTTATCCTTTTATTATTAACAAATTATTAATAAAGTAAAAATCGTAATTATATATATAAACCACTAAATAGATATACTTAACCTCGTCAATACTATAAAAGTGTATACAATTGTGAATATATTAGTGACAATGTCTAAAATAGATTTTGGTGACCTTAAAACCATGAAGATTGGTATCATTTGTTGTGTGGTCCTCTAACAGTTCTCAATGAAGAATTTAAATTGGGTGAGATTTTCAGTTGCAGATGTATCCAATAATAAATGAAGCAATATTTTGAAAATTTTAGAAAGTAATTTTTGTATGTTGTGCACATGTATTTAACAATGCCGAATAGTATAAGACGACTTTAGTAAATGATTTTTTAATATTTACCCACATTTTCACATTAACTTTTTAATGATATGTTTTACCAATTTTCAACTGTCACTTAATATGAAAGATGCGGTGCTTCAACAACTTGAATTTATAGAATATCTTGCAAAAAAAAAATTTGATAATTAAACAATATAAATTATCTATTCAAAATTAATGATTTTACTAAAATCATTAGATAAATAAAAAATGTAATAATTACATATGGAATATTTTATACTAACTATTATGATCATAATATTAAGCAACATAATTATAATAATTATAAATAAATAAATAAAATATTAAATTACAAAATTTTATAATTAAAAGAAATTAAAGTCTTAACCTCCTGTATAATTATAGAAATATTTGATAATCGTCAAATATTTATCAGCAAATAAAATATTAATTAAATAAGTAATCTTAAATTTTTTAAAATTTAGTTAAATAATATTAGTTTAAAAGGAAATAAATAATAAATAATAAAAAATAAAAATAATTAAATCAAGAAACACTATAAAAGGTGAAACTATAAATAAAACCAATTAGATATAATTTTAAAAAAACAATTCTAGTGCTCTAACTTAAGGGTTGTCATATCTCTTAACTACAATAATATACACACAAACACACACACACATATATATATATATATATATATATATATATATATATAAAATAAAATGTTTCTCTACTTTTTTAAGAAATCATATAAAATTCTCTTCACTTCTCATCACTCATGATTAGATTATCAATGAAATCAAGATATTTCATTTACTTCATGAGCTAAGTTGCTTAATACTTCAATCCTAAGAACTTGATACTATTTTAGGTATCACACACACTCATGAGAGGGGTGTATGTATATATATATATATATATATATATATATATAATCAATAACATATCACATCATCATTACAATTATATAGTGTGTTTGAGTGATTTTTTCTATCTTAAACAATTTCATATTTGATAATTGGAAAAGATTATCCTTGCTCACGTGGTCTCGTGCCGTTTGAGCAAGATACTTCATGATAAGAGTATAATCAAATATGTTTTCTCCTTGTTCAAATGCGCAACTCTATGAGTGTTTGAGTGACTATGTCCCCACTTGAGCACGAGGAGATATTAGCATGATTTCCTAAGATTTCAAAACCCATGCACATTGTCACTAACTTTACTTGAATGATTATCACTTTGCTTGAGCAAAATCCTTCCAACAGAAAAAAAAAAAGTGTCTAAACTTCTGTCTCATTCAAGCTATAAACTTTCACTTGAACTAAATCGTTTGAGCATTCACCTTGTCACTTGAGAAAAATAATTATTTTAGACATCACTTAAGCGGTGAGCTATTGCTTAAGCGATATTAATCATAAAAACACTTACTCTTCATATTAAAAGAAAATCACTACAAAATAACCCAATTCAAAAGATATTCTAAAACCATCCAAATCATCTATTATATTGAAAACAACTTTATATTTATTATAATTTATTCTTCAAATTATTTTTAGTTTTAAATTAATTTATATTTAATGGTTTTCTTGTAGTGAAATTTTTAAATTTATTTAATAAAAAATATATATATTTGAATGCATGTAATTTTTTTCAACTATTATAAAGAACTAAAAAAATAAATCAAATAATTATTATTAAAAATCACTTTTGATTATTAATCATAAAATAAAATAGATGTAAAAAATCTCATACCACATTATATACGAACTGAATGGGATGAAGGGATATTGATATATAACTTTTTTTTCGTGAATTTTAATCAATAATCTTATCTAGATTAAGTATCACACATCTAACATATCTGTTTAAGAACTATTTCACGTGGCATTTAGTTTTTTATATTACCTACATATTCTACTACTAATATAAAAATCTCAAATAATCAATATAAAAAATTATTTAACATGTTTGTTTAAAGCCTTTTATGGGCACGAATGATGAGATAATTATCCATGTTTGGAGTCTCGTAGCAGTTAGCATTTGTTTGTCGGCCAAGACATAATCAAACATTTTCTTTTAGGTACACCATACATTACTGCTACTTTTATGACATTTTGTTTTATTCTTCAGTTCCGTGTTCAACTTCATCACACTGTTTTGCCAACCAAACAACAAGGAACCTTTTACTTTCATATTTTTAATTAAAATGATAAGTTATTTACAGTCACATAATTATCATATCATAAGGAAACAATATACATACTCACAAAATCATCATATATTAAGGGTATGGTATTTGATTCACTTCTTTCGTATTGGATTTAAAAACTTCTTAAAATAGAATTTAAACACATTCTAATTCTTCTTTTTCCTCCTTAAGTAAATTGAGTATCTATAACCATTTTTATGGAAAAAAATTACAAGATTGCATGTTTAATATCATTAAATACAAACAAAAGTAATAACCTATGAATTTGAAAGAGTAAAATATGTTTTTCATATAAAAGATTCGAAAATTTTTGGTGTTAGAAAACTATTGATTGGTTTTTATTCAATAGATTTTTTCCGTTTTAGTTTTGACCAACTTCACACAAGTTGTTGGGATTATTTGACATGGATAATTAAATTAACGTGATGATTATTTTGCTTCACATAGTTTGTTTTTCATACAACGCAGGCAACTAGAGCACAAAAAAAAAGTCCAAATTTTTTTTAGTATTAATATATTTTTATTAAATTAATTATAAAATTATGTTTGAGAATAAAATTTAATTAAAATATTATGAGTGTTTTTTAATTTTTATTGGTACTAAAAATGATATTTAATAAGTTAACAACTTTTTTCAATAAATCATAATTTTCTTTAAAAAAAGATATTTGTTAGTTAATACTAATGGTTAAAGAAGCTACATAATTTTTTTTTCTATTATCTTATCAATTGGATTCTATTTTCTTTCTGTGACGTCTCTTTTTCAATCTTAATTCTAGAGAAACTCTGACTTCTTGCAATCTCCAATCATCTCTTTCAAAATCAATCACAACTGTGATCTAGAGAGGGAGATGAGTATTGCTACTCGATAAATTTCACTTTCAGGTAAGTTTTGTCTCTTGAGGTTAAACTTGCATGTTTGGGAAAGCTATAAGATTTCATACTTCACAAATAAGAGATACTTTATTTGAATTAGCTGAAACTAGTAATGATCCTAAAATAAAAAGTGAAGTTGATTGTTTAACAACTTATGAGTTAGAAAACTTTGAATTTTTGTTAGGCATAAACATTTGGTATAACATTTTATTTGCAGTTAACTCAGTTAGTAAGAATTTACAATCAAAAGATATGTGCATTGATGAAGCTATTGAACAATTAAAAGGTCTTCTTTAATTTTTTGAAAAGGACAAAGAAAATGAATTTGAAAATGCATTAATTTCTGTCAAGGAAATTGCTATTGAAATGGATATAGAGCCTAAGTTTCATGAGAAAATGTATTAGTCATAGAAAGAAGCAATTTAATGAAAATATTGAGAATGAAATTGTAAAATCTCTTCAAGAATCATTTAGAATTTGATTACTTTTTGTATGTTGTAGATAAAACAATTACCACACTTCAAAGTAGATTTGAACAATTTAAAATATATGAAGATATTTTTTATTTTTTTATTTAGTGTTAAAAATTTAAAGTCACTAAATTGTATACTTTTGAAAGAAAAATACTTAAACCTTGAAAAGTATTTGAAACATGATAATTTGTTGGATCTTGATGGATTGAATTTATTTTCAGAATTAAATATCTTAAAAGAAATTATAAGATTGGAGAATGATAAACCAATTGACATTCTTAATTATATAAAAAGAATAGATTCTTTTCCAAATGCATATATAGCTTATAGAATAATGTTAACAATTCTAGTATCATTTGCTTCAGTTGAAATTTTTTTTTCAAAAAGTAAGATAATAAAAACTTATTTAAAATCAAGAATGTCTCAACAAAAATTAAAAAGTCTTATTATCTATTGAAAAATAAATGATGAATGAAATTAATTATAACAATTTAATAGATAATTTTACATAAAAAAGTTCAAAAAATAAATTTTAAATAAAATTATAATATATTTTAACATAATTTTTTTATTAATAAATAAAAAATCTCATTTTTAATTTTTTTTAAGCTTACTAAAATCTTTATATTTTTAAAAAAAAAATTAGGCCTCCTAAAGTATTACAATGTGATTTGAAAATTTTTATTTTTTGCAAAAACATGTCTTTTTTTTTGTTTTTAGTACATTTAGCTAAAATTTGATCGATTTATGTAGATCACATTTTTACCCCGTCTATGGTTTTAATGCATCATTTCAATTATCATCATTTAGTGATGGTGAGATATTAAATTTGATAATATTTTATGATGTTTAGTGACAATCAATTGGTATCTTCTAAAATTACTCGAGAAAGTTTTTTTATTAAAATTTTAAAAAATCCTATAGACTAAAATCCACAAAAAATATTGTAAAGGATATATTCCATTTATTTTTACTAGTCTTTTTCTATTAAGGTTTTAAAAATAATAGAAACTTCAAATGAAAGTAGTATTGCATGGGATCACATTCAAATTATTTTTCTTTGTTTTACTAATTTTTAAATTCAAACTATTAATTAAAGATGTTATTAATAAAAATAATATCATCAAATCATTAAGAAAACTACCTAAAATTTATCCCACAAATTAATATATGTTATAACCGATAAAAAGAAGCCACAAACCCATCTTCTCTCTTTTTAGAAGAACCTTTAACCTCCTATCATGGATCTGTTGTATGTTATAAGTTTTTTTTTCAGGACAAAAATTAAAAGGTTGAATTCAAAGATTATGTATAATAATCTCTAGCAGTTTTTAGTCTCTAAATTTTTTTTAATTTTAATAAAGACTTTTACTGTACAATTGTTACAAGTTAAACACTGTCAAAAAGATTGTTAATAACCATAAAAAGTTTTTGAACTTAAACAAAAAAGTTGTCAAAATTTGCTATATAAAAAAAGAAGATATCAAATAAATAATTTGCAATCAATTTAATCATCTACATCTAATAATCTACATAGCAGTTAATAATCAACTTAATGAAATTAATTAAAACTCAAACAGAAATAAATCTATTATATAAAGATAAAAGATAGTTTTACTATTGTCTTATCCTAACAAAGTATTAAAATATTTTATAAGATTATTTTTTATCCAATTTAGTGTATACAGTATAACTTTTTTTCTGTTCTAAGAAAGGGTCCACAGCTGAAAGGGATAATTAGGTATATGGGAAACATAATTAGGAGTATGACAGTAGAAGCATTGCTGTGTATGGAATTCTTCAATCATGATAACATCTTCTCCACATTCTACAGTGATGGTAGGTTCTGTGAGTTGTAATATGCACTGCATCATATTTTAGGTTTTCCTCAGCCATATTTTTCAACACCACTTTAACTTTGGGCAACAAAGTCGAGTCAAAAAGAAGAAAACCCAACTAACATTTTGTAAATTTGTTGGTCATTTTAATTAATGATTCATCAAAAACAATCATTCATTGGAAACTAATCAGAGTACCTTTTCTCATCTGTCAATGCCACTCAATTCAATCAATAGAGGTCCTCCACTACTTCTAAGGTTTAACAGTGTGCTTTGTGGAAAATTTTGTCCAACTCTTATAAACAAATATCCTTTAACTATGTCTTTTCAGATGCAGATATCAATGAAGTGGCACTTCTTTTTTCATTATAAAGTCTTTAGTGTAAAAAGATAATGTTCAAAAGTTAAGATCCACAAAAGTATATGACATGATAGAATATAGACTCATCCAGACTCTTGAAACTTGGCTACATGAGTGAAAGTGGAAGTACATGTAAAATTCCATGTTTAGGGACCACAGTGCAGCAAGGGGTTATCTATTGGTTCTGGAATAACATGAGGAAGGATATTCTAATTCAATCATCATACTGATTACTGATTGATCCATGTTCTGGGATGAAAAAATAATTTTAAAGTTATTTCATGTTATAATATAATGTTAAATTTTAATAAAATAATAGAATGAAAATGATTTCTGATATATAAAAGAAATCCTAACTGAGGGGTTTAGCGGATTAAAACATGTATTAGCAGTTAAGATCCTGTGAAAAGTTTGAAACTCATGTGGTTGACATGAATTAGTTAAACTGCTAATGTTGTGTTTACAGTAAAGGGTATAAGGGTAACATGGTTCAATCATGTAGGAAGTTTCAAGAGCAGGTAACAGGAACACAAAATATTATGTGTAAATAAACTGAGATTTGAATAAAAAATGTTTAAGATGGATTTAGGCTAAGTAATGATTTGACAGTTTAAAATAATAAATTTGAAAAGAGCACTGATAATTGTTGCCAAAAGAGTCAAAAAAAAGGGAAACAGAAAGTTGTTAAATTGTACAGTGACACAGGTTGCCACACAACCCTTGAAAGGTACAGCAGGGAGAGTTTCAAAGTTGTCTTTATGCGTTCAAACTTTCAAACTATTCGACCACACCTCTGTGTCTGTAAAGTTCAGTGTTCAGACCACACAGGAATTTGGAACCCATGTTATTATTTTCAACTACTCACTTTTTGGTTTTTGGCTTCCACCTTGACTCAGAGTCTTACACATTTGTCTTGGTCCCAAATTTCCTAAATATTTTTTCTGTTATTACTGTATTCTCACTCTTCTTTTTAATTTCCACAATTCAATCTTTTCCTCTCATTATATGGTTTATTTCTTACATATTTTAAAAAATAATTATCCAACTAAACTACACTATTTGTTTTTTGTTTTCAGATCTTGTGAGAGATATAATAAATTTTCTTTTATAAATTTTATAAGCATAATATACTTTTTAATTTTTTACATGAAATTTAATTAGTAATTTCTTTATCACTTCTATTTCCAAATATCTGCAATTTTTATCTAAATATTCAGTTTTATGTACATTTGACTTTTGTTTTTACATTTTATTATTTTAAATTAACTTTTTACAATATCTAGATTAATATATTTGGATTTAGATTTAATTGGTTTAAAATAAAATGAATAAACTTTTGCAAAATTAAGAGTTTAACTTAAATTTTTAATTTTAAAAGTATGAATAGAAAAATTGCACTGCTACAGAATAACCAATTAACGTCGGCAGTCTACGTCGGTTAAAACACAAACGACGTCGTAGAATGTTTGAATTGACCATTCTACGTCGGTTAAAACATACAACCGACGTAGAATATTTTGTATTGAACATTCCACGTCGGTTCTGCAAATAACCGACGTGGAATGGCAAAACTACTACGTCGGTTGACGTCTTAACCGACGTAGAACGTTTGGCGTTGCACTTATGACGTCGGTTATATTATAACCGCCATAGAAAGCTCATTTTTTTAATTTTTATTTGCATTCTCTCTGAAGGAAACCCTTCTCTTACTGGCCTTCTCCCTCTTCGCTCTCCGCCATGGACATCTCTTTGCGATTCACAGTGCTCTTCGCAATCTTGATCCTCGCAATGCTCTGCAACCCGAGGGTGACCGCCTTTGAAGGACTGGAAGCAAGCTTCACACCTTCCACAACGGCAACTACACCGTCGACTCCACAAGAACTCCAAGAACACTCGTTCTTCTCTCACACAACACTCCTCCCTCCGATCTTGTCCCATCTCGGCTTCCTTCCACGAGCTAGCCACGGCGGCTCCTTCACTCTCTGAATCCGCGGCCACCGCTGCCTTTGCCTGGACCGGTCCTTCTACGATCTTCACTCCATCAGATGCCTCCCTCTGCACCTGCTTCTCTTGCTCTTTCTCTAACCTCCTTCGTGAGCACTTCCTGGTCTCTTCACAATTGATTATATGCAGAGACTTGCTTTTGGTACCAAGATCGAGACCTTGAGTCCAGGCCGTTGCATCACCGTCACCTCTGATTCGGTCAATAGAAAGACCGGCACAACTGCTAGTGCTAAGGTCTTTCTCGAAAGGGGGGAGATCACATTTTTAACGTCGGTTCAATTTAAACCGACGTTGAAAATATTACTTTTAACGTCTCCTTATTCAACGTCGATTTTGGGGCCGTCGTGAAATTATTCCCAAAATCGACGTGGATTGTGCTTCGTGTAGCAGTGTTGCTGACAAGTAAATAAGAGAATTAAAATCACACATTAATAATAAAGGAAGAAAATAAAATATTGATAAGTAGAAATAATAAAGTTTCGTGTTCGATCTTATGGTAGAAAAAGGTATTGAATTAGTGAGAATCATAATTCAGGAAAAAATATATATTTTATTAGATTGAAAATATAAAATTATATTTATGAATTTAATTTTATATTAGTTGGAAGTTAAATTTAAAGTATTCGATTCTTCTCAATAATCCATGTGGAAATGTTTTGTGAATGTTTTCTATATATTTATAAGGACATTTTAAATCATCTATATTGATGGTATAAATATAAAAGGTTTCATTAGTGATGTTTGATAGAGTAGATAGGAAAGAAGTGATGGTAGAAAAAAGAAATAAATTAATTTTTAAATGCATATTTTCATTTATAAAATGCACCAACAAAGGATAAAATCTAATCCACCTAAAATTTCACAAAAATGATGTCTACAAAGGAAGATTATATGAACATGAATTTGCAAATTTGGAAATATATGGAACAACTAATGGTTAAAAGGGAAGGAGAGAAAGAAATGGAAAAAGGGATTTGTTTGTGTAAAGGGCAAATAATGGGAGGTAATGTTCTTGTGCATATATTCTATTCTAGACGTGTGGTGTATAAATGTTTGCATTACTAAAGTTGAGGTTTTACTAAATATAAAGGTAGAAGTGTAAGTTTGAGATGTGTTTTACCAAAATGGAATTCCGTGGGTATATGAAAGTAACAGCACAATTGTCCTTGCATATCATTTTCTGGGTGTGGACCAAATCTCACTTTCACAACCACAAAGGTCATCACTCACTCTTGCCCTCCCATTCTTCTAATCTTATAGCCAAATAATTGACACTCTATTCTCCATTTTTCCATTCATCCTTCTCTCTCTCTCTAACTTAATTCAGTCAAACATGCACAATGTAATCATTAAGAAAAGCTAAACCCTAAAAACCATTTCAATATTCTGCTTCAAATATTAGAAGTATTTTTCTATAAAGTATGTAATTTAACCAAAAATCATCTTCCAATTTTTTTCCTCACTAATAAGATACTTCAAGTAGTTTTTCATGTGTATTTGAATTCCTTAATTAAGATATCTGGTTTGGTTATAGATTACTATCATTTTATCCTAGGAGAAGAATTCTAATTAAGTACTATAAAGAAGTTCTATGTACTTCTTGGTTGAAAGAAACAAATATAAGATTTGTTTAAAAATCAATTTTAATGTTTAGTGTTAATGAAGCATTTCTTATTATATTCTTTGGAGAGAGAGAGAGAGATAGAGAGAAATTATTTATTGTCAAGTGAATGTACTGTATTAGAAATTTTGGATTATGTTGACTACATGACAAACTAGCTTACAGTGGAAAAATGATTAAGAATAGATTAATTAATAGCTAAAAGAATAAATAAATAAATAAATGAGTGATTGAATTACGTGTGTTTGTTAATGTTTTTTTTTATAAAATTTAATTTAAATATGTAAAGTATTTTATAAAAATAAAATGTAAAGTAATTAAGTATGCATATATGTTTGATTAAAACAAAATAGTTGTTTAGGCGAAGATAGAAAATTATTTTAAGGAATTAGCCGACCACTAATGAGTCCAATGTTTGTAATATTTTGAAGCTGTCATGCCTGAACTGCTTTTGAGATCATGGCGCCACCATCTTTGCTTGGTAATATTAAACACTAGCCAATAAGTTAAAAAGTATTGCAAACTATATAAAAAAGTGTGTAAAATAGATATGCATCAAATCACAATGTGAATTTAGTAAAACTAATGTCAGAGAATGATGTACAGAATGCATTTGTTTAAGTATTAATGAGAGTATAATTTGTTTGAAGTATTAATGCATTCTTTTCTTAATAAATGGTTGAAAATGGAAAAAAATTAATTTAAATTTAAGAATTGAATACAAAAGGAAAAATATTCTTTGTCATTCACTTTTCCAAATATTCACTTGATAATCACTTCTTTAATAAAATATTATACAATAATAATAAAAGTAAATATAAACTAAATATTATAATAAAATAATAATTTCATAATGAATTGAATGAAAGAAAAAAAAATGAGAAAGATATCAAAATCCATAATAAAATTCCAAAAGTGTTAATCAGGAATAGGATGTTGTGGAGCTAAATATCCATGCAAGAGCATAAGCCCTTGATTGGACATTGGACATTGGAAAGGAAGAGAGAGACAGTGGTGATCTTGACCCGAGAAAAACCTTGCAAGAGAGAACAGAGCAGAAGAGGAGATCCATGTGTTCGTGCTACTTCATTCACACTACACTCAGAAGAATATAGCAAAATAAGAACTCATGCCATAGCCATGCTACGTTGTGAACTGTTATGTTACTGTGTTTCTTCCTTCCTGCACTTTCTCCACGTCTCAAAATAACTCATTATCCCGAAACACACGCAGTACCACAACCATGCTTCACCATCACCAGCTCCTACTTCTGTTTATGCTTCTTTTTCTCTCTCTAAACTCCACTCTCTCTCTTAACCAAGAAGGTCTCTTCCTCCTCCAGGCCAAGCTCCAACTCTCCGACCCCTCAAACGCTCTCTCCAATTGGAACCGCCGTGACGCCACCCCATGCAACTGGACTGCCGTCATATGTAGCGGCGCAAACGGCGCCGTCACCTCCCTCAGCCTCTCCAACCTCGACCTCTCTGGCCCCGTCCCCGCCGCCGCCCTCTGCCGCCTTCCCTCCCTCGCCAACCTCTCCATGGCCAACAACAACCTTAACCTCACCCTTCCCTCCGCCGCGTTCTCAGCCTGCGCCGCCCTTCGACACCTCGACCTCTCCCAGAATCTCATCTCCGGCCCACTCCCCGCCTCCCTCGCCCTCCTCCCCGCCCTCGAAACCCTCGACCTCTCCTCCAACAACTTCTCCGGCGAGATTCCGGCTAGCTTCGGCCAGTTCAGGCAACTCCGGAACCTCTCCCTCGTCAGCAACCTCCTGAACGGAACCATTCCCTCTTCCCTCGGCAACGTTTCCACGCTCAAAACGCTTCACCTCGCTTACAACGATTTCTTCAACGCAGGTCCCATTCCTCCTTCTCTGGGCAACCTCACGAATCTCGAGGAGCTCTGGCTCGCAGGATGCAACCTTGTGGGTCCTATTCCACCTTCTCTGGGGAGCTTGACGAAGCTTACAAACCTCGACTTGTCCACGAACAAACTCGTCGGAAACATACCTGAACAACTTGTGTCGGGTTTGCGCAGCATTGTACAAATCGAACTCTACCAGAACGCGCTCTCCGGCGAGTTGCCACGCGCCGCGTTCGCCAACCTTACTAACTTGGAACGGTTCGATGCCTCCACGAACGAGTTGACTGGGACGATTCCGGACGAGTTGTGCGGGTTGAAGAAACTCGGATCGCTCATCCTGTACGCTAATAAACTCGAGGGACCTTTGCCGGAGAGTATAGTGAATTCGGAGAACTTGTACGAGTTGAAGTTGTTCAACAACTCCCTCGCTGGGTCGTTGCCCAGTGGGTTGGGTGGAAACTCAAAGTTGCAGATTTTCGACGTTTCGTTTAACCGATTCTCCGGCGAGGTTCCTGCGGGATTGTGCGGCGGAGGAGTGTTGGAAGAGCTGATTCTGATCTACAATTCGTTTTCCGGGAGGATCCCTGACAATCTCGGGGAATGCAAGAGTTTGAGAAGGGTTCGGCTCAGGAACAATAACCTTTCTGGAGTTGTGCCGGAGGGGTTATGGGGTTTGCCCCATTTGTATTTGTTGGAGTTTGTCGAGAACTCCCTTTCTGGGTCGATTTCTAATAGGATTTCCGGGGCGCGGAACTTGTCAATTTTGTTAATTTCGGGAAATAAGTTTTCTGGGTCGATTCCTAAGGGGGTTGGTGAATTGGTGAATCTCGGAGAGTTTGTTGCTGATAATAATAGTCTTACTGGCCGGATTCCGACAAGTGTAGTTGGGTTGGGTCAGTTAGATAGGCTTGTCCTCAGAGACAATCAGCTTTCTGGAGAGATTCCTGCTGGTGTTGGTGGTTGGAAAAAGCTCAATGAACTTGATTTGGCGAATAATAGATTGGATGGGAGTATTCCCAAGGAGTTATCGGACTTGCCTGTGCTTAATTATCTTGATCTTTCTAGTAATAGGTTATCTGGTGTAATTCCAATTGAGCTGCAGAATTTGAAGCTGAACTTGCTCAATTTGTCGAACAATCAGCTTTATGGGGAGATTCCTCCCCTGTATGCCAATGAGAATTATAGAAAGAGTTTTCTTGGGAATCCGGGTCTGTGTAGTTCTCTCTCTGGACTGTGTCCAAGATTGGATGAGAATGAGGGTAAGAGCAGGAAATACGTGTGGATTTTTCGGTTCATATTTGTGCTAGCTGGGATTGTGTTAATTGTTGGGGTGGCTTGGTTCTACTTCAAATTCCGGGACTTCAAGAAGATGAAAAAGGGGTTTCACATTTCAAAGTGGAGGTCGTTTCATAAGCTGGGTTTCAGTGAGTTTGAGGTTGTTAAATTGCTAAGTGAGGACAATGTTATAGGGAGTGGAGCATCTGGGAAGGTTTACAAAGTTGCGCTGAGCAATGGCGAGGTGGTGGCTGTGAAGAAATTGTTCGGAGCACCCAACATGGGAGATGGATCTGTTGATTCTGAGAAGGATGGATTTGAAGTTGAGGTTGAAACACTGGGTAAGATTCGGCACAAGAATATTGTGAGACTATGGTGTTGCTGCAACAGTAAAGATAGCAAGCTCTTGGTTTATGAGTACATGCCAAATGGGAGCCTAGCTGATTTGTTGCATAGTAGCAAGAAAGGCTTGTTGGATTGGCCCACGAGGTATAAAATTGCTATTGATGCTGCTGAGGGACTCTCGTATTTGCATCATGATTGTGTCCCCCCTATTGTCCATAGGGATGTCAAATCTAGCAATATCTTGCTAGATGATGAATTTGGAGCAAAAGTAGCCGATTTTGGAGTTGCCAAAATTGTGAAGGGAGCCAACCAAGGTGCAGAATCCATGTCTGTGGTTGCTGGATCTTATGGTTACATTGCACCAGGTACAAACTTAAACCTGAATTATCAAACTTTACTTTGATAACTAATAAATTCATCCAATATCAACTAAACATGAACCTGCCTGACATGGTAGGGTAATCAATGAGCTTGTAGACTGTTTATGTGTTAATTTATGTGCATTGTTAACTATCTGCATAGATTTATTTGGATTTGTTGGTTCAATTTGATGCAGAATATGGTTATACTCTTCGGGTGAATGAAAAGAGTGACATATATAGCTTTGGTGTGGTAATTTTGGAGTTAGTAACAGGGAAGCCCCCTCTTGATCCAGAGTATGGGGAAAAGGATCTAGTGAAATGGGTTTACTCCACATTGGATCAGAAAGGACAAGATGAGGTGATCGATCCCACTTTGGATACTCAATATAGGGAAGAAATGAGTAAGGTACTAAGCGTGGGGCTTCTTTGCACTACCTCTCTTCCTATAACTCGTCCTTCAATGCGTAGAGTGGTGAAAATGCTGAAGGAAATCACTGCACCAGTGCTTCCCAAATCCTTGAGTGGAAAACTCTCTCCTTATTTTCAGGAAGAGACCTCTGATAATGATCATCAAGGAAGCTTAGTTTGAGCCACATCCTGAAAATCAAGATAATCAGTTTCAATATTCTCTTCAGCTTTGCTAAATTGGTACTTAAAACTTAGTTTTTGCTTAGGCAATAGTACTTGAAACACCAATTGTAAGAAATGGTAACAAACTTTTCAATTTCAGCAGTATCATCATCTTCAATTCCAGCTAAAAATGGTATAATGAAATTTTCAGTAGAATATATTATGTTCCACTTTGCATTAAACTAATAATATTTTTGCAGGAAACTGTCATATACCAATCTTTATCACTCATTGCCGTCCATATCAAGTTGCTTTGCCTGTTTATTTATTTGTGTTGCGCTACTCATTAATAGCACTGTCACTTGACATTACAGAAGACCAAATATCCAACCCCCATTCATCATAGTACTGTTTCAGCAGATGCTATCAACACTTCTGTACAAAATTTAAGAAAAATATTTGCTTTTGTGATATTTTTATATTGAAAAGGAACACTGTAATGGGCTTTCAGTTATTCAAAACACTATTTGCTTTTGTGCAAATCAATTAGGGTGGTTTCTTCTTCCACCCAGCCCTCTCATAGTTGCCTGATCCAAAATAAATAAAAAACATGTTTACTTTAAATTATGTAATCAGAAATAAAAAATTATATGTTTATTGTAAATTATTTAATTCAGAATAAAAAATTGTTTCAGATTAATTATTCTAATTTTATGATAATGATATACTTATTCTGAAGAGTTGATTTCGGAATTGCCAATTTTATCCATACATACAATTTGATAACTTATTTTGCTATCATCTTTTTTTTATTCTTTAATAAATAAAAAATAATTCATTTATTTAATAAAATAAGTAGTTAATTGATTTTTATTTTAAAATAATTAAATATCTTTTTTCAAAGTAATTAAATAATTTTTTTTAAATAATTAAATAACTTTTTTCAAATTCAAATTTAAATTTAAATTTAAAAATAAAAAATACATTAAAAATATTTTTAAAAAAAATTAAATTAATTATTAATAATAAAAAATTCATATATAACATAATATTACTAAAAAAAAGTTGAACATACTTTAAGTGCATGTATTTTCATTAGTAATTATAAAATATATTATTTTGAACACAATTTTGATTTTTAGAAAGCTTAATTTAGAAAATAGTATAAAAATATAAGAATATTATATTCCTTTTAAAAGTATACAGGTGTCATAAGTATGGATGTAGCAAGAAACAAAATGAATGAAAATTGGGTTTGTTTTACTGTTTCAGTTACAAAGTGCAACATGTGAACAGTGAAACACATCACAATTGGTTTATCGGGACTTTTTTTTTTTTTTTACATTTTCATCCGCATCTTTTCCATGAATTAATATAATGTGTTACATTTACATTAATGTTTTGTTTGGATTGGTAGAAGTTCAAATAAAAGGGAAAGAAAGAAAAGTGAGATTATTTAAATAAAAGAAAAGTGAGTGAAAAATATGTGTAAATGAGTGGAAAGATTAAATTTGATTAGATTGATGAGAAAGAAAAAAAATAATGGTATTAAATATGAAATAACCAAATGTTTTTAATTAAATTTTAAGATGTAATATAAATTTAAACTAAAAATGATAAAAATAATTTTTGAGATGAAAAAAATTTGTAAAACTAATTTTTATTAAACTAAATATATTTAATGATCTTGAAATGTTTCACTTGAATCTTAACGTTAAATTATATTAAAAAAAATATAATATTTAAAATTAAATTTGGAAAATAATTTAAATATATAAAGATATAAAATAGTAGGCAAATAACATTACATTAATTAAAATAAAAAATACATAAAATTGAATTGAACAATAAGTTCAATTAAATATAACACTACACCATGTTGTCTTTTAATTTTTAAATTTGGTTTTAAACTTTATTATTGTGGTGATTCACATACTCCAAAGATAATGAATTCACATTCACTTGTAGTTCTTGTATTCTTTATTGTTAGGGTTAAATACCATTCTGTATTTGATTTAATATATTAGGATTTTGGAGAGGATGGCAATTATGTTGTTTAACCTCCACATCTTCTTCTTTACTTACATGAATTTGTTTATGAGGCTCATTTTGTTGGACTTGGTAATCCTTGCTATGCTGTCACTGACCAACTATGTTTATCACATTTAATTTTTTTCTATGATCTCTCATTTAGGAAATTTGATCGGCTAAGTTTACTCTCGTATTCTAAAGTCAAATCAATTCCCATATACACTAATATATGAGTGATAAGAAAAGCACAGGGGAGATGCAAACCATTGGTCTTACTTTTGTGCATGTGCTGAATGTGTGGCGTGGCCAATTAATGTCAATATTATGTTTTATTGCCCACATCATGAATATATCGTCGTGTAGAAGCTATGTTACTATCGCAGGGATTGAGAAAGTAAATATAAACATAATGTAACAATCTGCCCTCAATGGTCAAGCTTCTTACATTCTTGCAAGGACATCCTTGAAGCTTGGGCCTTATCATTTCAAACAATGCCTCATCCCCATTATAATTTAAATATTTTGGGATAATAGTTAGATCAAACTTCTGACCGGTATATTCCAAGTTTGTCACATTTATCCAGACATATGATTTAATGGTGATATTCTTTTTTAAGACCTTAGTAACTAAATCATCTGGGTCAACAACTTTCATATTTGTGTAAAACACATTCACAAGATCTTCATAATAATGAACCCTCCAGGATAAAAACCTTTCTAGAGACTGAAAGGCCAAGTGTTGAGAAAATGTGAATCTAGCCATAATGAAGAATGGAAAATCTATTACCTTAGGATAGACAATTGGTCTACTCTCATAATCACCATAATATTTTTTTCATCAGTCTTTCGTTTGCAAAATATCTAACATGATCTAATAAATGAGGAAATGGAGAAAGATTTGGAGGAGGTGTTGGATTATGAGACTATATTGGTTCTTTCTCCTTCTGCTACGAGTGACTCCTTTGACACTTTAGTCTGGAGGATGAGGAAAACATTCTATATAACCTACAAATATTATGAATTTATAATTTTATTTTGTATTAATAAATTAAAAACTAACATTTTCGTAAATAAGTAACCTCATATTACAAAACAACATGAAAAAAATATGGGTAGAGATACAACTTTCACAATCATAAAAAATATCATAATTAAACATCTAGGTTATATATTATGTTCCATGTTTTAAATTTAAATTAAAAAAGGTAACAAATTCATACACAGGTTCATGCACATAATCAATTATGCTGACACATATAATCAATTATGTGTCTTAGCATAATCGATTATGCAACCCCCCATAATCAATTATGCATATGCATTCCAAAGCCATGCAGTGGACAACCATGCATCCACCATATTTGCTCTTCAAGGAAACTGTCACCACAATCCAAAAGGCTCAAAGATGACAAAAAAAATCCCAACCAACAACGTTATTATAATATAAGAGAGGTTCATAACACAATTACATGAATGTCAAATGTAAATACTATTATTACTTTCAAGTGCTGTAAAGTTGAATAAAGATTTCCAATTGCAACAGGCTAGCAAACTCAATGACGAAGGGGCGCACTAGGTTAACCAACGAACAAGGACAACCTTCTTTCTTTAATAAGACCACGCCAACAAATAAGGAAGAGGTGTATTGTTAGCTAAAGATGGAAATGAAAGCTTCCATTGTTTGAGCATGAACTATGTATATAAGGTGCTCCACATGAACGAGGACCAAGTCATGAAATCATTCAATGCACATGGAAAAGTCAAACTGTGCATGTTTAGGCCAGTGATACGTCTTAATGTTGGTGGACAAACTTTTATGAGGGACCTTTGTTTGCATGTGTAAGCCTATCCCTTCTTCTTAGTGGCACTGTTCACACGTGAAGACAATATTTGGATGGAGTCCATACTCGAAGGTTGGACTAAAAACTCTTCTTCCAATTGAATGATGTCATTCAAAATGTTATGGAAATAACAACTAAAGTCTCTTTCGGATCAATGGAAGAAAAATGATATTGTACAATTGTTTACATTATGGCCTAATATGTGTACAAATTTTGTTACTTGTTCCTCAACTGTTGACTTATAGGTATCTTTGACAACACCACTCTATCTTAATTGTTGACATAATTGAATAAATGCCCAATTCCCATGCAAATAACTATCTTAATTGTTGACATAATTGAATAAATGCCCAATTTCCATGCAAATAACTATCTTAATTGTTGACATAATTGAATAAATGCTCAATTTCGATGGAAATAACTATCTTAATTGTTGACATAATTGAATAAATGCTCAAGTCCCATGCAAATAATATCCCGCCAGCGCTTTAAATGAACGAGATACAACATCAACTCGGACCTTTGACATCCTTTTCATGACTTTCCAAATTGACATACATCACTATCTAACATTGTATTTAACATATTCAACGCACGTGAAATCGTACATAATATGATTAGAGATATAACAATCATATTGTATTGAATTTGCTGAACTATATTCGTAATTAACCATGTGTCAATGGGTACAAAAGTACAACCTATTTCATCTTCGTCGATATCTATATCATCATTCTTTACTTTGTCCATAGGAAAACAACAATTTCTTCACACATAAATATTTTAATCTCATTGAAACTATGTTGCACCATATATTATGAAAAACACAACTATAATAATACTATTAAAATTATGGACAACAATAAATATTTAAATTAAGAAGAGTAAATATTTCAAGATTAATATATTACAAGCACAAAATTTCTCTATGTGTTGTTCTAACATTGTACCAGTATGAACAAAAATTTAATTGCATAATTACTCTTTCACTTGTTTAAAATTATATGCATATAAATGTTAATCATTGGTGGAGAACATATAATCATGTATTGAAAAATACATATACTGATGTGAATAATGAATAAACATCCATACACTGATGTAACATGCATGCATACTTAGTTTGAGTATATTAAACAATAATACAGAACGAAACATGAAAGAAGTGAATGATGGCCTAATCGATTATGTCTCAACATGTAATCAATTATGTGCACACTCATAATCAATTATGTGACCACACATAGTGGATTATGTGTTGAGACATAATTGATTATGCACCCAACCATAATCAATTATGTTTCAGCTTTCAATCCACACTTGAAGCTTTCACACACCTACTAAGTTCTCTAAGTATCATCCATCCACACAGGGAAACAACAATGTCAATAAACTTACCTTAAAACTTTGTTATAGTCTTCAAGGTTAGGGCACCTACACATTGGTCTCACCTTTATTCCCAACCTCGTTGCTAATATTGATGTTGTTTGTCAGTTCATAACAAACATGAGTTCACGCAAAACAAAAGTAAACAACATAAGTTAATGAAAACAAATAAATGTTCATTCTCAAAGTCATTACTTTGTTAATGCTCACCTCCTTGTTACCAATGTACTTCGTAAAGATGTTAACATGCTAAACCAACATGTTTAAATATCAACATATCAGAGAAATGTTGTGTTGGGACTGAATACACAATCACCTCCTATATAAGCTTCTTCATCAACTCATCACTCATGAATCATGAGATAATTCAAATTGGACATAACTTTTTATCAAACAAACTTTACTTTTGAAACAACACAAAGGAATCTCGAATCTTTTACGTTACCCACCACACATTCCAAACAATATAAATTATACATTGCATATTTACTATTTTAAATCTAACACTTAAAAAATCATATTTGACCACATTTCTTCATTGTACGTTCACCACTGCTTTCATGTTTTATTCATGGAGTCAAAACCTCTAACCTAGTTTTATATGTAGGCATAACTTTCCATTGCTTTATGTCTCATCCTTCGAAACTCTCAGCATCGAATGAGACAAAAGCATTGTCTTGTAACAAAACTCTATTAGCCTAGGCACAACTCCTCTTGTATTCAAAGTTGGATCCATGGATAATTGCAAGTTCTTGGTTCCAAACTTCCATGGCTGCTGAAAAATAATCTTTTAAAATTTTATGGTTGGTATTTTCCTTCATTCATTATTATCACTTTTATTACATATCTAGTCGTACATACATTGGTCATGCACCATGCAAAACAAAACACATTCTTAATATTTTCCTAGGTTTATTGCAAAAATAATAAAAGTGTGGTGCAGAAGACAGAGAAAGTTTGGTGAGTACAATGGGTCCCACTAGATATTTGAAGTAGGGGTGATCAACATTTATCGGGTTGATCGAAACCGACCAACCCACATTTTTTTTTCTTCGGGTGGTTAATGTCGGGGATATCGATCTTGTGGGTTTGGAATTATGGTTTACAATGGATTTATGTAGTCGGGTTCGGATTCTAATATTTGTACCCACTGCTATCCGAACTCGACCGAGACAAGAAACATTAATAAAAGCTCGAGCCTTATGTGAGAGATTAATGTTAGAGCTTGAAAGCAACGTGAGTTTTTTTTTTTTGAACCCTAACCCTTTCTGTATCTATGAGTGTGCTGTGTGATATCTGTGAAGTGTGAACCTAGATCTACCACCCCAAAATCATTTGTCCTCTCTATTTGTTTGTAGTTTTTTGCATCTATGAGTGTACTGTGTGATTTTTGTGAAGTATGAACCTTAGATCTACCACCCTCGTTCATCTCCACTCTCACCTTCAACGTTTCCAGCAGCTCCTCCACTGCCTTCTCCTTCTTGCGCCTGTTCTTGATCAATACCTCCCTGATATCCGCCAGAGTCATACGCGCCACGTCCACAACCTCCTCCAACTGCTTCAAAATCAACTCCTCCAACTCACTTTTCACAACCCAAGTAGTTTTTCAACAAAATCTTCAACGCTAGGAACGAACAGTAACTCATTTAAACAACAAAAAAAAACGTAAACCCAATCCAAATAAATTATACAATTTTTAGATTAAAAAATAGTTGGGTTCAATATAACCCAATCCAATTAACCCGAGCTGTTTAATCCGAAATCCACTTAATCCAAATCTAACTAATCCAATATATTGTAACAGACGAACATAGATCACTTTTATTTTAGGTCTGTTTGGATTGGGTTTAATATTTTTAACCCGAATCCGTCAGAACCCGATCCGTAATCAGGTCTAATTTGAAGGGCAAATATTCAAAAATATTTTTCACACCTGCATTTCTTCACAATTGGGAGAGAGGAACTCACCATCACCTTTATCACTTTTCTTTCGCACACATCCATTCATTCTCAGCATTTCAAATGTGAACAATATATATACATTCTCTACTTACAAATAATCTTCAACAAGAGATCATTCAATTCAAATAAAGTATAAGAAAAAAAAATAATAAACACATTAAGTTTATAAAATTTAAATATACATTATTTTTTAAACATTCTTATGTTTTTTTTTCTCTCACTAAACATGTTATGACAATTATTTTAAAATATTTTCTTTGATCTTTTTTATATATTTTATTTTCTTATCTATTTTATTTTACTTCTATCTCAAAATTAAATCTTAATTATTTTTTAAAAAATCAATAATTTAAAACAATCTTCCACCCCAATATCCATTATCGACCAAGAATTTAGTTTATATATTCATAAATAGTATTTTTGTCATGAATTTTAATTTTAATATATTCTATTGATATGAAAATAAGTACTTTCCAATGCATGTACAAACTTAAATACTAAAAACAACTTTTATTTCAGGAAAATTGTTCCTTTCCTTATTTTTACTAGTGATATCACAGACTGTTTGTTATTTATAGGTGCTGGATTCAAATTAATTCATTCTTTCATTACATTTTCACTGTTTTAATTTTCATCTAAAATTAAAAGTTTTCCATAAAAAAAGTAATATTTTTTTCGAAAAAATCATCTTAATTTTCAAATTACACTTTTAGTCGGGAAATCATATAGCGTTAACTAAGGTTATTAAAAATTGTAGTTTTACTAATGACTTTTGACATGTGTTCATTCTAATTAGTCTGATCCAAAGACTAAAAATGTATTTTAAAAATTTAAGAAACTAAAAAGTGTATTTTTTATTCTTTACGAATATAAAACTATTTTCTCTGTATTTTATACAAAGTATTTTATTTTCCTTTTTATAGTATTCATTGTATAAATAAATAAATATTTTTAGATAAAGGATTTAAGTAACATTTATTTTCTTTTAATAGCCTTTTTATATGACCATAGAGTGCATAGGGATTAATTTATCGAGGTGTGGAACTATTTAAGAAGTTAATATTTTTAATAAATATTTACATGAATATAGAAAGTAAACTCCCTATTTATCGAGGACTACGTTAATTTGACATAATAAAATAAAAAGACAGGACATAAATAAAATAAAAAATAGAACATGATATAAGATAAATGACAAAATAGCTCTCTTATACCATGTTGAGATAACAAATAACATAGTTATGATGTCTTTTTACGAAAAAAAAAGTTATCTATTGATTTCATCATAACATTTTTCAAGTATTTAATTGTTTATTATAATTTTAAAGGTAATATAGTTGCAGTTGTTATAAGATTACTTATTACCATCATTTATTTTAATTTTATTTATTATAGCTGATTTGAAAATTAATGATTATGTATTAATCTTTCCCAAAAATATTAACCTTAAAAAGACTATATATAAAAATTGAAAAGTTAAGTTTTTGGAAGTACTATCAAAATTATTTCTCACTATAATCATCTTTCATTTATTTTCTTTATTCTCTTTCCTTTCATATTTAGGAGACTTTAGCATGTTCTGATCTTAAATACCTTAGTTCAGACACATTATTGTATAAATGTTGGGACAAGCAAATTACATATAGAATTATATCAAAAGTCTTCTGAAATTTTTACTTTCAAACAATGACTATTAGCAGAAAATATTATTTTTATTTTCTTATTTTCAATCAATATTTTCCTGTTGGTAGTGCAGACGTAAGAGTATGGAATCCAATAACTTTTTTTTTAACTTTAACTACTTTGTGAATAATAATAAAAATTTAAATTACTTAAGTATTTATTTAGAATAATATTAAAATAAAATTATAATTATTGTACTGGAGAAGTAAATCATAATAAATTAAGAAATACAATTTTCTTATTTTAAGCATATGATCCCTGAAACCCAAAATATTCTTCATGTCTACCTTTGCTTCAGCAAGTGTCTTTGGGCTAAGGGTCTCTCCCTTATGATTAGTGTAAGTAAAAGCTGCAAAGACACAGAATATAAAATCCAATTGAAGTGCTAATCATTAGGTCTCATATAAGTGGTAATTAATTAAGAAAATAATAATAAAGCTAAAAGAAAAAAGGAACACAATGGGAAACACCAACACTGAATTAAGAGTATCATTGTGCAATCCTTTTACCCTTTACAGTTTGATAAATTCTGTAATCCTACAATATATACTATACACCTGGAATTTTACGCTTTTTACCCTTCACTTCATTTCTCACATATATCCTCTAATTATACCTATTTCTTAATTTATACATTTATTTAATGAAGCATAAATAGGTCTATGTCTATAATTTTTGTATGAAAAATTTTAGTATTATATGGGAATAATTTTTTACCTTTTTTTTATCACCACATTTTTGGTAATAAAAGCCAAAGGTTAATAACAAGATTCTTATTTTATGTTCATATGGGTCCCATTTGGCTATACTCATGATACACGTTCTGCTTATGCTTTGTGCTCGTAGAGTGCAATGATCCAATCAAAAATAGAAACCTAATACTTACCGATTAAAACAACTATTTAATAGTTTTATTATGATAATGCAATAATATGAATAAATGATTGAAGAATTAAATTTAGTTATATATATATATATATATTTAAATGAGGCTATATGTATTTAATTAATTGATCATCAGAATAAGTTATCGATCTTATTATGCTACAAAAGTTGGAACTTTTTTTCAATAATTGGTATTCAGAAACAATTATTAATAAAATCTCAATGTGGTTTAATTACATATGGTCGATTGCTATTTATGATAAAATAAAAGTCATACTGAAATATTTAATGATTTTACTTTAGTAACAGTTGAAGGATCTCTTGTGAGTATTCTCAAGGGAAATTATGTTTGAAAAACTATCACTATTTTATTGTTACTCCTAATTATGCTAGTAAAACTATAGAGAAAGCCAGAGTGGTAATAAACCAAGACCAAAAAATTTTCCATTGATGATCCTAGCCAAATTACAGGTATAAATTATAATAACCTAATTATTGTTATCATCTTTACAAGTGTCCTAATCTAGTTTTAGGAAATTTAAAAGAAAATTGAATAATATTTATCACACCATGATTGATAAAACTTTTTCTTAACACTGGAGACCTAACTTGAACTTGATATTAAAGTAAGTGTCTTAGAAGATATACATGAGTATCTTTCATCTTGGTTAATAAAGAGATTAGAGTTTGTAAGCGTGTGATGTATAGATAAGATTTGGGAGATAGTGTTCCCAATATAGTTGTTGTCTTTCTTCCTTTCCTTCACCAAGTACATAAACATTGACACACGGCAAAAGATAGTGTGCTGAAACTATCAATGATGTTGAGGGCTAAGCCTTTGAAGCTACATTGAGAGAGAGAGGGAGAAGAGTTTCTTGGTATGCATGAGAAGTCCACGTGAAGGAATGGAGTTATGGTTGGCTCAAAAATGCTTTCTTCAATTTTCTTCTTAGTTTTCTGGCATTAGTATTTTTAACTTTATCTATACTCCAGTGTGACATTGGACCTAAGTTCTGGCTCTGTGCTTACATTAGGTTGCCCCAATCCCACTCAACTCTCTCTTCTATCCTTATATATCACTTGTTTCTTTCCATGTTAAAACTGGTTTTGTTTTATTTTTAATTAAATTCAAAGCTACCTTTAGTCAGACTATAAAGGACAAAAATCTACATTTATTCCTCTACAAGTTTTCATACAAATATACAAAGCAAAGCAAAACTTGAGATCAAAGCAATCTTATATATATTATTCATTTTCATTCTTCTCTCTCTGCAACTAACCCCATTACTTATTTGAGTTCCACTCTCTATATTTAGAATTTTTAGGTATCACTCTCTCCTCTTCCTCGTAAGGACAAGAGGGAGGTTGGCAAAGACTGCAATAAATTCTCTCATGCAAAAAGAAAGCACCAAAAAAAGTGAGGGAGAATTTCATTCCTTCCCAACCCACAACAAAAACTGGCATGAGGGGAGCAACCTTTAGAAGAGACAACATTTTCTTTTCCCCTTCTATTTAATTATTACTACTTTAAATTCATCTCTTCTTAGCTCAACCTTTCTCTCAGTCTTCCTCGGTCCATCCTTGTTTCAGTTTCTTTTCCATTTCTTTTAGAGCAGCATAAGAGGAGACTAGAGAAGAAGATATCCAGAAATGGAATGAGGGTGAAAAGAGGATAACAAGGAAATGACTCAGTGCAGTTACCCTGAAAACAACCATACCATCCTTGTGGAGAGGCACAAAGATAGCTTGATCAGAACATGTCCTACATGTGGTCATCATATCAAATGTCAGGAGCAGGTTCACATTAACTCCTTAATTACTCAATGCACACTCATCATCATCCTTTTTTTTTTCTTTTCTATTGTAGTTTGAATTTAATGATCCAAGGTATTTATTTCTGGTACAACTTAAATACAGTTTCATAGATACTTTTATATTGTTTTCTAATCAGAATTATATATATGCACAATATTTGATACTTGTCTTTATTACATAGATTATCAAGTAAAACTTTAATTATAATTAAAAAATAATAACAATACCTAAAGAATTGTATCAAAACTTGATCCTTATTTTTACTGTTTTATTGGGCCTTTCATTTCAAGAATAAATATAAACATTTTGTTGTTCATATTTAGGCTGCTGGAATTCATGACTTGCCTGGACTTCCTGCTGGAGTAAAGTTTGATCCTACTGATCAGGAGATTCTTGAGCATTTGGAAGCGAAGGTGCGCTCTGATATTCACAAGCTTCACCCGTTAATTGATGAGTTCATCCCTACTCTTGAAGGGGAGAATGGAATCTGCTGTACCCATCCAGAGAAGTTACCAGGTAATTAGATAAAAGCCACTTGAGATTATTGATCTCCATTTCTCTCACTCATTCAACATTTCTAATGAGGAATCTCATCACACTACTATAAAATACATTTGAATCTTTGTTATTAAAAATATACAGATAATTCCTCTAAATATCTGGTCAGATGTTTGTTTCCTTTAAACTTCAGCAACTTCAAACGGAGAAAGCATGAACTTTGCTGAAGTCACACTTTTGTGCAGAAGATGTGACCATATTTACAAGATCATGTTAGCCATTTCATAACAACTTTTATTTTATTGCGTACAATACAACCAAACTTTGCAGTTACAACTGTTTCTAGTCCATGATCTGGCACAAGAAAGCTCTTTATATTAATAACTAAGTAGTTTTCTTATAAACATTGATGTAAACGAACATCTTAATGCGTTAATGAATTCTACTGCAGGAGTTAGCAAAGATGGGTTGATCCGACATTTCTTTCACAGGCCTTCCAAAGCATACACGACTGGGACAAGGAAAAGGAGAAAGGTGCACACAGATGCTGATGGCAGTGAAACAAGGTGGCACAAAACAGGTAAGACTAGGCCAGTCTTCATCAGTGGCAAGTTAAAAGGGTACAAGAAAATTCTTGTGCTTTACACTAACTACAGAAAACAAAGGAAGCCTGAGAAAACAAACTGGGTCATGCATCAGTACCACCTTGGCAATAATGAAGAGGAGAAGGAAGGGGAGTTGGTAGTCTCCAAAGTTTTCTATCAAACACAGCCTAGACAATGTGGTTCACTCATGAAAGACTCATATCCTGCAAAAATAAATGGTGAAAGTGTGCATGAGGTAACTAATCATAAAAGCACTGGGTTTGTCGAGTACTACAATAATTCTTTTGTATCCTTTGATCAAGGGGACCAGCATAGGTCTAGCAGTGCACAACTAGTCACCCATTTCCCTGTCCATGATGGTGCTACTTTCATTCCTTGAAAGAAGTGGCGGAAGAGGAGGAAAGAGAGATGCCATGCATGGAGGGAGAAGAAACATTACAATTGTATTCTGCAATGAAGAAATAAGTTAATAACCAACTATAAATACATTAGGAGGGAAAAGGTGGGACATAATAAGGAGAAACTGCTTCATCTGAAAGCTAGTGGTCAGATACTTCAGTTGAGGAAAAAAAAGCAGGTGAGGGGGCCAAAGTAAAGAAAAAGCCAAAACTATTTGGCTGTAACTTTGTTTACTTTCTTTTATTCTCTTACAATTTTTGAAGGGTAGCTGCTATCATGCTTTGTACAGTGACACGAAAACATATCTGAATTGTCCTATACTTGGGTAAATACTAACCACAAATCTGTACAAACATGACTTTTACCTAAAGCCTTGAACTACAGATTCTGTCTGGTGCGTTTTTTTACTGAGTTTTCATTTATGTATATGATTCGAGAAATTATACTCATATTGCGAATATATGTTCATTTCTAATAACATTGGTGAGAAGAGAAAAGATGAATAAGTGATATAATAAAAATAAATAGAGAAGGAAAACTTAAACATTATTGAATAAAAGAATAAAATAATTCATGTGCTTATATGTGAGAATTTCGACCCACCGAAAATGTCGTTTTAGGTTGTTAAGCATCACAGCAAATTAAACCATCCATTGATGCTGTGATATAATTGATCCGTGCTATTCTTAGACCGTCCATTGGAGTTCTAATAAAAAAACATAATCAGATGTCAAAATGACACAATTACATTAGTATGAAAAATACAAATAAGTGAAGGTTAGATGTGAATAGAGGCCTTCAATAGAATATCATTTTCCCCAATCGCAAAGTGCAAATATATGGTCAACAACTTCAAGAACCAATCGAGGAAATGTTGAAAAGAGAGAATGCCTACATGACTCAACGGTAGGCAGAACAACTGTCTGAGTTGATTAACTAATATTATATTCGATGATGCTTGAAATCAAAATCATTTGTCTGTACAGAAAGAGCAAAGTACACACATAAATAGTCAGTTTCGCTTCATCTGCGTGTCATGTTGGTCCTGCTTTTTAATCGGTGACAGACTATAGGTCATGTTCTTGAGATGTGTTTCTTTGGTAGCTAGTTTGTACCAAAATAAAAGAGTAGAATATTGCGTCAATACTAACTTTAACCCACCAAACCAAGTCTTGCCGAGTCAAGGTATCTTCAACCATAAGAAATTTGTGTTTGCCCACGATATGCAAAGTCATTCATTTAAGGTAAAGTGTATCAGAAACCAGGTTGCATCCTCCTCACACATGGGACATATACCATAATCCGAATATTAATGTGTAAAAAGAAGATTAAATGAACTATAATTAAACAAATAAAGTTATACAACTATTAGAGGTAGCTTTACTCTCGTATTCAATCCCCTCCATTCACTACTTTTTTTCCAGTATGACAAGTGAGCCTAAACCTCGGAAAAAAAACACATTTACAGCAGCAAGCTCGCCTCATAAGTATTAAAGATCCCTTTGTTGACAATCATTTGGAGGATCGGCAAAACACCAGGGCGAACCACATTCTATCACACCCTATTAACAAGAATCCATGTCCACAATAAGTTTATTAAATTCGTCAAGACATGCAAAAGCAAAAGGAGAGAAAATTTGCAACAAACACTCAGAAATGGGCATTACAGACATTAGATACTAGTTGTCTGCAGCCTAATTTCCAACGAATAAAAATATTTTCATTCTGAAGTATCACTTAGATGAAAATAAGAAAATACACAGAATTAGATACCACTTAATCAGTATTCACCTAGCTTCAGATGATACCTATATTCTACTGTTGCCTCTTTCATCTCATTTACCACTGGCAATTTCCAAAAACTGTCTTTATCTTAATACAGACCACAATGAAAACAAGAGCAAAATAAATCTATCAAAACAAATCAAATGATCCACCCATCAACGTCAAAGAGTGAATACACATACAATGTGTTCCCTGAAAGATATTATTTGCGTTGCTTTTCTGTCCAAAAGTTTCTCCCGGACCACAAAGTAGTGAGTAGTCAACAACTCAACATATCAAGTTCTTCCATTCAGTGATCAGTTTTGTATGAACAAAACCTTCAAAACCTAAAGGAACACAAATAGCATACATCTTTCACCCCGACACAAAATTAACCTTTTCCACGATTCTAATATTCAGTCAACAGAGGAAGCTGAATCAATTGATCGATGAAATCATTACAAAATAAGGTGCGGTTGGTGACGCCAATTTGTACCAAACTAAACAAACAATGAAACAGCCATTCAAACAACTATCATCGTTCAAATGCAGCCATCCTAGGTGTTTTTCTTTGTCCATTCATTCATTATAAAACAATTTCAAGAAAATAACTTTTTCATTCTAAATTCACAAACACCATTATATATAAACAAGTTTAAGAGAGTGAATCAATGAAGTGCTGTCACTTCAGATCTCACATAAAGAGGGCGAGCAGTTTTAGTTCAATTTTTCAGAATCACGTTAAAAATATCAATTAACTAAATTTAGGCAAAAATTTCGCATGTGGAATTTATTCTAAATGCATCATAAATAATTTTAGATAACTTTAGCTCTGGATCAAAATATTTATACTGAATTTTCATAATAAATACAAAAAATTATTCACATTATTTCAAAATCAACTTTGAGAATGCTCATCCAATTACACACATAAATTGAAACATTACCCATCAGTCTCACTCACTCACCCATTCACTGTTTCTCGTTTTTCTTCCTCAACAGAAAAACATCGGTCTCCTCGTAAGCATAATCGGGATGGAGATGCTCGTGCGGGACTTTCTCGATGTGGAAGGCCTTGTCGCAGAGTTCCCAGAAAAGCTCGTGCGCTTCGGGTGCCCTAAGCTGGTAGCCGAGCAAAACGACGCCGTTGTCGGAGACGAGGGTTTCCATGGCGGAAACCAAAGACGGCACGGACTCGCGAATGTAAACGACGTCGGTTGCTACCACGAAGTCGAAGGGAGGGTTGAGAGCAGCGATCTGCTGCGGGTTGTTCCAGTAGAGGACGGAGTGTTTCAGAGCCTTGCGGAGGATGGGCTTGTTCACCTTCAGGTTGCGCTTCAGGGCCGGCATCACGGGCGCGATATCCGTCAGAACCAGGTCCGTCAGGCCCAATAGGAACAGGCCCATCCCCGCCACACCGCAGCCCGTTCCCAGTTCCACAGCCCGTTTGCCTCCGAAGTCCAGCACGCTGGCGTAGGGGTTGTTCTCCGAGGGTGGGGCCCACCGCTCCGTGAATTTTACGAGGACGAGGGAGCAGGGCCACACAGAGGTTCCCACGTGCATGGACCCGTTGTCCTGCTGCAGCGACAGAACGGCGTCGTTCACCGGAAGCTCGATCACCGGCGAGTCTGTGAACTTCATGCTTCTTCTCTCTGAAATTTCGATTCTAACACCGCGCAAAGCAAGATGTTGGATTATTGTTTGTTTTGGGTGGGCTGTGGGATGTGGGCTGTAAGCAGTAGTTGAATTATGGGCCTACTCTATACAGAAACGGGCTGGATTTTGAAAGATAGACACAACACTAGGTCCAAATTGTCAATATTCAATATTCAACCCGGTCCCTTTACAATTTTTGTTGAAAAGTGCTGCTCACACAATTTTGAGGACAGACACTCTATTTTTATCTATAAAAAATTATAAATTAGAAAAAGTACTAGTTAAGTAAGAAGTGAATCTTAAAAACTTTATAATTTTCAATCAATTTTAGTTAATAGAAAAAAAAGTTCAGTTGACATTTTTTATTCCTTCAAAACATAGTAATATTCTGGTCCACAAATATTCATTTTCTCTTCAATTATGAATAATATTATTAAATATAAGCCCCATCTGAACCATTTAATATCATGAGCACTTCTTCAATAAAAAATCAATTTATGAATTCGTTAAAATTTATAACTATCCTTAATTACCCTCTGGTATATTTTAACTAAATTCTAGTATCAAATTTGTTGCTCCAGTTGCACATTAATTAGGTGTAGATAAATGACTGAAAAAACTCCAATTATAAATTTTTCTTATATTACACTTACACCCATTTAAGTTTGTAAAATACACAAATTAATCTATCATGGTTCCCATTTTATATATTTCAACTGATGGAGCTTTTGGCAAAAGATAAACATATACAGATCTGACAGTTTTGATACGAAAGACTTACGTAATGTTTGAAGATATTTTATGTATTGGATTTTATAAAATGTGGATAAATTTAGTGAACATAATAAAGTGAACACACACCTTTCAGAATTAGTACATGAGAGACTGTAGATCATCCAATTGAAAACCACATAATTTTTACTTTTAAATTTAAGAACCAAAACATAATTTTGTTGAAACATATAGAACAAATAGTAGATATGGCAGGGAAAAGCAGATTTAGTTCTACACGTGTCTCCTTAGTACTTGCGTTCTGACTCAGAAACCTTAAATTTTCCTTTTATTTTTGGGGTATATACTAAATAATCTTAATTTTCTGTCACTGATGTCTGATGAAAATGTGGTGTTCGCAGGGGACTAAATCACAATTGTGTTGTCAGATCAGAAGAAAGCAATATGGGATACGTGCCATGAGAAGATCTTACAACTACACTCATGCATGGCAATTATCATTCAACATGTCTTCCCTACCTTAAACTTTATCATTATCAAAGCCAGTCAAATCTTTAATCATCTGCTATACGTTTCAATTAAAAGGAAATGTGGCATATAATCTTCAACAACGATTTCATAATTCACTTCTCCAACCCCACCACCTACGTCATCATGTGACCAAAAAGTAAAAACAAATTCAATGTGGTCAGTGCGGCAGTCAAAACTGCATAAAATGGCCTCTTTATACTTTTCTCTCTCTTTTTCTCGTCTTCTATATTATTTCTCATCTTATCAATGCAAACCTAGCATAGGATGAACCATGGTTGTTCGCCATTTTCTTAACATCTCAAGAATTACGATAAAATTGCAATTACAATTTAGAACCATGAGATTAACTGTTAAGTCTATGCAAAAACAGTAAAGGGTCGAGCTAATACTAAGTGTATATATGTACCCTTTGTTTGCGCCTAGGCAGAGAAAAACTAACAATAATGAACATAACAAACATGAAAAAAAATGAATAATTTGTTACTTTTTCAAATTTACACTCTCTTCTATTATTCTGTCAACTTAATGCAGACTATTTACTCCTTGTCTCCTTAAAAAAAATAGATGTATAGCCATTGTGGCATGGAACATTTGCTGCAAAAGAAGCCATGCAGTGTGTATAGTATTTCGGTAGAAGACAAATGGTGAAAGGAGCAAGTGAGTTGGATCATAAACTATATTTAAGTTACTAATTTGTCCAATTCAAAACATGTTTTGTTTTTGTTGCTGAGCAATGATCACTTTGGGTAATATATATTGCATGAGCAGTCACCCTTTGCGATACACTATTAGTTGAAAATGTATAGGACCAGCCACGTACAAAAAGAATAGGAAAATGATTCCACACCCAAAATATAGCTATATTTGAAAGATTATATAATGTAATAAGAAAAAGAAATATAAAAAAATGTTGAATAAATATATAGTAAAAAATGTAATAAGAAGAGCAAGATAAAAATAAATAAATATTAAATAGATATATAAAATAGAGATGTATAGTTATCATTTTTCGAAAGAATAAGCATTATCTATCACAATATTTATTTCACAGTCAAATAATACTAATTTTATATTACCACATCAATACCAACACACCCAGAGAAGTTTTACTTGAATTAATAATTGTCATATTGTCATTAATATTGATCATATTGTTTCTCATTTATCAGATGAAGACTATTTTGAAATAAGAAAATCACTACACCCTCTATTTTGCAAATGACACGCCTTATATTTCATCTCGTAAATTTTTCTTTATACATGAGAAAAAAATTGTGTTAAGTAAACATTCAATTATGAGTTTACCACCCAACGAAGGTAGTGAAAAAAGCAACACTGCTTAATGCAGAAAAAGAGATGAATCGCAACTGCAAGGAAGGAAAACCTAAAGAAGCAGGATTAGGTCATTTATGGAAAAAAAGCTACAAACGTGAAATATCTATGGATGACTAATTCTTTTCAAGGAAAAATCTGTTTACCATCTTCAATGAAAATTTTCCTTTCAATTATTTTTTTATTATTTATAAAGATCCAACCCGATAACTAACCTAGGTATATATGTCATGAATTAACCCTTCTTAAAAATTTAAGCTCTTTTAGGTGAAAGCTATATATAAATATTTTTGTAAACATTACCATGCCTCTCCGATGTAAGGATTCTTCTTGGCCTTAACAATGTAATTAAAAACTATATCTATTTTATGCTATATTAACTTTTTACGACATACATAGAAATGAGGAAAGAATCAAACTTGAAAGGTCGATCTTTATAAAATGTCAGGAACCACTTTATATTTTGTGTAAGTTGAAAGCATTAGATGAAGAATATATAAATATATATTTTAACCTCATTCTCTATACAGTGGCCTCCTTCATAATTGGTGTCTCATTTTATTTTTAATTTTGTTTTGACATAGATAGAAAAGATGTATATAGGTATAGTACATTTATGCATGATTTGTTGATGGAATGAAAGGGTACATGAGCTTATTTTATAATAACGAAGAGGCTAAAAGCCTATTTGTACTATAGAATCATGCTTTTTGGTCATTGGAAATTCTCTTTTGAGTCCAGTTTGACAGGCAACAACCACAATGGAGATGAAACTGAGCAATAATGGAGTCCAAAAGGGGTCCTATCCTTTGCCCCCACTACTCCACAAACCCTCCCTCTCCTTTATCAAAAATTAAAGTCCCCCATTTTAAAAAAGGGTTAGCTTTCAGGATTCAAAAGAATATGCATGGATCTCTCTTCTCTTCTTTCACCCCTTCAATAGTTTTTATACCAACTTTTCTCCCTTCATCAACCACTCAATTCCCACCTTTTCCTCCTTGCAAAGTTTCAACATATCCCTCAACTCCTACTAATTCCAACCTCATCCACCACCCCCATTTATTATGCTCCCTTTCATTGAGAAGAAAAAAAGGAAATAAAAGATGAAACTAAAAGCCTTCACATTTAAACACTTTATCACATCAAATTAAATCCATCCGTTGGTTGATGAAGGGTGGCAAATGGTTGGCACCACCAACTCCAAGAAAATCCCTAGTTTGTCCCCATGCACTCTCTTCATTCTGTACGTGCCGTCGTTTTGTAGGGGGCATTTGTGACAAATCACCTGAATAATTATTCTCTGCTTCATGACTTGTGAGTACTGAACTTGAACCGTACATACCACAAAATTTGTTCCCATCTTGGCCTGGACTGTTGCATTTCAAACCTATGCTCCCAAGGAATAATGATGGGTCCGATGAAGTTGTCCCAATTTGCGCAGCTTTTTGCAGCAAAGCTGTGGCTGACATGTTTGCTGAGGCTGTTTGATGGGATTGGTGTTGGGAACTATACAATGAAGGAACACTTATGAGTTGCAGATTGGGGTTATCCTTCACAATGTTGTTGACCAGTGGAAGTGAAGCAGTGCTAGTTAGCTCTTGGCTTCCATTGGAGGAGAGTTTATTACCAAAAACCCAATTTAGTTGGTAATTAGAGGGTGGTGGATTTGAGCAAGGAGCAAGTGGATTTCCACCACCACCACAATAAATTGAGGTTGCGCTTGTAGCAGACCCAAGTTGATGAAATTCATGCATATTGTTGTTAGCTATTGTTTGGTGAGCCTGAGATGTTTGAGTCATCCAAAGGGATAGCCCCTTAGATGTTTGATTACCTGGGGCTGGCTCCTCGGGGCACGAATTTGGCTTGAAAAATGATGAAAAATGGGTTGCCATGTTAGGACCCAGGGGATTTTGCATGACGCTGTAGTTGCTAACGCTTGATGCTGCGTTCACCCTAGCTGTTTCTTCTGCTAAGGCATCGCAGAAAGCCCTGTGAGTGATGAAACTATCCCTCCTGCTCCACCAAAATTGTTGACAAACACTTAATTAATTAACTGCAAGAAATTATATATATCATACACTTCTTTAATACTTACTTGAAAAATTATATAAACACCCTGAAAAAATATATATACATTTTTGTGAATGCTAATTATGATGTAATGTGAAAAGAGAGGGAAGAAATAATAAGTGTTGATGGTCAAAGGTTTAAAAATAGTGGATATTTATGTATAATTGCTCTACTTATTATTTATTTTCATTTTTCTTCATTCCATATATCACATCATATATATACTTAGTATTACATTATACTGTTTTCTTTATTTAATCTCTCTAGGTATCATTTAGGACTTAGGTTTTCATGGATTATTTTCTTTAACTGAATAAAAGCAAACATGCAAGAAAGCTCAAGGCATGAGTGTATAGTAAAATTTTATTTCTTGGACCTTGAGCTCTTGATAATTTCTCTAGAAAGACTCCAGCATTATGACTTGTAACGCTTAACTTATGAAAATAAATTACATGAGTAGTAAACACTAATAACCAAGAGAGTTTCATATTTTTTAATCATGTTTTGCTTTTCACTTTTTAATGGGAACAAGAGAAAGGAGACAAAAGAAATTAGGGACAAGTTCAATCCCTAACATATAGGGTTCATAACCCCACTCCCCAGATTAGTCTATGATATTAAAACTATTTCATAATCACATTAGATAATCTATGATAATTCCAAACTAGCTAAGCTTAACAATTTTGTCGTTTAAGATGTTTGCCAAAAGGTAATAAACCTTGCAAGTGTGGGTTCTTTCAAGTTCTTTTCACTGCACTAAGACTCATTTCTCCTTTTACTACTCCTAAAAGCAAAATAGACAGCAGACACGCAGAAGCACACGGAGGAGTCAGACAAAGATATCATAGATACAGTTTAAAGACTTCAGCGTCATGATTCATTTTATCTATTTATATATCTTTTTTGGGTTTCAACTCACCACTACTGCATGAAGAAAGCGATGCTCTTTCTTTTGTCACAAAGATAAGGATAGTAATTGCTGTTCCTTTTCTTTTCTTCTATTTTTTTCATACATATACCACTAGACAACTTACCACTTTTACACACAATTTTATCAGTATGAGATTGATAACTCATAACAGTTTGTGATCCACGAAATAAAGATAGAGATAACTACCGTGAAAAGATAGTGCCACAGTCACATTTGTATTCTCTGGTGCCACATGTTTTTGAGTGAGCTTTCCAATCTGACTGCACAGCATAACGCTTTGAGCACTTCTCACACTTCCACTTCTTCTCACCGTGCTTTCTGCAGAAGTGCTTCTTTATTCCAGTTAAGTCTCCCAGAGCCCTTGAAGGGTGGTGATGAACACAAGTCTTTTCTGGACACACATAAACTCTCTTCCTTGCTTCTTTGCTTGATCTTTGCTTCAGCTTCCATGGAAGGTTGTGCCCTCGTCGATGGAGTTGAAGGTTTTGGTCCCTTTGGAAACCCTTGAGACAAATTTCACACACGAATCTGTTTGTGGCCATCAGAGTCTTCGGTGATAAGGCTATGACTTCAGCTTCAGGATCTGTGTATACAAGATTATTCATTAACTCGCATACTAAACCCATTGCTCTCTTTTGTAGAAAAGAAAATTAGCTTTGAATATACTTATTAAGATGAGAAAAGGTGGACAGACAGAAAGAGAGAAAATTACAACAGAGATGCTAATAATGATAATAAGCCACACGAAAGAATTAATAAACTTACCTGGATTTCCAGGGAGGTTTCTCTTCCTCTTCAAAACAGGAGGTTGGTTAGATGCCCCAGTTGATGTGTTCTGAAGAGGGAAAGCATTTGAAATTTCTCCATCATCCATCTTTTCTAGCATCTTCTAAGGTGTTTCTTCAATCCTAAGTTTGACTCAGTTTGGAAACAGTTAGAGCTAGTAAGGTGGGAGGAAGTATATTAGTGTTTGAATTAGGAGAAAAGGCGAGTGAATGGGGTAGCTTAGCTAGGCTTCTTAATTATATGGTTCCAACCCTAAACAACATGAACTGATATATGCTAGATGGGATCTCTCTGTCCCTCTCTTTCTCTCTCATATGTTGCAGTCAATTTAATTATCTACTTTTTAGGTGGAATAAAAAACTAAGATGCTATGGGGGGCGGAAAAGCAAAAGAGGGGAGAGAAAGAGAAAGGAAAAAGAAAGGGGAGGTGGGGGTCAGTCAGGAAAATATAGAGAGAACAGGAGATGAGGCAAAGGTGTATGATGACACATATGATGAGGTCCGAAGAAAGTTATCTTCATTTGGAATGATTATCCCATAATTTGTTACTTTTTGTTTTCTTATTTTTCAAATCCTTTCTCATTGAATGACTTTTTTATTTTAGTTACAGATAATTAAACATCGAGGAACCCTTTTTGTGTTTTCCAATAAATATAAAGTCTTATACCCAACATATGAATTTTGTAATAAGCTAACAAATTAATTAGAGTTTATTTTGAGAAAAGAAACTTAACCTCATCATTATCATCCTCACCTGATGGTAAATCTATTTGCTTGCCAAAAGAGATCAGCTATTCAAGGAAACAAAAGTTACAAATAAATTTATCTCTGAATCAAAGAAATATATATCATCTTCATTAAAAACAATTGTTATGTCATATTTCACTCCTAATATTTAACATATAAACCCCTCTAAGTCCAAATCATTCTGAGTTATATAACATCTGTGGTTTTCTTTTCTGCCATGACCTCAGAAACCTTTGCTTCCTAGGCTAGAATAGTATAGCTCTGCTTTGTGTATAGATTGTCCAACTCAACATGAAATAACAGAAAAAAGAAACATGCTATTATCCATACTAGCTAGTGTAGTGCTACAATCATAACGAAGCGTCTATGAAAAAAAACTGTTTCCTTTTGCTCGAATATTAATGTTTCAACTTGTAATACTCCACTTGCAACCATTTTAAATCAAAGCAAGACGCTGTTTCTTTCAAAAAGTGAAAATCATTGTGTCTCATGTGAGTGTGACTAGAAAAAGAAAAGCCAAAACGCCTTCCTTAATCTTTGTTTTCCTCAAAAAGCACAACCTTAAGGGTCTTTGCAGTATAGTCAAAGTGAAAGTGCAGGTCATTTCCCCAAGGAAGATTGATAGATGCCAAAATCTTGTAAAATGTTTGAAAACCTATGTATATGCAATGCATGGATTCGAAGAAAAGAGGGCGAGATATCTAATTAGTTTGCCATTATGATCTTCACTTATCAAGCAGCTTGTTAATTGCTTTGTCATTCTTAATCTTATTAGTAAACAACCATGCACGTGTGTCCATACTCTCACCAAATTGTCAAGCAAGTTTAATTCAAAGCAAAAGACGAAAAAATACACAAAAGGGAATAATCGTCCCAATGACAACATGACCATGTCTCACGTACATTGACAGGGTTTCAAGCCACTTGGCTTTTATGTACATCAAACGAACTCTTGTTCTTTGTTTTTATTATTATTAGTTCATAAACAATAATTATTTCCAGCTATCATCACATTGTGATGATGATGCAACTTGCAGTCAAACATGCTTTTGATTTCTTAACACAAGTTGAAGGTCTACGAAGACGTCAATTGGGTGGTCAAATTTTGAGTGGTAGATCGATGTATAGTGAACCTTTTACCACCCATCCTCATTTTTTTTGGATGGTAGGTCGTTTACTTTTTAACTTTTTCTCAACATCTTTCTGCGTGTATAGGTTCCTTTTCTTTCAAATAAAGTTTTGTTTTGGTGAAAATGTTTTACCTGGGGAATATTGTTCATGTTATTTGTCCTATCAATATACATTTTCTAGCAATAATATATAGTATCTGAGGTATATACTTCTGTAAGGTCTTCAGAGAATGAAGCCAGAATCTTCCCCACCTTCACAAAAGAAAAAAAAATGAAGATAATGAGAGTAAAAAGTTTGCTTAACCTCAACGCCATTGATTTTCCAGGGTAATATGAGTACGGTTTTCTTTAGATTAGCTTGAATATGATGTATGTTAATCTAGGAGTAAGTTTGGTGTTGCTTTTAAATTACTGTTTATTTTCTGTCTGTGATATTTGTTAGAGCGAAATATTTATAGATTTTTTTTTGGTTAGAAAACTCAACTGATTACTTTATGATAACTTTTTTTTTTCAATTATTTGCTTACATAGAAGACATCTAACACAAAATGTTACATAAAATATCGGGTCCAATATTACTTAATCAATTATATGGGGAAGATTAAGTTTGAGTAAATACTAAGATTAATATGAAAGAGAATATGTTAGAAGACAGCCAGCTGACAAAGGCAGTGAATTTTTGGAAATGTGAGTAGGCGTCTCCTTGTGGGCTGACTTTTCCTGCTACTTTGCTAATCCTTAATCATAATCTAATGATGTTTTTCCTTTCTAACATTGTTTAAAATAAAACTTTGGAGTTTAGCTGTTGAACTCTTTTGGCATTAGAATATTCTCTCCCCTCCAACACTCCCCCCAAAGGCTGCAACTTTCAAGGCCTTGTGAGATTCCTATTCAAACTCCACAACTCCACCCTGCCAGTTGCCACAACCTCTTCCTTCTCTCTCTAGCTATCTTGACATGGTTGGAAACAGACATTTGAAATTGAAAGCATATATATGAATTTAGGGAAAAGCAAATTGTTGTCACCAAGGATGTGTTCGTTTCTTTGTTTGTCCTATTGTTCACAGAAACTGAAAGTTAACCACAAGTTATTTTGGAAATCACTTGGGCAATTTAAGTAAAACCAGAAAAGTAGTATCAATACGTGCCAATTTCTGTTGTAGCTGACTCACTGTCAATTTTAATTTCATCAATTATAACATAGTAGATCTATTACTTCTTTTGGCAAATTTTACTTATGCAAATTAATTTCTACATCACTCATTACATCAAGTTAATATATCACACTTACATGTTTAAGTTCTAAAAAATCAGTTTGAAACGAAGTTTCAAACTCAAGTTACACAGATGATACTTTAAATAATTCTGAATTTCCAACAAGTAGATTTAGCTTAATTAAATGGAATGATTGCTCGAAAGTATAACAGATTTAGATCTGGGATTCCATTACAGAAACCCACATGCTTTTGATTATCAAAAGCTGGAGAATATTTGCCTTTTACCATTGAGCAATTGGTATTCCTTTTCTTTAATATTAAGCTATTTTATTTTATATATCAATCGCTGGACAAATATACATGATATGCTACAAGATCTTATTGCATTTTAACCAAATCAACTTTACGGACACAATGAAAGAACAGCACTTGACATGAATATTCCCTTTTGGATTTGCAATTTGTACTTCACTTTATCAAAAGGATATGCACGGTTTCTTTGTAATGCATAATTGCAACAGTGCATATGTTTCTTCATGAATGAATGAACACGTACATTGCTAAGTTTCGTCATTTTCTTTCTTATCACAGATATCAGAAAAGGAACATCAAAGTTACAGTAAAAGCAAAACAACTCAGCCACTATATGTTGTCTCAAATGTGTTTGCTACATAAAGAGAGTACTGTGTTTATAATAAATATCATGGACGCAATGTCTCACGAATTCGGCTTTTCAGTGCCATGACATGCTCTTTGTATACGCATTATGGTGGAAGTGTCAAGAACAAACAGTGAAGAAAAAGTTGTATTTAGCAGCTGCACACGCTACAATTATGATTTCAATTTCAAGTAATTCCATAAACATATATATCTAAAATCATCTCATGAAATGTACATGTTTTGCTGCAAACATTATCTGTATAGTGCTAGCTTTGCAATATTTGATAGTTCTAATTCCACTTTTCTTCACTTTTCCTTTTAGTTGAGTAAAAAGGGCGAGACGTAGAGAGAACCAATAATCAATCAATTCTAGTATGTCACTACAAAAACGATAAATGATTCAATAGAAATGTGGTTGTCAATTCAATTATTATGCCATTAAAAGATTATTATTATAGGCTACCAGATGCTGTTATTTCAACGTGATCTTCAATATTAGTTTATTTACTTTTGTTTCAATTTGTAAAATATATATTAATCAAAGACTCGACATGACAAAAAAATATTCTTAAATTTCATGACATTTTTAGATGTCATGTGTGATGTTTATAGTTGATTCCTACTACTTAATTCCGATCCCATCCCCCAGATATTCATTCCATTTCGACAAAAACACTAAAAAAAATAAATTAGCATCACCAAATGTTTGTATTGTGCCAAAAATTATGTCACTTGTATTAGCATCCAACGAAAAAAGAAGTCATAAAAATCCTAAGACTATCACCAGCGGCTCTACTCGCACTTTTCCTATTTTTGGGGTGAATCCATTTTTCTAATCTAAATCCCTCCTTGGAACCAATAAATTATGATCGAACTTACTTTAAGTGGGATCATTGATTCCAAATATAAGTAATATAAGGTTTTTATTTACTTCTTATTAATATAGTTGAGATTTTAGAAATAATATATATTTCATTCTTATACATTGTGATATATAATATAGTAAGTTATAACCTACTAGAAAATAGTTATGGCATCAAATCCAAAACTAGAAAATAGTTAACTTGATAGAAGAAGTTAATAGGCTAGAGCTTATGCACTTAAAAACACAAAATAAAATATAAAATATAATATAAAAGTAAAAGAACAACTAATCTTCTAGATTTCACCTCATATAATCAAATTATAGCAAATCAATTTTGTAATATTGAATTCAAGTATGTTAGAGATTTTATTGTAATAAAAATACTAACCTAACAAACAATAAATACTAAAATAGAAACATATTGATATTATAATTTAACAAGTTAACTAATCAATTACTTTTGTAATTTATTATTTAATAAAACAATTGGAAGATTTATGTGTATTTATTTGAAAATATAAAAAACAATTAAAAGTATTAAAAATTTCAATTATTTAAAATAGTAATATGTTTAGTAGTTATTATAGTATCCATAGTATTTTTATTATAGTGTTATAAACTACTTTTGGTACACAACCTTACTTTATTATATTTTACGTGGTCATGCAGTCCAATCTATTTTATTTTGATTCATTCTTCATTTATCCTGTTAAAAATGGGTTAAGATAAACGGGTTGGCATAAAACTTAGAAGTAATAGGTCTAACTTGTCCCTCATAACTATGAGTTTATAGTATCCATAACTACTTCAATTAAATTACAAAAATATGTTAGTTTATAAATAAATAACTTTTTTTTTTCTCACTAACTATCTAAGATCTCTTTTAAGTTTCTTTTTTCATTTTAAGATCAAAGAACATTTATTTGATATTTATAAGTTAGCCCCATAGTTAACTTTATCAAACATTTTCAATTCATCATCAATTAATTTATAATCTGTCAACATTTTAACTCCTATAAGTTTTCTCTTCCTAATTTATAATTTTACTGGGTTTAACAAAATATAGAAACTATAATCTAGTTTTAATATTTTTCCCGTATTTCTTCTTTTATTAAGTAATTACAATCTAATTGTCCTAGGTTATTCTCAATTCTTTACTTTGTAATTAACATCTTATTTTTCTAATATTGGTTATTCTCAACTCCATGAACAAAAAATCCTTTTATTTTTACATATAAACTTTAATCTTTTATAAAAAAATTGTTTCACATAACCTATTTATATTTATGAAAATATTTATTCTCATATTTATTAGAAGGTTATAAAAAATATTATTAAGTTTTTTTTAAAAAAAATTATTACTATTACAAATATATATATATATATATATATATATATATATATATATTGATTAAAAGACTTATTTATTTAAGGTAGATTTGGATAATATAGAGATTTGTTTTATTCTACATAAGTTATAATAGAACTAGTGTTATTTTTTTGAGATAGCAAGATATGTGTATTACTTGTGCTACGTACTATACATACCTACATATGTGGGGGTGGCAAAATTAGTCAGTCTAGCTCGTTTTGATCTAACTCGTCGATGGTGCATGCGCAAAAAATCGAACAAGGCGGGTTGGTCCCCACCACCATGTGCCTTGCTTGGATCCTTTAACTCGACCCATCAAAGGGTGAGTTAGTGGACCTGTGGGCTCGTCCGCCACCTTTTTTATATTTTTTCTTTTTTTATTTTTAATTTTTTTAATTAAATTTATTTTAATATATATAATCTTATACCATACTTAATCAAATAAATATTTTTTAAGACTTCTAATTGATAAATTAATGTCTCTAATTAAATAAATTAAAATGATTATTACTTTTAAGAGATAAATTACTCTATTATAATTGATGATTGAAACTTAATTTGTAAGTGTTAATGCTTTAAGTTATAATATTATTATATATTTGTATCTCATAAATAATATAATAAAAATTAATCTTTTAAATTTATTTTATTTTATTTTTAAATTTTAAAAAAAGCTGGACAGGCGGGACGGGCCAAATTTTGGCGGACCGGCCTGTGGGTCATAGCCCACTTTGTCACTCCTATACATCTCCCTATTCATGTTCTGTTTATCGTTGTTCATCCCAGCTAAAATCACTTGTTCTAGGCTAATACAAGTTGTCATTGTCACCCATGGTCAAACTAGTAAGCCACCCTTTCTCTAAATCATTTTTTGAGACAACACCCACCTTGACAAATACCAGTCAACCCCAACTCACCAATATTAAGGCATATACTAGATTTCATATGATTAGACGCAACTTTAAATTTGAAAAGCTTACTTAAGACACTCACAGGTATTATAATAACAAATAATATTTTATTTTAGTGTGTCTACCAATTTACCTAGTGTGAAATAAGTATAAAAGTCTTTAGGACTAAGAGCATTAGATGCAGCCCAAAGAATATAACATATGCATATAAAAAACAAAGTTTACAAAAATATACCAGATGCAATTATAAAATAAGACACAAGTCTAATGAAATGTATAATGCAATCATAAGGATTATCATATTTCTGGAGTTCGGATGGTGATTCAAACAAAAATAAAAGATAAAAGTCTACTAGCACTACAAGAAAACGGGTGATTAGCTTCCAAATGATTGCATCGATCAAAAGAAGGACGTAATAAGAGTTGGCCAAGCCGACTCTAGAGAATATAAGTCAATGCTAACTTTTTTTAAAAACAGCCAGTAAAGATATATGTTAATTTTATATTTTAATATTAAATAATATATAAAGTTTATATTTTAATAAAATTTGATAAAAGATAGTGTTTGTTAAGTCCACGCTAAGAAATTAATTTTTTATTTCAAAGTATGTAGTGTGGGCTAGGCCGACACTAGGTAAGCAGGTTAATTTAATTTTATATTTTAATAAAAGATAGTATGGGTTAAGCCTACACTTAGATATTAATTTTTTATTACTAAATATGTAGCATGGGCTAGAGCGACGCTCAGTAAGCAGATTAATTTAATTTTATATTTTAATAAAAGATAGCGTGGGTTAAACCGATGCTAAGATATTAATTTTTTATTACTAAAAGATAGCATGGACTTGACCGACGCTAGGTAAGCAGATTTATATTTTAATACTAAATAATATATAAAGTTTATATTTTAATAAAATAGGATTAAAGGTAGTGAGGGTTAAGCGGACGTTAGGATGTTAATTTTTAATTACTGAATATTTAGTGTGAGTTTGTCTGACGCTAGATAAGCGGATTAATGAATTTATGGAGTGGGTGTGAAATTTCTCGAGCTTGCATCAAATCCTCATTTCACTCTCGAACTCACCCTCTTGCGAAACCATTTCTCTCTTTAACTCACCATCTCAAATCTCTATGAAATCATTTCCTCCTATTTAGCTCACCCTCTCGAATCTGTGAAACCCTTTCTCTCTTTAGCTCACCCTCACAAATCTGAACCCTAATTCCTCTTGGAGCCCTAATTCCCTTGTGAGTGCTAATTCCCTCGCCAGCCCTAATTCGCCCTAATTGGTGTTGTTCTTCTGCCTAAAGTTTGGTCCAGTGAGGTTTCATTGGTTAAGTTTTACCTGACGAACCCTAATTGTAGTTTTGTTAAGTGTGGTAAGCTCTTATCCCCTAATTTTGGAAGTTCTTTCATTCGTCATTTGTTCTTCCCTCTTTTGTAGAATCTGAATTTGTTGTTCAATTATAAAACCCTTGAGTAAAGTGGGAAGGGAAGTCGAATTTTTGTGAATATTCAAAAGTTGTTCCAGTGAGGGTTGCAAGGTTAAAGGTTAGTCTTATTCAGAACTACAATGAAGGATTTTCTTTATATATTTATGTTTATAGCTCCTTCACCAAACTAATTGGGTGGCGTTAAATCCTATATCTTTCCATGTTTATGTCCATAAATTAATGGTTATGAATCATGGTTTCATAACTAATTTATCTTGAATTTTGTATTCTAATAATCAATCAAGTTTTGTAGAAATTGAGTGAGTGTGATTAATGTAGTTTGGAAATTGGTACAATGAGACTTGCACATACTCAGCAAGGTCCAAAAGAATTGGTTATATTTATTTTCAAAAAATATAGCGTCGGTCAAGCCAATGCTACGCATTTAATTTATTTGTTTTCACAAAGCATAGTGTTGTCCAAGTCGAGGCTACTCATTTAATTTATTTATTTTAAAAACAATAGTGTCGGTCAGACCCACACTAGCCAATTTAATTTACTTATTTTTAATACATAGCGTCAGTCAGACCAACGCTCTTAGTGTGGGCTTTGCGTCAGCTTTAGGGATGGCAACGGGGCAGGGGGCAGAACGGGTGTGGGTTTCACTATCCCATCCTATCCCTAAGATAAAAATTCATCCTCATCTCCATCTCCATACCCATCGGGTATGGAAATTTTGTCTCATCCTCATTCCCATTTGGTAACGGGTATATACTCTTACTCATGCTCATCCCCGTATTCTTATTGTTTTAAATATGAATTCAATAATTTTTTACAAAAAATAAACAAATCACAAAAACATAATTATGATATTATTAGGATTTAATATCAAATAAAAAAAAGGAATTGTAATTTCATAAATCTTTAACATGTATACATACATCATGTATTATATTGATCACAATCACTCAAAATAGTTATTTTTCTCTACTCCTCAATTTGATCACTTTGTCTAAGACTCTACCCCTAAAATATTTTCTGCTCTTCTGTAAAATTAGCATGATCATTGCATTATATAGAAATAATTCAAAAAAGGATAAACTAAAATTTCTGCCATTTATGAATCATTTAATAAAACACATCACAATTCTTAACACACACACATATATATCATCGCATCAAATAATATTCTCATAACACCTCAAGTCAAGTGTCTAATGATTCTCTTACAAGGTCCAATTCAAACATGCAAGTTTAACCTTTAAGAACAAAGGAATAGAAAAAGAAGGTACACAGAAAGAGATAAAATTTAGGTTTTAATAGACATTTTGGTCCTAATATTTTGTGGAAATTTGCAATGTTTTCTCTCGTTTATTTTTTTTCTCAATTGAGTCCCAAATTTTATTAAAATCTGTCAATGTGATCCTTTCCGTTAAATTAACGTAAACGACGTTAACTGTGAGGACATGGCACACACATGTCATTTTGTAATTGGTTGGATATGTTTACAGTGACGTGAGCCCCAAATTTGTAACTTTCTCCCTCCTCCTCTCCTTCCCAATCCTCTCTTCTTCTGTCTGGCACCCCGAAACCCTACCCCCTCCCCCTTCCAATCTCACCTTTTAATCTCCCCGAAACCTTAATATATGCATCCCAGACATCATCCTCAGCAATTATTGTTTGCAGGGTTTCATTCCAAGCAAATTCACTATGACTGAGAATGTTGCAGATGTCATCATGCTTTTTCATCAAGCACAAATATTGATCCATTAGAATCTGCTTATCAGATTGTAGTCCCCATCTAACGCTAAATGCTCGGGCCACGTACATCCAAGCTTCCTCATTGAATAAATTTTTTAATTTGGAGGAGAGGTAGAAGAATTTGCAGGGGTTGGTGGTGACGGAGGAGGAGGTGGTGGCATGGGAAGGGTGATTACATTGTTGAAGAGGTTGATGTCATCGGAGGATGAGATTGGAAGGGGGAGGGGGTGGCGTTTCGGGGTGCCAGACAGAAGAAGAGAGGATTGGGAGGGAGAGGAGGAGGGAGAGGGAGAGGGGGAGGAGGAGAGAGAAGGTTACAAATTTGGGGCTCACGTCACTGTAAACATATCCAACCAATTACAAAATGACACGTGTGCGTCATGTCCTCACAGTTAACGTCGTTCACGTTAATTTAACGGAAAGGATCACATTGACATATTTTAATAAAATTTGGGACTTAATTGAGAAAAAAAAATAAACGAGAGAAAACATTGCAAATTTCCACAAAATATTATGACCAAAATGCCTATTAAACCTAAAATTTACCTGAAATTAAAGTTGATCGGGTAGAAATGATGTTCTTACTCTCTAGATCATAGTTATGGACTTCGTGTTTTAAAGAGATGATTGGAGATTGAAAGTTTGGAAGAGAGAAGTCAAAGCTTCTATGGAGTTAGGATTGAAAAGGAGAAGTCACATAAAGAGAAAAATAGAATATAGAAATCAGAATTGATTAGTAAGATAATAGAGATAAGAAAGACTCTCGGGCATTTTTAGCTATTAATATTAACTAACAAATGACTTTTTTCTAAACAAAATTATGATTTATTGAAAAATTTACGGGGATTAGTATGAGTACGAGAAGAGGGACGGGATACATATGTACATACTCATCCTCATACTTAATTTAAAAAATCGAATATCACTCATATTCATACTCATACTCAGTCAATACCGAAATTTCCCGTCAAACTTGGGACGAGTTCGATTAGTGTTTTCTAAGCGCTTCAACATTAGTTATGTAGTTTCCAGCCTTTTAAGGTGAAAGGTGGTGTCAACACAATGTTGACGCTAAAAAAAATGAAGTAGCGGACTTTTTTTTCTTTTGTGAGAACTTCTGGCCGACCTATTTTTAATTTCTCTTGTAACGTAGGTGTGAAAATGAAATTTCTTGTTACTGTTTGTTTTTCCTGCATGAAAATCCAATAAAATTAAGATATTTTCCATTTTCAAATCATTATACAAATGAGTTACCTGTTCACAAAATACGTTAATTCATTAATTAAAACATGTCAACCGATACATAAACTTTCGCATGATGTAGATTTATCAAATAAGATGCAAAATTAAAATTTCATATTAAACTAATTATTTGGAATGATTAAATATACCATATATAAAAAATGAAAACAAGTATCTAAACATAAAATTGTCATACTTTATGCATTTTAGTTATAGATAGATATCATTCAATCAATTTTCTCTTTCTCGTTGATGTTGAGTGCTGAGGTATGCTAGCTTTCTGTATCATTATTCATAACTTTTTGGTCAAAATTAAAAAACCATTTTGAATGATATAGCTATGACTTAATGGGCGCAACACTTGCATTGCAACATTAACAAATACGCACGAGGAAGAAGCACAAGCACAATTCCATGGAAATCAAATCTTATATATGTATGCAAACACAGGAATTAACAATAATTTACTCACTTAATTAGTGAATTTTTCTCTGATGGTTGAGATATAAATTTATTGGTGTGACTCCGAAATAAAAGAATAAAAAGTTCCCCTCACAAGGTACCCAAAAAAATCTTCTCTCTAATGATAGAAGATAAATGAGTAGGTATATAGGGTGCCCCTACTCCACCAATTTGAATAGTAAAAACAAAAGGAAAAATTAGTTGATGAAGAAGAGTTATTGCATACATACATGTATGTGTGATTGATCTGTGTTGTTGAACACGCTTAGAGGCTGAAGAGGCAAGCACTTTGTCCTCATGGAAATGGAATTGACCACCACTACAACCTCAATCAACCAACTATGAATTGCCATGTAACATAGCAAGATTAGAAGGATTCTCTTTCTTAGCTAAAAGCAAAACTAAAGTATTGAGGGAAAAAACATATATATATATATAAAAAGAAGCACCCCACAGCACTAGCATAGTATTCTCTATATCTCTCTTTTTCTTTTAGGTGAATCAAGCATGCATTAGCTATTAATTATGCCCTTTAATAGAGAAAAGGTAGGGACCAAGCATACGTAGAGAAAGAGAGAGAGAGAGAGATCAAATAATGCCCAAACCAGAAATTATTTAGTCAAGAAAATCCATTCATGTTGTATTATTAGGGTAAACAAAGGTCACTATCTTCTCCCTCATGTGTTTGAGGGGAAGGTCACCATCAAGAATTATATGAATTTGAAGTTGCACTATGGATAAAACAACAATGGTTGAATGTGAGAAGAAATTAATAATGAATTATTGGAAAAATTGGATGGGTGAAAAGAGACAAAAAGACAAATTTATAAAACTCCCTTGCTTGTAGGGATTGCAAGACAAAACAAGGCCCATCTTCCACTCTCATGAATCATAATTTCAGATACTTAATCAATCGCACACACACGTTTCGTACATAAAAGTGTATGCATATAAAAAAGGGATCTTTGTTCTCTACCTTAACCTCTAAAAATCATGCTAACCTTTCATTAATTATTATTATTATTATTATTATTATTAATAATAATAAGATAACACCGACCCCACATGCTAGAGATTCATATGTTAATATCAACTCAAATATCACAATAACAAAACACTAACCTTAGCCAAGCTAAATTATGTAATGCTCCAAAATGTTCTGTCTATTTTTTTTGTTCTAATTTTTTTTTGTCAATTATATGATTTTTTTTCCCTAAAGTTAAGTTCGAATTGACAAACAGAAATGAAATGGAATGGATTTGTCATTACTTTGGTTATTTGAAGAGAATGACATGCAATATAATTTGATCAAATTTATTTCATTATATTTTGTACAAAATTCATGTTCCAGTTTAGAAAATTAGATAAAATAAACATATTTCGTAATAAACTCCTTATCACACTGTTCACTCCTCAAACATGAATCCAAAACTTCTTTTCTATCATCAAATATTCAAAACAATGATTTTTTCTTTTGTTAGTCAAACGTAACCCAAAAAGCACGAGGGCTTGGAACTAATAACTATGGGTTATTTCCATTAGAAAGACAGGCCCACGTGCTCAGAAATAGGCTCGTGACATAAAGCAACAAGCCCATAAACTTAAAAATAAGACAAGCTACTGCCATAAGTGGGGAATTTCTTCTGCACCCCATACTTTTTTTCTTTATTTTCATAAAAAGAAAAATTCTTATTTTGTTTTTAGAAATAAAACTGATTTTTGGATTATATAATTTAAAATAATATTTTTTTATTATACAATTTGTAATAATATTGTAAATGTTACTTTTAATTTTTACCCTTTATAATTTAGAAATCAAAATTTTATTTCAAACTGTATAATATAAAAAAATTAAAAAATAATAACTTATGTAATTGTGTAAATACTAATTTAAAATTGTATAATTTAAAATTATTTCTAACATAATTTTTTTTAGATTACAAATCTAAAAATATTTTTCAATTACACAATTAAAAAATATTTTATTTTACAAAAGAGTGATTAATCACACCTGGAGTATTACCCTCATTCCTTGTAGATGTATTCTTTATGACAGTAAGAAGGTGGTGGCAGAGAAGAACTAAGAGCGGCAAGCTGTGGTGGCGATATTTTTCCAAGTAGCAGCATCTTTTTTAACAATTCCAAATAATTTAAATCAAAATAATTAATTGTTTTAATTAAATATTTTAATTAAAATTTAAATAATTATACTTAAATTTTATTTTAAAATTTTAATAAAAAAATATAATTTTTACTAAATTATAAATAATTATGTTCAAATTTTATTTTAAAATTTTTAATAAAAATATTATATTAATATATGATAATAAAAGATAAAATATCAAACTAATAAAATAAAATTAATTTATAATTTATAATTTCTTTTTTAATTATTTTGTAATAAGATAAATAATAATATAATTAATAAAAGTGTATAAAGAAAAAAAATAAAGTCATTAAAATTTTAAAAGATGTTATATTATTAAATAATTTTTTAAAAAAAAATCTGTTTTATAATTTAAAACAGAGAAAATAATAAATTCAATAAAAAATATTAAATTTTTTGAAATATAAATTAGAATTTATTTAGGATTAAAATGTTCATTTAAAGAAGTTATTTGATATAACTAATTATAAAAGTTGAGAATAATTTTTAATTAGCTTGTAATGTTGGTTTAAGAATTATTATTTTATAATCATGTCGAGGACACAAAGAAATTATTTAATTTTATTATTCTCTTTTATTATCATGTAAATAATTTTCGAAATGTGATAAATATTAATTTTCTTTTCTTTAAATGATTTTGTAAATGATATAAAAAAATTATGAAAAGTAAAATATTCAAAATGAATTTAAAAATGATGACATGTGTTGATTCAATCTTGAATTCGTGTAAACTATCAAGATAATTTACTATTTTGTATAATGTTTGTTGTATGTTTGGTTGTGTTTTAGTTTTATAGATTCAATATAAAATTTTTGTAAATTGTTTATGATAGTAATGTTGAATAAAGTGTTATGGTTATTGGAATAAAGGAAAACATAGGAATGCAAAATGACACTCCCCTTAATTAAGCATCATTGTTATAAAAAAAATTCCCTTAATTTGAGTTTTACTTTCTTAACTGTTTAGAAATTAACTCTAAGACTAACTAAATAAAATATTATAATTTGATTAATCTTTACGTTACTTAATACTTTGTATTTTAAAAATTTAAAAATTTAAAAATTAAAATATTAATATTCTTCAATCACAAATAGATATGAGATATATAAAACTATGTAACTATTTGAGAGTGTGTTCTTCAAACATAAAATTGATAGATTTTGTTACGATATAAGGTCAAAAATTAAAAAAAAAATTCAGCGAGTCAATTTTTTTTACTATAAAAATAAGGTAAATCATGTTTAAGTAATATAATTTTTATTCAAATTTTAAGTGAAATTTTATTTAAATAGTATAATTTTTATTTAGGTTTTTTTAGTAATGAAGTGGTCTTAGATAGTATGACTTCTGTTTAAATTTATTTGTAATTTTTAAATTAAATAGTGAAAGACTGAAATTGATATTAGCATTGAAAGATGGTAAGTACTAATATAAATAAAATAAAAAATTAAAATTTGATGACGATGATAATATGAAGATAGATTTATAAATATTAAATCATATAGAAACTATATATAATCAATCAATTACACACTTCATGAGTTTGTAATTTCATATTTTTAAATTATTAAATGATTAATTTTATTATTAATTATATCAAACATATATTTTTCGCCAAAAGTTAGTAGACAAGAATAATAAGAACCATAAAAATTCAAATAATAAAAATTCCCTCTTTCTTTCTACTTTTTTTTTTGTCTTATTGTATGTGTTTTTTTCATCCCTTCTTTCCAAAACTTTTCTCCCTTTTCTAGAACTTTTTTTCCTTTTCAAAGCTCAAAAAATCTCTTTTTCTCTTTTCATTGTCCATACTCTTTCATAGACTCTCAAATCTTCTTCATTTCACTTTTATATTTTGTGGAATTTTGAATTATTTAAGACAATTTATCACCGACACCGTTGATAACTGTTAGATACGTTGTGACTTCTGAGCTGTCAAATAACTATTAACTTTAAAATAGCTTTACTTTTGATCAAATCCAAATAAATTAACATTCTTTTTTCCTTGAAAGAAATTAATGTCACTCCATATGCATTATATCATTAAGTAACTAGGAATTTTAGTTCTGAATAAAAATCACCTTGCCCTCTATTCTTCAATTTTTTTATTTTCTTTTTTCAACTTTTTTCAATCTGGATATCAGCATCAGTTTTTTATCTGAGTATGAAAATTAAGAAAAATATAAAATCAAAATTTCCTCATTTTATAATAACTAACAATAAATCACGATTATATATATATATATATATATATATATATATAAATCATTAAAATTTGAAATAAACGAATTAAAGGATTTAAATTCATTGGAATCAAATAAAATACCATTTTCCCAAAAACATTAACATCAGATATATTCGATTTATTTTAGACATTATGAGTCTAAAATTACAAGAGTAGGGTGACAATATAAAAAATGAGTTAATTTGTTTAATTCTTATAAAATGAAAAAAAATGATTTTTACCAGTAAAAAAGATCTTTTACTTTTTTTTAATTCTAAAAATATGGAATTATTATTTTTAATATCTAACTTCTAAGGAGATATGTGCGTATGCACTGATCCATTGGGATGTTATGATTTTATTATTTTCTAAGATAAGTAAAGAATAAAATGTATAAGAAATACAAAATCGGCCCCAGTTGATTTGGTTGATATGATTTTTTTTATAATAATCATAGTAATAATAAAAAAAATGTAATATAGAGTTGAAATAATATTGTTAAAGACTTTGATTTAGCAAACATATAAAGTGTAGGCTGGTCCTACAGCGTAAATTTTACGTTAAAGGAAAAATAACACAGTAAATTAATTTAAATAACTAAATATATAGTTATGAATTACAAAATAATAGTATTACTATAGTTTAAGGTTTAGATTGTCAATATAATTCAATTAATTAAATATAGTAATATAAATATCTGCTTAGGTACTTAAGTCGATTAAAAAATTTATTACACAAAGCATTAATAGAAAAAATATAAGAAGAAAAATAATTTATATTCACAAACTAAAATTGTTTACATAAAAATTAACTTATAAAAAGTCTCACTTAACTTCTTTAAAATTGTGAATCTTAACTCAATTATAAGTTAATTTTAGCTGATAAACCTAAATTATTTTTTATTAGAAGTGTTCATATAAGAGCATTATGCACGAAAAATAGTAATCTATGGTTTTGGGGGTGTGAGAGTTTAACAAAATTGTTTTAGAAGAATTAAAACTAAAATTTATTTAAAAAGAATGAAAGTATGAATGGAATTGGATCCTGTGACGTTGTGACCTAATATTAATAATAAAAAATTATATACGTGGAATGTGTGTTACGTCTACTTAAAAAAATAAAAAAAAAAATAAAAACGAAACGTGTATTAAAATATTTGACCAGTGTTAAACAAAGAAGTGCATAATGTACACGTGAGAATTAGCTGTAGATTTTGATTGTGGTCACAGTGAGTGCCTAACTTGAAATGTGTATTTTCCACTGTCGGCGATGAAGAGAGTTGAAAACACGCAACTCAATGCACTCATGGTGCTGTGGGTAAATTCTAAAGCCACCATTAATACGCTGAGTTTGCGTAACAACCTACGTTTCCTTCTTCTTCTCTCCCAAACAGTACTACAATAATGCATCATGGGACAAACACAAGGTCGCCATCGAAGATATCTTTGCAAAACTATGTCATTCACTATTTATTTTCCAACAACCATCTCATCACCAATTATAAATATTTCTGCCAAGGTCTCCAATTTTTAATTATTGCTCTCACACTTGTTCATAAAATAAAATAAAATAAAAATGTAAAAATAGTTGTTTTTTATAGCAAAAAAGTACTATCTAAAAAATAACTAGGTTGCTTCAACCAAATTATGCATAAATGATGACTAGATATTATTTATATTTAATGCAAACAAATATTTAACAATCATCTTCATTCTTCAACTAAATGACAATGCAAAAAATTACGCAAATTCTTCTCCACTCCTATACTTACACATCTACCTTTTTGAATATAAGTTTTTTTTAAAACCATTGTGATTTATGTATGAGTAAGCTATTTTGCATATGTAGTCTACATATACGAAATAGAATACCTTGGAACCTATAAAAATCTGCTTCTGTTGCATGAATTCATAGCTTCTACTATGGTTAATTAATAAAATACTAAATTGTACACTTAGGTAATCTCTTAACTTCACACATCAGCTAATCATAATCAAATAAACTAGTCTGATAGCATTACAGATGTTTTTTTTTTAAGTGTACTTGTTTTGATATGTACCTTATTAACTCTTAATACCATATTGACATATAAATCATGTGTTTCCCAAGGATATTAGTTGTGAGGATTATTTTAAACCTTAGATAAATTCTTGAACACTATATTCATATTATTCTCTTAACACTTTGAGTTGGATAATATTAATTGTTACCTTCCTTTATATTCATTAATTATTCTTCTCAGTTTAAACACTTCCAATCCCTACATATATATCTTTTATGTTCATTCATTATTCCAAATACTTTCTTTTTTTACATTATAGTCACCTATATTTGAAATGATAATTATTTAACAAATTTTCTCATGCTGTTTCTATATTTTTAACTAATTATGTATCTTCCTAATCAAACAATCATACACACTCTTATATATCTTGAATTGTTGAGGTTGATGAAAATAATACATTTTGAAAGTCTCATATTGCCTTCAATAAACAAAGAAGTGGGTGACAAAAGTTATATAATGGACTTGAGTTCATGATATCTATACACTCCAGTCAAAAACACTTTAAATTTGTATTTGACTTTTCTCATACTATTGTAGTAGAGTATTGTGAGATTTGATTTAATTACTTGCTTTAGAGAGTGTTAGTGTGATTTAGTTGTTTTTAGACAATGATTGTGGTTTTTCTCCGATTTTGGAGTTTCCAATCCACGTGTTTTTTCAAATTTGATTTCTAATTTGTTGTCTTAGTATGACATGTTGAATATGTTGTTTAGTTTCATTAGGTATGATTATAGTGATGTCTATTCATTTGCTATGTAGATCTCATGCTTATATAAAACAAAAAAAAGTGATTAATTTTTTTTCGACCAACTCATATATTACACACATTACAAGCTAAATACCTTTATTTCTAAGCTTGTCTGTCATTGACATTTTATTCAAGATTACTCTTCATGTAAAATGTATTGTTAATGGTAGAACTTTAATGTTCTTAATTTTAAAAGAATGTTGTTTCCTTCTTGCCTATGTTATCTTGTCCGATTAAAGTAGCTTGATATAACTCTAAATCATTTAACATTTTTATCTTTTTAAATTAAGCAGTTTTCAACTAACTTGATTCTATAATATCTCGTACATTAATAAAATTGTTTGATACATTTGTCATTCAAATCATTCCATTTTTCATTCTATATCCATTTCCATTTGTTATTATTCCACTTTTCATTATTTTTTATCTTGTACCATTTTAACATTAGAGTTCCAATACAATTTAATTTTTTTTTCGACGATATGGTAGATTTCTATTTCATTTATCTTTCCAAAGATGATGTTTATTCCATTGTCCATTATCCATTCTACATTTTGAGTTCACACAACTTAAGAAATCATCTTTACACATGTCCATTAAAATTATGACAAGTCATCAACTTTAAAAAAGTAATTAAAATTAAAAGGGTTGTTTTTATGCTTCAAATTATAGCTTCTACAAGGAAAATTTCCTAGTTAGCATTCTTGATTTTTTGTCTCCCTACTTTGCCTATGTTCTCTTCCTAATTTATTTTTATTATCAATTTTCATATTTTATAACAATCTATCACTCTAGAATCATAATAAAAGAAGTTGAAAGAAATTTATTATTATTATTATTATCACCTCATAGGTTTGTGTTTTATTCCTTCTTTTTTAAATTTTTATATTTGTTTCTTTATTAACACTCTATGTTTATTTTCTTCATTTTATTTTGCAACTCGTTAAAGATATCCAAGGCGATGAATGGACAAAGCGAGCACATTATTCCCTCAATCATGTTATTGATTATGCACTATTTTTTTAACTGATATTTTGTGATATAGAGAAACCAAAAAAGAAAGCAAATCTTATCCTGTGAATGTCAATGTTCATACATATGTAGATGAGTCTTTTAAAACAAACTATATTTCTTTGAATTCTCCTTTTATGATATATTTCCTTTTCTATTAATTTAATATTTTATTCTGCTGACATTTTTTAAATTTGTAAATAGAAACCTCATACTCCACCAATTGTTTTATGATCTGTTACAAAGAATCAATTCATAATCATGTAAGCTAGGTTTAAATTATTTTTAAACCCTACTCTGATTTAGTTTTTTTTTTTTATTATTTAGCAGCAATCTTGAAATTGTACTTGGATGTGCCTTCAACTGGAACTTCTCAAGATAGACAATTAATTACATGGTTTATGGGGGTGAATCTTTTTTGAGTATTTATGTAAACTGATCTTTAGACATAATTGTAGTTGGAAATCATGAAATGTATTTTTCATATACCATTCATAATTTTGTAGCATTAACTAAAGTAGCGTATGCATTACTATTTTAGCTTTAATACATTGAGTACCACATTATTGTAATAGTGAAAAAACAAACCATGACAATGCTCTAAATTTATATAATTTATATAATTTCATGATATATATATATAAAATAATTAAAATTTTGGATGTCTTTTTTTTTTCATATATTTCTTGTTTCAGGTTTTTTCTTCTTTTATGATTCTGGAGCGATGAATTGTTATAAAATATGAGAATATAGAAGAAATAATATAAAAAGTGTTATGAAGAAAACATATCGATCCAGGTAGAAATGAAAAAATAAAGTTTCATGGAAAAATAGTTTGAAACATAAAATTTTCATTTTAATTTAAATTATTTTTAAATATTAACTTTTCAAAATTTTAATAAGAAACAAGTGGAGAATAATAAAGAAATAAGTTGACTGGAAAACATAAAAACAATCCTTTTAGTTTTAATTATTTTTTTAAATGGTTTATTTCTCAAGATTTTAGTAGATATGTGTAAAGATAATGTATTAAATTGTGTTTCTTACTCCTAAACTAATAGATAACTTTTTTTAGCCATCATCCCTTAATCTTTCCTCTTCCAAACAAGTGTAAACCAAGCATAATGTGTTGTATTATATGTTAGTGCAAATAAATAAATAAATAAATAAAATAAAAACGTTGCAAAACTTTAACGAGTTCACCCATAAACTCAACTCAGACTACACTATAACAATCTAAATAAAAAAGAGAGTAGAAATTTCCCATATTATGTTTTGATCAAGGGAAAGATCAGAATCGATGCATATCATCAAAATAGCATATACCTAAAATCTAAGGCTCAAGAAAGAGATTCTTAATCATCTTTTGGGGAAAAATTACAAAGAAACAATGAAACAACATGAAGCTAGGTAGCAAGAAAAAGAAAATATCATTAGTAAAGAATAAGAAGAGTAGATGAAGAAGTGATATATCATAGCCATAAAGCCCCAGCTTGTTTAAGAATAGGAACCAATTCACCAGAAATATGAGTGGCCATGATCCTATCCAACCCTCCAAACAACTTTCCACCGATAAAAACCGCAGGAAACTGCAGCTTCACCTGCGAATCCACCCCATCACTCCCAACCGTTGCTTCCAATTGAGTGGCAACAGAGGCTTCATCCTTCTCCTCCACCTCATAAACCGCAGGGTTAACACCAAGACTGAGAAGCAAACGCTTGACCACATGGCTCATGCAGCACCCTCTTCTCCCAACCACTGTAACCGCGTTCTCCCAAACCATCTTCACCACCATTCTTTCCTCTTTGGGCGATGAAGAAGGATTATTATCAGTATTTTTGGCGTTAACAGTGTTCCTGTTCTTATCAGCATCATTGTGGGAATGTGTAATTAATGGGAGTGCGGTGAAGTGGGTGGTGGGGTTATGGAGAGGGCGCCATGATCTGAAGGGAATTGCTTGATGCATTGCGTTGGATGGATTGATTGAAAGATGGGTGTTATGGAGTTGGGGTTATGGTAGGTTGTTGGAAGAGGAGGGTGTGCAAGAATTAATATAAGGGGTGATGACATGAAGAATTTGAAAGGGTCATTAGTGGTTACGTCAACATTAACATCTGTAAGTCACGCGGTGTACGTGGTACTTGGTCACCTTCTTCTGTCTGACGTTGTACATTGCGTCACTTCCTCCCTCCTCTGTTTTGCATTCTGTGTACCTGTTCCTTCGGACGGCGCCCAACTTCTCGTGCTCCATCTTTAACCCTAAATACCAAATCCTTTAATTATCTCTTAATCCAAATTTGTTTTCAACCCTAGATAGATCTCTAAAACTATTATAAAATAAAATCTTAATTTACATTATTTTTCTCTTTAATTCGTTAAGATAATATTATTAAAATCTACTTTGAAGCTTAAGTTATAGTTTTATATATTCTTCATATATTTTTTAGAGAAGAAGAAATGTTTATACAAGATTATTATTAAACCAGTCAAATAAAATATGTTAAATTTGATTTTAACATATTTTAATAAACACTCATATTTTAAATTTATAATTCTGTGTTCGAGATGCTTAAAAGAATTAATCTATTCATTAAAAAGTAAAAGGGTGTACAGTTAAAGTTTTTGTCACTTTAGGATTACTTGCATATTTTAAATGGAATGTTAGGTTTTTCTTTTCTTTCGTGTCATAAACATTATATCCAATTTTACTTCTAGAAATAAGACCTTGTTTTCTTGTGAAAAACGTTGGTGACATTTTTAATAAAATATTTTCATTTTCAATTTGTTGGGAAAATGCTAAATACTAACAGAGGAATATTAGTTTAATAATTTAATAAAAATGATTTTTTATCAGCATTTGTTTAAAGAAACCAAATTAAAAAATATATATTAGTCATGTATTATATTTTCAGTGAGTGTGCTTTCGCATAAGATTTGATAAAAAAATATCTACTATTTCTTAATTTCGTAGCAAAAATAATTTTTTGGAGTGTAATAGTTCATGTTATGTTACTATATATCTTCATTATGATTTTTAATAGCATCTTTTATTTATTTTTCTTGGCAATTAATTTAAGAGAAAGTGAAGTGGTTATATTTGAAAAAAATAATTTATAACTGATAGCCGAAAGTTGTTAGGTTAATGTATTAAATTGCGTGCTTTGAAAAAATTATTTAGCAAAGTGATCTATAAATGTAAAATATTATAAATAGAAACATTTATATTATATTTTAGTATAAAAATTAAAATAAATATTTTAAAAATAATACTTTAAGTAGCATGTAAAAAAATGATAAAAGTTATAACTTCAAACCTTTATTGCTACATGTGTTCTAATTCCAAGTATAAATTGAACTAATGCTTTGTTGAAAAACTAAAGATTCCAAAAGAATGTGACAAAAAGGAGTAAACTTCTACATGGTCGTAATTGGACTAATCCTCGAATTATTTGCTATGGTTATGTTTGGCTAATGCTCATTTTCAATTTTTTTAAAATATAAAATAAAGCTTTATTTTTGTTATTTTGAAATTAAAAATATTTTAAAATTTCCTTAATAGGTGATGACTTTTAAATGGATTTAAAATAGGATATGATGCTATCTTAAAACTTAAATTCAAACTTAATTTCACTAATAGTATCTCACTTGTATATATTTTGATATTATATTATTTACGTGTAATTTCAGACTTTCATCATGTTAATAAAGAAAGATATATGCAAAATAGTGATGTATTTATTTATTTTTATTTAGTATTTTGATTAATATAATTGGATAAATTTATCTAAAATCACTTATAGAAGAAAAGAATAAGGAATATAAAATGAAATGAATTTTTCTACATGTAGGTTAATTTATATAACTTTTATTGTCTAATTTCTCCAAATTCTTATTGTTAAATTATGTATAAATTAATTTAATATATGGATTTTTTAAAATTTTTATTTATTTACTAAAAGTAATATATGGAAATTTATTGGAAATGCGTTACAAAAACGTGATTCTCAAGCTTCCCCACGAGGGAATGCCTTAAAATTCAATAGGGCATTGAAGAAAAAAAATTTGTGGCATTCAGAAATTGAATCAATTAGTTAATTAGTAAATATTTAAATTTATTTTTGAAAGAAGAATACGTAGATTAATATATCTTTGATTAAAATTATCCAGTAAAAGAGTTTTTGAAAAGTTTATCTATTTACACATAAGTATTTGACATTTATTTAAGTAGCATATAAGTATTTAATCACTTAATATTGTAGTTAGTAATTAATTAGTAAAAGCGCGTTGGTGGCACACGTTGGGTTGCGTTGTGTCGTTGACGGGGAATTAGAATAGGATGAAGGAGTGTGACGTCATCAATGTCAGCATCCATGGCCAGGATAATGCTGTGACATGTTGTGGCGTCACCGTGTCGTTAATTAACAATAAATCTTAGCGTGTAGTGTAGCGCCACGTAAGCACCCAAACTTACACATTCATTACGTCATTGCTGTGTTGGAATCTTTGCCCATGGCCCTAGTTCAAGATTGGCATTGACGTCTAAAATAAACATTTAATTTATTAGAATTATTAAAAAAAAATAAAAAATAATATATATATATATACATTTTTATTTAACATATACTTATTTAATTTTTATATCACATCACATATTTTATAAATTTATAATTTCTTTTCTTTTTAGATATATTTAAAGTATATATTAAAATTTTAGATATACATAAATATTTTTTATTAAAAAATAATTAAAATAATAATTTTATTTAGTAATATTATATTATAAATTTAAATTTTAGTAATACAAATTGCTTACCCATTCTTCCTATATTTAGATTCTTGTTATATGTCAAATTCTAATGATTATTTATTAGAAATAAAACAAAATATTATTAACAAAGAAAAAATTACATGTGCTGTGAAGGCATATTCAACTCACATCAATAAATGTTTTTGAATTTTTTTAATAATTTAAAAATAAAATTTAGTTACACAGCAGTTGTGAGTGAAGGGTACCATGTATACGCAGTGGTCGTGTATCTAATTCCCATTATCAAATAATTAATTATACGTATTAATTAAAAGAAAATATTTATTTTATTATTTTTATTATTATAATGTGTTGTTAGTGGCATGAATATCCAAAAGTTTTCTACATATTAACCTTCATTGGAATGATATTATTAGAATTTTGGAGATCCATTTTTCAATAAAGAAATATTTTACTTTCTACAAGTTGTCTTAAAATGTTTTAGGTAAATTCACATTTAACTAAAAATAATATATTAAAAATGATTTGTTAAAAAATGTTGGTAAAGCTAAGATATTAACATTTTTAAAAAATGTAACACATACAACATTAATATAAATTCAAAAATATATATAACATACTTTGTTTAATTTATGTAAATAATATCATTAACGAAAAAGAATATTACATATTTAAAATCATAATTATTTTATTTTTATTAAGTTTTAATCATATTATTAATTTGTCTTACCGATTTTATATATTTAAAATCTTATTAAACTTTTATGATCTTTTATTCATAGATTTGTATTAGATATATAATTTAAAATTATATTTATTTTATATATTTTTTATTATTTTAATTTTATTAAACGATGTGGAATTAAAATAATATTTTAAAATTAATTATCATATTTAAAATATTGTTTATTTTAGAACTTGAATCATAATTTTATTATGAAAAAATATTTAAAAAAATTAAGAGAAGAAAAAATATAAAAGGATATGAAATTATTAAATATATGACAATATTTGTGAATATTATATATTTAATAAATTTATAATTATTTTATGTATGTAGATGAAAAATTTGGATTTTCATGAATCCTTTTCCTGTAATTTGTGCATCCAATGTTTTAACAGAGTCACACATCACACATAGATTTAGGTTGAATAATTTTTTTTTTAAAAAAAAGTTTAATAGACATTTTGGTCCCACTATTTTATAGGAATTTGTAATATTTTTCATGTTTATTTTTTTTTCTCAATTGAGTCTTAAATTTTTTTTTTAATTGAGTCTCAAATTTCATTTTTTTCTCAATTGAGTCTCAAAATTTTATTAAATCTGTCAATGTAATCATTTTTGTCAAAAATCAACATATTGTAATGTTATATTTATGTTTATATTTTTACCCTTTTGTCATTATTCACATTCCACGAGTTAACTTGAATATGTTACGTCTCGTATAGTTAACACAGTTAACATTAATTTAATAGAAAAAATCATATTGGAGATTTTAATAAAATTTAAGATTTAATTAAAAATAAATAAATATGAAAAAATATTACAAATTCTCACAAAATATTAGGACTAAAATGCGATGAGATAAATAAAGTTTGATGAAGTTGTGTATTTTAGCTTTTAGAGAATTTAGATAAAAGAGGTACCTAAGATATTTAAGTTGAAATGAAGTTAGAAGAAAAGAATTGAATTTTGATGTGTATGATTCTGTACGTGGTTTTGTTGAAAAATTGGTTTAAAATTAGGTCACGATAGTTTTGATTACGATTGCAATGACGATGCATGTACCATAACCCATTAAGCTTATTTTTGGTAGGCAAAAGATTTAAAATGAATATCTGAAATCCACATGGCTCATAATATAGCAATTAAATCCAATTTACGTCAAAGCATGACGTGGAACAACATCGATCATATCAAATAAATTGCCAATTGGCTACTGTGCACCTTGAAAGAACAAAAAATAATTGAAACTTTCTTCGTGACGTTTTGGGTTGAATATGCTACAAATCAAACAAATGAAGAACTACATCAGCTTTTTATTATTCTATTTTTTTAGTAATCATAATCCTATTGACATGGATTCTGTATCCATCAACGAATCAAACAAATGAAGAACTTTGATAAGCACATGTTATATGACTCACATAGTATCATAATATAATAATAGACAAACCATGTCTTATAAACTCCCTCACTTCATCAGCATCTCATCATTGCTAAGTACACTCTAATTTTCACTTCTACAACTTTCTTTCCCATACAAAAAATAAATGGTTGTAATATATAATCACTCTACAAATATTAATGGACTATGCATATATTAAAGAGTTTTAATCACAATAAATATAATGTTTCTATGTTTAATCAAAAGTATGAACCTATTATAAAGTAACTTGATTATCCAACATTTATTATGCTAATACGGAATTGGTTAACATTATGGTTGAGATATTTCTATTTATAATATCAACTCTAAATGGTAGACATAGTATTTATTATTTTGATAGGTTTAGGGTTTATTATTTCTATTTATAAAATCAACTTAAACATTGTTTGTACAAGTTATCTTTTTTATATAATTAATGGTTAAATATATTTTTAGTCTCTTGTCTATTTGTTAAAGTTGTGTTTTATTTCTGAGCAAATTTTAGACTTATTTTATCTTTATATTTTATAAACTGGTGTAAATAGTCTTCAATGAAAAGTAAAAACATCTTTAAGGAGAAGAAATTGAGAAAGAAAAAAAGTGAAAGAAGATTAAGACACAAATGATAATGAAATAGGAAACTATCAAGAAGAAAAATAACAAGATGAAAAGAAATTCTGATACATCTTCAAGGATCTATACAAGTTTATAAAGCACAAGAATGAAATAGGTACGAAATTTATCCCATAGACAAAACACAATTTTAACAAATACATTAAGGACTAAAAATATATTTAATTCTATAATTAATAATATTAGAATTATTATTTGTAAGGACTCTTTGCTATATATATATATATATAATAATATGAATCAATAAGAATTTTTATCTTACTAAAAAGAAAAACAAATATTATTCTATAATATTATATGTTTTATATATTGTTTTCAATTTATATTAAAAATATGTGTCAAAAAAAGACATTTAATATTATGTTTATATTTTTTTTTTTCATTTGTATTAAGAACATGTGTGAAAGAAAAACAAAACCTTATAAAGAAGAAGAAGAATTAAGTATACGTCGATCAAGTTAAATCGAAGTAATATTGTATATCAAGATTTAAGGATTACAAGAACCATAAGAAATATATGATATACAAATTGCTTTAAAACAAGAATATTGTGAGTACCTATACATAAGACTAAGATGTATAACATAGAGAAAAATACAATATTTAAATTCTATAATCTATTATAAACTTTTCAAGTTTACATTCTTTGTGTCTTACTTTTTGTATAAGGGAAAGAGAGAAACCTTACAATATTTTTCTTTTTGAGAGATTAAATTTGAATAAGAAAATCTTAGTTATATTCTTTTGATGAGTGTTATTTTTTAAGTTTTACCTTTGTTTTTGTTTGTAGCTAAAAATAACATATAAGAATAATCAAAGTTTTTAATTTTAAGAGGAGATTGAAGAAAGATAGACTTCTGTACTGATGATGATTAAATGTGTACTCAATTTATAATCAACTTTCAATTGGTGAAATTCTTTTTAGAGTTTTTTAAATTGAACAAGTTGTAAAATTGATCAACCACTACAAACAAACCTTTTATCTTTCTTGATATTTAAATAATATCTATTTGATTGTCTAGGATTCTTGGGAAAAAAGAATTCTTATGACCCTTCTAGTTCGACCACTTCTAAAGTTTATTTGTATCTTTATTTTTATTTTTCTTTTAAAGGTGCATAAATTGTGAGACTTCTAGGACAGCTACTCCTCCTAGTTTTGCAGTTGGACGAGTAATTTACACATCATATGCGATTATTCAAATTCAAATTGAACATATTGACAAAAAAAGTATAAAAAAGGTGAACGAAAATATTAGAAAATGTGATTCATTTAAGAAAAATATAAATAAATAAATTTTAAATAATTAGAAGTCGTCACGACTTAAATTTTTTCTTTTCTCATTTTTCTTCGATCAGGTTGGAATTTTTACCCCCTAATATGGAAAAGGTGCAAATGGAAAATTAAATCAGATTTTAATTTTGCCAAAGTTTATGAAATTAAGATCAATTTTTCCTATTTTCAGTACTATATATATATATATACATATATATTATATGCGCATGAAACGTGTTTTTAATTTTTTTTATGCACATAATATGAATAATTTATAAAAAATTAATAAAAATGAAAAGGCAGAACTCAATATTTTTTATTTAAAATGTTTTTATTTTATTTCATTTAATTATTATATAAAATAAAATTGACATGGACAAGCTTAGCTCTCTTTAAGCCAAAATTAGCCATGGCAACCGGATGGGGCGAGTTTCGCCTCCCCGCTCCCTGTCTCTGACTCACTTAATTATCCTCGTTCTCGCTCTTGATTCCCTCCGGAGATAGCAATTTAGTTCCCATATCCATCCCCATCGGGAGTCGGGTTTCCCCGCCCCGCTTCCATCTCCGTCTCATTTTATTTTCTTAAAATATAATTTTAAAATGTTTTAAATAAATCTAAAAATTTAAACATAACTATAATATATATATATATATATATGTATATATATATATTACAAAAATAGACTATTAAAGATAAATTTATAGAGATTAAGTATTTTAATATTAAATATTTTTTCTTTTATAAATTATTTTTTATACATAAACTAATATTATAATGTTACAAATTTTAAATTATTTTCTTGATGAAGTATATTTTAGTTTATTATTTTTATATTATAATATGTATGTAAAAAAATATTTGATAATTTTTGTTTTGTTTTATACCTATCAAGTTTAATTTATCAAGTTTCAAAACACATAATATAAAGTTTAAAATCCTTCAAAATGAATATCAAATACATATTTAAAAACACTAATAAATAAATAATTTCCAAACTATTAATTGTTCAAAACACACTATATAAAAGAAATAGATTTCAAACAAACAAATATCATATAATCTAAATGTGTAGAGGATGAGAGAAAAAGAAGAGTATATTGAACTAGTTAAAGAGATTGAAGAAGTTGAAAGAATGAGTGAAAGGTAGAAGAAAAGAGAAAAGTGTGGAAGAACGAATAGGGTTTCAGAGAAGACATTGTAACCTTTTATGTATGAAAAATAAAAAAAAAACACTAAGAAGAAATAGGGTTAGTTTGAGGGTTTAGGTTTAAATTTAAAGACGGGACGGTGATGGGTACGAGGGCGGAGCGGGGATTGCATTACCCATCCCCGACCCCGAACCCGATTGATTTAAACGGGAAAAACCCGAACCCGACCCTGAACCCGGTCAACTCAGTTTTTCCCCGTCAAACTCGGGGCGGGTGCGATTCGATCCCCACGGGTGCGGGTCTAATTTCCATCCCTAGCCAAAATCTTTCAGAATTTCAACTATCCACTCATAAACATTACAATACTTTTAGTGTAAAATCTTTTTTGCTATCTCTCTATACTACCACGTCGAAAATGAGACTTGTCAAAATATCAGTTTAATTTAACTTAAAAGGGAAATTTCACTTTGAAATCTTAATTTTTTTTAAATCCGATAACAAATCCCCTTCCCTTTTCCATCACTCCTCCACACTTTCCATCCACCAAATTAAAAAATCCTACTTCAATTATTGTTTTCACTTCTGATATATTGGCACCGCCACATCATCATTTCTATTTGATAATTGTCAATGTGGTAGTGACATAGCAAAAAGATGGATTTCTTTTAATAAAAATGAGTCCCACATGTTGAATTAGGATTTTTTTATTTTTTGAATTTCATTATGTTTTCATTCATTCTTCATTCTTTGTCTCGTGCGTTCTCTTCCTGCTTCTCTCTTGTTTTGTGTTAGTGTTGTTGTCATTTGCGATTTGTTTGGTTATTTGTGCATGCAGTCTGTATGGTGGGAAATGATGTTTTTTGCGGTGGTTGTCGGAGTAGCGACGATGGTTCGTTGGTTTGGGGTAACGACCTTGCATTAGGGTGGGTTTAGCGGTGATTGTGTGGTCAGGGACGCTTTTGTTGTTGGTGGTTGGTGGGTGTGTTTGGTAGCGGCGACGGTTCTTTGAAGGTTGTGTTGCGCGACGAGTAGTGTTGTGGTTTTGGGTTCATTGGTTGCATGGTCGGGGGTGCACTGTGTTGTCAGTGGTTGGTGGGTGTGTCTGGCAACAACGGTGGCAGTGACAGTTATTTGAAGGTTGTGTTATGCGAAGAATGGTGTTCTGGTTTTGGGTTCAATGGTTGGCGTGTTTGTTTGGCAGCAATGACGATGGTTCTGTGAAGGTTGTGTTGTGCATTGTCTATCGTGGTGGTTATTGTGTTGCATGCTATCTGTGGTGGTGGTGGTCTTTGGCGGTGATGACAACAACGATGGTGGTTGCAGGGGGCTAGTCTATGTGAAGCTTTTGTGGCTTTATGCAATATTTTTTTGTTTAGGTTATGTATATTATGTGTTGGATGAATCATTATTTATTGTGTGATGCTGATATGTGAGATTATTTGTGGTTGGTAATACAATTAATTGATATAACACAGTCCCTTTCCCTTTTCTTTTGAATATTTATAATGTCTCTTTAAAGATTTCCATATTCAGTTTCCACGGCATAGAAACAAAGGTCAAGACCTTATGGTCATTAAAAGCCACCAAGTGATTAGATATTTTGAAATTCAAAGTTTGAATAATGGGATTCCGTTTTCCTCTATATTGTGTTTGACTATATTCTTCATACTTCACTTGTTCATGTTTTTCTTAGAGTATTTTGTACACTGTTGTGTATGTGTAGTTGTATGCCTATCTTAATTTTTTGTATGTTTTCATACATGTCACTGCTTATAACTTGGTGCAACGGAAAACTTGTTGTGTTTTGTATAATACATTGAAGTGATGAGGGAAGCTAAAATGTTAAGAATTTTCATTAAAACTTTTATTAATGTTAATGTTGCATCAATTTGTTTCTAGATAAAATGAATTGCTAGAATTATGACTATATTGGTTAACTTAATTACTTAAAGTCACGTCTAAATTTAATTATTCAATTTATATGATATGAGTTTTACTTCTTTATGTTGTACTTTTTTATTATTAGTTACATGTTTTCACCTTACAATGTTATGATAACTTTCTGTTTGTATTATAATGTTTTCAAATTTATATTGTCATGGTTATTTGAATTTGGTGCTCTTTTTTTTTGTTGTATAATAGTTTGAACAGTTTATAATAATGATTGCAAAAAAGTACATTGTTGAAGTAAAAGAAGTAAATGTACGTTTATGTAAATATTACAATTTCAAAAGTAAAATAATTGTTGAAAATGTGTTTGTATGTATATTTGATTGATTAATTATTTATGGACACTGAATATATTGTGCAAATTAACCATAGTCTGACATCCTTTCAAAGAGAAAAATTAGAGGGTACCCCATTCAAATGGATTCTTCAATTAAATGAGCCATTATCTATATATAGTCATATTTTAAGAGAATTAATAGGTAAGTGGGTTGCGAAACAACATTTTTTTTCCAGATTAGAGAGCATTTGGTGCCATTCACCCTTATAGATGTTTTGTTTTTCTTTAGGGTTGGATATTACTGGCAAAGTAGTCAAATTAGAAGACAATGCCAGTGGCCTTGTTAATAATTTGTTTAGGGAGGAAGACATAACCATTATTGTAAATAAATTGAGTTATAGTAAATTCAAGAGGGAAAAAAATATGTAGATGAGTTTTGTAGGTTGTGTATTTTGCTTTGTGGTTTTTTTATTTTCTTAGGACATTCCAAACTATTTGTAGTTTTCCATTTAGCTTGTTAGACGATTTGGATGAGTTACACACATTTAATTGAGGTGTTGCAATATACGACTTATTATGTGATAGTTTAAACCGTGTTTCTCAAAAGTTCAATGAGCAAAGAAATGCAGCTGAACTATACTTAGTTAGCTTAGTTTTGCATGTTAGTTTATCTTTTGTTCATATTTGTATTTTTTGAATTAAAAATAAATTGTGCCAAACATTATATTTATACAAATGAATTTGTTGGTGGTATAAATTTGGGCACTTGAACATGTAAATATTTTAGATGGTGCCAATAATTTTCAGTTTTCCAAGGTTTTTGGAATGGCTAGCGGTGACTATTTGGTCGACAAAAATACACAATGCTTTCCTCACAAATGAGGTGTTTCCAAGATCTTTTGCTTTTCATTCAAAGAATGTGTGTTAGGTGTTGTTGTTTTGATTATAGAAATTGAATTCTTTGTGTAGATTGTATGAGATTGGGTTGTTACCCCAAAACAAAAGGCTTTAGACATTGTACAAGAAACCTTAGAACTAAACCTACACTGTGGGAACTGAACCGTACTTATCTCGAGTTTAATGGGGAAAAATCGAGTTGACCAGGTTCGGGTTGTGTTTTCCCAATTTAAAGAAATCGGGTTCATGGGCGAGGATGGGTAATGCAATTCCCGCCCCGCACCCTCCTCACTCCGCCTTTAAATTTAAACTTAAATCTTAAAACTAACCCTATTCTTTGTTAGTGTTTCTTTTTATTTTTCACACATAAAGAATTACCATGTGTCTTCTCTATAACCCTATTCTTAGTTTTTGTTCCACACTCTTCTCTTTTCTTCTATCCTTCACTCACTTCTTCAACTTCCTCAATGTCTTTAACCAGTTCAATATACTCTTCTATTTCTCCTATCCTCCACACATTTACTTTTCTCAGTCCCTTCAACCAATTCGGTAAACGCATAAGATTAATTCATTGCTTTTTTTATCAATTTTTAAATATTATGCATTGATCTTAATAACATTTATTACTATTTTATTATCTAAAATTTAAGACGTTTGGTTAAGACTTCATTGTAAAGATTTGTTGAATTATATTTTGCAATCTATTCTATTTATGATTAGATACATAACTTTTTGCACAAATTTTTTACATTTGTATACTGGTTTGAGTATGACTATTTCTATTTCTATTTTATTTTTATTTTCTTAACTTTTATTCATTTTCTAGTATTATTTTATTTCTATTTTTTTCATCTTCTTACCTTTGATTTTCATTATAATTTAAATGTAAAAGTGTATTCGGGGTAAATTGTATAATTGTTGTGATTTTTTATTAGTTTTGTAGTATACCTTTATCAGTTTTGTTTGTAATATCTGTTTGACTAATTCATTATATTTATAGATAAATATATAACCTTTTGCACAATTTTACATAGATTTATTGCTTTTATATATTGGTTTGAGTATATCTATTTTTATTTCTATTTTATTTTTATCTTTTTAATTTTGATTTTTTAATAATTAAATTTTAGAAGTGTCTTCATTGTTGTGATTTTTTTATTAGTTTTGTAATCTATCTTTATCAGGTTGTGTTTGTTATGTCATGTTTTGTGAGTTTCACTGGTCTTTATCAAAATTAAAATTTTATAACAATTAAAAAAATTATTGTTGAGAAATATGATAGATAAATCATTTTAATTTTGTAATTGCAAAAATTTTATTTCTTGTTATGGAAGATATTAGAACATTACAAGCTCATCAACCAATGTCAGAAAAAAATCTGAACCTTTCAATCAATGATCCTACTACAACACCAAATAAAGTTCCACCCGTAACAGAAGATAATGAGCATGATAAAATTGCACAATCAAGATCATGCTATATTAGTGTTTTTAAATATGTATTTGATATTCATTTTGAAGGACTTTAGAATTTATCTTATGTGTCTTAAAGATCAATAAATTAAACTTTATAGGTATAAAACAAAACAAAAACATTATTAAACACTTTTTACATACACATTATAATATAAAAACAATAAACTAAAATATACTTCATTGATAAAATAATTTAAAATTTGTAATATTATAAATATTAATTTATGTATAAAAAAATAATATATAAAAAAAAAGATATTTAATATTAAAATATTTAGTCTCTGTAAATTTATCTTTAATAATTTATTTTTCTAACATATATATATATATATTATAGTCATAATTAAATTTTTAAATTTATTTAAACTTTTTTAAAATCTCTATTTTAAATAAATATTTTTTCTTAAAATTATATTTTAAAAAAATAAAAAAAGGGACAGGGATGGGATAGGGTGGGAAAACCCGACCTCTGATTAGGATGGATGTAGGAACTAAATTTTTATCCCCCACGAGGATCAGGGGTAGGGTCAGAGATGATTAAGTAAGTTGGGGGACAAGGGGCGGGGAGGCAAAACTTGCCCCCATCCCACCTTGTTGCGATGCCTACTTAGAAGTTGAATAAGAAAAGACTACCAAGAAGAATGTGTCATCTTTAATTGAGTGCGAAGACATTTTTAGTGAAAAATAATACAAATAAAAATTTGAAGGAAATGATAGACGTATTGTACAACTTCAAGAATGACTGAAACTATTAAAAGAAGTCCATAATCAGGTGAATTGGTCTAAGAGAGGTCATGAGAGACCATCTACAACTAGTGTAGATGTTACGATATTTCATGGTTTGATTGACAAAACCAACACGTTGATGTGGACATGTTCAAGTTGTACATGTGCACTTCATTCCCATATGAAGACAATAACTAGTTAGAATACATTAAAAGTTGGAATGGTTATTAATATTGACGATTGAGGAGTTGCATACTTTGAAGTCTCGGGGCAAAATCAACAACATGGTGAGCTTCATGGTGCATGTCGAATGTTGTTATATATTTTGTTATACTCTATGTAATAATGAAATTCAATTGTTTTGTAGGTTATGTTATTTGCTACGAGCATGCTAATGTACGAAGAAATTCATAATTCCAGACTCCTTAAACACTTTTGTTTTAATCCATTTTTTGCGATGAGTGTAATTTTTTGTCTATTCAATTCATAATTGTGAAATGTATTTCTTAGGCTAATTCAATGTTCTTTTTTTAGACTCAAGTAATAGAACAGATGAAGGTCCCGAAATCAAAAGTTCGAACTTGGGTTGAGAAGGATTACAAATATTTTTACCCAAAGGACATGATTCCATTGGAGGAGATCTTGAACTGTGAATTTATGAGTTCTTTTACTCAGCCTAACTAACTGAACCTAACTAAGTTGTTAGACAATATTTGTATAAGTGTTTAATTTAAATTTTTCATACGTAATTGTTTGCCCTAACGGTTAACAATAATCATCGGCGGTGTTACGCGGTAAATTGTCAAACTAAGGAATGTTTTGTGTTGGATTCCCTAAGACATAAAAGTCACCCACGCAAACGTATTGATATGGTCATGATAAATTGTTTTGCACCTAATCAGTTAATATCACATTCATTGTTATGACAAACATTGCATATAACTTATTTTCATTATGTTGAGTGCTTAGGTTGGTCGTCTTGACCACCTATTTTCTTTGCTAGACAGTAAGGTTGATGTTACTGTTGGTCGTCTTGACCACCTATTTTCTTTGCTAGACAGTAAGGTTGATGTTACTGTGCATAGTGAGCTTAAGGTTGTCGAAGAGGCCTTGCTACTGCAACCGAACACGTCAATCTATATTTTGATAGTGTTTAGTGTATAAATATTGGTATATGATATTGGTATGTACGTTGTTCATAAGTTGTTTCATGTTTCCAGATATGATTGTGGGCTATTCGTCTTGAAATATATGAAATTGTGGGATGATGAGTCTAAGTTTGTCGGCAAGAGCATGCTTGAATATACATACATGAGTATCATATAATTTATATTATTAATGTTCTTATGGGTTATTTACTTTGTTGCATGGATAATTGTGAGAAAATGGTTATTTACAAGAACAAATCCAAGCTTTTCGACAAGAATATGTTTGCAAGTGGGTCCTTCATGGAGACAATGTGCACCATGACACTATCTTGACAGATATGGGGTTACCCTTCCTTTATAATGCATCAACCTTACCCCATGCGAGAGACCATGAAGAAATCTTATTGCCCCAATTGTTGCATGGTAAGAGGTATTATACAAGAACAATCAAAAGAAAACAATGTGTGGGTACTACGAGATAACTATAGAAATGTTTGAGTCAATGGTAGCATATGCTCTTGTGCAGTTTGCTGGTATGCAGTCTCTGTTGACACGATGTGATTCAAGTAATGTTGCCATTTTGGCATCAAGGTTATCAATTATTCCTGATGGGGTTGAGGGAAGGCCATTGGTGATTATGTCAAGGCGAGAAGGAAAAGAAATAAAAGAGCTGAATATGATATAGGCTTTGTAACCCTTTTACAGTATTCGTTTAGGGTTTGTTGTTGTCTAATGTCTCATTCAACAATGGCATCAACTTTGGATTTACGAAGAAATAAACAAATGTACTATCAGATAAAAATGTACGTCACACTTTAATCAACGTGGCTAAATACGCTTATATGTTAAATTACCTCCTATGGGTTTAGGGTGCATTGTTGGGAGAGAAACACATACTAAATCCTTTATTGGGTGACAAATGTGATACCGAAACACTTACAATGTCAGTTCAACCTTGTCACTGAGGAGGTACGTTTAGCAGTTAATACATGTTTTGTAATTATATGAAAATACCTTGATAATGTTGTATAATGTTATATTCAGGTAGAATGTTGAACGATTGGGACTAAATATGGCGATCTATGGTAAGAAAATGTACATGTTAAATCACATGTAGAATAAAACATGACAAAACACAAAATAGTAGAAAAAATACATTTTTTAGGAGTAAGACAGAGCCAACACAAATATCGAGTCCAAATTCAAGATCAAGCAACATGTTATGATATATACTAGCCTTAGTATTTCCTGTCGGATCTTATAATACATACATTGTCATGCATTCACACATAATTTTCAAAGTTTATTTGTGTATGTATTTTGTTTGATGTGAAGATCATTACCTTAGGTAACTTTCATGTCCCTCAATCCATTTGGTTCACATAATTTCACCATGCATGCAAGTAAAGGTAGTACATTTGTACTTTTGATGACACACCATCAATCCCATGTACAATTATCAACTCTATAAATGTGGTGAGACTGAACTTAGTAATATAGCACTAATAAGGTTGAATGGAATGTTTTAGATTGTTACCCTAAAATTGAATGAATTGTTGTGCCCATAACCAAGGATTTTAAGTGAATTCACGATGATGTGTTTCCTCCACTATTTGCTTCATAAATTGTGTTAACTGGGTCCTCTGAAATCAAATGTCAAGAACTACTTAAACGTTACTTGAAAGTCTAAGAATGATGGAAAAATTTCAGTTGCAACGATTTAGACAGGTATAAATATCACTTGTATCAATATCAAGTTCTTCCCATGGTTCCATCTACTTCCTATCTTATTATCCAAAAACAAAATTAGTAACACTTCACTCGCAAAATTTGAAGTTTCAATAAGGAGTTCAAATCCTTTAAGCTGTAACAAACATTGGCAATAGAACTAACCGTGTACAGGGATATCACAATCCCATGGGGTGTGACTAAATGTGCTCAGTGCTTCTTCTCCAATGGGAGAAAGCCTTGGTGAAGATCAAGTGTTAATATTGAACATCATATAACATTCTTTTCAGCAAGTTATCAAGGTAAGGTTTTCTTTTGTCCATTGTGTAATTCCATGAACATAATATCTTTTGGGCCAAAACTAATTTCAAAAATTCATTCTATTATCCAATGTGTAATTTTAATACACTGCAGATTCAAGGAACATCAAAAGTAAAAGACCCATGTGCCCTAACATGTTCAACTCTCTTCCCACACTTTAGAAAGACACTCTTCTCACTGTTTCATTACTTACCCAAGGCATTTGGAGTTTTGTCTTCTTCACTACCATCACCAACCATGCATTTATGACATTAAATGTCATGGAGGTTAGTCATTTGTTATGGGTTTTCAGTGTAACCAAACTATTTTATCACATTCAATGCACTATAATGTTGTCCATTTATTATCATTAATGGTGTTGAATGCATGTAGGGTCATTTGTTATTGTTATGGGTTTTGAATGTCGAAAAATGTTTAAAACATTGAATGATAGCAATATTACTTATTTATTATCATTAATGGTGTTCAGTGTTCATAGAGTAGGTGAACCTGTAAAGTTTCCATTACATGGAATGCATTTTTTTGGGACCTTGTGTGACTGTTATCCAATTCAAAAGAACTAATGCTATGCTCTTACAAGGTAGCTATCAGAGAACGAGATCCTCATACAAAACTATTTTCTGTTTAAAAAATTACCTTAGCATGTTTCTTAGCCAATCATCCTCCCTAAACCTACTTAAAAACTAGTATCCAATACATTATTCAAAAGTTTGACATGAATTATGTTGCATTATATTTACAAAAATGTTATTCAATCTTATTATTTTAGATAATGAATGACAACAATGATCTATTACTAGATGACGTTTCGTTCCGTTGTGTGAAGAATGTCAACCATCAGGTATAATTGAAGGAGTTTTGAACAATGTGAACTCATCCGCTCCTAGTGTTGGTATGTATTTTGAAACTCCAGAAAATGTGAAAACATTCTACGTTCAAAAAAGTCCCGAACAACAAATTAAGGTATTTTATATTGGTCTGTGCAAGAAAAGGAAAATACGTGTACCTAATTCTCACATAAATAAAAACTAATCCAACACAAGCAAATGAATGTCTTGCACGCATAATTGTTGGAAGAAAAAGATGACAAATGGTATATTATGTTAGCTAATCACCAACACTCTTGTGACCTTATTCCTACCAAGTCAAGGACACTTCGTGGAAATCGAAAGATAAATCTACAAGTACAAAGAACTCTTAATGTAATTGACGAGGATGAAGTTAAGGTTAATAAGAATTTTTTGGTCGCTTGTATGTTCAGTAGGAGCTTATGAGAATCTTAAATCTATAATTATGTTAGCAAACAAAGATGTTTGTTAGGAAATGATGACGATGGTAAAGCCCTACTAATCCACTTTTCACGTATGAAACAATTGAACAAAGACATCTTCAACATAGATCTGGATGATGAAAACCGCATAAGAAATGTACTTTGGATGGATGCACAAAATAGGGTTGCATGTGAAAATATACTAAACAAATAAATGATATGTCCTTTCACATTTGAGGGTATCAACCACCACGGACAATCGATTTTGTTAGAGTGTGAATTGTTTTCAAGTGAAGACACTGCATAATTTGTTTGATTTTTTGAGTTGGCTTTGTTGTATGTCCTATAAAGCTTCACAAGGCATCGTGACAGACCAATGTAGGACAATAAAAAATGTCATTGAAATTGTGTTTCCAAAATCTTGTCATATACGATGTCTTTGGCACATAATGAAAATATTTCCTAAAAAACTGCAAGGATATGTTAAATATAAAGACATTAAATGTGCATTGAAAATTGTTGTTTATTACTCATGTTTTGTTGATGAATTTGGATGTGAATGGGAGAAATTCATTTTTAAATTTCAGCTACATAATAACAAATTGTTGACTACTTTTTGAGGAACGAGAAAGATGGATACTTGCTTTTTGAAGAACAATTTTTGGACAGAAATGTCAACAACACAGAGAAGTGAGAGCATAAATGCAATTTTCGATAGATATATCAATTCAATGACAACTCCATTACAACAATGTTTTGCGGCACAAGGCTGAAAAAGATTACGAAGCAGACTTTACATCTTTAAACATTATAATTTAATAAGGGTCAAATATTTATTTGAAAGACAATTTCAGTGTGAATACACTCATGCCAAAATTTCATGAAGTACAAATGGAATTTAGATAAAAAATGAATTGTGTTGTGAAAATGTCTATAGATGAACATCACTCTATCTATCTCTTGGCACTATCCATTGTGAATTGACTCTTCCAAAACGTCATAGCTATAGTGATGTTCATCTCCAAGTATTTTCACAACAACATAATTCATTTTTTTCTCTAAACTCCATCTGTACTTCATAAAATTTTGCTTTATTTTGAAATTGTCTTTTCAACTAAAGACGATGACCCACATTGAATTACAGTGTTTAAAGATGCAAAGTCTACTTCGTATTCCTTTTCAAACTTGTGCCACAAAACATTATCGTACTGCTTTGACAAATTGTTGGAGGGTTGTCATTGAATTGATATATCTATCAAAAAATGTATTCATGCTCTCACTTCTCTGTGTCATTGACATCCCAACCCAAAATTAATTTTTTTTTTCAAAAAGTAAGGTATTCATCTTTCTCGTTCCTTAAAAAATGTAGCCAACCATTCATTATTATGTAGCTAAAATTTGGAAATGAATTTTTCCCATTTACATCCAAATTCAGATAACTCGTAAACAACAACCTTCGACGCACATTTAATGTCTTTGTATTCGGTATATCCTTGCAGCTTTTCAGGAATATTTTTTTCATTATATGCCGAAGACACCACCTATGACAGGATTTTGGAAACACAATTTTAATGGCATTTTTTTATAGTCCTACATTGGTTTGTCACGATGCCTTGTGGAGATTTATAGGACATACAATGAAGCCAATTATAAAAAAATCAAACAAATGATGCAGTGTCTTCATTTGATGACAATTCACACTCTAACAAAATTGACTATTAGTGGTGGTTGACACCCATAAAAGGTGCAAAAGGCATGTCATATTTATTTGTTAGTCAAAGCATACATGTCCAAAAATTTTCACATACAGACCTACTTTGTGCATCCGTACAAAAATACATTCCTTATGCAATTTTCATCGTCTAGGTCTATGTCCAAGAAGAAGTCTTTGTTGAATTTTCTCATTCGTGAAAAGTGGGTTAATAAGGCTCTGTCATTGTCGTCCTTTCCCAACATACATCTTTGTTTGCCTACATAATTACAGAGATCTCGTTCCACACACAGTAGATTCTCATAACCTCCTGCGCACATACAAACAACAGAAAACTCTTATTAACCCTAACTCCAGCCTCGCGTCATTTACATCTAGAGTTCTTTAGACTTGTAGATTTATCTTTCGATTTTCACAAAACATCCTTGATTTGGTAAGGCTAAGGTCATGAGAGTGTTGGTGATTAACTAAATGTATCATTTGCCATTTTTTCTTCCAACAGTTATGCATGCATGTTCATTTGTTTGTGTTAGATGTGTTTTCATTTTTGTGGGAATTGGGACATATATTTTCTTTCTGTTGGACAAACCAACATGAAATACCTTAATTCGTTGTGCGTCCTTTCTTTTGAACTTCTTGTCTTGATACCGAACCCTTTTCTAATGGCATATTGCATGTAGAATGTCTTCACATTGTCCAGAGTTTCAAAACACATACCAACGCTAGGAGCGGATAGGTTCACATTGTTCAAAACCCCTTCTTCAATTATATCTTATGGTTGAAATTCTTCATATCATCTAGTGATAGATCATTGTTGTCATTCGTTATACGAAATAATAAGGTTAAACATTTTGTAAATACGATGCAACATGGTCCATGTCAAAATTTTCAATAATATATTGAATATAGTTTTTATCCCATGATCTAGTTTTTTCGTAAGTTTTTAATACAAATTCAAGGTAGAGAGGAAGATGTTATCCTGAGCAAACTAATCAGTTGTTGTCAACAGAAATGGAGTGAGAATATAGGGAGGAGGATTGAATAAGAAGCATGTTGAGGTAAGTCTTTTAACAGAAAATAGTTTTCTATGAGGTTCCCTTTTCTTCAACAACTACCTTGTATTTTAAATTGGATAACAGTCACAGAGGGTCCAAAGAAATGCATTCAATATATTAGAAACTTTACATGTGCACCCACCCTACATACATTGAACATCATTAATGATAATAAATGAGCAACATTGCATTGCATTTAATGTCAAACGTTTGTTGACATTGAAAACCAATGACAATAACAAATGACCCTACATATATTGAAAATCATTAATGATAATAAATGGACAATATTGCAGTGCATTGAATGTGATAAACAGTTTGATCACATGAAAACTCATAACAATAAGATATGACTAACCTCCATGGCATTCAATGTCATAAATGCATAGTTGGTGATGGAAGTGATGGTGATGGTAAATCTTGACACCCTGAAACTAACTTTATGCATAAACTTGCAAATAGAAAAAGCCACTCAATATAAAACAATGCTTCTACGATCTAGATTCGAGTAAAAATTGGCCTCAAAATTCCTATATAAAATATGAATGCACTTTTTACAATCTGTTAACAATTATGTTTTATGTTTGTGGCAATTATGTCAGCAGTGAAACACAATGGGACAAATCTCAGGTGAGAATATTACTCTCTTACTCTTGACTAGAGTTGGGTCTAATTACAACAATGTACTTTAACACGACACAAAAATGTCCACACAAGGTCAAAATCCCTTCCACAAATCAATACGAAAAGAAACGAATATACTCAAATCAATTTTATATCAAAGAATACAAGTGAACGAGATCAGATTTCTTTTGGTAGGAAGTGGACAGAATAATGGTTAAGAATTTGAGATAAAAACCATATCATTGCAACAACAAGCAAATCTTAGCAAAATATATTTACCATTTGTGGATCACGACTTCCACATGTACTCTCAACTAGATTGGATTGAGCATAGGCATCATATATGACTGGCCTCTCAAACCAGGGAATTATAAAGTGGGTCCCTTCCGGATAGGCCTGCATATTAACCAACACGTCAATTTCATGACCAACACCACAACAGAACTTAAACATTGCCTACATAGGTAAATAGCTCTTTCGAATAACATCAACCATAACAGGAGTGCAGAAATCATTGATACTGAATTATAAATAAATCAGAGGGAAACCTCTGCTACAATGTAAAATATAGAAGAATTAAAACTATGACAATGAATGGAGCAGAGCTTCTTGCAAGATGGCAAAAAAGACTCTAGACATTATAGAACCCTTTTACTGAGGAAGAATCAGCTTCTCCACTAAGCCTACCCAAATAAGTTTTTAATCTTGTTGTCTCTACAAATAACCATTCTCCCTCTCCTCCTTTTGCATGATTCTCTTGTCCCCCTCTCCATTCCCCTGTTACCACCTGTCCATTGTATTTCACTCTCCTCCTTTCTTATCTTAGGCCTATCTAAATGCTTTTGATTCAACAGTTCATGGTAGATTCCAACCAAATAATAAATCTTAAAGAATGAAGAGAAAACATACATCAACTCAAATGGGCCACAACAAGCCCTACCCACAGGTTCTGCCACAAAGGCCAAGCTGATACTCCAAATAAATGAACTGAATCATTAATACCAACCCTAAAACAGGAAAATGGTAAATTAAATGACATTTCCACCGACATCAGTAGACAAGTATCCTCATGAAAATATGAAAATAGCCATCCACAAGGACTTGATCACAGCACAACAAATAAGATGAGAATGAGACAGTAATAAATGAGAATAATTTAGCATTTTTCCAGCACGAACTGAAAGAGGAAACTGATGCCCAGAATAACTCTGAAATTTGAACAGATGATCTATTTTAAAACTTAAAATTCCTCAATATCAACATAAAGAGAATCCGATTTCAAGTGTACAAGTGATGTAATCAATTTGTAATTACTAATTTCAAGTGTATCAGCAATGCACTCAATCAATAATTACTAATTTCAAGTGTATAAGATGCAGAGTGGCCTATCCCTAAAACTGCTACATCATTACAGATAGTGGGATGGCTGCTATACTAAAGATTATATGTACAAGATAAATAATTTATTATTTACACTAAACACATATTTGTGATTAAAAATAAAAACTTATACAGAATTAAAGATATATTGGTAATTAATAATCAAACAATCATAGTTGTGACTGATGCTTTGTACACCAGATTATTTACTGTGTTATATTCAAAACTTAATTCGTATGGGAAATTTTTTAAAGGCATTGATAACCTAAGGCTTAAATTTTATTTTAAATTTTTATTATATGATACGCTACCCTATTTTCGTTTTCATGAAAAATTCCGTAAAATTATGAGCACCAATTTGAATCTTTAAACACAATTATTACAAAAGATAAGGACATTAAAGTAAGATGTAAAAAGCATATAAAATTACCAGTATAATATCCACATTTAGCATTCCTAGTCCAAGTTCTAAAGGGTCACATCCAACCAGCCTCTATAGTAGGCCATGTACCAAGCCGAAAAGGCAAATAGTGTCCTCATCATAATAAGCAAAGAGGGAAAGTTTGTTAAGCCAAAAGAAGATATGTTTCCCTGTATAAAATATCTACAGGGTACAAACAGAACAACCCATCTATACTATATTTACTATGCATGAGAAACATGAGCAAAAGTCTAAAAGAGACGGACGTGCCAAGAAATCGCAGTAGAAGGATGCCCAAGAAAACTTCACTAAAATTATGAGCACCAATTTGAATCTTTAAACACAATTATTGCAAAAGATAAGGACATTAAAGTAATATGTAAAAAGCATAAACAAATAACCAGTATAATATCCACATTTAGCATTCCTAGTCCGAGTTCTAAAGGGTCACATCCAACCAGCCTCTATAGTAGGCCATGTACCAAGCCGAAAAGGCAAATAGTGTCCTCATCATAATAAGCAAAGAGGAAAAGTTTGTTAAGCCAAAAGAAGATATGTTTCCCTGTATAAAATATCTACAAGGTACAAACAGAACAACCCATCTATACTATATTTACTATGCATGAGAAACATGAGCAAAAGTCTAAAAGAGACGGACGTGCCAGGAAATCGAAGTAGAAGGATGCCCAAGAAAACTTCACTCAAATTATGAGCACCAATTTGAATCTTTAAACACAATTATTGCAAAAGTTAAGGACATTAAAGAAAGATGTAAAGAGCATATACAAATAACCAGTATAATATCCACATCTAGCGTTCCTAGTACAAGTTCTAAAGGGTCACATGCAACCAGCCTCTATAGTAGGTCATGTACCAAGCCCAAAAGGCGAATAGCAAAGAGGGAAAGTTTGTTAAGCCAAAACAAGATATGTTTCTCCGTACAAAATATCTACAAGGCACAAACAGAACAACCTATCTATACTATATTTGCCATGCATGAGAAACATGAGCAACAGTCTAAAAGAGGCGGAAATGCCAAGAAATAGCAGTAGAAGGTTGCCCAAGAAATAGTATGCACGTGTTTAGAAGGTTACTAATCCTCAATAGACAGGGTTTATAGCAAGTAATTTCCATGCAAGTTAAGCATTTAATTAAAAATTTAGCAAATAAAAGTTCCAAACAGAGCATGAATTATTCTAAATGTCACAACCCATTTTCATTTAAACAACATTACAGAATATAATTATATATAACTGTTAGAAAGCATATTGAAATCTAATTTAATCTCACAAAATAATAATATACCAACTTCATTGACCTGCATGCATGCTCGTCTATAAATATTCTACCATCTCTTTATATCTATCAAAACACATACACTATAACTTCATTTGGCTTCTTTTGTTAACACACAAAAATGAAGTCCTTGAAGACCCTCTTCCCCCTGGCCGTGCTAATAATGGCTTTGGCCATTTCTGCGTCAACAATATCTCCTGGAAATAATGAAGAGCCAAAACAGGTGAAAAATCAATTCCTTTTTGAGCGGGTGGTGCAGACATGTGACAAATACGCAAATGTGTGCCACATTAAAGCAGCGCAGGATCCGATTGCTGCATGAAAAATGTGTGAACATGTCCACAGATGGCTCCAACTGCGGGAAATGTGGAAAGAAATGCAGCTATCGAAAGATATATTGCGAAGGTAAGTGCGTGAATCCTAAGAGTAACCAAAAGCATTGTGGGAAATGTGGCAACAAGTGCAATGTTGAGAGTTCATGCATCTATGGAATGTGCAAGTATGCCTAAGATATGATTGAAATCCATAAAATGAAGTTTGGATCCACTTATACACTATAATTTAATTATATCTCTATAAGACCTCTAATAATAACTAAGTCACAAATCAGCATCCAGCACATAAAATGGGTTCATTAATCAACCCAAAATTCACTTATTCAGTTTTCAGGTACAACATAAGGTAACAGTTTAGATTACTGACACTGACAATTATTTCACTGAAAGTACATTGTGGGGATAACATGTTAGCACGCACCTGGAGCTTACATTACTCACGAGCTATTTGCCAAGATTTCAATTGACATCTGAATTTCAGGAAAATACCTGACTGAATTTCGAGAAAATGTGGCTCTTTTTGCATAACTTGCAACTTCATGGTGTCTAATGATATAGGCACAATGCGAATTTTATTAAAAATGACTATAGCTTTTACTTTTCAGCCAGTCTTGATAAAAGTTAAATGCCATAACTGGTTCTTCCAATTTGCAGTATTTACTGAAAAGAATCTGAACGGGAACATGATCGTTCAATAAACATGATCGTTCAATAAACCGGATTTTAGTATTTTGGCACAGACCTCTTCTGCCTCTTTCATCTTACCTCTAATACAGAACACCCTAACAAGTTCAGTATAGGTTATTAAATCTGGTGCGTACCCCCTCTGCACCATCTCATCATGTAATTGAAGGGCAAAATCAGAACGTCCTAAATTACAGGCTGCACCTATCAACAAATTATAGGTAACAACATCAGGAAAGAGACCTTTTGAAAACATCTCTTCCTTCAGAGAAAAAGCAGCACAGAAATTTTCACTCTTTACTTGTGCATGAATTAAAGCATTATAAGTAAATACATTTGGGGCAAACACCAAAAGCCAGCATCTGATCTGTCGTCAAAAGTGCACTACTAAGATCATTGTATTTCCCGTATAAGTCAATTATTACGTTCCATATTAAAGGCTTGGGTACCATTAAATTGTTCAACATACACCAAAGCAAGTTTTTTGCTCTAACAATCACTCCATCAAAACAAAGGCTCGAATCACAATCTGGTATGTAATTTGATCAGGCATAATTCCCATATTAGACATAACTCCAAGGGTATAGCAAGCCTCACTAATTCTGCCTTCCTTGCAAAGAGCACCAATAAGAATATTATAAGTAAAAGCATAAGGAAGTAAACCTTTCTTAAACATCTCACACGCATGTCCATATGCAAGGTTCATTTGTAGACTCTTGCAAAATCCATTGATAAGAACATTATAAGCTACAACATCAACTTCAGTACAATTTTGAAGCATCTGATTCCAAAGACTGAGAACCTGAATAATTGCTCCATTCTTAAAGTAACTATCCATAAATATAGTAGAGATAACTAAGCCAGGTATATCTTTCTCGTCATCATCCTTCAATATTTCTTCGAGCATCCTTTTAGCTTCCTTCAAAAGACCTTTCTCACATAGTGCATGCACCAGTATGTTACAAGCAACCCCGTTTGGAAGAAGCCCAACATTAGACATGGTGAGGAACAGATACAAAACCCTACCCACCCCATTAACAGTGCAATAGCCCTTAATCAAAGTATTATAAGTGGCACAGTTGGGACGAGGACCAAATTCTAACATTTCTCTCACAACCAAATCTGCCTTGTCCAGAAAACCGAAATTTTGCACAGTCCATTTACAATATGGTCGTGGGTAAACACATCAGGAACAACACCTTTCTGCACCATTTTCCTCCGAAGCCAAAGAGCTGCTCCCAACTTATTGTCTAAGCACAAACACCTAAGAGTGGCTGTGTGTTCAACATACTTGGATTCACATACATATCCCATAGTTAGACCTATCTTTACCAATCATAGGTTTTCCCTGCAACATTTCACATAATAACCGAAATGTCACTCATATTTGAGTCCCTTGCATCTTTTCTCCAACACTTACATAAAACAGATATACAAATATGGGAATGCAGTTATAGTGGATGCCATTTTAACAAGATATAAACAAATGTAGGCCATACAAACAAAAATAGATGTAAAGACGAGATGCTTCTTTAAAATCACATAATATAGGTCACTTTAAAAGAGAGAACTTGGATGCTTGTCGTGTGCGACGGCGTCGTTTTGGGAGCGGAGAATGTGAGCAAGGAGGCTTCGTTTGACGAAGAGAAAGATGTTGTTGAAGAATCGTATGAGAGGAGGTTCTCCGGTGGCGGTGAAGAAAATTACGGTTTCTGCCATGGGTTTTGGCTTATTGAGAGGGAAGTTGAAGGTATTTGGATCGAGAGAGTTGAAAAAGAGAGGAATATTGGAAAATGGAGAAAGTATTATCAGTCTCTCTAGAGAAAGAGGAAACGAAGAACTGGAAAATTGGGAGAAAGAGAAACTGTTTCTTCCCCCTTGAACGAACCGTTATGAGCCCTGTTTTTCAAAAGAAATTTCAGTACACTATCATACTCACATACGATCCTAAATCCAAATTATCTGGATTTTGGACAGCGCAAATTTTCTATGACGATTTGAATATATATTTTTTAGTGCAATTATACTGGTTTTCAATTTAATAAAACATATATTGTTTTTTTCTTTGTAAATTTTAAAAAATGTTGGATGTTGTTGTTATATATTTATTTAGTCATTTTGCTCTGTTTTTTTTTTGTTATTTTAGTTTTTTAAATTTTATTGTTTTAATTTCTTTCCTTTAACCTCTGTTAATTTTAATTTTCGTTGACCTGATTAATGAAATGTTAGGTCATATATAGGATTGATGTGTCATAGTTTTTCCTCTATTATGGTTTTCTTTCATGTGGAGTATTGTAGTGCCTTAGGGTTTAGCTTCTGGCAGTGGCGTCGAAAAAGGTGGGTGCAATTTATCTTTTTCCTTCTTTGTCAAATTCAGGGAAATTATAATCATGAATTATAAAAAGTCAATTCAAGGAAACATAGTAACTACAGAGAATATTAAGTCAAGAGCAAGAGATGAAATAGTTCAAGTTATTAAAGAGACTTCTAAGTAAACTTCAATTAGAAGTAAAATTAAAGAGTTGGAAAACTCTCACTACAAGCAAAATTAGAGAGTTATCTAAGCTTATTATGACTTTTAATTAAAACTTAGTTTGTAATTATCCCTAATGTATTAAAATTTTATAGTTTTATATATGGATGCGTTCGAGTTATTTAATTACATAGTATTGTTTTTAAGATTAGATTTTTTGTCCTTTGTTTGGTTCAAGGGTGAAGAAGAGTTTATTTGGCCACTCTTCCTTCAATCCTAGACTCTCTCTCTAAAGAAATCATATATTAATTTTTATTACAACTTTATCATAGAGAATTTAGAATGATTTTTCTGAAGAGTGTAATTTTTTTTTTGGAAACTTTTTATTAGATTCAAGTAACAATCTTTCTTCCTTTCCTCATCTTAATGGTGAGTAGCATAAAGGGTATATGTTCAAAGTTCAATGTAGAAGCTTCTAAGTAAAGACATTCTTTGCAAAAACAAATATTTAATCTTAGTTTTTTCCTTCCTTTCCTTTCCTTTCCTAACCTTTTTCTAATTTTTTTTCTCTTCCCGGAGCTAAACTATGATTACTAAGTTGGATCTTCAAACACCTTCAGCATCAACTGATTTTTAAACCACACCTCCACTCATTTCTTGAAACTAGTAGTAATAGACAAAGAATGATTCATAAAGAAGCAGATAGTGCTAACACTTTGCTCAAATTGCGACAACAAACACTTTGCTCTTTTGAATAAGGTTTTTTTTTTCATCCTTTTTGCAACCACATTTTATTATGGATTACGATGAATAGTAAGTTGTCCCGTGGCTTCATCCTATGTGGCTTCATCCTCTTTATAAAAATTGTTAAACTCCTTAGGTCATAACTCTAGACCGTTGTGTATTTTTAGATGTTTAACCTTCTTTTCCGTCTAGTTTAGCACCATATTATCTAATGCCTAAATTTCTCCAATGCATTTTATTTTTGTTTCACTATGAAGGTTTGGGTGGAGGTGGTATTGTGTATGTGATGCAGAGTGTTGTGAATATTTATATTTAGAGTTTAAAATAACTTTGATTGTTTGTGAAAGTCAAGGTAACTTTGTAAAAAAGAAAATACTTTGATGCCTAAATATTCAAGTTTAACATAAAGAATACTTTAAAGCAAAAAGTGACTGTGAAAAATATTAATTGGTGAACGAGAATTAAACATATCTTTGTTCTAATAAACCAATATAAACTTAAGCGTTCTATTTTATTTCTTTATTAAAATACTTGATCTTTTGTTATTCTCTGCATACAAATCACTCAAATATTCTTTAGAAAATCTCTTTTTGAAAATATTCTTTGGACATTTTTCAAAAATTCATCAAAAGTTATTCAACCTTTTTTTATAACTATTTTATTTTATAATACATCCAAGTTTTCTAAAAAAAAATTATATTATGATAATATATCATTTGATTTGTCCCTTTTAATATATTTCTTGTTATTTCACAAGTCATTACCATGTTGCAAGCATGACATTTCACTAAGACGATAAAATTTGAGTGATCAATTCAGTGAAATGGTATATTATAAACATGTTTAGAGAATATTTAAACATTTTTGGATGTTTTAGTTTAAATCATGTTTAGAGAATATTCTCCGTAAATACATACAGAGATAAAATCAGAAACAAAGAATGAGATTATTTTTTCCATATTTTCATTTAGATTTTAAGTTTCATTCAATGATGTATAATAAATATTTTGGTTGGAAAATATTACATTTTAATTGTATTTTGGTTGGAAAACATTACATGTTTAGAATGGTTACATAAAATTATAGATGAGACGCATGTTGAATAGATAACATCTTAGCTAAATAAAACTAATGAAAGAAATGTGTAAAAAAAAATATTGTACGTGTATAAATAAAAATACTGCAATTCATTCTGATGCCCCACTCAAGATAGTGTAAATGGTATTTAGAATTTCCAATAGGTGAATTTATTATTGAAACGAGCACAGCTAACACAAACATTGTCTTCTGCAGCTCGCATGCAGCTTAGAATCTTTTACTGTCAAGTGTTAAGCAAATGGTAACGGGTTAAGTGCGAACTAGACGATGTAATAAGATACAGCGTTTAATCAAATCTTTCTAATTCTTGGTTGGGCAAGTATTGCCTAACTGGTAAGAGTTATTAAGCCAAAAAATAAATACGACCACCAAACTTATTACAGGGCCGCAGAATAAAATCAGGATACGAACTCTAGCTGAAATTATTTCATCATTGTAATGTGAAATATTCGATACTGTGTTTAAAGGGTTACCGTTCAGTTGTCAGATGAAGCCAACTATAGCCGAAATTGCGAAAACATAAATGCGTCCTGGAATTGATCTTTTACGAGCTAAAAACAATAGAAACAAACATGCTATCCGACTTACTTTCTGCTTGGCTCCAAATTCATCTTCTGAAGATTCAATAACAGATCATCTGAATTCAGATAAACTTTGTTTGCTGCGTTTGATATGGTATGTGCAATCTCTCTAGCTGCTTCTATCTTCCTCAGTGTGATAAATGCAGGATTGTTGGCAATAGCTTGTCCAATCAGTTGGGCACTTTTTGCTTCACCCTGTTCATTAAAAGTTCGTAACAAAAGTCAGAGAACAGAAACTTACGAAGCAAAAGTGGTTCGGTACGTAAAACTGTCAATAGCAAACTATATATACTAAATTTAAAGTCTCACTTAAACTTGACAGGTAGATTTATTAACTGGACATTTGTTACCAAGAAGACCTAATGCGAATAATGGCAGTATAGTTTACCCAGAAAATAACACATTTTCCATAATATACAATCGGTCAATTCTTTCCTTGTGTGTTATTCACCTTGGGGGTTGGTTTACTAGTATGACCTTGTATTGGAAATATAAAAATTGCAGCCACTTCTTCTAAGCATAAAAAATACAAGTATTAATAACTTATCATCACCTGAGCTCTAATTACAGCGCTTTTCTTGTCTTGCTCAGCTTTTTCCACGACAAATTTAGCCCTCTCAGCTTCTTGTGCAGCCACCTGCTTAGCTTCAATTGCAGCAGTGAACTCCTTGCCAAAAGTCAAACTAGTAATTGACACATCATCAAGGACAATATGGAAGTTAGCTGCCCTCTCAGTCAGAATCTTCCGGATCTCCCGACTAACGACCTACAAATATTAAGGTATGCCTCATTATTAAAGTTTAAACACACTACCCTTGTGCTAGAACTAAATATTTCAACTCGAATAAGAAAACATTCTGTGAAAAATAAAGAAATTAGGAAGGATGTGATTCATGTAAACAAACCATCACAAGATTTTATTTTGACAACATACATGCTGTTATTGAGTAATGATAAACTGATTTCAGCTGAATATATTTCAATAGACAAATTGCTAACATGCATCCATGGGAAAAAGAAATTCATATTTTTTACACCATGTCAGCAACTAGCAATCTCTTTTAAATAGATACTAGAGCTTTCATGCATCATATGGACAAGATTTGCGCCTTTACCTCTCGCTGAGTAATTAGCTGGCTGGCATTGTACTGGGCAACCACAGCTTTCAAAGTTTCGTGTATGATTGAAGGCAGAACCCTTTCATTATAATTCTCTCCAAGAGTTCGATAAACTGTAGGTAATTGGTTAGGCAAAGGACGAGTAAGAACTCGGAGTCCAATTTTCACCTGTATAACAAGCATTCGTTTAAAAAGAAGTCAATGTTGTACATTCAAAATTTTTAAGACATGAAATGTTTGAAATTGGTTTCTGCAAAATCAAACATACTTTAATACCTAGAAAGTGTTAATTGAAACGTCCAACATCCTATCATTCAAGAGGAGCTAAAAAGGGCACATAAAAGCCCAGGACAGAGACAAAAAAGACATTATGCAGATAATGACGAAAAGTGTATTATCAAAGATACCTTCACCCGTCAGAAACAAAGGCTAAGCTTGAAAAGGAAAATTGGGGAGTAGTGTAAGGGATACTGATGAAGCATTTGTATAAGATATTTAGACTTCAAAGCCAACAATCAAATGTCTAACATTTTCAAAATACAGAAATAAACAATTTTAAATCACCAAATGGGAGATTATGAAAATCTGTTTCCATCATTTCAGATTCGATGCATCTGTGAGGTTCAAAGTTGCTGAGCTAACGTGAAAATGAGATAGATGTTTATCATCAGTGTCTCACTTTACACAGATGCCTCTCGTTTTAATAACCAAGTTGTCCTTCATGTTGCCTCGAATCCAATATCATATGACAGGACTAAATATATTGACATTGATTGCCACTTCATCCAAGAAAGGATTTAATTTGGAAACATTACTACTCAATTTGTCAATTCCAATGATCAATTGGTAGATGTCTTCACCAAATCTTTGTAGGGTCCTAGAATGGATTATACATCTAACAAGCTCGGTGCATATGATTTATATGCTTCAACTTGAGGGAGAGTGTTAGATGCATTTTATATATGGGCTTGAACCCATTTTTATATAATGATATGCTACACTGTGTATTATATGTGTGTTTCTCTGCTGTGCAACACACGCAGTGATTCCATCACACATGACTCTACTATTTCTCTATATAAGTCCCAATGCCAGGCCACTAGTTTAGAATTTATTCAACTAGATCAAAGAAAAGAACCAATATTCCAACAGATCCAAATTATTATTAAATCTTATAATTTGAACTTCGCAAGGTACAACTTCACTTCCAGAAACTAACCTAATGCACCAAAAAAGAAACTTGCAAATAGCAAGACATGCAAAACCTTAAACATTGCTTCCCTAATCTATATTCAAGTAAAAATTTGCATCTAAATTTCTATATAAAATAGCATGTCTACAAATGTAAATGCTATTTATACAACCTGTTAATAGTTGTTTCATGTTTGTGGCAATCATGCCGATGAAACATTATGGAACAAATCTCCAGTTACAATAATGCATTTAACAGGCACGATAATGTCCACACATGCAAACCTCCATCAGAAAAGGAACGAAGGGTCAAAAGTCTTTCGGCAATAGGAAAGTAAGACAAATACTCAAATTAATTTCAATAACAACAATACAATCTGAACTAGATCAGATTTATTTTTGTAGAAAGGGGACATGATAGTGGTAGCAATAATTTGATACAAAAACCACATCTCTGCAACAACACAAATCATAGCATAACTTATTTACCATCTGTAGATCACGACTCCCAGATGTACTCTCAACTAAATGAGGTCGAGCACGGACATCATAGATGACTGGCCTCTCAAACCAGGGAATTACAAAATGTGTCCCTTCGGGATAGACCTGCATATTAACCAACATATCATTTTCCTGACCAACACCAGAACTGAACTTAAACATTGCAACACTTCAAATGAGAAGGCAAATAGCTCTGTTGAATAACATCAACCAACACAGAAGGAGTGCAACAATCATATCCAGACAACAAATTAACAACCATGAAGCAGTAAAATACAGTAAATAGCAAACCATGACAACTTTCAATTTCATTTCATATAATATGGCCAAACAGTAACCTCGTCTTTGATACCAACTAGACGGTTGAAAACAATAGCTCGGTGTCCTCCTTCAACATTGTAGAGACTATTAGCAGCTGCATACAAACCAATTCCACCAATAACGCCAAGCTTCAGTAGCGCAGAGGCCGCACCACCACTTGGAAGATTCGGAATTTTTATATTCTTCACATTCATCTTTTTACCTAATTCAACAGAAATGCAAATGAAAGAACGTCACGAACAGTCACGGATATCAGAGGAAAGAAAAGAGGAACACTCGATCCAAGATCAATGAGCTCAAAAGCAAGAAAGGAAAGAAAAATTATTATCGAGGGGAAAATATTAATCGAATTATATGAAAATTCTCAACAATGGGGAGAAAAATAGAATTGAAAAATCAAGTTGATTGAGAAAGAACTCCAGCTAGAATGTGTAACAAGATTCTCCCGCGGAAATGGAAGGCGATATACCTTGGAATTCCGATGGAAGCCGATGAGAATGAAGGGTTTGAGGTTGTTGGGTTTATGCAGCGTTTTTGTAGGGTTTAAACTTTTCCAACAAGAAAAGAAAAACCCGAACGGTTCTGACGCCACAACTGAGAGAAGGAACTAATTGGATCAGGCTTATTGGACTTCGGATTGCCATAAGCCCAATAAACAAAAATAATTTTCTTATAAGTTACAACGAAAAGATATCAACACAACACAACACAACACAAGGGCTTCTATTCTAACACAGTATCATATTACCTTCCATATTTACTAAAAATATTGATCATTAAAATTATTCAAAATAATGATTAAATTGTTAAAAATTAATGTAAAAAGTTATGAGAAAATATATTTCCAAGATACATTATTTAATATTTAATAAAAAAATGTTTATTAACTTTTTAATTAAAACACATTCCTTGAAAGAGAAGTTCCTGAAATGATAGAGACGTCGTATAATTGCAACAAGAAAAAAAAAGTTACGAAACAAAATTTATACTTACTTTTTTTGCTTTTTACTATTTAGCCTCTAATATTATACAACTATTTATACATAGCCCCGCACATTCCTCTTGTGGCAAAAACTAATTTAGCATTTTTTATTTCCTTTAAAATCTATTCGTAATTAAAAAAGAAAGAAAAAATAGATGTTTATTTGCTCCTCGTAATCAAGTGAAAACATTTCTTGAATTTTAAAAGAATAATTTTTGAACATGGTAACGCGTTAATTACAGGTACTTATTTAATATAAATTTAGATAAAATCATCTTAAAATTTTGATTGTTGTTTATTTTAATATAAACCATAATTATTACTCATAATCGTATTTAGACATTGATGGAAAAAAAAAGTTAGAAATTTTTTAAAGAAAATATTATTTGAAATGGAAGAAGTATAGAACAAGCATTAAATAGATGTAGCGAAGAAAGAAGCATTAAATACAAAGAATGAGGGTGAAACTCAATCAATCCCAACACAGTTCCTTTTAGAAGAGAATAGAGAAGGATTCAGAAAGAAAAGACGGAAAAACACGACACATGCAGAGCGAAGTTTTCTCAAGAGAGAGCTCCCATGCAGATCAACCCAACTCCAAGGATAACTCCAAACCCCACATTCCTCCCCGCGGCACCATTATCCTTCTGCCCTTCACCGGAGGGAGAAGGAGCACCACCGGCCTTCCCAACGCTTGGAGTTTCGGAGCTGCTTTTCGGAGACTTTGGAGACGGAGCCGCTGCGGGGGACTTCTCTCCGAAGAGCTCCGCGGGCAACAAAACCTTGTCCACCTGGTAAACAGCCAGTGGAAACTGCTGTCTGAGCGCGTTGTTAAGCTGCGTCTCCACAACGCCGGTGGAGACGTTGACCTGGTTTCCTTGGCCGGTGAAGTTGAGCCCCCAAGAGCCTTCGCTGCCGGAGGCTTGCGTTCTGACGGGGTTGCTGACGGTCAAGAGATCGGCGAGAGAGTAGTACTTGGGAGTGACGTGGTAGAGAATGAGCTGCACTTTCTGTTCATCACTGAGGTGGTTGAGAGCCCCAGGTTTAAGGTTCTGGAAAGCGTTGTCGGTGGGCGCGAAAAGTGTGAAGCCTTGCGAGTTTGACTTGAGTTGACTCTGGATTTGGGTTAGCTGTTGCGAGTCATTGAGGAGACGGATAAGGGTTGTGTATTGGCCACCTTTTTGGAGGATGGCAACGAGGTCCACCGCGCCGGAGGAAGGCGCAGGGGCCTGGGCTTGGGCTTGGGCCTGAAGAATTAAGCAGAACGAACTCAAGAGAATGAGAGTGAGAGATGAGAAGGCCATGGTGAGTAAAAGTGGGAAGAAAAGAGAAACTGTGTGTGGTGGTGGTGTGTGGAGAATGGAGGGGTTTTTATTTGGTTTTTCTGGTGTTGGTGTTTGGTTGTTGAGACTTTGTTGGCATGAGCTGGCTTGTGGCTTGCAAATAGCGATAAGAAATGGCTTAGTTGACAAATGAGAACCAGAAAATGCACAAAAAGTTAAAGGGAGGGTAGTAGGACATGGAGAAGGATATGTGAAGGGGACAGCTTGTGAAGAATCGTCTTTTGTTGTTAAGAAAGAGAAACAGTATTAAACAATGAAATTGAAACTGATTCACGGAGATTAATAATTTTTCAGTCAAACCTAATGTTTCCCATTACAAAACTTAACGCAGTAGTAGTTTAGAAAGTACCATCGCTCTGGTTTCTTGGATCACGCATGCAGTGTTTATTCAATTTGCAAAATTGACTTTTTTTTCCCACTCAAAATTTTAACTTTAAGGTGAGAATACTGGAAAGGAATGCCATTTTTTAATATTTTATTTTTATACATTGTTAGTGTAAAGTTTTTTATATTATTAGTTGTTCCAAAAATATTTTAGATATAAATTTTGAAATTATTATTATAAAAATATTCATTCTTAATTATAACGTGATAAAATATTTAGACAGGGGAGACACAATTTTAATTTTAAGTAGGACATGGAGAGACAGAGACGAACCAGGGAAGAGAAGAATGGTCTATTTGTTATGAAAAAGAAAGAATATATATATATATATATATATAAAGAATGAAAATGAAACGGCTCACATCAAATTTTACAATAAGAAATGAATTTTAACGTGGCTGCAATCATAGGAATACGTGGCCAAGCATAAAGTAGCTTAAATGAATTGCAATTTGCAATCAGAGATCTAGTCAAACCTAATACAATCACACTAATTGCAGTTTTTTTGCCATCAAAAGTAGAATTTTTAGCTTCATAATAGATAAATAAAGGAATATTTAGAAAGGGAATTGGTCTACTATTTATGATAAATTTTTGTATAGATTTTTAGAAAAACATTTTCCTTAAGCACGTAAAAGGCCAAGATTTCTGTGAAAGTGAGAAGGCTTTAGCTAGATTTAAGATGACATTTTTAAGTATCTTTTAAATATTCTTAATAAATTTCTAACATTCTCCAAAAAAAAATATTTATGAGAAAAGAAAACTCTAAAGAATGGAAAAGAAAAACTTAATTTCAACATTTTGATTGATATTTATAGACTCATTTGCGTTACTGATAAGTGATTAGTGATCATTGCAATTCAACTCATTTGTTGAAATGATTAATATGACTATATATATATATAATAATTGTAATTCAACTCATTTATTAAAGTGATTAATATGGCTATATATAGTTTTACAAGAAAAACAACACTATATTACTATGGTTGACATTTCTTAAACTTAAAGAGTATATAAAATGGAACCGAAATTATTATAGTAGATGGAAAACAAATCAAAACTAATTTAGACTAATTCAAAGACTTTAACATCCACTCTTAAACTGGACTTTTCTACCGTTTAGTCTACATTGGATCAACATATACTTCTATAAGACTTCTCAACTTTTTGAACAATTCAAACTTTAATGACTTTGTTATTATGTCTACAATTTGTTGTTCAGCATGAAAATGAGCTAATTTGACAGCTCCATCTTTGGTAAGGTTATGCAGAAAATGGAACCTAACGTCTATTTGCTTGCTTTGACCATGTAATATCGAATTTTTTGAAAATTCAATGGTGTTAAGATAACTTTAGGATAAAGATCGAAGAATTACAAAGATAGAATAGGAAAGCCAAATGAATGAATGACATTCGAATGTTATTAAAAGAAATGAAGGTGCAAGAGTATTCTTTTACAAAAATTCTCTAAAAAATTGTTGAATCAAAGAGGGTCACCCCTATTTATTGTTTACTACCATAACTATCTAACAAACTTCCAATTGGAAAGTTTGTTAGTCTAACTACCTTTTGACTATACAAAAGTATCCCATAACAAATGGAGGATCTGTTATCACAAAAAAATGGTTGTGTCGCAGCTCTGAATATGAACTAAACTCTGCAAATTCTCCTTAACCACACAACCTGACAAGCACATGAGACTACATCAACAAATTCAGCTTATGTGGTAGACAAAGTGACCATAGGCTGTTTCGTTGATTACCAAGAAACAACTCCAAAATTCAGTAGAAAAATATAACTTGAAGTACTCCTTCTATCATCCAATTCTCTAGCATAATCATTATCCGTAAAAACAATTAACTTGTCATTTCCACCCTTCTTATAAAATATACCCAATGTCAGTATACCTTTTATATATCTCAATACCCTCTTGGAAACTTGTAAATGCAGCTCTGTTGGATGTTCCAAATACTTGCTTAAAACAACAAACATCAGATCAGGACGGACAATAGTCAAATACATCAAACTGCTGATGAATTGTTTGTAGTGTTTTGTGTCTACTTTCACTCCATTTGCATCTTTTGTAAGTTTGCAACCTAGGACAATTGGATTAGCAACTGAATTGCATTTATCCATACCAGACCTTTCCAACACCTCCTGGACATATCTCTTTTGACATATAAAAATTCCATCTTCATGTTGAGTTACTTCTATACCAAAGAATTATCTCAATTTTCCAAGGTCTTTCACTTCAAACTCACTCATCATGGAGTTTTTAAATTCAAGAAACATTTGTTCATCATCACTAGTAAAAATTAAATCATCTACATAAAGACAAACAATCAAATTCATATCTCCTTTTCCAGCTTTAATGAATAAAGTATGTTCATAAGGACAACGCTGAAAATCTTCTTTGACAAAATACGACTCTATTCGACTATACCAGGCTCGTGGTACCTATTTTAGGTCATATAAACCTTTTTTCAGTTTGTAAACCTTTTCCTCTGCACCTTTTTGCACATAACCAGGAGGTTGGTCAATAAAAACTTCTTCATTTAGTTCCCCATGAAGAAAGGCAGATTTAACATCAAGCTAGAAAATTGTCCATCCATTCTCAGCAGCTAAAGAAATTACCAAGTGAATTGTCTCCAAGCATGCTACAGGTGCAAATACTTTAGTGTAATCAATCCCATGCTTTTGGGTATAATCCCTCGCTACCAGACACGCTTTATGCTTTGCAATTGCACCATGCTTATTAGCTTTTGTTTTGTATATCCATTTCACGCCAACCTTCTTTGCTTGCACTGACAAACTTGTTAATTCCCAAATGTCATTCTTCTTTATAGCTTCAATCTCCGCATCCATTACTACTCTCCATTTTTCGTTTTGTTGCACTGTTTCAAATAAAAGTGGATCATTAGTAACAAACATAATTAAATTAGTTGCTTCGTCTTTGTCAAGTAAACCTTCCCCCACTTTCATAATCCCTCATCCAAGTAGGCGGTTGTCTATTTTTGGATGCAAGTTGTTCAGGCAAGCAATCTTCGCTTGAGCTAGTTGACTTTTTTGCAATAGAATCATTTGCAACAATTTCAACATCTTCATTTGTATGTTCCATTGATCCTTGATTACCATCTTCCCAATTTAAGTCAATTTGAACAAGTTCTTTGTGACTATTATCCCATTCCTAGGTTTTTTCTTCTTCAAACAACACATCTCTACTGATCACAATCTTTTGGGAGATAGGATCATACAATCGATATGCTTTTGACTCTTCACCAACTCCAAGAAAGATTATACCTTTAATTAAAAACATTGAATCCCTTTAATTAAATAACAAAATTAATAGGAAAGATTATACCTTGAGATGGTGAAACTTTTATACATCTTAGAATCCAATGGGTTGATTAGTGGTGGTGAATAGAAGGTGACTCCACAAATTGGCTAAGAAATTGAATCGTGAAGCAAGTGTGAGGTCTGGTGTTGGCTATAAATGAAGAAATTATGTTATGAGTCTTTAATAAACTTTCATGTTGTGGATGTTCATGTTTTCTTCGAACATGTGTTTTGTGTCCTTCAACATAGGAGTATAAGTTGGTTTTGCACCAAGCATTCTTGTGTTTACAACAATGTTTAGGGAGTGTTTTCATTAACAAACATCTAAATCTCTCTAAGATTGTGCTATCTCAAGACTTTGGAAGTATTTGAGTTATTTAAGGTCCTTTAGGCATCATTTAGAAAATATTTTACTGCATTAATGTTAGTTAAATAATCTTTTATCAAGATTATAGCATCTACATACACAAACAAGGCAATAAAGGAAGATTTGGTTTTCTTAGTGAACAAAGAATTGTAAGATTTAGATTGAATAAATTTAATGGTTTATAAGAAGTTGGTGAGCTTTTGGGAACCATTTTTAATTAGCTAGTTTGCTTGAAGTTATACAAGGATTTTGTTAAGCAACATATCTTGTTAGCTTGGTGGAAACATTACATTATGTTGAATCATGTGAACTTCTTCACTAAAATATGTTAATTTTAATGGTTGAGTTCAAGAGGGTGGTGAATTGAACTTAGACTAACTTTCACAAATCTTGAAATAAAAACTTTATTCAATCTTTAAAGAATAGAAATTGGGAGATAAAAGAGAATGCAATCAATATGAATCACAAAATTTTCAAGACTATAGAAAATTTTATATTAATTCACTCTATAACAAGAACTACATCTAGTTGCTCAGCGACACAAGTCATGCTATACGCTATAAAATCCAAGTTTTACAAACACACAACTCATCAGTAAAAGCAAACTATACAAGGATCAAAATCTTGAACCCTACGAGACTTGATTACACACCTAGTAACGCCTTGTTACAAAACCAACTTGGAAACCTTATCCAAATTACTATACAAACATTGAATTCAATATTAAAAACAAGAACAATATCACCTAGAAAAAAATAAGCACAACAATAACAACATAATACATTAGGTGAAGAACTAATTTTATTCTTTCAAACAAGATATTGATCACATGTTACTCAAAAAGCTCAAAAAAGATGTTTTTAACTCATAACAAACTCGCTCTCAAAAGTAGAAAATAAATTTTGAAAATTGGAGTTGATTTCATATTATTTGGTTTTGAAAAGAAAGAGTCATTATAACCATATTTGGGTGTTTAAATGAATTAAAAACTCTTTAATTGATTAAAATATAACTTTTAATAAAGAATTTAGAGTTTTAATGAATTCAAACCACCTTTTAATATCTTAAAATCACTTGTAAGTGATTAAATGATTCATAACATAGGTTAAACTTAATCAATTAAAAACATAATTCAATTGATTAAAACATAAAGATGACAACTACTCATGGTTCTAATTTATTATAATTAAATTGATTAATTTGATAATGTAATTCATTAAAAAAAATTTCAGTCTTTCTAAACCAATCAAAAACATTTTAACAAATTAAAAATACATTTTAATTGATTAAAAAACTACCTATTACTAAAAAAAGAAATTTATCATAAAAAAGAAACTTTCTATTTATAATACTATATCAAAGCAATTAAATAAAAACTTATAAGTAATATCTTGTTTTTTAATCTTGATTCATTTAAATAAATGAATTACTTTCTCATAAGTTCGTGGTGCAATTTGAAAAAAAGATAAAAAGAATATATGTTAAATAGATAACATATAAATATTTGTAAAATAATATATAATTGAGTAAGTAACATACTTTAAGAGAACATTGTGTTTTATTTATCTATAAATTTTTTATAAATTAATAATAGTAGTAGTCCTTTAGAAAGGATCGAACTTTATATAAGGTAAAAAATCTTTCTAAATTTTTAGGTTCTTCGCATTTCCTATTTCTATTATATATTATTATAGGCATGAGAAAAACAATAAAAGAACTTAACGATATAACAAGAAGAATATATAATATGAACATAGCCAAAAGGCAGATTTTCGATTTATGGTAAAACTTAAAAAATAAAAGGAAAGAAATGGATTAAACGAAAGTAGAAAACACAAACTATAAAAAGAAAAGTAGGAAAGGGGAAGTTAATACCTGTACATTGGTTTAAATTTGAAGTGAATTGTTGATTGTGTAAAGGTGGAAATAATTGATGATGAAATGATTATGTGCGTAATGGGCGTTGAAGAATATACATCGTATGGATGTAGAAGGTGGGAGTTTGGACAAGCAACAGTTGTAAAATGGTGTTTGGCAGGCTGGCATGTGTGGACACAACACGTGGGACAACATTAAGCACTAAATAATCAATTTGAAGACATTATTATGGATCATTCACTCGGTATCATTGTCAGAAATACAGTGATATACAAAATCGGCTTAAGCTATGCAGTCACTTCACCCACTTTAATACACCCATGTCCATCACTCAATGTTGTTTTCTTGTATCCCATAGTCAATATTCTGCATCGATTCACAGTTAGGTACCACCACAACACTTCATTCAAATAATGAATATTGTCGCCAAATGTTGTATATTCTTATTCTTATTGTTGATGAAGAAGCATAAGACCACCTCCATCAGTAGCTGTTCTGTTTATACTGTTTTCTTTCTTGTTAAGAATTGTGTCTGTTAAGATTGATTCGTATTAGAAACTTCTTAAGCATGACGATGGGTATATAAAAATATGGTGCTAAATGTACTTTTGTTTTTACAAATTAGCTGGTTCTGGACCACGTTGGGAATTTGTTATAATGTTTTGTTATTAAATATGCTGAACTTTGGGTCTTGTTGCGTGGACTTCACTTAGCTTGAAGAAGAAATTTGGACAAATAATTGTAGAATCTGATTGCGGCTCCACTAGCATATGTTTTTCTGTTCACTACTCTTTTGGGCTACTTAATCGAAGTTTGGGCCGGTAGTGATATTGGGCTTATATTGGGCCAGATGGTTGATTGGTTAAGCCGTGGAAAATCCAGTAAAAGGAGAAGGAGCAAAATGTTTAAGGAAAAAAGAATGGGCATTTGAACAGCATGCATTTCATTTTCGTCTCTTGCATCTCGCGGAAGCCATTTTCGATCTCTTGTGATTTGAGGAAGGTGGTGGATGGCAAAAAACAACAAGTACGCTTCTATTAACTTCAACCACATCTACGAGAAAACCACCGCCACCAACCCTCATAATAGGAACCCTTCTCATTCCGTTTCCCCTTCCTCCTCCTCCTACGCCTCCGCCTCCTATTCCTCCGTCTCCGCCCCCAACAAAGCCCATGGCCGCATCCTCGTCTTGACCCGTCCCACCCCCAAACCCGTCACGCCTCACTCCCCGCAACCCCACCAACAACCGCCACCCAGCCCGATCCACCACACCCAGCCCCGCTCCGAACCGCCATCGGACGCGATCTCGCTCCGCCCCCTCGGTCGAACTGGCACCGCTACCTCGCTCCCCTCGCTCTCCGTTCTCAACAACGATAACAAGGACTTGCCCTCTCCACAGCCTAAGACCGACAAGTTCGTGCCGCCGCACCTCCGGCCCGGGTTCGTGGCCAGGGAGGAGACCCCACCTGGGCCGGCCTCTCTTCGGCCCAACGGGCGGCCCAAGTCTGGCGGTGGGCCTGAGAGGATGAGAAGAGGTGGGCCGGATGCGGGGATCATGGGCCGCGGGAGTCGGCCCAATTCCAGTGGATGGTATGTTAACGTCGTTGCTTGTTTGTTTTATTTATCCAATTGTTTTTATGTTGAGGGATGTCGTTTTGTGGTGGTAGGCAGCACCAACACCGTTGTTGACAATATTATTCAATCCTTATGTTTACGTGGACTGTGTATGTATGATTGGATTATTACTTTTGTTGTTGTGTTTGTGAGATTTTGGATGTGTTATATGTTTGGAGGAGGTGGTTAGGAGAAAAGTAAGAAGAAAAATGAAATCAATTTCTCCTTAAATTAAAGTTTATGGGTGTTATTTTGTAAAAGCTATTTCTTAGTTTTTCAAAATCTGATTTTTTTATAGAAAAAAAAACTCATTTTTTAATTTGTTTGTTCTGAATGCTTACAAAAGTTTCTTATAAACAAATCTTCAATAAAGTTTTATATCTTAAAGATTAACATTGTAATGAAAAAAAAAACTTTAGAAGAAGAACCAAAGTAATTATTTCTATTCATGGTTCTTCTGTTTGTTGATGCTTTTGATAGGTTAGGTAACTTGAGAATTGTGGGGGGTGAATGGCATGGCGAAATTTGTCCTGTGATTCACTACTACTATTATGTCAAAGAATCATATAAAAGAAACATGTTGGAAGAATTATTTATGGTTGTCACTCAAAACCATAAGGGATGTATTTTTTTTTTTACGGTGTTTTCATTGGAAGGACGAGAGGAGAGGCTACAATTTTGAACAACAACATATAGATTGTGACCTGTTTGTTTATTTTTTACCCTTTGGTTCTTCATCAATACTTGAGTTGAGCATATTTTTTAAGGAACAAAGTATAGAGGATGACTCTTATATCTGTATTGGTATACTGATCATGGTGCATATAGATAACGGGTTTATGATCAATTTTAGACCATGTGAACTTTCCATATCTATAATTTACTTTAAAGAAATGAATTAGGTAGCTAGATTATCTTCTCAATATAAATTCATAATATGCTATTTTGAACTTTTCATTTAGTGTTTTTATCCATAATACGTAAAAGGGCAGCCTAGTAGTACGACAAACTATGGAATTGGGAGTCATAATAATATATGGGCATGGAATGAGATATTCAGTGTTTACTTAGTATGTGCGTGGCTTTGACAAAAATGTGTTTTGTGCAGAATGGTTATGAAGTTGAATTCTTTTCCGAGGACGAAGAGGAACACATTTTGCTACAGAGATGGGTTCTCTATACCAATTCAGTGCACTTTGTCTCTCTGGAACTGACATCAATTTTCACAAGAAGGTATCTGAAATCACTGAAGACGAAAACTGACCAGGTTGCAGATTTTCAACACATAACGTCCCAATCCCAACTTATAGCCAAATTTGTTGTGCTCGTAGAAGGCTTTAACACCCAAGTTCTTCCGTTGGTGTTTGGCCCTCTTTAACACGTGCCAATAGAGTGTAGAATTTATACACATATTTTTTACTGTTTTGAAAGACATGCTTCTGTACTTTGAGCATATGTTTTAGAGGAGATCCGATCGTTTTTATTGTTGTGTTGTACTTGTTTCAGCTTGAATGTTATTTGAACCAAGGTCCCTTCATTCATTAGTTAGACACCGGCTTGTTTTTTCAGTTCCTATAAATGTTTTACATATTAAAATTTCCACACAAGGTTGTTGAATATAGTGAAAACTGGAAAAGTGTACCCAAACCATAAGTGATCACCAATACTAGATTAAACAGTGGCTGCTGCTGCTGCTGCTGCATGTTAAGCTCTAAAACTGTATATGAAGGCCACTATTATTTATGATGTTGATTGTTTCGTCATTGTGTCATTGCATTTTTTTATATTGTAAAATGCTGTGGTCATTGTCAGATGTCATATTGCCATTTTTCTTAGCAGTCCAAATTGTCTGCCATTTTTAATCTTTGTCAACCAAAGTGCTATTTTAGTTTCTGAAGACTTTTTTGTTTTTTTCATTTAAACAAAATCCTTACGTCGCTTGGTACTGAGTGATGATTATCCTACTATAAATATTAAATAACATACTTTACACGCTACTTTTGGTATTATCTTTATTATTATTGAATGAAGTGATTTTGATCTATTCTGTAAGTAGGTTTAGCTTGTTTTGTTTTCTGGTAAGTAAAAAATTGAAATGGATAGACACTATCCTCATGCATGCACCTTATCTCCTACGATTACAGAACTGCTATGTTCTTTTCATCCAGGACCCCCAATATCTTACATTTATCATCGGACTAAATCAGGATCAGACCATGTGATATTATCAATTTTTTTATCAGTTATTTTATAATTTTCAAATATAATTACGATTTAAGATACTTGGATTTAAAATTTAATTTAATCCAAACAAGTTCTCTTCACTTTATGAATGGTCCTTTTATGTCATTAACATTATTGTCTAAACCTTCAAATCTTCTTCCAAAGTCCTCTAAATTTTTAGCATAGTTGCCTTTTCTTTATTTGATTTCAAAACCTCTATAATTAATATAGAATAATTCACTAGTAATTAACTTTCTACTGCAATTCATTAACAATAGATTGTTAGCTAAATTATTTTCTTAAATTCTTTCTTTTAATTTTATTAAATTGATATTTTTGGATAACTTTATTTCTTTTTAGGATATCGTTATAAAAAAACTGTAAATTATATTATTTTAATAATCAATTATATATATATATATATATATATATATATATATATATATATATTCAAACTTGTGCATATTTGTGAATTTTATTGTATTTTTAATTTTAGAGCATTTTATATTTCTACTAAAGATTTCGCAAATTTTTAAATGGTGTAATGGCGTTAAATAAGGGAACACTAACATAATTCCATTGAAGTAAATGTATATTTCTTTTACATGATTACATATTTTACCATAGTTTTTTTTTGTTTATTTCTGAACATTTTATCATTGAGTTTTGATGTTGCCAATTTTACTATTTAGGTTTTCAATTTCTACACATAATTTTTTTTATTTTTATATTTAATTTCTTTCTTAAAATAAAAGATTCTTAAGATTTTGTTAAATTTGTAATATAAAACACAGATTGATTATCAAATGATAAATTTATATTATATTTTATCTTTATTGTTTTTTCTGTAGAAATTAACTTTTGGATTTTTTTTATGTGAAACTCAATTGAATTGAAAAGAAAACTAGAAAAAATAGGAAAAAAATAAAGTAGAAAAGATGAAAGATCAATTTACAAATTCAAAATTCAAACCATTTTTTATTATAATTTTCTCAAATCTAAATTTGAAGAATTAATTAATTCAATTAATAAATTAAAGTAGTTATAAGTATATTTATCTAATTAATTAATAAATATTTCTAATTTAAATTCTAAAATTAGAAACAAATTGATATTATAAAAAGAGAAAAATTAAAATTAAAAAGAAAAAATACAAACTCGAAATATTAAATAATTAATGTAAAATTCAATTTGAAATTTTTTGTCTTCATCTTTTGTTTGAATTAGTAAGAGAATATGAAAGGAATTAAAAAATAGATAAAATGAAAATTTTTAAATTGACATATTAATTTAAAAATAGAATAAAATATAATAAACAAATTTGCAAATGAAAAAAAATTATACATGAGCTCACATATGTAAAGTATATTCTCTACATTTCAATACATTTTAGGTATATATAACTAATCTTAGATTTGCAAACGTGAAAAAAAGAATAGTGAAACTATTTTTGAAAATTTACATATTAAAATTCATTTTAATGATTGAAGAATAAAAGTTTTGATCTCTCACTTTAACATGTCTAATATATATATATATATATATATATATATATATATATCATTTTTTCATTAAATCTATACAAAGTCACACAGACAAAATAAATTATTTGCATATTTTATTCCTAAAATTTTTTAATGAAAAATTGTGTATAAATTAAAAATTGTTGGGTTTTTTTAACATACTTATGAGAGTCGACGCATAACTAAAAAAATTCGATAGATTTTATTAATCATGAGTTAATAATTAAAAAGAATTAACATTATTTATCTCTTTCATTTCCACCTAATATGAAACTCTCAACTTTATATTTGAATTTGTCACAAAAATGTTAGCCAATTTAAAGGTATATGCATACTACTAGGTGCTATATCCAAAAATGTTATCTTATGATCTAAGAAATAACATGAAACCTTATATAATTTTTTGATAATGCAAAAGAAATATTAATTTCCACTTCCACTTAGATAATATATTTATCTAATAACAATTTTTTCTGTCTATACTTCAAGAGTGTGCTTAAGTTATAAGTATGTTGTATCTTATGAGTGTTTTAACTTAAGAGAGTGTTAATTTGATAATATTATTTGAACTAGTTGCACTTAAGAGTATTAACTATATATGAATATTTTGTTCTTAAGATATAATTAATTCACTTTGTTTATTTATTGTTGTTTAATTGTGTGAGGTAGGTCACCAATTTATTGGACCCATGACTCAACTAAAGAAAGTAGAATGTGATTTCTTTATGGGCCACTGGCCCATTATCTTGTTAAAACACCGCATCTTTTTAAAATCAACTTTAAGAAAAAGATAGACAGATAAAGATTTAGAGAGTGTCTCTAGTGAGAAGAAAAGAAAGAGAAGTTACCAAGAGAGAAAGAGGTGTTAATAATAACCAGTGCATCCTGTACAAATATGTACATGTTAAACTTTATTAGTGGAAGTTTTACTAGATTAGGTCTCTGTGAATTTTTCTTTCATATTGAGAGTTTTTCCACATTAAAAGTTTTGTTGTTTGTTGGTTTCTTTCTTCCATTCTTCTGTTTGATGCATTCTATTATTTTGTTTTCTATTATTTACAAAGGAAAGATTTGATCTGGATTTTGCTTCTATGTTTGTTATTTTTGTGTTCTTCACAACAAATTAAATGTACCTGATAGGATAATCCACATTACAAGAGATTTTGTCCTAAAATTTGGAGTTTAAAATTCACTAAAGTCAAGTTAGACCAAAAGGTGTGTTTTATACAAAAGAAAAGACAAATGCAAGCATTATAAATAGGACAGTTAAAATAGGTCTAAGATTTAGGTTAGATTAGACTTCAAAAATAGTGGCCCAAATAGGAATAGACATTTTTTATCCTGATTCATTTTGACCTAAAGCCATATGGGTCAAGGTTAGGCTAGCCCGCAAGCGACTAATGAGCTTATTCAATTTTTTTCTTTATGTTAACTTTTTTGTTCTTAATCTTTATTTTATTTTGATTACATGTGTTATATTATGGACGTGGGAGACATTAATATAATTATTTGACCAAGTAATATATTATGGGTAAAGGTTATTTGGTGTATGTAAAGGGTAAGGAATAGATGTGTCATTAAGACAAAAGAGATGCGTAAAGAGAAAATTATTCAATATATTTATTTTCATATATGGGAGTTAAGCAAGATTAAGGGCAAAATCAATTGCCTATGTTTTCATGATGGTGTTTTAATTCTTGACTTTGTTTAACAAAATTTCAAGGAAAGATGGTACATATATTTATAAAAGTTTGATTGGATGATGTTGTAGAGAAAGATAAGTTTGAACCTAACACTAGGTTTTACTATTCTTATTGGCTAGATAAGTTTGCTCTGTTTAGTTATGAATAGTTTTGCACAAAACTTTTCATTCTTGTGTATTATATATATATATATATATATATATATATATATATATATATATATATATATATTGTTGCTAGCAAGAAAAAATATCAGACTAATATGTGTGATGTTTATAATGCATCTAGTTGTTGAATATTAAACTTTAGACTTTTTGACAATAATATATCATGATCTTTTTGTATAGACATAAGTGTAATCCTTTTAATTTTTTATTAGGACAAAAATGGTCCATTGGCCCGTGGGCCTAACATAAGGTCAGATTAGGCAAAAAATGATGACCTATTTTAAAATGTAAGTCAAATTGTACTATTAAATTTTCTTAACTTAGTCCATAAAGATAGACCAAATTGGGCTAGTCTACCCGTTTCGACAACTATAATTATAAACCACCCACAACTTTAAGCCACCTATATTTTTATAGTTTTTATAATAATGAAGTGACAACCCAAAAAAGAAAAGTAAGTTGTGTTGCTTAAAGAATATAAGTGGATTAAGTAATAAGAGAAAATTGGCAAGTTAGTGAAACTCATTTAATGTACTCTTAAAGCAACACATGTTCATTAAATACATATAATTTAGAACACCAAAATTTTAGTTCAAAGAGTTACATATGCAACAAAGAATGAGTTTATGAGAATATGACTATTTTAAAGTCTATCAATATAAAAAGAAAAGAGAAAGTTGAAGTAGAAGAATCACAAATCACAATTTGCATATTTTTCTTCAAGAAAAAAATATTTTTTCTTTATTGTATGTATACAACTCTCAATTTCTTCATACACCCTAAGAGTGTTAGATTTAGTAAGTGATAACATTGTATCTATCTTGTGAGATGTGAACTCTAAGTTAGCTTGAGAAAGTATGTGAAATCATCTTTGTCAAATACCTTTGTGTATAAGTCAAAGATGACTTATTTATAAAAAAAACATGTGTGGAAGATAGGAGAAGCTAGTTAAATAATACTTACGTTGCAAGCTAAGGATGACTGCAAAAAAGGAATTGTTTTTCAACTCATAATAAAATATGAATTCTTAGTCAAGAACTAGATGCAATCACTGGTTTAGACAAACCAATATAAAGATCTAATGTTTTTTTTCTTATCTTTGCCTATTGTATTTGTTTGAACTAACCCTTCAATTGTGTTTTATCTTTTGCAAAATTAAATTTAAACTAATCTCGTTTGTTTCATTGTTTAATAACTTGCTTACAATCTAATTTAAAGTCTAATTTTTTTATTTTTATTAAATTATAGATAATAACTTCCTTTGTAAAACAGTTTTAAAAATATTTTAAAACACAATTCAACTCCTTTCTTTGTACTTTTGTCATATACAATTTGGTATTATAACTCAACCTTTAAAGGATTGAACACTTAGTTGTGTCTAAATAAAAAATCTCAAATGAAGCTTAAAAGTATCTCATAGAAAATGAGTCTCACTAACAATGCCTCTCTAACTTTTGTAGGAGACATTATCCCTATTAGAGTGATAAAATAAAAATTACATTAAATCCATCCAATATTAGTTACAGAACATTATAAAAAGGAGTGACAATATTATTAGATGCATAATGGTCTAGAGAATACTACAACTTGAAGTAGGTAAACATCAAAGTCATATATTAGATGTTTTATTTAAAAAGAAATAGAAAACGTGTGTAGGTTGAAAACAACTAAGGATACACGAAATTTCTTACATATTACCTATAAAGGAAATTAAAATGTCCAACTCATGAATATTTTTGCTCTCACCAAGCAATATGAAAGTTTCACCATGATGAAAGGTAAGAATATGGATGATAGGTTTAAGAGAAAGTAGATTCTCCTCAACAAACTGGAAGTCTTAAGGCAACACATTCTTTTAAGCACAAATCAACTTGAAGATCTTGGATAACATGTCCAAAGTGTGGGAATCCAAAATCACAACTTCTAGGTATTATGAGAGTCTATAAAGTTCATCTTTATAACAAAGATCACCTAAATGTATTGAACTTCAACAAAACAAATGCATATAAAGTTGAATATTCAAGTACACAAGAGTAAAAGAAAATATCACAGACAAAAACTGAGAAAGTTATAGCTTCAAAGTATGAGAAATTAGACAAAAGTGAACCAAACACATCTACATATGATGAGGTTAAAATAATGTCCCACATATTCAAACAACCATTGAAGAAGAAAAAGAACAAAGTCAACAAGTCTTCTAAGCAAAAGGACTCAAGATTCAAAAGGAAGGAAAAAGGAAAATGGTCAAGAGATCATATGTTGTGGGTGCAAAAAGTTAGAACACTCAAGAAAAAAGTGCTTTAATTGAAGGGAAACAACCTTCACTTCAATAGCAAGAAGAAAAAGAGTTTGATGGAAACTTGGAAGACTTATAACTCAAGCAACTTAAAAAAATATAAAATAAATTTGTGTCTCAAGACCCATTATAGAAAGTGAAATTGGGATAACTTTTTCTTCTGACAATATTTTTTAAATAGTATCTAATTCATGATTAAATGAAGAAATTTCTCTTCTTTTTTTACTCAGATTGACCAAACATAAATATGAATATGAGTAATACTTACAGTTTTAAATCAAGTATGGGATTATCAACCGATATGTACATATTTGTCTTTTACTCGTTTCTATACCCTTTTTCATTTTGAATTACTAAAACACTATTATTTAATTTTATGCTTTATTTTAAAATAAAAGAATAAAGATTCTTTTTAAAAAAAATTAGGTGGTTTAATAATTGTTATATATTAAAAATATTATAAAAATTATACTTTCACTAAATTATAAGTTATTTTATACAGTATAAAAGTTATATTGTGAAAAAAATACTAATATAAAAATAAAAGAAATAATTAAATTTAGATAAAATAAAAGTTACATTAAATCCATCCAATATCAGTTATGGAACATTATAAAAAGGAGTGACAATATTATTAGATGCATAATGGTCTAAAGAATACTACAACTTGATGTAGGTAAACAACAAAGTCATATATTAGATGTTTTATCTAAAAAGAAATAGAAAAAACGTGTGTAGGTTAAAAAAACTAAGGATACACGAAATTTCTTACATATTACTTATAAAGGAAATTAAAATGTCCAACTCATGAATATTTTTGCTCTCACCAAGCAATATGAAAGTTTCACCAGGTGATAATATGGATGATAGGTTCAAGAGAGTGTAGATTCTCCTCAACAAACTGGAAGTCTTAAGACACACCTTCCTTTAAGCACAAATCAACTTGAAGATCTTGGATAACATGTCCAAAGTGTTGGAATCCAAAATCACAACTTCTAGGTATTATGAGAGTTTATAAAGTTCATCTTTATAACAAAGATCACCTAAATGTATTGAACTTCAACAAAACAAATGCATATAAAGTTGAATATTCAAGTACACAAGAGTAAAAGAAAATATCACAGACAAAAACTAAGAAAGTTATAGCTTCAAAGTATGAGAAATTAGACAAAAGTGAACCAAACACATCTACATATGATGAGGTTAAAATAATGTCCCACATATTCAAACAACCATTGAAGAAGAAAAAGAACAAAGTCAACAAGTCTTCTAAGCAAAAGGACTGAAGATTCAAAAGGAAGGAAAAAGAAAATGGTCAAGAGATCATATGTTGTGGGTGCAAAAAGTTAGAACACTCAAGAAAAAAGTGCTTTAATTGAAGGGAAACAACCTTCACTTCAATAGCAAGAAGAAAAAGAGTTTGATGGAAACTTGGAAGACTTATAACTCAAGCAACTTAAAAAAATATAAAATAAATTTGTGTCTCAAGACCCATTATAGAAAGTGAAATTGAGATAACTTTTTCTTCTGACAATATTTTTTAAATAATATCTAATTCATGATTAAATGAAGAAATTTCTCTTCTTTTTTTACTCAGATTGACCAAACATAAATATGAATATAAGTAATACTTACAGTTTTAAATCAAGTATGGGATTATCAACCGATATGTACATATTTGTCTTTTACTCGTTTCTATACCCTTTTTCATTTTGAATTACTAAAACACTATTATTTAATTTGATGCTTTATTTTAAAATAAAAGAATAAAGATTCTTTTTAAAAAAAATTAGGTGGTTTAATAATTGTTATATATTAAAAATATTATAAAAGTTATACTTTCACTAAATTATAAGTTATTTTATAAAATATAAAAGTTATATTGTGAAAAAAATACTAATATAAAAATAAAAGAGATAATTAAATTTAGATAAAATAAAAGTTACATTAAATCCATCCAATATCAGTTATGGAACATTATAAAAAGGAGTGACAATATTATTAGATGCATATTGGTCTAGAGAATACTACAACTTGATGTAGGTAAACAACAAAGTCATATATTAGATGTTTTATCTAAAAAGAAATAGAAAAAACGTGTGTAGGTTAAAAAAACTAAGGATACACAAAATTTCTTACATATTACTTATAAAAGAAATTAAAATGTCCAACTCATGAATATTTTTGCTCTCACCAAGCAATATGAAAGTTTCACCAGGTGATAATATGGATGATAGGTTCAAGAGAGTGTAGATTCTCCTCAACAAACTGGAAGTCTTAAGACACACCTTCTTTTAAGCACAAATCAACTTGAAGATCTTGGATAACATGTCCAAAGTGTTGGAATCCAAAATCACAACTTCTAGGTATTATGAGAGCTTATAAAGTTCATCTTTATAACAAAGATCACCTAAATGTATTGAACTTCAACAAAACAAATGCATATAAAGTTGAATATTCAAGTAAACAAGAGTAAAAGAAAATATCATAGACAAAAACTGAGATAGTTATAGCTTCAAAGTATGAGAAATTAGACAAAAATGAATCAAACACATCTACAGATGATGAGGTTAAACTAATTTCCCACATATTCAAACAACCATTGAAGAAGAAAAAGAACAAAGTCAACAAGTCTTCTAAGCAAAAGGACTGAAGATTCAAAAGGAAGGAAAAAGAAAAATGGTCAAGAGATCATATGTTGTGGGTGCAAAAAGTTAGAACACCCTAGAAGAAAGGGCTTGAATTGAAGGGAAACAACACTTCAATAGCAAGAAGAGAAAGAGTTTGATGAAAACTTGGAAGACTAATAACTCAAGCAACTTAAAAAAATATAAAATAAATTTGTGTTCTCAAGACCCATTATAGAAAGTGAAATTGGAATAACTTTTTCTTCTGACAATATTTTTTAAATAGTATCTAATTCATGATTAAATGAAGAATTTTTTTTTTTTACTCAGATTGACCAACCATAAATATGAATATGAGTAATACTTACAGTTTTAAATCAAGTATGAATTATGGACGGATATGTACATATTAGTCTTTTGCTCGTTTCTATACCCTTTTTCATTTTGAATTACTAAAACACTATTATTTAATTTGATGCTTTATTTTAAAATGAAAAAATAAAGATTCTTTTTTTAAAAAATTAGATGGTTTAATAATTGTTATATATTAAACATATTATAAAAATTATACTTTCAATAAATTATAAGTTATTTTATACAATATAAAAGTTATATTGTGAAAAAAATACTAATATAAAAGTAAAAGAAATAATTAAATTTATTACTATATTGTTTTAATACAAGTATAAATTTAATAAAATAAGAATTATAATAGTTACTTTATTAATAACATAAAAGGTGAATATTTATGTTATAATTAAGATATGATATTTTTTTTTGTCTGGAGCCCTATAGCCTACTAGATCAAAAACTACTTTCGTTTGTGATAGCTCATGTTCATTCATAAGTTTTTACATATAGTGGGTTCAAATAGGAATTCAACTACATGGATGGATAGTTCCACAATTAGTGAACAACATTTAAGAATATCTTAATAAAGGTGAAACTATTTCCTTATAATTAAATTGTTCAATTTTTTTATTAAAATTTCTTTATTTTTTAAATTGAAAAAAATATTTAAGTTTTAAGGAATATATATTGTTTAAATAAAAGAGGAGAGGTACGTGTCATTTCATTAAAAAATATAAGAGAGATGAATGTTATTTTTAGAAATATAAAATAGGTAAATTTCTATTTAATAATTAGAGGGAGATGTGTACAAGTGATATTTTCTTAAATAACACGAAAGATGTTTGTTCATTTTAAAACTATATGAATGTTATTTAATATAATCTCGCGTAAATACAAATAATCCTGAAGATATTAACTTTTTAAATCATATAATCAAATAAACTAAACTAATAACACTTAGATTAATAGAATAAAGTTCATGATTATAAAAATTAAAATTTACAATTACATGTTATGTTTTGTTTAGCTTTTATTACTTTTATTTATTTAGTATATTGCACGTTATGGTTACTTTTATTCCTGTCATTATTTAGTTTAGGGTTAAATATGATTTTCGTTCCTATAAAATACATAATATGTTAAAATAGTTCCTATAAAATTTTCTGGATTTGTTTGGTATCTATAAAATGTTATTTTAGTCCAATTTTTTAACGGTAGATGACGTGGCTAACGGAGTGTTACGTGTGAGAAGTTTCGTTGACACGTTGTTTAGTTTGTACGTGACTTATAACATTTTTTAAAATGTTTAATACGTTTGAGAACTTCGTCTTTGAATAAATAACTCTAAATAAGAAGCATCACATCAAAATGAAAAGGGAATTCCTGCGGGATATCAATCTCGATCACATTCATCCATTTGAATGTATTTCATAACCTGCCATTGTATCGCTTTCAAGGTAAACGGACCAACCTCTCGAAATCCAAACTAAGGAAAGCATGGGCCTCTCTCTCTCAATCGGTTGAATTGGTAACGGCATTGGCTATTGGCCATCCGTCCACAAATCATCTGAAAAAGTGGGTCGATTCCCCCGCCAGATGTTTAATCACTTGTTCAATCCTTTCTTGAAAGAGATGCTCATCTGTGCCCCTCATTCGTGTTCGAGAATGTGCTTTGGGAGAGATCCGCGACGGTGGTTTTGAGCTCCTCCACGGTTTCGTCGAAGAGGTCGAGGCAGTCTTCAAGAGCTCGCTGTTCGAGTTTGTTGAGACCCGGGAGCTTCTTTCGAAGAACGGTGCAGTTGGAAGAGGACAATGTGACCTCGTATATGGTGTGGTTGACGACAGAACATATCATTTGTGGGACAGTTTTTGAGGTGAGATCTGGGAAAGAGATGAGGGTGGAGTCGAATCCAGGCAGGAACCACCGCGGGATCAGTTGATAAGCCACGTACAAACTAAAGTTTACTGGGCGTCCATGTCACGTGTCAATGTAAACACCTCACACGTCACCATTCCGTTTGTCATGTCAACTTCCGTCACGTCCGTTAAAAAATTAGACTAAAATAACAGGTTTAAATTTTATAGATACCAAACAAATCTAAAATATTTTACAGGAACTATTTTAACATATGTATTTTATAGGGACGAAAATCATATTTAACCCTTTAGTTTATTAAACTTATTATCATTAGCCATTTAAATTTAGTTATTATATTATATCATAGAAAAATAAATAAAAACATTTTAAAATTTGTTAATAAAAGACTTTAATCAATGGTCTCTCTTTTTTACTTTTATCAACCAAAAACATTAAAAACTAAGATTAAAATTCACCAAATTTTCAAGGAGAATGAACCTTTTATTTTATTTTTTTATCATGTAATTCTGTTTTTTTACCAATCATCGTATATTGATGTTGTATTATATATAAGAGAGAACAAGGCAGAGATCTGAACATAAAACCTTATGACCACAATAAAGGGTTGTTGAAGTGAATAGTATATATCACCAACCAAAAATTGAACAAAATAAAACAATGGAGAACAGAACATCATGTTTACTGCATAACCAACACTTTTTATATCTCAAACAAACTATGTGGAACAGCATCCACTCTTTTTAACGGCTGAGACATCGTCATCTTTGGTTCCAACAACTATGGTTTCCCCTTTGGGCAGGGATGTTGCAGAAGGGTCATCCACTGTCTCAAGAGTTTTCCTACTCACAACATTGTATATCTGAGTCAGCACTTCTATGAAAGCATTGTCCACATTCAAGGACTCAAGGGCAGAGGTTTCCATGAAGTATATCTTCTCTTTTTCTGCAAATTCTTTGGCTTCTTCAGTTGACACTGCACGCAAATGTCGAAGATCTGCCTTGTTCCCCACCAGCATGACCACAACATATGCTTCTGTGTGGTCCCGAAGCTCCTTCAACCATCTCTCAACGTTCTCAAACGTCACGTGTCGGGTTACATCGTACACAACCAAAGCACCAACTGCTCCTCGGTAATATGCACTTGTAATAGCACGATATCTACGGTAAGGTAAACAGAAAAAAGAGTTTAATTTTCATAAATCAGTCAGAAAACCAAGTTGGTATGCATTTATGAATTATCATCAAGGTAAACAGAAAAAAGAGTTTAATTTTCATAAACCAGTCAGAAAACCAAGTTGGTATGCATTTATGAATTATCATAGGAAGAATGAGACTCATAAATATAGGGTTCAGGCATGGTGGTATATGATGATTTATGTAGTTTAGATCAGCAAGTACAATGTGGTAGATGGAAAAAAAAAGCATTGCAAGTTTATGAGTCCAAGAGTTTAGTCGAAGAACAACATTATTCTTCCTACTCTCAGAACGTGTTCACCAAGGTTCTACTGCAATATGTGTCTATACAATACCATTCTTTTGGCACGTGAAAATAAAGCAAAGAATATGATTAAATCACACTTCATGATAGTAGTAATAACATTTAACTACGCTCCATGAAGCTAACGATCACTTAATTATGTATTTGATCAAATTAGAACAGGATCGTGGTTCTAAATCAGATTTATCAAAGTTTAGTATGTAACATTTAACTGGTCAATGACAGAGGACTCTGTCTCACTTCATTTCAAAAACTTGAGAAGTCATTTTCTCGTAGCTGTGTGGATATTTTATTTACAAAGATTAACAACACGTGGAAATCAGATCACTTGTCTCCTTTTCATTGAGAAAACACTGACATTCTGGTTTTTTGCAGTGAATTTTGCACGCATTCACATATCTGACAATTTTACAATTGTTGGAGGAAGATCGGAGGACTAATATTTGATCTTGATAAATCAGCCTTATAATACACATTAGAAAATGAGTTGTCCACTCTCGATCATCGCAAATGCTTCGTTATGTCAATGCGTGCAAATTGCCTCCACCCATTCCGGAGAAAAGGTGTTGTTTTTCAATTGAAAAGATAAAGAAAGAGACACGTGATCCAAATCCAAATCTATGCATGTTTCCTATATAGAACAACAGATCCTGTCAGAAAAAACCCTGACAATTCGAACAAACTACAATTTTTTTCATGTCCTCAAAATCTTTTCTAACCAGCAACCATGTACTACAGAACACAGTCAAATCAAGCCTCAGTCCGTCGATCAGTGGCCTAATCATCAAGATCAAAATCAAGAACCCCCACAAAAATTCCACGAATCAAATGCAAAACTAAGACAACTCATCAAGATTAAATTGAAGCAAAAATAACAATCATATCGAGAAATCGGAAAAGGTGAGACCTTTCTTGGCCGGCGGTGTCCCAGATTTGTGCCTTGACAAGCCTGCTATCGACAGGGACGCTGCGGGTGGCGAATTCGACTCCGATGGTGGACTTGGTCTCCAAGCTGAACTCGTTTCGGGTGAATCGGGACAATAGGTTGGACTTTCCGACAGCAGAATCACCGATGAGGACGAGCTTGAACAAGTAGTCGTAGTCTTCGTCGGCACCCATTGAGTTTGGGTGAAGGAAAAGCAATGGATGGTGAAAGAAAGGAAATTGCGTGTAGGGAGTAAATGGGTGAGTTTATTATATGATGCAAATTGTTGAGCATTGTGGTTGCAGCAGACACGGATAAAGAGAGAGAGAGAGAGAGAGAGAGAGAGAAATGTATGTGTAGCGTGTACGAGGAAGGAAGGTAGGCTTTGGCTGTTGGAGGGAGAAGTATTCAAAATGACTCCTCTCCTACTTTCCTACGTTTTTTCTTCAATATATTATAATAATAATAATAATAATAATAATAATAATAATAATAATAATAATAATAATAATAATAATAATAATAATAATAATAACAATAATAATAATATCAGTAATAGAATCATTTTTTTTCTATAAAGTTTGTTGTTGTTTGCATAATTACCATTATAGGAATCTCTATTCAACAACTATAACAATTTATCCAATTTCTAATTTTCTTTCATATGAAAAATTATCACTTTTACGTCAATGAGTTACTCAAAAAATATATTGGGGTTGAAGTGTCTCATTTAGACCAAATTAAGACTTGTATTCTTACTTTGTTTTTAACTTTAGGAAAGAAAATAATTAGTTCCAAAATATTTTTAAAGTGAAATATAAGACAAGTAAGAAATGAAGTTAAATTTATTATAGAATGCTTTACTCAAATTGAAGAAATTAATTGTTAAAATATTTTCAATCAATTATAAAGTTATTGCTAGTGCTTGTATGGGCTAATTATTGTCGTTTACTTTAATTAGATGTAAATATAACTTTTCTTTGTAAATTAGATGCAAATACAATTTTTCTTCATGAAAACCTAAATGTAGATGCAGAAGTATACATGCAAAATTCTCTTATATTACATAGTTCAAGTTCTAAATTAGTTTGCAAGTTATAAAAAATCTCTTTATGGGATGAAACATGTCAACAAGTAATGAAATGCTAAGTTGACCTAATATTTTACTCAACACCAATGTAATTAATCAAATATTCATTTCTCATTGTTTATTAAGAAGACTTACAATAAGTTTAACCATTCTCATTTATGTAGATAATCTAATCCTAACACACAGTAATCTCACTCAAATCAACCACGTAAGACGCTTTTTACACGTTATGTTTATTATCAAAATTACAAGATCAACAAATGGAATTGCACTATTTTAAGAAAATATGTTTTATTGCATATCTACTTTTCGATATTTTTTCTTCCTATTATCATAAGTTATTATCATAATTAATGTCACTTGAAGAATAAGAAAAACAATCCACCATACCTAAATACTATTATGAAATAGAATAGACAGTCATAACTAAAGCTAGTTGTGAAGCTTAATAAATCAAATGTTTTTTTTTATAAATTTTTATGTTGATAATTCCATTCTATTAAATCTACCCTAATATTTTTTGTCTTGCATGAGAAAATTAAATATATTTAAATTGATTTATTTAACTTTCTTCATTTATTACACATTCTCACTACTTCTCAAATATATAATTGATGTTATTGCCAATTATTTGCTTCTTAAAGTATTTCAGAAATATCATTAATAAATAGAGTGACTAGTAAATCTATTTATATATTTTTATATTGATATATATATATATATATATATATATATATATATATATATATATATATATATATAGTATTAACTTTTTATTATAACTAAAATAAAAACGCTACGATTTAAATAATTATAACTTTTGTTTTATATTGTTTAAATACATTTTTAATCGTAATTTAAATTAAATTATTAATTATAATTAGATAATTTGATATAAATAATAATTCTATATTAAGAGATAGTAATTACCATATTAAAAATTAAAATACATTTATATGATTCAATATATTTTAATATAATAATAATAATTCTCAAACTTAACGGGTCAATAGATCGATCCGCAAGCCTGCATTTTAACGCATCGAGTTAGAACTTCCCGCATGTGTTAGTTATGGTGGTCCTGAACCTAATTTTAATTTTATAAATAATTACTTTACTTACATTTTATAAATATTAAATTTTAATGTTTTTAAAAATATAATTCATCTTTGGACTCTAATTTTAATATTAAAATACATTATTTTAAGTTAATGTTTGTAAAATACTTATATTACCCTTCATTAATGAATTCAATTGATTATTTATCGTCATTTTAATTTCTAAAAAACTTTTGATTTTAATTATGTCTCACTAAAATCATAATACATAACTAAGTTTAGAAATTAAAATATATTAAATATTTTAGTCTAAATAAAACGTATTTAAAAAAACGAAAAAAAAATAAATTTAAAAGATAAATAATAATAAAATAATAAATTATAAAAAAAATTGATATATCAACAAAATGTTTACATAATTTATAAAATATAAAAATAAATTAAATCTAAATTTTTTCAAAAATAAAACATAATTTTAACACTAAAAATATATTTAATTATTTTTAATTAATACAGTGAATACAAATTAATAAGTATTTATAGGATAAGGATATATCTCTTACTTTTTCATCTTTAAGGTAGGTTTAGATAAACTATTTCATAAATACTTTTTCAGGGAGAGAAATAAAATATATTTTTTTTCAAAAATTAGTTTATATATTTAGATTATTTAATAAGTTAAAGTTAATCTAATAGTTACTAATAACACTTCGGCAATAGTTAATATATTTCATTTCTCCTAAAATGCTGAGATAATTATTAATTTACTATCTCACACTTTTGATTAGGTCAATAATTAGTCCGAGTTTTAAAATTCTGTCATGAAGTATTTTAGGTAGAACGAGAATAATTTGAATTACTTGATATTTTTAAAAATAATGATTGAAATTGATATTTACATCGAATTTTCCTTCTTTTATATCAGTTTCATGAATTTTCACTTGTTCAGAAAATAGGCAATTTATTAAAGTTAATCTATTGGTATAATAATACTATTATACTTTTTCTTTCATGAATTGGTCGTAACGTTTGAATTCCAAATACTACTATTCTATGTTCTTGATTCATCATAAAATATTCACCATTTTCATTTCACATTCAAGACGAAAAAGAAAGCTTAGCTAAGTCATTTATGTGTCAAAAACTGCTTGCAAGTTGAAATCCAACTTCGTCACAATCACTTCCGCAATGTTGATAGTTATCAGAGACTAATTCTCTTAGACGTAAAAGTTATTATAATGTTTTTTTTTTTATCTTTTTAATAAACTATTTAAGGCTAATTAATCGAAAATAAATTACAGTAGTGAGGGCTGTTTTATATTTTGGGTTTAACATGAAAAATAAAATATTAAATAAAATCAATTAAAAATCATTAACAAACGCGCCAGGTAGGGGTCGAACCTACGACTTTCTGCTTAGGAAACAGACGCTCTATCCACTGAGCTACAGACGCTTATATGTTTATGTTCTTTGTGAGATACTTTTAATATTTTTAAATTTTATTCATACAAATCACTGACGCAGAAAAAACATATTTTATTTGAAGTTATTTTTTTTTAATTTCAACATTTTTATGAGTTAATTACAAAATGACATGTTTTCTATAATTTTTTTGATCGACTCGAAAAGAATACATATTTTCAAGAACATGAAATGGTGATACATAATATATTATTAGTTTGAGGGAAAATTATGAATGACAATAATAAGAAAAATAATAAATTTGAATTTTGTGGACGAAAATAAGTATACTTGAAATGCTTTTTGCCATGATAATATTAATAGATGATGATAGGAAAGAAAAATAAAAGTTGAATTGTTGTTGATTTGCTTTGCATATATTATTCTTTTGCATTTTGATGTGTTGTGAAAATAAGTTGGTGAGTGAGGTTGCTTTTTGAGGGGAACAAGAATGATGAAGATAGGAGAAGAAAAAGACATTGTAGTACCTAAATGAGTAAGCTTTTGATGATGAATTAATGTAGGATGTGGAAGATACGAATGCCAACTAGGTCAAAGTAGCCTTTGCTTGCACCTGGGCCTCCAATCAATCTACTACACATTTTATTTTATTATTATTGTTGTTCCTCATTTACGTGATTTGATTTTCCATTTCATTACCATTCTGTTTTACTAAGATTGTCTCAAGATTATTTAAGGGTTGGTTGCGAATAAATGATGAAAGTGTGAAAGATACATTGAGGATTACAATAAACTTTCTACGTTTGATTTGGTATCTATTGTTTGTCACTTGTTTATGCTTCTTACTTTTCCATAAATAATATAAAAATGTTTCATCAAGCTAGCATTCTTTCTGAGATAACTCACTTTCATGACCAAAGATGATGATTAAATGGTTTTGTTATACTTTTTATAAGAATCTAAAAGATGATATCTATATATACACACACATACATATAACTTAATAACTAAGAAGGATGAATCACAGAATAACTTGAGATGATGTTATTGCTTTTTAATGTGAATTCAGACTTGAAAATCAATAAGATTCTAGCTGCTTAACCTTTAGGTCCCTGATAAACATAAATGACAAAAGTAGTACAAAACTATGCTCATTGCTGCTCGTGAAGGATTTTATAAGTGGTTAACGACAAAAATCATGATAGGAAATTTAACTATAAGTTAGAGGAGAGAACAGTGCTAAGAAAAACAAACATGTCGAGCGACACAAAAGTGATGATTAATGCTATTATACTCTTCTCATCACAAAATTTATCTTTAATTGAGTACAATCTTGTATATAACGAGTAGAGATGCATTGGAACATCATTTAGATCCACCAACAAGAAAATATATAAGAAAACGGAAAGAGGGTAGAGTTTGGAATACTTATGTTTCAAAAGGTCAATTCAAAAAGAGAAGAAAGGAAAACTTAGGAGAAGGTTACACGAATGTTACAGGATGCAAATCAAACATGTACTCCAATTAAAGGAAAACGCAAGATCTGTTCTTCTTTCGTTTTTTCTTTGGCTTTGGTGGCTGCAAAACAACCTTGATTGCAGCATCAAACACAGCCTTCACATTCTGAAATATTGCAGCATAGACATCAAATTAGGCTGAGGCTACAAACCTTGTGTAGTTTCAAGCTTGTTGCACAAGTTGATACGATAATTAACTTTAATAATGTCATACACTATCAGACAAATGATGCTGTGTATTGTTTACCAAATTCAATGTCTTGGGAGAAAGATATTTCAGAAACAAATTTTAAAAATAAAAAATAATTCACGAGAGTGGTCTGACATCTGCAGCAAAATGACCAAAGTGCAACGGTTACTTACTATACAGTTGCGTTAAAAAAATGTTTGCACTTTATATATTTTATTATTGGTAGACTTTATTAGGTTAAATGATCTATTAAAAAGAAGTGCACACTATTTTGTTTGTGGAACCACTTTTCTACCGTTTAAACCTCTCTCTCTCTCTCTCTCTCTCTCTCTCTCTATATATATATATATATATATATATGTGTGTTAAAACCGTATATTATCTCCATTAAATGCATGGTACATATGTTGACAACAGATATTTGTCCCTGGTTAGATGGTGCAAAAGTGGCATAAATAATGGTGCGGACAAATTGGCTTTGTATAATCTAATGTCGTCAATATTGAAACTATAATCGGAACATGTTCTGCTATAACAATTTCCTAGTATAACTTAGAAATTGATTATCTCAGAAGTTATACAATTTGGTACGATTTTGTATTGAATCTCTAATAGGACCCTTTTAAAGCAATTAGCTTAGAATGTATCTAAAAATTTGTCTAGCTATAAGCATTGAAAAATCAGAACCTGCTGAGTCTTTGAGCTACATTCTATGTACACAGCAGCACCAATCGCCTTCTTCAGCTCTTCTCCCTGCCAAACATTTACAAGATTTAGGTGTACGGAAAACAAAACTAAAAACTTTCTATGCCACAAAAAAGAAAATGGTCTTTGTTAAGTGACTTGCCTGGGCAGTAGTTATAGGTGTGGCTCCAGGATGATCAATCAAATACTGCCTGTCTTCCCTCAAGTCTGCAGCCAATTATAAGATCACCGTAACTAAGAAATGACACCACAGGTGAACTTGTATGTAGCTTAAATAATACCAAAATATCAAATAATTTTTATAGTATTAGCTGATACCAAGTTTGGTTCCCACAAGTACAATTGGCACAGTTGGGGCATAATGTCTCAGCTCAGGAATCCACTGCATAAAATGGGCCTAGTGTCAGATTCTATAGCAGGAATTATACCTATCATAGTTCACAGACACATATAAGATGTTATGTGTCTTTGTGTAATATCAGTAGGTGTAAATGTGTCATGATAGAGAGAGAATTAAGAGGCTCGCAGAAGAACCTTCTTAGAGATATTTTCATAGCTGGCTCTGCTGAGGAGGGAAAATGCCAGCAAAAACACATCTGCTCCTCTATAGCTCAAAGGCCTAAGCCTGTTGTAATCCTCCTGTCCTGAATTTATGAAGCTACAATGAATGAGTAAAGGATGGAAAAATAATAGCTATATCTGGAATTAAGGAGTTTAATTTCAACAATATCTAGTTTTAGTGACAAAAACCTTCTGTTCAGCAAAAATATATATACTATGGACATAACAATACAAGTATACAACTGCTTGGTGATATAGTAACTAGCACTTTTGTTAATCACCTACATAAAATACATACCAGCAGTGTCCCATAATCCCAGGTTAATTGTGCTTCCATCAACCACCACATTCGCACTGAAATTGTCAAAAACTGTAGGCACATAGTCCTGTTTGTTTTTTCCAGAAAGAAAAACTGAACTTTTTTATTGACCAAGCACAACACATTCAAACAACTAAAAATCATGCATAGCCATACCGTGGGGAATGTGTTGCTGGTATAAGAGATGAGCATACAGGTCTTTCCCACGGCTCCATCTCCCACAGTAACACACTTGATGAATCTTGCTGTACTCATTTTCAAGTTCCTCTGATTTCCTCGCCTCACATCACAACAAAGCTTCCTTTAACATTCTGTTGCTTTCATGACTTTGAGTTCCTGTGCTTCTTTCAATTGAAGAATTGGAAATAAAAATGAAAGAATAGAGAGAAGAAGTTTGATGCTTAGAAAGAAGGGGGGAGAAGGCCAGAAGGGTCAATTTGAATTTTGAAAAGAAATGGAGGGGATGATCAGCATTTAATAAGCCAAGTCCCTCAGCACCAACTTTAGTGACCCTCTTTTATCTTCTCCATTATTGCATTTGGCTTTCTGTTTCTTTAAGGGGAAGGCCAGAGCAGCAAAGGAGTCGTTTGGTGCTGTAGTGGTGTTAGTTGGTTAAGTATTGTACAAGGGAGAGAGTGAATAATTAGTATTTAGAACATAAGCATTCATTATCAACATTACGTTAGTCTGAATGGAAATGTACTATATTCTCCAAGTCCTATATATATAAAAAAACTTAGTTACAATAAAAAAGCTTCATCAAAAGTTGTTATTCACGTTTTGTATCCATGAATAATAGTTAATAAAGTTGATAAATATTTTATGTAAAGAACAAAAGAGCAAAGGCATTGGAAGGGTAATGGCTACACAAGAACTAATGCTCCAAATGAGAATCATTAATTACAATTGGTGAAAAAGAAAAGTAGATGGTAAAAACTGGAAGTTTGGACATTACCAAACCAAAAGCATGGTATTATCAAGTTGCAGCAGTAGGGTGCCGTAAAGCGACACAGACTCTAAATATTGGACAAAGTGGAAGTGGGTGGATGAATTTGACACTAGTTCATGGAAAAAATTATTGATTTTCCAAGTCATCGTATCACTGCCCAAATGATGAATCAACGTTCTGTTCTCGGCCTTGGTGGATCTATCCACATCTTTATTGGGTGGTTAGTGTTATTGAAGACCCACCAACGTGTCTTTATTTTCATCAGCAAAGCAAGTTTTTTGACTTTTAATAATTCTATGTGTGCATTAATAATATGTAATGCAGTACAATATTATTCAGCACCAACTGCGATTTCATTAATTTGTAAGCAACTAGGATTTTTTTTTCTTTTATCAAAATAAAAGTTGAATTCTGGGTTATGATTCACACACTTCGTAGTGAAGAAAGAGGAAAATTCCAATCGCCAGCAACTAAAAGCTGTATCTGGTGAATACACTAGTCAAATGTAAACTTCAGCAGTAATGCAAACACTATAATACCATTTGATTCTACCACCTTTTCTCCCTCTTGGTTTGGCTTCCTTTTCACATTCTCCTATATCTCTTGGAGTTTGTGATTTTTTGCTCTTTTGGTCCATTTTCATGCGCGTCTGACTTAAAGTTAGCTTTAACATGTTGAATGCATCATCATGGGAATCGAGAGTTTCCTTAATCTAGACAACAGCTCCAATAACCATGGCTTTAAAATGATGTTTTAGTATGAAAAAAGCCTAGTCACTAGTAGAAAAATCTGATTTACCTGTCATAAGTGGTGCGTGATATTTTTATAATAAACATCACATATACTATGTAAGTTAAAATTAAGGAAAATCATCGCCGAATATATTCATCTATACTTCATTTACGTGTAAAAAAGAAAAGTTATATATTTATAAGATATGTGATAAAAAGAGAAATAGAAAGAAAAAATTAGTCTTGGATAATTGTAAAGGAAATGAAAATATATGTATATTTTCCTAAAATTAAAAGTGAGATAATAAATACTTATACCAGACTCCAAATTCTTTTCTCTCTTCTCTATCTTTTCACGCCCACATTTCCAAACTTTGAATTCTCTTCTTTCTTCTTCAACAGCTACAGCGCCCCCATTGTGAATCTTGGTGATTTGTTTGCAGCTGTACTTCGTGGTTGCGATTGGGATTTGTGATCAGTGCTTTGTGGTTCGTGGTTGCGGCTGCGATTTGTGTTCAGTGCATTATGTGAAGAAAACTTTCCTGACAGACCCATTTTGACTTCATTTTCTTGATGCAACAGGTAAGCATTGTATTTTAGTAGCTTACACACTTTTTTTATCAGGGACGAAAATATAACTTAAACTGTTTTGTGGGAAGAATAGTTTTCTGTTTGTGTGAATGGCCACACAGAGCTTGGCTGAGTCTGGAGTGATTGGATTACTTAATTGCATGCCAACTGTTCGATGAATTGCTTGAATAGTTAGAGATGTAGTTACTGAAATTTCCCAGCACACTTATTGTCTAAGATATTTTGAGTAATGTCATATCCAAAATTGGTATTACGCATTCCTTAACAAAATGAAATCGTAGACTGTTCCTGCAATACAATTTCACTTCTTTGACATTATTAAATGGAGACCTTTTCTACAGAAGATTCAATATTTCATGTAAGTTTGTAAACAGATTATAAAAGAATCTGCAATTGGAAATTTGATTGAATTTATATTTTATATATAGTAACATGCTTATATTCTTGTCCAATGATTCATTAGAAATTCTTTTACTACTAACAAAAGTCGAACATTAATTACAGTGAAAAAACATTCTCGTAATAAATTCTTTAAAATATTAATTTCAGTATAATTTATTGAATGAGTAAAACTCTCCCTATAAATCAATTAAACAAAGTTAAATTCAGCTACAAACAAATTATAATAACATTTATCTTAAATTTTTAGTAACAAGTTTTTATTTGTGAGGTCTTATTTATCAAAATTGATATGATTCACTATTTATAAACAGTATTGTAATGAATTTTAGATTTAGTTGTGTATTTGTGCCTAGTAATTGGTCCATTTATAGAATTACCACACTTTTCCTTTTTGATTAGACAGATGCTAGCAAATAATAAAGTTTGCTAATTTGCCTCATTTCAAGAACATGCCTTTATGATTACTTCCAAGACTATCATTATAAAGTAACACAAACCGCCACTAAAAGTTTAATCAATCAACAACCTATATAATAACTGGAATCCAGATAAGAAATCAAAAACATAAAAAACAAAAAAAAATAAAAATAACAATAATTATTATTATTAGGCTTAGTTAAATTTTAACAATCTATTATAGAAAAGAAAATAAATTAACTGATAAGTTAAAAACGAGAAGATGAAAATAATAACTAAAACGTCATATTAACGAAAAGATATGTTAGAAAAATAAAAAATTTTAGAAAGTCAATTGGATAATTTTCTTAACAAAATTCAATTAAAAATAGCTATATATATATATATATATATGAAGTGAATTTTTTTTCCAGATATTATGTTTTAAAAAATTTACCGAGTTATACTTTCTCTCATATTATTTACATAAATATTACACTTTATGTCAGAATTTGGTACCGAATTTTGACTTAGATGCGTCCTCGTTGACTTATTTTAACACTCAAAATTCGGTCACTGGAGAACCAAATTCTGAGAAGGGTATTTTAATTTTTTTTGTTTTGTCACTCGGAATTAGGTTTTCCGAGAATTGAAATACTGAGTAAGCTTTTTATTTTGTTTTTCGTATCTATGAATTGTCATTCTGTCTTTAAGAATAGTGGTTCTGAGTTTCAAAACAAAACTATAAAGACAACTTTTAGAACGTCCATTGTTCACCTTAGAACAGCCGTTCTCATAGAGAAACGATCCTATCCAAATGAAAACGGTCGAAAGACAACTTTTAGATCGCCCATTGTTCATCTTAGAACGACCGTTCTCATGTCTTGTTTTACGCAAATTAGAATAAACACTCATAGAGGCAAAAGAAAAAAGATTAAAATAGTCTAGTCAAAATTCGTTTCTCTAGAAACTAAACTCTGAGTGGCAAAATTTGCTTGTGAAAAAGTGTCGTAGGTTAGAATTTGATTATCTGATAACCAAGATGAAAAGTAAAATGTGATATGTGTGTATATAAGTATTAGAAAAGGTATATCTCGGTAAACTTTTTTTAAAAATAGTGATATCTTGAAAAAAAAATTCTCTATGAAATAGTTACAATTTAATAAACTCTTATTATCATTGTTATTTAGGAAAAAATAGAGAATCCTTTTAGAAAACATAAATTAAGAGTATACAATATATTGCATTCATTCTTCCGAGAAGAAAGTGTAAGTGGAAAGAGGAAGTCAGTGCGACTGGAAGGGGCCACTAAGGATTCAAATGGTGCACTTCTTTCTTCTCTCTATAGATTCTCCAAACAAACCCTACTCCTTTAGAGTGCTCTTAAGGACCTAACACCGTCGGTGAGCACTCATTTGCGTTTCCAATTTATCAATCTTTTATTCCTTAAATTATTTTGAAATCTTCGTATATTTTGCGTGATCTTGTTGTGGCCATAATACTCTGTTTTTAATTGTGTTCGTTTTGTTTTAGTTGGATTTAAATTAAATATTAATTGGGAGCTAGGGTTTAGTTGGCCAAAAAATTGTTTAGATTTGAATGGGGAGCTACCGTTTGGATTGTTTTAAATGCAGGTCCAGTACATCTCATTTGAAGTGACTTTTATTTGGATGTGTATTGGTCTAGTGTTGTTTTTTCTTGAAGGTTATAGAGCTGGCTAAATGTTAATTCTGTAATTCTAGCTATGACGCGTGACAGATAAAATACGTGGTGTAAAATTAATCTTAAAAATAATGATTTAGTAAGTAAGATTAATTTTAAGAAATGAAACTTTTATTAATTCATCTAGAGAGTCAATGATAAAAAAGAGGAAAATGAAATATTTAAATAAGTTATCACGTTGGGATCTGGATTTTTCTTCGGACAGACCTAGGTAGTGATAGCGTAGACCCTTTAGCAAATAGTATATCAAGAAAGCTCAGAAGTCGGCCATTTAAATCGTGAGAATGGAATTTATATTTTTCAGGAAGTTATATTGGTGACAATTTCTTGTTAGCTGAGTTGTCCTAAATTATCTAACCAGAGAATGTTTGCTTTCATATTCTTTTTGTTTCTTTACTGAGTATAAATGGCTGAATTTACTGAAACAAGTTTGGTTCTTTGTTTGAACTGTAGGCTTTTTTCTATTGCGAGAAAGGAAGGGTATAGAAGGGTCTGAAGCTGGTCCAGGTCTTAAAATTAAGGAACTTCTCTTACAAAGGTATGTCATTTTTAGATTAACTTAGTTGTGTTTTTCAGCAAGTTGTATTAGATGGACTTGATTGATTATACTTTTCAGCAAGTTATATTAGCTAGGTTTCTGTAAATTGCTAGTTAAATACCTTTTATATCTTTCATTAACGTGATAAAGCTATGAGAAATTAAGGATAATTTAGCGTCATGTCATGTTTTGCTTGCTTACTTGATTGTTACTTATATATTCTATCACTTCTGAGGATTTTTTCTGTCCATTTGTGAAGTATCGAGGTTGTATGAACAACATAGCTTGTATATAATACGCTCAAATATCTACTCTAGTCGATTTAATTAGACACCTAGACAGTTTATAAGCAGCAAGCCTTTGTCCAATGTTTGCTATCAGTTGCAAATTAATTTACAGGACACTTTGTGTAATTCTGGCTTAATTTTAAGTCTTATATATGGGATTATTATTGATGCTAGCAAGAACCTGTTCTCTTTTAAATTCTAACTATAAAGTACTAGGAGACGATTCCAGTCATATTAAACATAAACTACCATTTTTCTTTATCTTTTAATTGATAAACAATATATGTCTACAAGAAGAAATTCCGGCAAGGGTAAAGCAAGACATTGAGTAAAAGTCGATTTGAGACCGTATACAGATCTATTCTAATCCTTTTAACTTGCTAGACTTGGTTACTATTCCAATTAATCACCTCTTAAGAAGTGATACTGAATAGAGAGGGTAAGAAATTGAGTGCCTACAGTAGAAAGTTTGAGTTAATGTTTTTCGTCAAAATAAAAAGTTTGATAGAGCTGATATATTTGGGAAGCCAAGTTTCTTGCAAGTGAATTTTATTTATATTCATCTTGGACAAGAACGACTTCCAAAAGGTTGTTCTGCGCCAAGACAACCAAGTATGAAGATCACGTTATAGTGTTGATTGAAAGTGTTTCTGGTGCAGTTTAGGTTATGAGGACTAAATTATCAACATTTTATTTAAAATACAATTCCACGTTAATTGTCAAGCAGTCAATAATTTTATACATTATTTCAGACCTGCACAGATTTTGGTGTTTCTTATGGCTGTATATATGGGATGTCAGAATCGGCCAGATAGGGCTCACCCTTCCTTTGCGCAACCTGCAATACAGGGGAAGTAAAAAATAATATCAATTTACCAAACTGGCATTTTGCATTAAGATGAATCACAAGCTATAGTAGTATAAAAGCTAGGCCAGAATGTTATGGAAGGAGGTAATTCAGAAGTAGAGAAAACATTACCAACCAATCTATTTCTATTACCCAAGCTATTCAAAGGATTGTTATGGTCTGTTCCACCCAGACCCTACCAACACAATATGCTTCACTCCATCAGCCTTAGTTGTTGATATATATACTCAAAATAATTTCAATATTGTAAGCATGTGTAACTTTGCATCACAACTTTAAAAAAGTTTGCATTACAATCTATGATTAATGGAAAGAAAACATAGATTATCACCTGCATCTATTTATTGTTTTGCTCGATCCGGTCAACCTAATATGTAGAAAGAAAATACTAAAATATGAATAAAAAAGGATATAAATTTTAAAATATTGAAAGTAAGACAGAAACTGTAACAGCACCTGTGTAGGATATGCACCATCATCAAAATAGAACTCTGGTCTTTGTCCTTTGATTGGATCAAACCCAGGTTTTATCAATGGCATGTCGCTCGAGTTCCAATTTCCGAAGAGTGTGTTTGTGTGTATATGTATATATATTGGGATTTGTAGCAGAATCCAAACTTTTCCCTTGTGGTAAAAGTTTCTCTACACCTGTATTCTTGTAGGTCAGGCTCAATAAATAACCCCTTCCCTCTCTCAAAGCTCAATGTGCAAAATCTTATTCTCACTCATCAATCACTGTCCAAATTAAGGTCACGTGGTTCCTTATGCCAAGTCTTCAATGTAAATAGCAATGGCCTTTCTTGACTGTCCAAGTCATTCCCCAATTGAACCTCTTAGAGACCAAATCTGTAAAATCATATCCCCTCTAATATAGATGCACCTATTCATCTAAAACTAACAATTGCCCACCACTCATTCCACTAAAGTTCATGCTGTCCTGCTGTTTGCTAAAAAAGTAGCCTAGAAAATAATGCATTCAATTTTTTATGATTAGTTTTAAGACTCTTAGAAGCTCATTACAAAGTTTGGCAAGTGATGAATTTTATGGTTGTGTTAATCCCTGTTTGAAACTCATTAGGAGGTTATGAAATTTTGGGTGGCATGAAGATGTTGTGGATTTCTTACTTTATGTTTTCCTTTAAAATGTTTATTTTTTATATCATTTACTCTCATTCTTTGTTGACATTATTGCTATTTTTTTAACCACCTGTCATCTTTTACCACTTCATATGTGCTTGTATATGCCATGTACAACTTGTTATACTTACAGGGATCATGGTTTTGAAAACCGGACCAGTTGGTTCAATCAGTCTAATCGGGAACTAAATTGGAAACCAGCCCAAAACAACAGTGAAAAAAACGGATGTGGTATGACTCGGGTTAAACTGGTAAAACTAGGGTTTTAACAACTCACCCGGTTTTTTTAGAAAAAATATGGTATTTATATTTTATATTTATATGGTTTCTCTCTGTAAAGGCATACAAAAAAGTTATATTTATATTTTATTTTATGAATGCTTGGTCAAATCTATCAATTTGTTATTTTCCTCACCCTTTTGACCCTATTAATGTAGTATTTTTCTGGAAATTTGGTCAGGTTTCGTTTCTCTCATGTCGGAAGGTGCTCCATATTAGCTGATCAAGAATGGTGATAGGAGCATTAATGCAGCATAGATTTCTTCTTCATTTTCGGCCTTTTCTGAGCCGATGCCCTTCAGTTTGTTCAGTGTCTTCATTGCAAAATCTTGAGCAGGCTGTAAGAGAGGAAGTAGAAGCAAAAAACTATGTTAAAATTCCCGACCTTTTCGTTTCCTTGGAGTCTAGCCAAAATTCAAATCCTTTTTCTTTCTTTTCTTCATTTCCTCTGAACTTACAAGTGCAAGTTGTTGATGAAATTTTGCAATCTTTTATAGCTATCAGACCACGTTCCAAGCCCCGGCTAGCTTATTCCTATCTTCTTTCTTACACCCTTCAAAGCTCCCTTCCTTTCCCCCTTGCACTTGCTGTCCTACAACGGACTTTACGTTCTGGTTGCCTTCCAGTTCCTCAGACTCATGTTCTCCTCTCATCCGCTTGGTTGGACCGCCGATGCCTGTCCCAATCTGTTGCTAGTATTTTACTTCAGATGCAATCAATTGGATATACTCCTGACTGTGGGACTTGTAATTATCTACTATCATCTCTCTGTGCTGTTGACCAACTTGTGGAGGCCGTTAAAGTCCTTAGGGGCATGAGTGGGGCTGGATGTATTCCAGATTCGAATAGTTTTGGCACTGTAATTGGTGCAATGTGCAGAGTGAGAAAGACTGCAGAGGCACAGGATTTGATGAAGCAAATGGTGGTGCAATATGGTTTAACCCCAGCACAGGGAACACTCGTGAAATTGTTCGCAGCATTACGGGCAAACAGGGAAATAAGGAATGCTGTCGAGATGATTGAGTTCCTGGAGAAAGAGGGTAGCTCTGTTGGATTTGAGAGTTACGAGTTAGTGATTGAAGGGTGTTTGGAGAAATATGAGTATGTTTTGGCCGCAAAGGTTGCAACAGGGATGACAGAAAGAGGTTTTATACCATATATAAGGGTCAGACAGAAGATTATTGAAGGTTTGGCCAGTATCAATGAGTGGAAGATAGCTTGTGCTGTGAGACAAAGATTTGCAGCACTTAAATCTTAGCTGTTAAATTATTTATAGTGGGGAGAGGAAGAAATATGGAGAAAGGAAGAAAAAAGTGATAAAAAAATAAATGGAAAGGGAGTGTTTGGTTGGAAAGAAATAAACGAAAAAAATGATTTTATTTGTTATTAATAATTTTGTTTATTAAGATTAATATATTTTTTAATTATTTATTATTATTGTAATGAAAAAGAAAAAAAGAAATACACCCACACAATCTATTGTGTATCCCTGACGCCCATAATTGATTATGAGCATAAAAAACAATTATTTATCCTTCGTTTTGGATAACATAATTGATTGTGTGCAACATAGAGTTCTTGTTCATTTATTCACGCGGTTGTCTTTTTTATTCAAATGTTCATTCATCCAAATCACCACTCCTCCTTTGTATCTTCATACATCCATCCTCTCTCGCTTTCCGTCCTCTAAACCAAGTAAACTGTAAATGTATACTGATTACTCAAAAATTGCGGGTACATGAAATATCCCTGGTTATAACTTGCTAGTTGATATCATGTAAATTAATTTGTGCTGCATTGTTTCAGTTTCTTTTTTTCTTTTGCAGAGTGATCAATTAGTGACTTGAATATGGCTTAACTTCACTTTCGCTTGGCTCCAACGATAAAAACTTATGCATATCACCTGTATTGGGTGGTCGGTCCTTTCTTGGGTTTACTGTCTTAGAGGTGGGTTGACTGCTAAGCTGGATCTTGGGGACGGAAAAGGGTTCCACACAATGGGTAGTGGGAGAAGAAGATGAGAGAGGAAGTGAAGGGTATTTGTGAGTATTTATTGTCACTTTTCTGGTATTTTTATTACTGTTTTGAAATGATTGTATTGTGGAGCTGAGTTCTTTTTTCCTAGTCTACTTGCATATTATTAAATTGAATACATTAGTAGTAGTGCTATACTTTCTTGAGCTGACATATTTCATTCATTCGACAACCACGGCAAGTCAACTAGTCTAGTATACTGCGTAATGCTTGACAGGGTAGTTAGCCTCCATGGCAATGCCACAAGTAGCATCTTTATCCTTTGTATCACACTTCATCCTAATACAGCCAGATTCATCCCAGTTATTTGCCATGAATTCTTCACAAGCCAGTACTTTTCACCATTTTCTTCTACATATAACTATAATGAGATCATTTCCACAACTTCCAGAGAAGATACCTTTTGAATAAAGTTGATATGAGTAACCTCTAGCATCAGTTCTAAGGGACAGGCTGATGAGCTACTGCAGCTTTTAGCCTATTCTCATTGTCAGATGGCACATTTTCTCAGCCGCTTATCGTGACAACATGCTTTCTAGCTTTAGCCTTGTTAGAGGTACCATCTGATCCTTGATAAGGATAAGTTTTAATAGTAGTAAGTCCTCCATGCTTCGTGATAAATGTGATGCTGTTCCCATGTCACCAACATCACAGCCTTCATTCCAATTTTTATTATCACAATCTAGCAGTTCTAAGGAAAGCTTATGGTAAGGACAAGAAGTTTAGGTCACGCAGTTAGAAAGAACTAAAAGATTACAAGGAGAAATGTATGTGGTAGACTACCTCAGCATTTTATCCTTATCAATGGAAGACGAAATTTACACCGGAACTTGCTTCAAGGGTTAGTTCATAATTGAACATGAGTAATCAATCATGTCTCGACAAACTTTGGAGAATGATGGTCTTGCCACTAACCGTCCACTCATATTTAAGGGTGAAAAATATGACTACCGGAAGTTGTGTATGATGGATGACCTTTCTTGAGTTCAACCATGTAAATTTTCTGGATGTTGAGTTAAATGAGATGCCCTTTCCATTTGATGTTGAAGGGAAACTGGTGCCTCGTGACCGATGGAACAAAGACCAAAAGTACAAATATTAGCTAAATGCCAAGGCTAGGCATATCCTTCTATGCTCCTTATCTGAATAGGAATTAACAAAAGTCCTCATGAGATGTTCCAAGGAGACGTGGAACACACTAGCCATGACCTACAAAGGATCGAAGGAAGTTAGGAAAAATAAACTAACATTGCTCAAACATTAATATGACATGTTTAGGGTGGAAGAGATGAAGTTGTCGAATCCATGATCGGAAGAATACAAGTTATAAAAAATGATCTTAAATCTCTTGAGAGACCAATAGATTCATATGATGTGATAAATAAAATCTTCCACCCTAGTGCAGACTTCAAGAAATATCCCTTAAAGCGTATAAAGATCTTGAGTCTATGTCTTTAGAATAGCTAATCGATATTTTAACTGTTTATGAGCTGGTTTTGCAGCGGAATGTCCAAATGGGATAGGAAAATGAAATGTAATATATTGTTTCTCACTTCATTTCATCATATATATTTTCCTTAAAATTGTTCAAATTTACTAGACACTTTAGATTAAATTCTCACTTATCACGTACTTGTACTTTTCTTTAAATCACATTATGGATTTGTGGGTTCTTAAAACCAAGATTTACAAACCGTGATAAAGTCATTATGATTTGGGCTGGTACAAGTGATCAAGGATCTAGAATAATCCATTTTTTTCATGAGTGAGTTCGATTGTTCTTTAGTTACTTTTCTTTTGATGTACAATTTATTCTTAAGAAGATCCTTTAATGTTTAGGGACTAATTGAGTTGTTAAAATTGAGTTAAATAATGTTTTTATTCATCAATGTATAATTGACGATGATGTAGGGATGATGCCTTTACGGTATTTAACGAAGGAAAAGGCATATTATATTTTAGATTCTTTTCTTCAGCATTAGTTGGGATTATAATTTTTCTGTTACTCCTTCTATGTTCAAATCTGCAATGGAATCCTCATGAGAAATATGAATGATTTATTAACTCTATGAATTTTTGTGATTTTAAAAATAAAAATAGCACAATAGTTGGAACAGATGGAAAGAGAGACGAAGCATTTTCTATTGAAAATGTAAAAGTATCTTGTTTTGTTATCAACAGACAGGAGCAGGATGACATTTCTTTGTTGTTTCCTTATTCCTTGCCGGAAGATGTAATAAATCCTCTACTTTAAGTTTTGAAAACAACTTTGTTTCACGAATGTATTCACCTGATGGAGTTAAAATTGTCTTTTCTTTTAACCATTTATGAAATATGCGTACTGAAGATTAGTTAGGTGCTTAGCATTTGATCAAAATGATTTTTAGTGACATTATAATTGTCAATGCCATCGTTGCAAAGCAACCCTGAAGGTCCTCTTTGCTTCTCGCATAATTCTTATTGATTATATAGTCTACTTCAAGCTTCTAGCTTTGAATCTGATTCTGTAATGTCCTTGTTTACTCGAAGCCATGTAAATATGCTGGAATTAGAATGATGAGTGACAAATCTTAGCATTTTCTTTAATTAATTAGTTAAACGCCTTTAAAGAATTAGTTTTGGAAAATTTTGGTGAGGGAATTGAGGGGGCAAAGTGCCTTTGGTGTTGAATACATGCCTATTCTGATGAGAATTATTATAGGAATATCTACACGCGAGTGGATGAATGCAAGATGATGCTAGTTTTAATTCTCATGTCTTTTCAAATATGTACGTACTCACGCCTTAGCTACATTCTAAGGTATCATAATCTTCAATGACCATAATACTTCCTAAACTTTTTGTTGGTGACTCTTGTTAACTGAACATGAACAAGAATGAAGATGACTTGTAATTTGATTTGATTATTTTTTTTAGTTGCATGCATGTGTATATATACATGTGTTATTGTGTGTTTAGTTTTATTTAAATTTCTTATATCATTGTGTTTATATGGTATTGTGGTTGTTGGATTTGTTTAATAATAAAAAGAAAAACATAATAACATAGAAAAAATAACTATATTATAATAGAAGATTTTATGCATAAAGAATATCTGAATATAATATGTATAGTATGTTCATAGAATTTTACATGTTCTCTTTGTGTATAGAACAAAGTAATAATATAAAATTGTTAAAATAATTAAAACAAAATACCATCTAATATTTGAGGTAGATGGCAGATGAGATAACTAAACTTAACACTATTAGATAGTCTATCATATTCTTTATTAGACGATCATAATTTAAAATCAATATATCATAATTCTTCACATTGGTTTCAAATCATGCGAGATGTTCTTGTAATATCTTTTATCTTCAAATGAAAAATTGATATGTCAAGTAACGTTTGAATCTCGATCTTGGTAGAAACTTCGTAAACACATTTCTAGGATTCTTCTTTAAAGTTACTTTCACAATCTTAACCTCTCTAAATTTAACCATGTCACTAATGAAGTGTAGTCTAACATTAATGTGTTTAGTTCTCTCATGATATTTATGATAATTAGCTAGATGTATGACATTTTGATTATTACAATGAATAGTCACATTGCCAAGTTTTTCTATCATTCCCTTTAACTGTAAACTCCCTTTTACCCCTTTTGTGAGCACAATATACTCAGCTTGAGTAATAGGTAAAGCCACCTTTTTCAGAAAATTAGCTTTCCAACAAACTACAATACTAAATAATGTGAAATCATACATAAAAATTGACTTTATGGTACCAATATTCCTTGCATAGTCTGTATGCATAAACCCTTCTATATTGTCTCTATTATGGATAGATTGTTTGTACACTAGTCCAGATGATACTGTTTAATTCAAATATCTCAACACCCTTTTCAAAGTCTCCCAATGAGCACATCTATTTTATACTTCCTACTCTATTAGAATATAGAATAGTTTTCATCTCCCTCATATCTTCCCCAGAACTAGGAACTTGGGTAATTGAGAGCTTCATGTGATAACGTACCCACGAGTTTAGATACACGTATCTTAAACCTTCAACAACCTTCTTCAAATATCCTCATAGAGATAGATGTAACACTCCAATCATCTACTTTCTCTTTGTATGTTCATCCCAAGTATTCGTCTAATGAGAATAAGATCTTCCATCTTAAATTTTGAGCTTAAGTTTTCTTGAGTTCTTTTATCTCATTTTTGTACTAGTTAACTATAAGGATATTGTTAACATACAAGAGGAAGAACAACACACTTCTTTCTTCTCTTTTCAAGATGTAGACGCAACTATCATATTTGCTCATTTGGAACCCCATCTGCTTCAAGAAATCATCAAACCTCTTATACCATTGTTTTGGACTCTATTTCAAACCATATAATATTTTTGCAAAAGATTAACCTTTCCTTAATCTTCGGCAAACCCTTCATATTGTTGCATGTAGACGATCTCCTTCAAGCTATTTTAACGTTTAATTATTCTAACACCAAATTGTACTGGTTAACAATTGGCATCCGAATCCTTATCGAACAATGTTTTACCATAAATGAGAAGATTTCATTATAATTTATCCCCTTCACTTGTGTAAAAAAATTTCCCACCATTCTTACCTTAAATCTTTCTTTCTCCACATTCAGTAATTCTTCCTTTTTTTTGAATACCCACTTGCACTCAACCACATTTTGAACCTTTTATATTTTCAACTACTGTAAAAGTGTAGCAGATAAAATCAACATATTCTAGCCTCTTCTTATCACATATAAGTAGATAGTTAGAGTCCAAATCCACATGTCTTGGCCTTCCCACATGAGAAGTAGAAGGTTATTTCTTATCATTTCATGTTTCTTCCTAGATGGTCTAATCCAATGCCAAAAGTCTCCACCTCGAAATCCTAGTGTTTTGCTCATAAGTACCTTATTCGCATAACACTTCTTGTAGTAGGTGTCAATTTTGGGGTTCTTCAAGTGGACATACTGAGAAGAGTTGGTACGTAATTGAGAAGATTCAAATCCAATGAGACATGAGCCAATCTATATAAGAGACTTGACATCATCTCTTACCCAAAACCTTAAAATCATGAGTTTATGACTCTTTTTCCTTTTATATTGCTCATGTCCACCTAATTTGAGACTTTCAAATCTACATTTGAATTCCTAACAATTTTCCCTTCAAGTATGAGTCTCTACCACACATTGCAACTCCTACTCAAAATCTAAGTGTCCCTACCCATGAGTCTTTTACTCATATAATACGTTCCATAGACAATGTTAATTGTTAGGTTCTTCAAGTGAACATAACAAGAATGAATCAGTATGTGTTTGGAAGATTCAGAACCGATGATTTATGAGATAACCTATATAAGAGACCAGACACCACCTTCAATATAAGACAATGAGTTTGTGGGTCATTTTTCTTATATATTGCTCATTTTGTTTGTTTCTACCTAATATGAAACTCTCAACTCTATACTTAAATTCCTAACAATTTCTCCCTTAAGTACGAGTCCTTACCATACATTACAAACTCTTCCTCGAAGTTCAAGTGTTCTATCAACAAATCCTTTACTCATATAACACTTCTCTTCTCATAAATTACATGAAGTATTAGATTCGTTCAACAATAACAAGAAAAACACTCAAACAAGAATGAAAGAAAACAACTATATTATAACAAAAGGTTCTATACATAAAAAATATCTTAATACAATATGTATTTTATATTTATAGTTTCACATTCTCTATATATATATAGAATTAAGGAAAAGGAGTTGTGAAGATAGTTAAGATATATAGGAAGTAGATAATAGATGATATAATTAAACTTAATATGCTTTTTATTTGATATCTTAATAATCAATACATATGAGTGGTTTTACATTTTTGTTTTTGTTGGGTCATATTTTGTGACTTTGTCTCTTGTTGTATATTTGCTGAATCACATGGCCATATGCAGATTCAATAAACAAGAGTTTGGCATAGGAGGAACCTTTCTTGTATTTCAACAAAACTAATACTTTATTAAAGTAGCTCCTTTATATAACAGACATTTTACATGTTATTCACAACTTGAAGAGTGAAGGCGATGCAGTTCTAAAATTTGATTTCTTCCTCATGGTGATGTGCATACTAGCTCTGCCCAAAACCTTGTAATTTCTGCAGGGAATGAAGATACAACGTTTGACGCGGTTGTATATAATTTAATTCAGCATGGAGGCGACTTTGACATTGGAGATTTTGCTATGCATAGTGCTGTTTGAAGTTATGGAGGTTTTGGATTCAATGCATTACTTCCAGAATTAGTTTTCACTGTTTTACATACATTCTCAATTTTCCATGCCTGTTAACTTGCTAATTATAAATTTTCTTTATACAATTACATGCGTTTTTATTTCTAGACTTTGTTGTGTTCATGTATATGTTCATATAATGTGTTTTTTCAAGTAGTGATCCACGTACAGTTGCTTTTAAAAAATCGCGTTTGGTTTTAAAAAATCACGTTTCGATTATAAATCGTGTTCTGACATCCTAGTCCAACTTGATCAACGAATTGATTGCACTGATAGAGATTTTTTTAAGTAAAAAAAAAATTGAAAACAAAATTTAAGGAATAGTATGGAGTTAGATGGGAGTCCAAACATAAATTTATTTTTCTTTTCTCAACCTAACTTCATTCAAATTTTGTTAGTTATGAGGTTTTATAAATTAAGTTTAATAGCGCTTTTAATTGTTTAGATTTAGATAATAATTCATATTAGCTATGAATTGATTTCTGGAGTTCTTTTTGAGTTAATTAAGTATCTATAATTTTAAATTAAATCATTTTGGTTATCCTTTTATCATAAACCTTCCAACGAAAATAAATTATATTTATTGGATCCTTCTAACTACAATTAACTATCTTAATAAGTTAAATATATTTTTTCTTGTTATAATTTTGAGTTAGCTAAGGTTTTATAATTTTATGAATTAAAAAATTAATTTCTTTTAAAAAATACAAATATTAGAGGGAAAAGGGGAGTGATGAGAAATCCAATTCCGGTTAGGATGAGGGTGTTAAGGATAGAGTTTAGAAGAAAAAAGATGGTTTATAAGCTAAGCTAAAATATTGTACACAAACAAATGACATGTATTAGTAGACTTATTCAAGATAACGTTGTACACAAACAAATGACATATATTACTATATTGTTATTATTTTTCTACCCCATTTTTGTCACATGTAATTCTATGACTAAAAAAAAATTACCTTATCTTTTCTCCAAGGATATGCTCTCACTCATCAAAGAAAAAAGAAAATAAAAAAAAGAATGATGATTGAAAAAGAAAAAGATGTAATAAAAATATAAGAAATTTATTTTAGATGGTGTAATATGATAATATCTTTATATTATGTAATTCAAATATTTTTCAATAAAACAAAAACTTTTAGTTTGTATGATTTAAAAATTATATCGAAAATTATTCTATATAAAAATAATTTTTAAATTGTATAATTTAAAAGTATTTATACATAAAATATATAGCTTCTAAATTATCTAATCTAAAAATTATTTTTATTTAAAAATACTTTTAAATTGGATAATTTAAAAATCAAAATGATAAAATACATGATTTAAAAATCAATTTGACATAAAAATCAAAATTAACTTTCGCACATTTCAAGATGTAGAAGGAAAATGTGGGGGTTTCAGAAAAAAATCCCTAATATCCTCAAACCTTAATATAAATATAACTATAATAACAATAAAATAAATGATTAAATTTCATTATTAAAGACATATTATACGTAAAGACATATACCAAATCAATTTATATTTACAAACATTATATTTACAATAACATATTAATATAAAATAAGAGAATTATGTAACTCATTTATTATTATTAATTATAACACTTATATAAAATTGCACGATAATAAAGTTATCAATAATTATAACTTTTAAGTCAAAGAAGTAATATAGAAAGAACAACACACATACAGTTTCATTTTACTATACTTATTTAATATATTTTTTTATTTTTCTCCTCTTATCATAGATAAAATATATTAGATGTTTACGAATCATTTTTTATACAAAGAAGTGTTTAAGCTTGACATATCTTCTTTTTCTTTATTTTTCTGTTTCAAACTTTTTCTTTCTTTTTCTCCTTCCAAAATAGGTATTCTTTTTCACTTTTTCTAATAACTATAACTAATATATTTTTGTGATCATTTAGTGTTTTACAAAATTAAATTAAAGTATTCAACAAGCAGCGTATTAATTACTCCCAATTCTCCCAAAATTTGATTAGCTATAAAAGTAAATGTTAACTTATAATAGGAATAAGAATATCAATTTTAAACAATCTATTTTTCTTACAAGTCAAACTTTAATGTCAATGTTTGGCTTGCTTCGGTTAGACTTGTTTAGTGTCCTATATTAATCCAAACAATTTTAATTGTTTTGATAAAATAAAGTTGACTTAACTAACATGTATGCATCGATAAAAGAAAGTTATTTGATGGAAAAAATGTTAGATGTTATATATATTTATCAACATATAGTTTCTATCTAATAAAAAATTTATTATATTTCATGAGAATTTATTTATAAATTTATAAGAAATTTATAAAAAAAATAATAAAAAATTCTTTTTTTATAAATTTTTACAATAAAATTATAAAAAAAATTCATAAAATATAAAAAATTCTAGTAATACAAATTGTTAATATAAATATTATATTATATTAACAATTAATATATTTACAGTACATATCAATTTTTAATACATACCAATAATTTTTTTAGTAATATCTATAATTAAAATTGTGTCATACTATATATATATATATATAGAATAGACCTTCAATGCCTATACAATAATTTAATTTTCTAACAAAAACTGTAGTAACATAAACTAATTCAATACCAAACTTTTTATGATGCAATAAATTCCTTAGTGTACATGAACTCTTTGCTGTTATATATCTTTAACATTTAGCTTGAACTGTAATGCTATGAAGTGTTTAAGGGCATAAATGCATGTGTGAAGTGTATTATTATAACTTGTAGGTATGTAGTAAGCATATAGTATTAATTTGTAGGGTGGGGTATGAAGAACAACAAAAAAAATAGTGTAGGATTGGGATAATAATTAAAGGAGAGTATAGGCCTAAAGTCCATCCATTAAGATGGTACTAATCATGTCTGAGGTTTGTCAAATACTTTTGTCCTTAATTAAAAACTACATTAATTAATTAAAGTTAAGATAAGATGGTGGAAGAAGGTACCTAGAAACAAATAGACACACAGATAGTTACATATTTAGAGAGAGAGAGAGAGTGAGATAAGAGGCATATACCCTACATGTGGGAATGGTTTGGGGACAAAGCAAAGAAAGCATAGTGCGTGCAAACAATTCACATGGGAGCATAACATAACATGATCCTTCACTCTTTTTCTTCTCTTTCACAGCTAGCTCATGCTCCAAATCCCACCACTCCAAACAATTTTGCTTATCTTAATTACTGTGCCTATATCTAGCTTTTAACCAAATGATTAATGAGACACGTTGCACCCCATGCATAACCACTGCACCATTATACAATAATCCCATGCACATGGCCTTTGTTTCTTCTCATCTCAGATAAAGATCATAACCCATTTGGTTTCACCAATCACTAACCCCCTCAAGTGGGGTTCTGTCTTACCTTTTTTCTTCGACAATATCTTTTTAAATTTATCACCAACGTGGACACTGTTCATCAGAATCAAATCCATCACCTAATTCTGCTATATCTCTTAATTTTGGTACCATCTGTCATTTTCCATTTTTTTCCCTTTTAACCTTCACTTCTCCACAGGCATGCTAAATTGCAAAAGTCTAATTTGAGATGATTTTTCCAACCACTTCAACATGCACCTAAATATGGTCAGCTATGTTTTTGACCATTGTTGGACTCTTTTTTCCTTTCCTCAATATATATTGTCGATGTTGCCATTACCCAAACACAAATAGACCTGCTAATTGCATTGTCATCATGATGGAAGGGTTAAAATTAGTGTGTTGGAAGAAGAAGCATATATAGAGAATGTTCTAAAGGAAAATAATGACCAAATTTGCAAGAAAGGAACTATATTATCATAAGGACATCCACCACCACCACCCAATTGGATTGAATACAGCTGATAGATAGCTAGTTGTATTTCTTAAACATGTTATCAGAAGTTTGATTCATGATCATGTGAATATCAAAATACCTTATTAAAAGAAATAAAACTTAAATTTGAATGAATTTGATTGTGAAATAATATATTGGTGAAAAGATAAAGAAAAATAAGGGCATCCCACTAAAAAGACGGACACAAGGGCACGTGGTGGCTGATTCCCACTACTTATTAATCCAGTGGCGACTTTCCAGTAACACCGTTGAAACCCAACCCCTCTTCCCAGCTGTTCATAGCTGTCCAATCCCTCCCCATCCCCATGTGACCCCACTGCACAAACACATAGATACAGATACCCCAGAGATTTTTTTGGGATTTTTAAACGCCAAAACAAAATACAACTATTCAAAATTATATCTTTTTCTTTTTTTCGAAAAGAGAGAAGAGAAGATATTAAGAAAGTTCATGATTGTGTTGTTTTTTGTTCGTGTGCCTTTCTTACCTCTAACAACATTCCCCTGTGGTTGCTGGGAACATGCATATATATTTATAAAAGGGGGTGTTAGAGGCTCTCATTTGTTTCATTTCTTCTCTCTCTCTCTCTCTCTCTCTGCCACATCCTTCTTTGTGCTGCATGCCTTATGCAATACGGATACAATAATGTGCATATTTTTTACATAGGGTCGACATACTACAACAACAACATTAACATCCGAGGTTAATCTGCAACAACACTTTCTGATTTGGTGTGTGTGTTTGAAATGGCGCAATTACCTCCAAAGATCCCAAACGTGTCACCAAGTTGGCCAGACTTCTCTTCTCAACACCAGAAGATGCCATTGCCACCTCTTGACAACGGCACCACCACCAACAACACAGGCCATTATCATCATCACCATCAAAATCAAAACCCTTCTTGGGTGGACGAGTTCCTAGACTTCTCCTCCTCCCGACGCGGCGCTCACAGGCGGTCGGTGAGCGATTCCATCACCTACTTGGACGCACCAACGAGGTGTGGTGGGAACGACAACAATAACAATAATAATAGCAATGAGAATGAGTTTGACAAGTTTGATGATGAGCAATTCATGTCCATGTTCACGGATGAAGTAGTGCTCTCTGGGGTCCCCATGCCACCACCAATTACCTTATCCTCTTCTAACCCTTCAAGCCCTTCCGATCAGAACTTCTTCCATGATGAGAAAGAGAGCAGCCAGAAGAAGATGAAGCTGGAGAAGGAGGAAGAGGAGCACCACCACCACCAATTGAAAAATGAAGCAGATGAGGTTGAAAGCCAATGCATACAGGAAATTATGCATCCTCCAAATGACACAAATACTTCTTCTTCCAATGAGAGAATTACTGACCCCAAGAGAGTTAAAAGGTACGTCTACTACTGATTAAACATTCATATTTTTTCCTGGTCAAGTTTGAAACCATTACACAAAATTGCACAGTGTGTTTTTCTTAGAGAAATTTAGTGAGTTTGATGTCACTAGAATTATTATTACAGTAATTATTCTTTCACCACCCAGATAAGAATCAAACTTGTTATCATCTATCGTATTTTTTCCCTCTTTTAGATGTACTATACAATCAATCATATCATCTTTTTATTTCTTCTGGGGCATCTAAAGAGGTGTCTACCAATATTTTTCTTTTTTTTTCTTGTGAGAAAATGTTGAATGTGTCCACTCTAATTTTGAGGTGGAAGGAAGAAGAACATAAGAAACAAAAAATATGATGAAAAAAAAGGAAGAGAAGTATGCTCAAATAGGATAGGAAAACATACAAGAAAAAGTGGATAAATGATTCTTATACTTGAGAATTGATTCCTCATAATTAAGCGGTGTTCTTTTTCCTATTGGTTTCTGTAAATAGTTTCATTCTTTTTCTGAGTTAGAATTTTTGTATTCTTTGAGTTCTGTCTCTAATTGTCGTCTTGCATCAGAATCTTGGCTAATAGACAATCTGCACAAAGATCGCGAGTGAGGAAGCTGCAATACATATCAGAGCTTGAGCGAAGTGCAACTTCATTACAGGTTTGAGACGTAACGTGATGTGACTACAATAAAACTTTGCTTTTATAAAAAAAATCTTTGTTTTTTTCCCTCACTAGCCACAATAAATCGATTTTTTCAAGTTAATTTTTATATGCCATAATAATAAAAAACATTACTTTTCTTCAATAATTTTATGATACCTTTTCACAATTCACTTTTTTCTTAAATATTTTCATATCATACATCACTTATTTTATTTCATAATTTTCTTTTGTTATGAAAAGTATTTTAAATACGTATGGCTGAAATAACATTCCTCAAGATAAAATATTGACCTTTTCCCAATCCGTTGACCAATGAAGGCTGAAGTTTCAGTGCTGTCTCCAAGGGTTGCATTTTTGGATCATCAACGTTTGCTTCTCAATGTCGACAACAGTGCTCTTAAGCAAAGAATCGCTGCCCTTGCACAAGACAAGATCTTTAAAGATGGTAATTTTCTTTAATAATTACTTCTCTAATAAAAAAATCATTTAATTTTAAGTCTAACTATATTATCTTGTTATTTTTAATTTTTTGGTGGGACAACTAATTTATTAGTTTTGTAAACGGATGACATAATTAATAATCCTGTTAAGATGAGGTTGAGGGGATGCATTAATTAGCACTTTATCGCATTTAGAATCCATGCTATTTGTCTGATCCAATGTGTCCTTCATTTACTTTTGCCATATAAGTGAAATAAATATTCCTCATAGTTAGGAAAAGTGTATATGTCCGCAAGAAGCTCATTTGCCAAGTGAACCTAACCTCGTGGCTTTACTTGTCTTGATAATTGGCACATGCATGTGATGTTATTTTCTCTCTCTTTTTTGTGAAAAGTCTGGTAATCACTAAACTGTATTCAATACCTAGAGAGAGAGAGAGAGAAAGCACAAAAAAAGATAAAAATAATGTGGTTTAAAGAGAAAGATGAAGAGAAATAGTAGTATGATGAAGTGTTTGGTATTTAACTTTGTGTTGATTATTTTTTATTAGTTTAGTTGGGAGATACAGACCAATTATGAAAGTGCAGAGTTATTTTTTATTTTAGTGAAAGCTTTTTTGTGTGCACGCATATTTAAGTCTGTGTCTGATCATGTGGCATGTTTCTGAGTAGTTAAAATTGTTTAACTAATTAACCTTCCACTGTTGTTGAAATTAATCATACACATGCAGCTCATCAAGAAGCACTGAAGAGGGAGATAGAGAGACTGAGGCAAGTTTATCACCAACAGAGCCTCAAGAAGATGGAAAATGCTGCAGGGTCACCACCATTACCATTACCATCTCCATCACCAAATCCTATATGTGACCTGCAAACAGAAAAGGAAGTACAACTTCTCAACGTTTGAAGATTCATCACAGAACTGCAGCATGATGAAGTAGCTGTTAATTATCTAGTTAACTACATGACACTGTGATTCTTTATATGAAGAGAAATTGCAGAATTTTGGATGAGAGATGGGAGAAAGGACAGGGAAATAAAGAAGTTAAATTTTGTTGTGGTTGTGAGTTGAATGGTTTAAAGTAGTGTTGGGTGGTGAGAATTTTTATTAGTGAGTTGATGAAGGAAATTATATTGAGTGAGTGTTGTGCGTGGTGAGGTGATTGGCTTGGTGGTAGGCTTCTGCTATGAAACTGCGCATGCACGTGATGTGTTTACTTTAAAAGGAGGGGACCACTCAAAACTTGCATGATTAGAATGCAGGGATCCACATGTGCAGCAGTGGCATCAAAAGAGAGGGTGGAAGAAACAGTTGTGTCTGTCTGCTTTAACTTGATAGATAGGAGTGGAGTGGAGGAGGTGGTATATGTTGATGATTCTTTCACTTCTTTATTTCTTGTCTTTGATTCTTTTCTATTTTGCTTCATGTTTTTCGATGCATATGTTGGAAAACAAACACAAGTGGGCTTGGCTTGTGTAGGGATGGATGCATGAAAGGAAGGTGTATTTGTAAGTGAAGTCTTTGGATGGGTTTTATGCTTTGATTGTACTTTCTATCATGTAATCACTTTTATTATTTGACATAATCAATTTAAAAAACCCAAAATGTAAATAGTCAGTTGACACAATTTGCCCTGTATATAATAGTGTAGTTTTCTGTTTTAACTGTTTCACAATTATGTGTGTTATGAATTGAATGACATCACACCTATGCCAAAAAGGTAAGAAGTTTGTGAGTTAAATTGCATTGGAGAGAGTGCATCTATGATATCTCAATATCACAATGCGTTTTATCCCTTTCTTACTCTCTTATTACCTCTTTTTCTATATTTGCAAAGCCATACCTTTTTCTTTTTCTGTACTTTTGTTTGTCAACATTTGAAGTAAAAATGCTGTTTAATAGTGTTAAAATAAAGGAAAAGTCTATGCCAGTGGCTCATTAACCAACTACATAACTTACACTATTTTTATCTCAAAAATCTTAATGTTATAAATTTGTCGGTGTTTTTTATTTATATATTCCTCAAATTACTGATGCAAAACTCCTATTCAATATCAAGTCCATCAACAACTAAATTGTACTTTTGTTATTTTGCTTAAATATTAAAAATTTACCATACTTTTTGATAGAGAAAGAATTCAAAGTTGCTCTTGGTAATATATCTTGCCCAAGGATATTGAAAATAAATATTTCCTCTCTGCTCCTTAGCAGCAAATAATCCATGCTAAATTCAGATGTAAACAGTTTACCTTTAACAATTAAAGTCCTTGAGTGGAATTTAAGACAATAAGGGAAAAAAACCAACTTAGTAACACATTATAAGAAACTATATTTGTACAATAAATTTGCATAATGTCACATTAGTTGAGGCTATTCTAAGCGAATCCAGCAATGAGTCTACCTGAAGCAAGATATTTATTTTCCAGGAATAGGAAAGCAAGAACATCCATAGAGGGGAGTTGATGCAGAGTCCAAAAGCAAATGTACATAGTGTCTTCCCTAGAAGTAGATTTAATACATATTTATAAGGAATTGACATTGACTATTTTCTTTTTGGCTTGTATGTTATATGACATTTATACTGGCATGAGTGTGACATTTTGGCTGTCACGAAATTACAAATGGTCCTCTCAGTGAATTTAAGTCCATGTGATAACTTTTAAAATTAAACCATAGCATCCCTGTTAGTACGTGTAAAACGTTATAGAATTTTGGGTACAGTTTGATAGCTGTGAACATGCTTAACTACTGTTGGTCTTTGAGCTCTACAGAACGGTCCATTGCTCATCTCATCATGTACTATTCCAGCATCTAGCTTACTGTTCCACCAAAGGATCGCACTGAAGTGCCACAAGCACAAGACAAAAGCATATGCATGCCACAAAGTCATCAAACAACTACAACATCAGCCTCTACTTCTAGTATTAATTATTACATCTCATTGTTTTAAATACATCAACAACATCTCTTATTTCTTTTTATAACTTTCTTTCTATCGTAATGAATTTATAGGTGATATATAATTGAAGCTTATCAAATTTTTTTTTTGTATAAATTGGCAAAAATAATCAGTTATAAGTCATGTGGAGATTGATAATGTAATCATCTGGTGATACAATACTATCTTATCATAATGTATTCTTAAACTCTCTGCAGTTTTCCATAGTAAGATTTGCTAAAAATCACTTCAAATATTTCAGAAAAATAAGAAGTATTTCCTGGTAACTGGTAACTCCCCAGTTTTGATTTGAGGTCATTATTACATTATAGTTCTAGTTCTGCTGATGAAACTGAAAAACCAGTGAGGTATTTATAAATGTAGATCGAGATGTGTGAAATTTGATAGAATAGAAGTAATTGCAGGATGTAGATGATGATGCCTGCCATAATCCTAAAAGCTTTTGGTCCCCTTTACATGTGGAACAAGAGATGGTCTCATATCATATACAGTCAAGTAACTATATCCAGCAGTAGAAAGATTGAGTGATGAATTTCACTCACTTCACCTCAACCCCCAACGATCAGTGTTGTTCTGAAAGTGGTAAAACCATCTACACTAGCACAGTTTTTAGAATAGTAGTAGTTTTACTAGTATATGTGGGTGGTGGCCAACTAAAGGGTGGTCCAGGTTTGTGAATTTGACGGGTTTCTGATCGACCTATAAATTTGTATATAGTTTGGTTTGTTGCAAGATATATGACAGCTACATCAAGAGACAATGAAAACAGAAGGTGAAGAACATGATTTGACCACGCACATGGTCCAAAAAACAGGAAAGAGTCACTGTTTTGTTCACCGCTGGTGCAACCAACAACAGAGGCAAAGGCAATGTAGCTTTCTTTCAATTGTTTTATTAAACACTTAACTATAAACACTTTTTCAATAAGAATTTCAACCTTGTTCACCATCTGTCCAAATGTTCAAGGCAGTGTAGCTTTTATGAGTTTATCCATATAATGTTTAACTAATATTATTTATACGAGAATATACATATAGTTAGGTATTTTAAATAAAGTAAATAAAGTAGAAACTATTACGGGAGAGAGCTTCAAGGAAATGACTTGGCTCATGTATCAATGATAATCACCCCTATTGTCAGCAAGTTCAAGACGTAAAAGATGGTAAATTTAAAATAGATAATTCATTTAAGAAATCTTTTAAATGTTTTCAGTGATATTAGAATCTGACAACGAATCTCATAATTTTACTAAATCAAATATCATGCTATGTGTCCAGGTGAATGCTTCTTCATGTTTTGTTGGTGGAAAAATGAAATATTGTCAGAAAATAGGGTCAAACGTTTTGAGCTATCTAAACAACAGAATTTCCAACCTTCACACGGAATGATCTCCAAGTATAGATAGATTACAGGAATAATTATGTGAATAAAGACGAAAATTGAACATGGAAAATACTTACATGATGGTATTTGATTCTAACATAATTCTAGGTAACAGCTACCCATTGTTTATGGACCCCTTTTCAAATTAAAGTCTGAACTTGGATGTGAAACGATGAAAAAAAAAGGTAAGCCCTGCTAAACAGTTTGCTTCAATAGCCCAATTTGGTGGAAATGCGGCTGGTTCTTAATACATTTTTTAAGTGACAAAGGGAGAGTCAGACAAGTAAAACAGGGAGATAAATGAGAAAGAAAAAACAAGTCTATATATGTTGGATTGGACTATAAACTATAGTCTACAAATGCTTAAATTTGTCAAGTTTATTTTTGTCTCACTTAAAAGAAGTGGAGAGAGGTTATTTAGGTTAAGAGAGGATTAACTTTTTGTAGTCTTTAGAGAGAAAAAGAAGAGAAAAAAATTGTAGAGAAAACTGGTTCACATACACACATACCTGTTTATGTAAAATTATGATTCTTGCTTCGTTATCCGTTGGATCGAACTAGAAATTTGATAGCAGGTCCCTGACACGACATTCTTCATTTTAATCATTGGGATTGTAAATCGAAGATCTTTTTTTAATATATCAATTTCACACAGTTGCTATGTTTTTAGGTTTCTTTTGTTTTTCAATATGAAATTTTTATTACTTTGAAGTATTGGTTGGCTGTAAGCACTTGTCTGTGTGTTTGAGTAGATTTTCTTATTTATTGATCTTAGTGGAGTTTGATTGACTGGCTTGTACCCATGAGTTTTTACTTCTCTCGTTGAAAAGGTTTTCTCATAATAAAATATTTTGTGTCTCTTTTGAAATTGTTTCTGCAATTCTTTTGTTATTGTTACTCCCCATAGATTCTTGTAAGTTGGGATAATTTATTTCGACTGCATACTTTGGTATTTTTCTTGGTGAGTTATTGTTTCCCCATGTATTAAAGCTCTTTGGTTTAAGGCTGTATTTACTTGCTTGAATAATAGAAGCAAATACAAAGATGATTACTTTGAATGGTACAAGTTATCATTTGTAGAAGTGAAAGATGTAAGACTTATTTTTTGTGAAAAAATTGCATGTCCCTCTCTTTGCTACTCATAAGCCAGAAGTGAAAAACGGAAAAAAAACACAAGAAGGAGTGTTGAATTGTATTTTAAAAAAATTTTGCAGTTTTTCGCAATTCATCTAAAGACGCAAGGTTCGACAGATGATAATTTGAACTTTACAAAAGAAAGAGTCTGTTAGTTAAAAGAAATTTTGCAAACATTTTTGCTTAAAAATCTTCCCTCTTTAAAGCTAGACATAAATGATAATATGCAATCTGAAAGAGTTAAAGGAGAGAGAGATTACTCAAAATTTTTTGCTAGCTCGTCTGAAACCACAGACTATGTCCAGTTTTCAATCAACTTTATTGAGTTCCACTTGCAGACTACCGCTGCAACATACAAGAATTATTTCTGCTCGTAGCCACTTTTGCCTAACTTGTACAAATATTCTTTTACATAAAACCAATGCTTGTTTCAACTAAGTATTTTTTCTAACTAAGCCACTCCTGGCTTAAACACAAGGCCTTTTAAAAGGATTTTGTGATAGAATCACAAAACCTTAAGTTATAATCTAGAAGAGTTACATCTGGAAGACGAGATGAAGTTAAGGTTCAACTTCTATAAGTAGCTAAGAAACACTAGTAGAGTTCTTCTAAAGCTTGAAAGAAGATATTAGAATGAGCACAGAAAGAATTTGTCATAGCATGTTTTTTTCAACTTGTTTCTATATCTCTTTAAGATGAGATTTGTCTCTTATATAGTTCATAAGCAACTAGCCGTCAGAGATGTGTTCGAACATCTTTATCTTTAGGTTGATCTTGAATACATCTTCTTGTTGCGTCTGATGAAGGCTTCACGTAGATGCAATAAATGTTCTTCTTCATGCAATAAATGCGTGCTTCTAAAATTCACACAAATCCTGATAACTTGTTGCACTTATCCTTCATTAGACAGTGAGTTTTACTCTTTTTTATTCAAGTAACATTTTCGTACATGACAATTATATTTCGAGAGTTGACAAAACTAAGGCGCATTAGGAATTTGGTGAGAAAACAATTTTTACTTTTTATAAGGAAGGTGTTGATGCGATATGAGAACTGTTACTTCGGTACTTGATCATGAGACTGTTCTGGAAGAATATCTTTGAAACCTAAAAAACATACTTTCAAACATTAGTTAAAATCATAAGCATATCATCTCATGATTGTTTTAGGTATCGTCTGACAAATGATATATTCATGATCTGATGTAGAATAGAATCTTGCACTCCTTCTCTAATAGGTTGCTTTGTCTGAAAGACTATTCGTGTGTCATAAAATAACATTAATTATTTTTCAGTATAATTCAAAATTATGGAGCATTTAGACTTTTCCTCAAAACTAGATTCTATGTCTGATGAAGAATGAGACTTACACCAACAAATGTGTGGTTTTATTTGACAATACGTAGAAGGCAATGTTTACAGTCACATTGCTAATGAGACGCATGTTATAACACTACAAGAAAATCATGTATTATAACATAATATTACTGACGGGAAATCTTTCGTCCCTAATTTCAAATTACCAACAAATTTTATCGATAAATTAAATTCTATCGTTAATTTGAGGACAAATTATATTCAGTTAGTAAAATTCACCAGCAAATTTGGATTCATATCACGCAAAATAAAATCTGTGAGTCAATCCATGACTAAAATTATCTATTTGTAAATTAATCCGTAACATGATGAAAACAAAATATGTTAAATTTTAATATAATTAGAATAATATATAACAATTTCTTTATATATTTACATATCTATATATTTATATATTCACATATTTATACATCTACATTTTTACATATTTAAATATTTACATATTCATATATTTACATATTTATATATTTAATATTTATATATTTGCATATTTATATATTTAATATTTATATATTTGCATATTTATATATTCCTACATTTATATATTTAAATATTTTTATTTACATATTTAAATATTTTTATTTACATATTTAAATATTTATATATTTGCATATTTAAATATTTACATATTTACATATTTAAATATTTATATATTTACATATTTAAATATTTCCATATTTAAACATTTACATATTTACATATTTAAACATTTACATATTGACATATCTACATATTTACATATCTACATATTTACATATCTACATATTTACATATCTACATATTTACATATCTACATATTTACATATCTACATATTTACATATCTACATATTTACATATCTACATATTTACATATCTACATATTTACATATCTACATATTTACATATCTACATATTTACATATCTACATATTTACATATCTACATATTTACATATCTACATATTTACATATCTACATATTTACATATCTACATATTTACATATCTACATATTTACATATCTACATATTTACATATCTACATATTTACATATCTACATATTTACATATCTACATATTTACATATCTACATATTTACATATCTACATATTTACATATCTACATATTTACATATCTACATATTTACATATCTACATATTTACATATCTACATATTTACATATCTACATATTTACATATCTACATATTTACATATCTACATATTTACATATCTACATATTTACATATCTACATATTTACATATCTACATATTTACATATCTACATATTTACATATCTACATATTTACATATCTACATATTTACATATCTACATATTTACATATCTACATATTTACATATCTACATATTTACATATCTACATATTTACATATCTACATATTTACATATCTACATATTTACATATCTACATATTTACATATCTACATATTTACATATCTACATATTTACATATCTACATATTTACATATCTACATATTTACATATCTACATATTTACATATCTACATATTTACATATCTACATATTTACATATCTACATATTTACATATCTATATATTTACATATTTATATATTCATATATTTACATATTTATATATTCATATACTTATATATTCATATATTTACATATTTATATCTTCATATACTTATATATTCATATATTTATATCTTCATATATTTATATATTCATATATTCATATATTTATATATGTATATATTTATATATGTATATATTCATATACTCATATATTCATATACTCATACATTCATATATTCATATATTCATATATTCATACATTCATATATTCATATATTCATACATTCATATATTCATACATTCATATATTCATATATTCATATATTCATACATTCATATATTCATATATTCATATATTCATATATTCATATATTCATACATTCATATATTCATATATTCATATATTCATATATTTACATACATGTTTACATATTTACATACATGTTTACATATTTACATATTTACATATTTACATATTTACACATTTATATATTTACATACTTATATATTTACATATTTACATATTTACATATTTACATATTTATATATTTACATATTTATATATTTACATATTTATATATTTACATATTTACATATTTATATATTTACATATTTATACATTTACATATTTACATATTTACATATTTACATATTTACATATTTACATATTTATAGTATATAAGTATATAAGTATATAAATATATAAGTATATAAGTATATAAGTATATAAATATATAAGTATATAAGTATATAAGTATATAAATATATAAGTATATAAGTATATAAATATATAAGTATATAAGTATATAAATATATAAGTATATAAATATATAAGTATATCAGTATATAAATATATAAGTATATAAATATATAAGTATATAAGTATATAAATATATAAGTATACAAGTACATAAATATATAAGTATATAAATATATAAGTATACAAGTATATAAATATGTAAGTATATAAGTATATAAATATACAAATATACAAATATATAAGTATACAAGTATATAAATATATAAGTATATAAGTATATAAATATACAAATATACAAATATATAAATATACAAATATATAAATATACAAATATACAAATATATAAATATACAAATATATAAATATATAAATATACAAATATATAAATATACAAATATACAAATATATACATATATAAATATATAAATATATAAATATACATAAATATACATAAATATACATAAATATAAAAATATATAAATATACAAATATACAAATATATAAATATATAAATATATAAATATATAAATATACAAATATATATAAATACATAAATACATAAATACATAAATACATAAATACATAAATACATAAATACATAAATACATAAATACATAAATACATAAATACATAAATACATACTTATATACTTATATACTTATATACTTATATACTTATATATTTATATATTTATATACTTATATACTTATATATTTATATACTTATATACTTATATATTTATATACTTATATACTTATATATTTATATACTTTTATACTTATATATTTATATATTTATATACTTATATGTTTATATATTTACATATTTTTTATATATTTACATATTTTTATATTTATATATTTATATATTTACATATTTATATATTTATACATTTATATATTTATACATTTATATATTATACATTTATATATTTACACATTTATATATTTACACATTTATATATTTATACATTTATAGATTTATAGATTTACACATTTATACATTTATACATTTATATATTTATACATTTATATATTTTTAGATTTACACATTTATACATTTATATATTTATACATTTATATATTTAAGTGTTTATATGTTTATGTATTTATATGTATTTTTATATATTTATATGTATTTATATATATTTTTATATATTTATATATATTTTTATATATTTATATATATTTTTATATATTTATATATATTTTTATATATTTATATATATTTTTATATATTTAGATATATTTTATATATTTACATATATTTTATATATTTACATATATTTTATATATTTACATATATTTTATATATTTACATATATTTATATATATTTACATATATTTTTATATATTTTTATATATTTTTATATATTTATATATATTTTATATATTTATATATATTTATATATAGTCTTATATATTTATATATAGTCTTATATATCTATATATACTTATATATACTTATATATACTTATATACTATTTATATATATTTATATATACTTATATATATTTCTATATATCTACATATTTGTACATCTGTATATCTGTATATCTGTATATTTGCATATCTGTATATCTTGTATATCTGTACATCTGTACATCTGTATATCTGTACATCTGTACATCTGCATATCTGTACATCTGCATATCTGTATATCTGTACATCTGTACATCTGTACATCTGCATATCTGTACATCTAGTACATCTGTATATCTGTACATCTGTACATCTGTATATCTGTACATCTGTACATCTGTATATCTGCACATCTGTATATTTGTATATCTGTATATTTGTATATTTGTATATCTGTATATTTGTATATTTGTATATTTGTATATTTGTATATTTGTATATTTGTATATTTGTATATTTGTATATTTGTATATTTGTATATCTGTATATTTGTATATTTGTATATTTGTATATTTGTATATTTGTATATTTGTATATTTGTATATTTGTATATTTGTATATTTGTATATTTGTATATTTGTATATTTGTATATTTGTATATTTGTATATTTGTATATTTATATATTTATATATTTATATATTTATATATTTATATATATTTATATATTTATATGTTTATGTGTTTGTGTGTTTGTGTTTATGTATTTAAGTGTTTATATATTTATGTATTTATTTATATATGTATTTATGTAAGTGTTTATATATTTATGTATTTACGTATTTATCTATCTATCTATTTATGTATTTATCTAATGATGTATTTATCTATTTACATATTTTTCTATTTGTATATTTATATATTTTTATATTTGTACATTTGTATATTTATATGTTTGTATATGTATATTTGTATATTTATGCATTTATATATTTATACAATTATATATTTATATATTTAGACATTTATACATTTATATATTTATACATTTATACATTTTTGCATTTATACATTTATATATTTATATATTTATTTGTCTATATATATTTATATATCTATATATATATCTATATATCTTTATATATCGATATATCTATATACATCTATATATCTATTTATATCTATATATCTATATATATTTATATGTTTGTTTATTTATATTTTTATATATTTATATATTTGTATATTTATATATTTGTATATTTATATATTTGTATATTTATATATTTGTAGATTTATAGATTTATAGATTTGTATATTTATACATTTGTATATTTACACATTTCTATATTTATACATTTATATATTTACACATGTATATATTTACATATTTATATATTTACACATTTATATATTTACACATTTATATATTTACACATTTATACATTTATATATTTATATATCTATATATATTTATTTATCTATATATTTATATATCCATATATTTATATATCCATATATTTCTATATCTATATATTTCAATATTTCTATATCTATATATTTTGAATATTTTTATATTTCTATATTTATATATTTGTATATATGTATATTTGTATATTTATCATTTCTTTTTTGGGTGAATGTTTGTTAGAATTTATATTATGAATAAATGTTATGGCAATTATTTGTTTTTAATTAAATTTATTACTAAACATTATTTAAATTATCCTGTTTTTATTCAAATTTATTATTAAACATTATTGTAATAATTTTGTTTAATCAAATTTATTGTTTATTACTCTGTTTTTTCCTTTAAATACAATTTATGTGAAATAAGGAAAGAGACATAAACATAAGAAATTTCAGTCTTTATCTCTATGTTATTTCTTAAAAGTATTGGTGTTCATAAGGTTCAGAGATCTTTTGCTACACTCGATTGGTTTAAGAGTTGTATCTTGTAAGAGAAACACATATTAATTTTTTCTTGATCTTTGTCTTTTATCTATCAATAACTTAGTGAGAGAAGATTGGATCTTTGTATGCTTCTAAGTTAGACAATAATAAGTTTTATTTGTTGATTTGCTTGATGAATTTGAGAAATAGGGGAAAATTTTTCCATTTCAGATCACGTAAATGAGTTTAAAGGACTCTTCGATCAATTGTTAGGAATTGACATCGATTTTGGTGATCAAGTTTTGAGACTATGACTACTGAATACTTTACCAGAGTCTTGAGAGATATTTACAAACTCAGTCCCTATTGACATTGTTTATTTCCAAATGACAAGTGGAAGACACATGGTTCTTTATCTTAGTTTGAGGTGCTTGTCACGGAAAATAAGGAAAGAAGTCAGAAAAATTAATTGAAGGGTGGTAGAGAGAAGAGAAAGAGTAAATCCAAGTCAAGATACAAAAATGTGGAATGTTATTATTGTAATAAATTGGACATATCCAAAAGTATTGTTATTGATGGAAAAAAGAGAACAAATGTAAGAAAGAAAAGGAAAAAGAGAATATCGTGTCACTACTACTACAAGTAGTGATCTTGTTCTTCTTTGAGACCATGAGTCTATTAATCTTGTATAAGATGAAAATATGTGGATAATTGATAGTGGTGCTACATTGCACATTATACTAAAGAATGTTACACTCAGAAAGGAGTTCTTCACATCTTACACTTCGGGTGATTTTGGAATGTTGAAAATGGATAATGATGGTGTGTTTAAGGTTATTAGTGTTGGTGATATTTTCTTACTAACCAACATGGGAGTGCAATTGTTACTTAGAAAAGTCAAACATGCTCTAAATGTTCGTTTCAATATGATATTTGTGCATTTACTTGATGATGATGGTTATGACAATCATTTTAGTTATAATAAATGGAAGCTCAATAAAGGTAACTTGGTTTATAGCTAGAGGGGAGAAAATTTCTAAATTGTATCGGACTAAAACTTTGGTTGCTAAGGACAATGTGAATGTTGTGTATATGGAGACATTTTTGTGGCAACGAAGGTCTAGTCATATAAGTGAAAAAATAATAAAAATTATTTTAAATATCAATAATTTTTAATTTATAAAATAGTTTTTAATTTAATTACTATAATTTTTTTTATAATTAATTTATATTTGATGAAATTTTTTAGTGATTTTTGTTTATATGATAAAGTAATAATATATATATATATATATATATGTATTCTTATTTTTTTATAATATAGATGTCTTATTACGACTTAGATTACTTGCTTTGTTTATCGTTACTTCAAACTAAAATTAACATATTATATTGCTTACAATAAAAATTGTTAGAAAATTTAATCTACTAAAAATTATATTTATAAAACACGCGTTAGAAAGTTTTTAATGACTAAAAATAAATTCAAATTATTGTTATTAAGAGAACTCTCAACTAAAAGATAATATAACGGGTCTAAACTCGTACTTAACTATTTAAATCTTAGCAATATGTTTGTTAAACTGAAAACAGAAAAAGAGAAAAACAAATCAGAATAACATCAATAATTAGTTATACTAAAATTTGTGAAAATTTTATGAAAATAAAACACGCAACATAAATCATTTAAATGTTTTTTTAGTGTTTCCTCTATTTTATTTTATGTGTTATTTAAGACATACTAATAAAATTAACAAATGGAAAATTTTCATTAAAATTTAAGTATACTTGTTTTCTATAAATAATTAAGATATTAAGTTGTTTTTTCACTTAATTAGTTTGTAAATTGTAAGGTAAGAATAATTTGATAAAAATATTCTCTTCAATGTATTTAGTCGGGGCTAATAACATATTAATAAAATATTTATTTAAAATAATAGTAGAATAAAATTGTAATTATTATATCAAAGAAATGTAAATGCTAGTAAAGTTGAAAAAATTGTGAGGAAGCTTAAACGACAGTAAATCCAACAAAAGTCCAAAGTAGCGGACACTGTTGTGCGAATGCAAGTTGCAACCATTGACGTTTGATTTTGTGACATCAAATCCAACAACATCATGGTGTCACTCACTGATTCACTTGAGTTCACTGTTCATTACAACAATAATATGCCCAAGAGAGAACCATTTCCTCCCTGCCACTTCTTTCTTCTTCTCCTTCTATGTGGCTTTGTCGGCGGCGACACGCCGTCGAGGGAGGTGTGGTGCGTGGCCAAGAACAACGCGGAGGACACGGCGCTGCAGTCGGCGGTGGAGTGGGCTTGCCGCGCTGGCGGAGCCGATTGCGGAGCGATCCAGGGAGGAGGGCCCTGCTTCGACCCTTCCAGCGTGCAGAATACGGCGTCGTACGCTTTCAATGATTATTTCCGAAAGCACGCTATCGCCGAAGAGAATTGTAACTTCGGCAACAATGCCGCCATCAGCTCCTTGAACCCAAGTCTGTGTCCCCTCCATCCCTTTTTTCCTTTTTCTCCTTCAATACTTCAATTTCAAATCCCCTCCAAAAATTTCTTACCTTTTTCTATTTTAATTTTCAGGTTTCGGTAATTGCAAGTTCCCTTCTAGGTGGGTAGCAGTAATCAATTGGGCTCAGTTTTTTCTTTTCTGTTCTTACAATTTTGGGTTCTGAAAGTTTAAGGCTTGTTTTGAATGTGATGCAGTTCGTTAGTGAACAATGGAAGCTTCTCGGGATCCGCGTCATCGGTGGGATCGATGCCCGGTGAAGACACGAGTGGGTGCGGTGGTGTTGTTTGGAGGCGGTGGTTTTGGCCATTTATTATGGTCACTCATTTATTCTTTATAGTTTCATTTTCAACCGTTGTTTAAGAATAATAGATCTAGCTATTTTGGATTTGTAATTTGCTAGCATTGTTCAAAATCATCATTTTGACGGAGGTTGTACTTAATTCAAATCAAACTGTGTAAATGAAAGGTAGTGTTATGAACTATATATGTTCTCTGATTGTTTCTGGGAGTAAGGTTAGTCCATTCTTGTGTCAGTTTTGTGTGATATGGTCCTTCTGTTCTTGAAAGCAATGTGCTAAGGTTAGTTTTACTCGTACTGATACAAGTGAGTTATTGATAGACAGCTATTTTAAGTGCTTATGATGAATCTTTCCGAAAGAAGTAAATTAGTGCTTAGGATGAATATGTTAAACAATATTCTCTTCGATGTATTGTGTTTGTTGAAGATGTTTTATGCTCATCTAATCAATCCATGCGTAAGTGCTGTTTGGATAAATTTATCAGTAAGCAATAAGCATCAGTAGGAGAAAATGAAACCTGAAAATTAACAACAGGGTTTGTATTATACACTTTGTTATATTTTTAAGAGGTGGTATATTTGCATAAAGAAATTTAACTAAAAATTGAAATTACCTTTAATTATATATTTTTTGTGGTTAGAAAAATAATTTTAAATGTATTTTGTACTATAATTTTAAAATAGAAATGTATTATAGTTATTTAACTTCTATTTTTAAAAATATGGTCTTTTATATTTCTTGAGTGTTTATAATTATGGTTTATTCTATGATTTGAGTAAAAATAATTAAATCTATATTTTTTTCTGAAATTTGAAATTGTGAGTTAAATTAAGTATAGAAATATTTAGATGAATATATAAATATCATTATCGAAAGATAAAAAAAATATGTGTATTTATAATTATGGTTTGGTAGTAATTTTTATGCTATAAAAGATTAAATTTTTTTTTATCGAAAGTCGGTTACAGTAGAAAACAATTTAGCATATTCCTAAATTCCTAAGGCCATTTTATTTTGTATACGAACATAATGTGTTACTGTTATGATAAAAAAATTAGGACGAATGAGAAATTTAAAAATATTTAAAGAATAAGTTAAATCATAATAAAAATAATAAAAGAAAAATATAATATAAATCTTTTAACAGGTATATAAATCAAGAGAGTAAATTGGGTAATATAGACTTTGATGTCTTTTGGAATACTAAAAGATTAACTAAAACACTATACCTAAACTAGGAACTTAATATAAGGTTATGTTTCAATTTTTAGAGTATTTTGAGTTCTTGTGTTGCTCTTATAGTTTCAATCTTAGAGATCTCTCACTATTAAGGGAATAATCAGAGTTGAGTTCTTGTGTTGTTCCCCTTTTTACCATATATGAACAACCACCATACGACCATTTTAAAAACGATTTCTTCTATACTTGGTGAAGATTTGTTTCGGGACTTTTCCTTGGTGTGATCCAAAAAATCCATTGTATATGGAAAATCGATTATTTATCTTCTTTTCTCTAGTTCAAGTTAGGGTTTTTATCCTTTTGCTTTATTTTACATTCGATTGATTCTATTTTGATTAAACTTAGATCAAATTTACTTAATTGTTTGTTTAAGTTATATGCAATTTTGTCAAAAAAAAAAAACACTTGCTTTATATATTGCTTTAAATTTAGGTGCCATATTTACTATTATTCCTCATTCAATCAAGTCACTCTTGATCAATCTTAATTATTACCTTTTGCAATTCCTTCAGTATTCAATTAAAAGTTTTCTTCTTTAAATTTAAAATTTTTTATCAAAAAATTATAAGATAACAAAAATAATTAACTTTTATTTATGTCTTTTTCAATTAAAAAGATAACATTGTGATTATCATAAATATAAGCTTTGAAATTTATAGCAATGAATTACTTAAATGATTTTATTATTTTAAATCTATATAATTTTGAAACAAAAGCATTGCATGTTTGAAAAAATAATTTACAATCGTATTTGATTTTTAATTAAAGATATTCAAATCATATTTTTCACAAAAAAAATGCACATATATGTAAAATTTTATTCTATCGGACAACAATGGAAGGCACATAGTCGATTAGGTTTGTATCCTTACATTTAGAGGAAGAAGTCAACAAGAATCCCAAATATTAGGATCTTGATTTTTGACTATTCCCACCGAAACAATTGACTATGGTAGTAATAAACAAACACAAAAATGAGTAATAAGTTAATCTTAATTTTGTAATTAGCTCACATGGACTACACCTAATCTACCAATATTATATTTCCCACCGCTCATTATTATGCTAATTCGGGTTACCAAATCCTTTTTACAAAGTATAATAATGAATATTATATATAAGAACAATGAGCTATTTCTATACCAAATCAGTGGTATTTGACTCAAAATAATTCAAAACCGTCTTATATACGAACTGGACAATTATTTCAATACAAAAATAACTCATATTTCAAAACCTTGACAATTTTTTTCAAGCTGTATTATGATGAGAAAATGAATGAACAAAAAAGAAAAAAAACAGATACACATGTACATGCATGGTAATATAATACCTCAATAATTAATCTCTCACTGTCTCTCTAAGTCTTGGTCAACATCATCATGCGTCGAAGGTTGGATTCTTCTCAACGATCTTTCTCTACTAAGAATCCTCCGAAACGAACTCAACCTGGAATTGGAGCCGTTGATTTTAGGTGACCCATTAGCACCGTCGGAAGTGCCTTCCACGTTTTCCAACAATATTGGGGCGGTGGGAAGAGCGAACCCGGTTGGGCCCTCGCGCTGGACCGGTTCAAGAGGGAGCGGTTCGGCCTTGGTTCGACAAAGGGGACACGTGGAGTGCGATGCGAGCCACGTGTCGATGCAGCCGACGTGGAAGCTATGTTTGCAATTAGGAAGAAGTCTGACGTGTTCTCCGTCTTCGAGAACGCTCAGGCAGACGGCGCACTCAACGGCGTCGTTCTGGAGTTTGAAGGGGAAGGTGGGGAGAGCGGTGATGAGGGCAGGGTCGAGTCCGGTGTTTGGTGGTTGGGTGTGCGCGTGAGCCACGTTGAGGCTCAGTTGGTATATGGCGCTTCTGCGCTGAGTTTGACGCCGCAGAAAAAACCTTGCGTAGATGTGAAGTGCAAACACCAAAACTAGCACCACCGAGAGGGAAACTATGGCGGTGATTAGTATCCTCCGGTTGAAGTCGTTGTGGCTGTCGAATGTTCCAAACGGACTATGGTCGTGATCGTCGTCGAAATAACTCATGGCTCTGTCTTAGAGAGAGAGAGAGAGAGAGAGAGAGAGAGAGAGGGTGTTGGTTATGAACATTGAAGAGAAGAATGTGTTTTGGCTTGGGTATATATGTATGGGGTTTATGAGGACTTTGTTTGTTGATGAGTTGGTGGTGGTGGTGTTTGTTGCAGTGAAAAAACAAAAATATATATGGTGTTTTTGTATTGGATGTTTTAATTTCTTCTTCTGTTGTGGTTACAAAAGTCCAAGGTTTTAACTAACAAGAAACTCCCATTTTGTCAATGCTTTTGACTGTTCAACATTCACACTGCTCATCTCTATTTAGTAAAAGTAAAACCATGGGAATTGAAGTGTAAACAACGTTAGGTAACTGTAAGAATAACACTCACTGAATTAATTGTATCAAAATTTAATTAGTAATTTCAGATATGACTTGTTTAATATGTAAGCAAAAATTATCTTTTAAGGAAAACAATTCATCTTTTAGACTCAAATTTGTCTCGTTTTTGTATCAACATACATTGAATTATAATAAAGTAGATGAAAATAAATTGAATAAAATATTATATGTATTTTTATATTTATAAAATTATATTATTTACTTAATTGATAAAGCATATAATATATAGTGTTTAAATAAAAAAGACGGAGGAAAACTGAACGGGGTTTGGTTTGTTCTAGCTTGTGGAAGTTGACTACCGCAAATTTAGAAAAAGAAAAAAAGAAAGGCGATAAAGGAAGCATAACATCTTTATTCATGTAGTATTTTGAAATATGAACGCTACACATCGTTCATACTTGTAGATAAGTTAATACATTTGAATACATAAAATGTTCTTTTTCTTTTTTACATTTCAACGTCAGAATTCAAAATTGTTTTCAAAAGGTTATACTACTAAGAAATTTTCCAATTTCCAGAATTCTTACATTGATTAAATTTGAAATTTTTAAGTTGATTATTTTTTAAAAGTTTTATTTGAGTACAAAATTTAAATTTATGAAATTTTATTTTATTTTATTTAAATTGAATATTTCAATTATTCCTAAATATGAAAATAATAAATACAAAAACTATTATTTCAATTCTACCTTCATACGCACTTTAACAAAGGAATGCAGTTGACATCCAGATCATAAAGTAGTTCAAGTGATATGGTCCTAAAAATTGAAATAAGTATTTACTTAAAAATAGCTTTATCAATAAATAAATTATTTCAGCAACATAAATTAAAAAAATTATATAAATATTAACAAAAAGTTTTATTCATATTAGGCTAAAATAATTTTATATTGTATCTTCCACAAGTATAACTGAATTGTAAAAATGTAACCGAAATATTATTAGAATTAATAAGGAATAAAAGATCATTAATAGTAATAAGTTATTATTACTTTTTAACATTTCCATTGAATATTATGAATACTTATTATTATATTAAAATTTATAACGAAAGAGGTTTTATAAGTATTTAGTTGTTTTTTTAAAAAGTATTCACTTAACATTTTTACTGACTCATATCTCATATTTTTAGGAGTTCTTGTTAAGTTGAGTGACTAAAGCTTTTATGAAAAAAGATCTAATCTTCAATCAGTGTTCATTATTCACATTTTTGAAAGATTGATTTCGTCATATCTCACTCATTTCATTTCCAATAAAAACACACATTAGTATTAATAAAAAATTTACTATTATTAATTATTAAAATCTTTTTAATGTTATTCAAAAACTAACAATAAATTATATTTCCATAAATATTAATAAAAAACTTGAAATAATATTAACTAAAAATATTTATTTAACCTAAAAATTTCTATTTAACATCAATAAAAATATCAATATTAATAATAAAATGCTAATTAATATTAATTAATAAATTATGTTAATTTATATAAGAAAAAACATTAATAATAAAAAAAAATTACTATCGTCTTTAATTTGAAAAAAAAGAACTTATATTTACATTAATAAAAAGATATGTTAAATAAATCACTTCAACTAAGTCATTATTGTATTATTATCCCAATCAAAAGTAGTTTATCATTATCCGAGAAAGCTTGAGTTGAAAAATGAATATAAAGAAAAAATATGAAAAATTTTAAATTTTTATTTTTTAGATAAAATATGAAAAATTATAACTTACATATAATTATTTTTTTTTAAATTTTATATTCAAATAATATATTTTACTATACAATATTTCAATTTCTCATAAAAAATAGCCTAAAAAGTATTCTATATCCAAAATTCGTGTAACATATTTTTAAAATATGAAAAAATTTAAATTTTTATTTTTTAGATAAAATATGAAAAATTATAACTTACATATAATTATTTTAAAAAAAATTTATATTCAAATAATATATTTTACTATACAATATTTCAATTTCTCATAAAAAATAACCTAAAAAATATTCTATATCCAAAATTCGTGTAACATATTTTTAAATTTTGTCTCAATATTTTCTTTTATTACATTGGTGGAGACAAAAAAAGATTTTCTTTGTGGAAATATGACTCCGTACACATGTTATTCCACGTGTTAGAACATTAGTGATTTTCTTAGAAATTACTACTACAATTTATGAGTATTTAAATATTTATATTATCAATTTAAAGTCAAACAGGGCACATCATAAACTACTTTTACACTGCGTCGTCTTTTATAAATATTTAAGTCTTTGGAAATGACAGAAAAGCAAAGGTTATGCTTTTTTTACAAAGTACTTATAGTATCGCAAATTTAACTTTAATTTTCTTTTTTTCTTTTTGAATTTATGTTATTATATTTGTGGCTTGATTAAAAATATTTCAATTTTAGATTAAAAGAAGTTAAAATCACTACCAAAGTAACTCTAAGAATAAAAAATAAGTAGAATATGTTAAAAATTTAGAGACAAAAATAATCACTTTTAAATTTGGGAAAAAAATTAAAATAAAATTTAAATAACCTGAAAGATATTTAAATTTTCTTTGTTCAAGTTAATGCAATTTATTGGGTCATTAACTATGTTTGGATAAAGGTTGCAAGTGGCTAAATGCAATTTCTTTCATACTATTAAACAAATTAGACTTTTAAACGCATATTGCAATAGAAGATAATGCATAGAAATACAGTGGGAACTTGCAAGCTTTCCAAATTTTATGTTGATAATCAAACAACTGAAAGTTCTAAATAACTGAGTTCATAAATTAAGATGACTTTTTATTCTTTTTGTTGACATATTTTCCTCTTGATTCGGATATTTTGTTACCCCCACATTGTCATTTAATAAAACTTAATATACACTACTCTTTACGTTGATAATTGATTGGTCCAAACTTCAACACTAAATGATAAAATTGTTTGTTAGTGTTAGAATACATCTTGGTAATTATATCAATTAGTTCATTAGAACTTCAAATATAAGCAGATGTATATAGTTATGTTAATATAAAGCTCCAGAAGAAATGTTTCAGGTAGTTGATGTTATTCAATTTAAGCAAGTAAATGTAGTGACTTTATTTTAGTAGTTCCCCAAAAAATATACTTGAAGATGGATAATCTAACTTGGTAGAGAAATTCAGGAACAGTTAAAATTAGATGTTAAACTTTGAATTTCATTCTTCTATTGCATTTGCTTATAATTGAACAATTGATTTTATATGGTCAAAATTGGTTAGGTTAATCTAAAGGTGAAAGTAATATTTAGTGGTAATTAAAGTTAAGCATTTGAAACTTGTTAAAAAATGTATTTTGGACAAAAAAGAATTGGTTAAAGTTTCGAATTAGTTTTGGAGATTTTGTAGAATGATAAACTCTTCATAATTTCACTCAACACATGAAAATTACATTAAACACATTTCATCCAGAGAATCAACACTACTCTCAAGCTTAAATTCACTTAGCGGATAAAAAATTTGCTCAACGAATTTGTAGGTGCCAAAGGGATTAATGCTTTTAGAATTAGGTTCAGTGGTTTTCATCGAAGTTGTAACCCTGAATGCTAGCTTTCTAGTGGCTTTGTAATCAATTAAAGAAAAAGTCTAGAATTCAAATTATGTATGTTTTAGTGAGACAATTATGGGATGTTACAAATGTCATGCTATCAATTTTAGTTGAAGTTGTTGTGGTTTTTGAACTTTAAAAAAAACTTTAAGTGTTCGTAAGAGTTGTACATTATCTTCTTAGTTTTCTTATAAGTTATATTAAGTTTGATTGGATGAGTAGAACTTAATATGACTTGTTATCTTTAACTATTGTGTGGAATGATTTATATTTTATTAGTTGTTTTTAAATTATAAAATGCAATACAATGAAGTAAAAGAACATGATATATTATGTAAATATTGTGCTAAATATTATTGGTTTATTTTACTTAAATAGTTTAAATACTCATAGTTGTTGTAATAAAATTAAGAGTATATTTTAGGTGTTTCTCTTAAATGTTTTGAGTGATATTATAATTATATATGATTTAAATGATATATATATATATATATGAAATGTAAGATTACACATATGGGATAATATGTAGACTTTCAACATATATTTATACTAACCTTATTATATAACAAAGATATCTTCACTTTATTAATAATTTAAATTTTATGGAAAAATTCTTAAATATAATAACATGTGTATATATAAATATGTAGACATGTGGATTGGAAAGAACACTTGTTAAAATGTAATTATTTAAAGCTTGATAAGAACACACAAAAAAAAGAATGCCAACATGAGATGTTTTCCTCATTCCTCCTTCAACAACATAAATGGAAAAAATAAAATAAAAAATGGATCTCAAGTGAAGGAGGAGAAGGAAAAGTAAAACAAAATTTTGTATTTTTATCTTAACAACATATTACTTTACTATGTCAATTCAAATACTAACCCATATAGTAAATTTACTATGTTTATAAAATTTTCACTACTGACTTTAGCATTATAAAGATCATATATATTTTTTTATAAATACTCCTCAACAATTTAGCCAATTTAGCTTATCATGTTAAAATATTACCATTTTGATCAAATTAAATAAATGAGTTGATAACTTAAGATGACTTTTTACTCTTTCAGTTAAATATAATTTCCTCTTGATTAAGACATTTTGTTACCCCCACATTAAAAGCGTCATTTATTAAAAGTTAATACACGTACACTAAATAAAAAAATTGTTTGTTAGTCAACATCTTAGTAATTAATATCAATTAGTTAATTATAATTTCAAATAAACAAATTGAATAATGTGATTTTATTCTTGGTAACAATGAACGAATAGTCAACTCCAACACGTTTCGTTCACTCATGAAATATTTGATATATAGATATGTGGTTGTTACAGAAAGTGTTATGGAACACTACCAGAGACCTTTGAACCATATTATTTCTCAAGCAACAAAATTCATGACACTTTAAGAGTTTATAGTTTGATTTAGTTAAGTTTTTTATTAAAAAATTATTCAAATAAAAAATAAAAATTAAATAAGATTCAATTTTTAATTTAATATGAAGTTTAAATTAAATTAAATCAATTTTTCACGGTTCATTTGAATTTGATCGATTATTACTGTTTTTGTTACTATATACATAGGTGAGTTAGAGGGCAGTTTAATCCACCACGTTCAACTCAGATGAGTTAAGTTAAAAAAAAAATTAACTATTATAAAATTTAATTATTTTTTAACTTAACCTAATTTAAAGGTTAGTGGGACTCACTTTGAAAAGTTTACCTAAATCTATCACTCGTTTTATAATATTTATTTGAGTCTATTACTAAGACTATCAATCAAAATCAATCAACAAAATTTATATTTATATTACTTTTATGAGAAAATGAATGTAAAACTTATCATCTAATAAATCAATGTATTTATATTTGTAAGTACAAAAAACATATTTGTTAACTATTATTATTTAATACAACAATAGATAATATTATTAAAGAACTCCATCTTAAGTATAAGGAAAATATATATATATATATTAAAGAATAAAATAATATAATCTATATAAAATATTTCATCTTTTAATAAATTTATACAAAAACATAATCTTAATCAATGCAATTGTTGAATTATAAATATATGTTAACTCAATTATGTATATCAAATTTTATTTCTAAAAAATAAACATAAATAAGAAAGTGATCAAACAGTTTGCCTTTTTTAATATATTTTGAAAATATATTATATAAATAAAATATTAAATTATTTTAAATTAATATACATTTTATACATAATTTATAAAATGAACTCGTAACCATCAATCAAAATTTAATATACATCTTATTATGTTTTGATAGAACTTTTTTATAAATTTGTAGTAGTCATTGATTTAATTATTTTTAAGGAATAATATTTTATATTTTTTTATCACACATAATATCATTGATATAAAATGAAACTATATTATTGCTTTTTTTTTTAAAATAAATTGAATTAATATTTGTTTATATTTTAACTAGGTTAAAAATGAACTTGAAAAAAGTTAACGCTTCTATCTATTTAAATTTGTATATTATTTTATAAAAAAAACAAGATAAGAAAATAAAAACAAACATCATATAAAATAATTTAATATTAAAACTTAATAATATATAAATATACATAATAATATATAAATATCATATTTAAAAATTTATCAATATCATAATTTTATTTATTTTATTTTATTTTATATTTAAAATATTTAAATTTGTTTTATAATAATTAGTAAGATAAATGAATTTTATTATGATTTACTAAATATTACAATATTATTTTATTTTAAATAATATCTACTCATTTAAATTTTTAAAGTCTTCTAACAAATATATATATATATATAATTAAATAATAAAAACATAAAAAAATAAAAAATAAAATTAAATAAAAAAATATAAATAAATGGAAAAATAATAAAAAGTTAGAAATAATTTAAATAACATAACTATAAATAAGAAGCATCAATGTTAAAATGAATAAATAACATAAATATAAATTACTAATAAAAACTAGTGTATGATTAGAAATAAATTAAACAAAATATAAATTATTAAAAAAATGAATGTAAAATTAAAAATAAATTAAATAAATATAAATTGCTAGAAATAATTAATATAGGATTGAAAATAGATTAAATAATATAAATATAAATAATAAATAAATAAAAATTATAAATAAATAAAAATTATAAATAAATAAAAATTATAAATAAATAAATAATATAAAATTAAAGATTCTTAACAAAATAAATATAAATATAATAATAGCAAATAAATAAATAAAATAAATAAAAATAGAACATAAATATAAAATAAAATAACTAAAATGATAAATATGTCGTTCTCTTACTGAATGGATGGATATACGTAGCTTATTTTCTAGACCTAAATCCTAAAACAACAAATTAACTTGCAATATATGACAACCAAGAAATAACTGTGGCCACAACAACAATAGTTGGCGGTGGCAGCAAGGGCTGGAAGTGGCGGCAAGGGCTATTGGCGACGACAGCTAAAGGTGCGACCACTCCTATTGGAGAGAAACTGGATTGGTGGCGGCAACGGGCATTGGTGGCAATAACGTACGGGACTGCTGGCAAGAGGCGGCAACACGCCGACGAGAGTAGAGAGATACAAGAGAGAGATGAGAACAGTGACGCAAGTGAGAAATGAATTCAAGTATCAACAACTCCTTTTTAAAAAAAATAATTAATTAATTATTATTTTTTATTTTATGATTATTATTTTATAATATTCAAAAATTTTGTAAAATATTTAAAATTATTTAGAAATAATATAATTTAATACATTAAATTTTAAAAAAAAATTGTATTATAAAATTTGAAATTTTATATTTTTCTTCTCACTTAAAAATATTTTGTTCTCGAAATTTTTATTGCTTAGAACAAAGGGTGTATCTTTCTTTAATTCTGTCTACTAGTTCCCATTTAGCATCTTCATTAACTTGATTCCAAATGATCTTGACAAGTGAAATTTGTTTATCTCTTAAATTTTGATTCTTCTCTCTATGATTTGTATAAATACTCTCATTGTTTCATTCAAATGTAAGGTTATCTTTGATTCTACTTTATTAGACATTATTACTTGTGAATGATAAAAAATATGTTTCTTTAATTGAGATACATCGAAGACATTGTGAAGGTTAGAAAGAAAAAGAAGTAAAATGTTTTGATAAACATGTCTTGTTTTTCTGAAAATTTGATAAAAAGTAATGAACTGATAGATGCATTTCTTTTATTTCATCACTTAACCAATTCCAATTGGTGATGTAATATCTCAAAAATATATGGTCATCTTTTTCGAAATTCCAAAGATGGTCTTCTTTTATCTGCATAACTTTTCTATCTATTGTTAGTGGTTCTTAATATAAATAATTTTTTATTTCTATTTTAAAATATTAGTTAAGAATAAAATATAAATATAAATATATACACTAAAAAGGAAATTCTTTCATATATTATAGATGAATATGTTTAAAAAATAATATTATTAAATATATATATATATATATAAAAGCATAAAAGATATAATTTAAAAATTTTGAGGAACCAGAAATTTGTAATAGCTGTATGTATATTAGTTAATACTGAAATTTCAAATAAGATGTGAAGGTTTCATGAAAGTATATTTCACCAAAAAGTTATGTTGACCGTGGAAACTATGAGAGTAAGGGAGGATCTTATTCAGAAAGGGATTCACATGGTAGGTATGACCGTGATCATTCTAGAAAGCGAAGCAGATATGAAGATTCCAGGAGAATGCCTGGTATGTGATTATTATTTTTCTGTTTCCTCTGAGGTTTTTGGGATTAATCCAAGCATTGAAGGCAATAAATATTGTTGATTTTCTGTACTTGGAATACTAAAATCCTTTCGCTTCCAATTAGTTTCAGTGAATTGGGAGAACTAGCTATTCTTTATGACTTAGGCACTATCTATTTTGCACTTGCAGGCACGTTTGACTGGAATGATGTCAGGTGGGAATGGGGTGAAACTCCACGAAGGGACAGTGTCTCCAGTTCTAGACGTCATCAACACACCTCATTCATCATGTGAGTTATTTCAAATATGATATTTTTCTACATTTTAATGCTTTTAATCCCTATAATTCAATTTGACGATGGCAGTTAAATAATATTTTTTATTTGTTTAATTGAATGTAGTTAATTCATCTTCCCCCCTGGGACCCTGTTTTTCCATCTCCTATCCCGCTAAGTACTTCTGCATCTTCCACCAAATCTTCTGTTTCTAGACACAATGGAAGGTCACATCAGCTTAATTTTTCGTCTGAAACTTCAAATATGTTTCAGGTATTTTTTGCAATTTCTGATAGTTTCCCCTTGTGGATTTGATAATTCGTAATAGATTATAGATTATGCTGAACAAATAAAATATTTGTTTTTTCAGCGCATATATATGTACGTATATATATAATTTTTCATTTTTTATAGTTTAATCTAAATATAGTTTTATCATGAAGGTGTGACAGAGAGGAAGGTAGCACATTGTTTGATGGCAATAACTCATCACTTTTTCTTGGAGATGAAGCTTCCTTCCAGAAAAAAGAGGCAGAGTTGGCCAAGAGACTGGTAACTCTTAGAATTTCTTAATGTTTAAACTAACTTTTCCTTGCTTGTATTTGCACGATTGTTAGCCATTTAGCTTCATGAGGAAAAGTTCTACATCTTATCTTTTGTATATTGTAGTTTATAGATGGTTGCTTGGAAAATTTTATTCATTGTGATTCTTTAATTTAGTTATGTTTACTTTAATTTCATCTAGCTAAAAATTGAAATTTAAGCAAGTTATTCTTAGGAGTAACATGATTTAGTTTGGATCGGTTGTGTCTATGTTCACATGCTTGGTTGTGGTTTGGTAGTCGGAATGGGATGTCATGTCATCTTCATCCCAGTAGTGCTCTCGATGGTAGTATGGGCTCCACTCCTGAGTACGTGGTTTATCACGAATTAATCCTGACCACAAAGGAGTACATGCAGTGTGCCACGGCAGTGGAGCTCCAGTGGCTTGCTGAGTGGGGACCCATGTTTTTCTCTGTTAAGGAGTCTGACACATCGTTACTAGCGCACGAGAAGAGACAGAAACAAGAGAAAACTGCCATGGAGGAGAAGAGGGAGAACTTGAAGAAGGTACAAGCAGAGATTGTGAGAGAAAGGAAACAAAAGGAGAAGGAAAAGACAGCTAAGCATCAACATCAAATCTCCATGCCAAGTTTACGAAATGGTTCTTCCACATTCTTGAGACCAAAGAAGTTTGGTTTGTAAATTATGTTGATGTTGATAATACTGAAATAGCGGCAGACTGAGAAAGAAGGCTGAATTCTGGTTGTAACGAGATCAAGAAATATCCGCAGCCTTCTCTTAGGTTGCACATGTACTTATGTTAGAAATAATTTAATTTGAATCAGTAGTATAGTAATTGGTAGGTTACTATAGTGCACAGTAATGCACGATTCTGTTTTAAATCATTTTTATTCTTCTATTTTAGTCTGCAGACTTAATTTTCAATTATTCTCAATTATGTGGGAATATCAAGAGTTTGTGTAATGTGCCTATTTAAGAGGCTATGTGATTATAAATAAAATATAGAGAGTCATATAATTTTCTATCAGTGGTATCAGAGCAAGGTTCTTTCTTTTTGGGACTTTGGGACTTCCTTTGTAGTAGCAAATGGCAAGTGAAGGATTTGTACAGGCAACAATTCCTCGTTTTGATGGTCAATATGACCATTGGTGTATGTTGATGGAAAATTTCCTAAGATCCAAGGAGTACTGACAAGTTATTGAAGTCGGTGTGCCTGAGAGTAATATAGTGCTCACTGATGAACAACGAAAGGAGGTGGATGCACTAAAGTTAAAAGACTTGAAAACAAAAACTATTTGTTTCAAGCCATTGATCGATCTATCCTGGAAACCATTCTCAACAAAGAAACTTCCAAGGATATTTGGGATTCAATGAAGAAGAAGTATCAAGGGTCTGCAAGAGCAAAGAGGCAGCGACTTCAAACTTTTGTGCTTGAGTTCGAAACAATTCGAATGAAGTCGGGAGAATCAATTACAAATTATTTTTCCGTGTGATGACGATTGTCACCAAGATGCGCACATATGGTGACAAAACTGAAGAAACAAGAGTTGTTGAAAAAATATTGCGGTCTTTAGAACCAAAATTTAATTTTGTTGTATGTGCTATAGAAGAATCTAAAGACATTGACGATCTGTCACTTGATGAACTGCAAAGTTCATTATTGGTACATGAACAAAAATTTAAACAGCCAGAAGTTGAGGAGCAAGCGTTGAAAGCTTCTACCAATACTCATTCCAACAACTTCGGAGGACGGGGTAGAGGTAGAGGCGGAGGACGAGGGAGACAAAGCCATAATGATCAATCTCAAGACAGAGACAAATCTCAAGGCAGAGGCGGAGGAAAGGAACATGACAAATCTAAGGTAGAATGTTTTAGATGTCGTAAGTTTGGTCATTATGCTTCTGAATGTTATACCAGGTTGCCTCGAGACAAGGAAAAGACAGAAAAGTCAAATCTAACAATGAGAGAAGAAAAGGAGACATTGTTAATGGCTGTTGAAGATGAAGAAAATGGTGAATCAAATTTATGGTACGTAGATACAGGCTGTAGTAACCATATGAGTGGAAATAGATCTTCATTTTCATTTCTAAATGAAGATTTCAAATCAACTGTGAGTTTTGGGGATTGCTCTATGGTGAAAGTAATGGGAAAATGTGATATTAAAATTAGAACCAAGAATGGTTTTATTGAAACAATTTCTAATGTACTTGTATGTTCCCGATTTGAAAAGTAATTTGTTAAGTCTTTGGACGATTACTAGGAAAAAGGTACACAATCACCATTAGCAAAGGTGTTTGTGAAATTTATGATCTCGTTAGAGGGACAATTGTCTGTTATAAAAATGAGTTCAAACAGGTTGTTCCCTTTAAAGATTGAAAGCATTCAATCTAGTTTAATAGCTAAAGGAAAAGATCCTTTCTGGCTTTGACATTATCGTTATGGGCATTTGCATTCTGGAGGATTAAGGACTCTCAAACAGAAAGGAATGGTAACGGGTCTTCCAGAAATTGTTGTACCTTCTCAAGTGTGGGAAGAATGTGTTGTTAGCAAACAACATCGATCTCATTTTCCTAGTGGAAAATCATGGAGAGCAAAACATGTTTTGGAACTTGTGCATTCAGACATATGTGACCCAATAAACCCTTTATCCAATGGAGGTAATAAGTATTTAATTACTTTCATTAACGATTATTCTAGAAAAGTGTGGGTCTATTTTTTACGAGGAAAAGTCAGAAGCCTTTGATGTTTTTAAAGCATTCAAAGCAAGAGTAGAAAAGGAATCAGGAAAGCTTATCAAAACTCTTCGAACAGATCGCGGTGGAGAATACTGTTCAAATGAATTTGATGTTTTTTGTGCAGAACATGGCATTAGAAAAGAGTTAACAACTGCTTATACACCACAACAAAATGGTGTATCAGAGAGGAAAAACAGAACAATTCTCAACATGGTGAGAAGTTTGTTAACGAAAGGGCGAGTTCCAAAGACATTTAGGCCAGAAGCTGTATGTTGGAGTGTTCATGTTTTAAATAGAAGCCCAACCTTTGCTGTTCAAAACATGACATGACACCTGAGGAGGCTTGGAGTGGAAGAAAACCAGCAGTACATTATTTCAGAATTTTTGGGTGTGTTGGTTATGCCCATATTCCAGATCAAAAGAGAAAAAAACTTGATGACAAAGGAGAAAAATGCATTTTTCATGGTATTAGTGAGCAATCAAAAGCTTACAAATTGTATAATCCCATCACCAATAAAATTGTTATTAGTCGTGATGTGGTGTTTGATGAAGATCAATTTTGGAGTTGGGATGCAGACAAAGTTGAACAACATCTGCAAGCAGATGTTGATGATGATGTTAATGGTGATAATGATTTTAATGGTGGTGACAAGGAAGATGGTAGGCAACAACCAACAGCTCAAGTGCATAGTGAGCAACAAACAGAACCTACAAATGAACGCCTCAACGAAACGAGAAGGAGACCGAGCATGGATGGAGAATTTTGTTGTAGATGAAATTAATAATGAGGAAATTACTCATTTTGCTTTGTTTGCAGATTGTGATCCTACAAGTTTTGAAGCAGCAGTCAAAGAAGAAAAGTGGAGAAAAGCAATGGATGATGAAATTAATTCCATTGAAAAAAATGACACTTGGGAGCTATGTGATCTACCTAAGGATTAGAAAACCATTGGAGTAAAATGGGTTTTCAAAACGAAGTTAAACAAAGATGGTGGACTAGGCAAGTATAAAGCACGTCTGGTGGCAAAAGGATACAACCAACGGTATGGCGTTGATTATACAGAAGTATTTTCTCCTGTTGCAAGACATGACTCAATCCGTTTGGTGGTTGCATTAGCAGCACAAAATTCCTGGAAAATCTTCCAGTTAGATGTCAAATCGGCATTCCTGCATGGATATTTGGAAGAACATGTATTTATTGATCAACCACCTGGGTATGTTAAATTTGGACATGAAAATAAGGTTTATAGATTGAAGAAAGCTCTTTATGGGTTAAAGCAAGCCCCAAGAGCTTGGTATAATCGCATTGAGACTTATTTTCTAAAAATTGGATTTGTGAAATGTCCTTATGAGCATACCTTGTTTGTTAAAGTGGGAGATAAAGGAAAAATGCTTATAGTGTGTTTGTATGTTGATGATCTTATATTCACTGGAAATTGTGATGTCATGTTTAGTGAATTCAAGAAGTCTATGATGAATGAATTTGAAATGTCCGATATGGGTTTGATGCATTATTTTACGGGCATAGAAGTAATTCAATCAAAACATGAGATTTTTCTATCTCGGAAGAAATATGTTGGAGAAATCTTGAACAGGTTTCAAATGAAGGATTGCAATCTCGTATGTACTCCAGATTGAATGTGGTGAAAAGCTACACAAAGATCATGATGGGAAGAAGGTTAATAGCACACTATTCAAGCAAATTGTTGGCAGTTTAATGTATCTTACTGCAACTAAGCCAGATATAATGTATTCTGTGAGTTTGATTAGCAAGTACATGGAGAATCCCACTGAGTTACATATGCTTGCTGCCAAAAGAATTCTTCGTTATTTACAAGGAACTCGTGACTTGGGATTATATTATAAGAAAGGTGAAAGGAGTAATTTGATTGGATTCACAGACAGTGACTATGCAGGTGATCTAGATGATAGAAAGAGCACATCTGGTTTTGTCTTCCTGCTTGGAACATGTGCTATTTCATGGTCTTCAAAGAAGCAACGCATTGTTACTTTATCCAGTACTGAAGCTGAGTTTGTTGCAGCTACAACTTGTGTTTGTCAAGCCATATGGTTGAGAAAAATTCTTGAAGAATTACAATTCAAGCAAACAAAGGCAACTACAATTTTTTGTGACAATAATTCAACAATCAAATTGTCAAAAAATCCAGTTCTTCATGGAAGAAGCAAGCATATTGATGTGAAATTTTATTTCTTGAGAGATCTTTGCAAAGAGGAAACTGTTGATCTAGTCCACTGCAGGAGTGAAGATCAAGTAGTCGACATATTTACCAAAGTTTTAAAAGGTCGCCATTTTTAAAGTTGAGAGAGTTGCTTGGTGTCTCAACTATTAATTCGTGAAGACTTTAAATTGATATAAGTATATATCAGTTTAAGGGAGGAAATGTTAGAAATAATTTAATTTGAATAAATTGTCAGTTACTAGTGGTCTAGTAATTGGTAGGTTACTATAGTGCACAGTAATGCACGATTCTGTTTTAAATAATTTTTATTTTTCTGTTTTAGTCTCCAGACTTAATTCTCAATTATTCTCAATTACGTGGGAATATCAAGAGTTTGTGTAATGTGCCTATTTAAGAGGCTATTAGGATTATGAATAAAATATAGAGAGTCATATAATTTTCTATCAACTTAACTGTCTTAAAGTATAATTAGAGGGTCCTAAACTTCTTTAAATATTTTATATGCTGGTTTAAATGATTAAATGATTTCTTTCTTACATCCTTTGTAGCTTGTTCTGTAAAAATAATATCTTACCATTTCCTGTTTTTTTTTTCTGTTGAGGACAATCTGTAAGGGAGGTAGCTGATAAATGTGTTTCGAGATTAGCGCAGGACTGCCAGGACACACTGTATTTTATATTATGGAAAACAATGTTCGAAAGACTAATATATTAGTTTTGGTAATAGCTCTGCGGTCTTGGAACATCGTCACATCCGATGCAAGTTTGTTGGGTTCATAACTGCAGCACAGGAAACAACTTATTATGTACTGATATGTTCCTAACTCGTAAGGTGCGTGTGACCACGTCTACTATTGACGACCTCATCTTCCCCCCTTCCATTGTATTTTATTCATTGTAAGCTCGTGTCTAACTCCTGAGCATATTGTTTTCCGTGTAATGAGAATTGAGTTTTAACCAGTACGTTATAGGGGGAAAGGATACAGTGATCCTTTGTTTTCCCGATTTATAATGCAGAATATATATCAATTAATACTGTTTGTGTTGCCTTTGTTTTTTGTTTTTCTCAATATGGGGTGAAAATGATGTGTTGGATGGGTGGATTCTCTATTTGTTTTGTCATTTAGAAGGGGTTGGTGGCTCTATTTTGTTAGTAGGGACTTTGAGGGACTTTGGGGTATTGAATATAATTTTTAAAGATTTCTGCACAAAGGAAAGAATGATTTTCATCTCCTTTTTTATTGCAGTGTTTAGCAGTGTGAAAACGACGAACGAATTAGGTCTAGTAAACAATAAATGAAAAGGTTAAATGTGACAAACTAGGCAGGCTAGCATGCAAAGTAGTTTTCGTCATCTTTTTCGTATAAACGAGCAATTACTTTCCGTTAAGCATTTGAGCTTCTGAAGCAACAGAAAAGCTTTATCCATGCACTGCATTTTATGATTTTACACAACCTACATTGTAATTTGACAAAACTAAAAAACATTTGAACTAAAACTTCCGTGTCATTAAGTTCATCAAACGACGAATAGTATCCATTCATCAGATTCAAAGCAAAATGCGGGTGATCCAAAGTGAGAGAACAAATTTTAATCAAAACCCGATTCAATTTATCCTAGAGTGATGTAGAAATGCGAGAAGAAGCAGTATCAGAAGTTGGAACCTGAAGATGAAAGGAAGTAGAAGAAGACGAAGGTCCAAATGGAGATACACAAGAGGAGTTGAAGGAATGTCAAGGCGCAGAGCTTGATCTTCTTCTTCATGAAACGCTCTTTCACCAATTGAATTTTCAGGTCATTTATACAAACCACCAATAAAGGTAGCTTAACATCTTTTATGCAGTATTTTGAAACATGAACGCTGGACATCGTTCATACTTCTGATCAGTTAATACATTTGAATACATACAAATTTCTTTTTTTTAATATTTCAACGCCAGAATTTAAAATTGTTTTGAAAAGGTTATGTTACTAAGCAAATTTTACATAGACTAAATTTGCAAATTTTAAATTGATTGTTCTTAAAAGTTTTATTTATACGAAGAATTCAAATTTATAAAATTTTAATTTTTGTTTGTTTATATATAAAAATAATAAATACAAAAGCTATTATTTCGATTCTATCATCATAGATGAAAAATAATTAATACAATTTTTAATAAAAGAATATGGTTGACATCCATCATAAAATAACTCAAATCACATCATCTTAAAAATTCTAATAAATATCTACTTAGAAATAATGCATAAATAAATTTATAATAATGTAAACTAAAATGTAATTTATATATTGACTAAAAAATTAATTAACATAAGTTTAAAATGCTTTGATTGATATCAATAACAAAATTTTAACTCACATTAAACCATAAAAATAATTTTACTAATATCAATTGAAAAAATTCTTTTGATATTATTTGAGAAATAATAACAAACTATATCGTGATCAATAATAGTAAAAGAAATTTAAATAACATCAACTAAATGCTAACAAAAAAATCATATAATTATTAGTTGAAAAGCATCATTAATCTTAATCTTCTATATTAGTGATTATTGAAAAACATAATCAATATTAATGATTAGAAGTATACATTAAAAAAAATTACACGGTCGTAAAAGTGTCTTACTGACAAAAAAATTATCAACAAATGTGTTAGTAAAAAAGTCAATGAACGCTTATTTGTCAATAACAATGTTTCATCGACGAAAAATTATCAACAAATGTATGAATTGGTATCGATCGATAAATTCATATTACCGACAAATTTATCCTTCAGGTAGATCACGTTTTATTTATATATTACATAAAATTTTAATATGGAATAATTTTTAAATTAACAAAGGTTTTCAAATTAATAATTACTTTTAAATTAACACAATTTTAAATAATTATTTATAAAGTTAGAAAAAATTAAAAATTAATATGTATGCATGTTATTCACACACAAGAGATTAAAAGTTACTCATAAGATTATTTATGTTTTAGATTTCATAATGTTCTGGAAATCAATTAGATCACACTATGCAATTGTTTTTGTATAATTCTTATATCTTGTAACTTCTGTCTAACTTGTGAAAATATATTATTTTCATTCCTATTAGACTAATAAATCAACACTATATATTACTTTTTCATTTTTTCCTACTTTTTATATTTTTGTGCAGGGAATATTGAAAATGAAAAGGTTGTTTTTGAATCTTTAAAATAAAAAATAAATTGAAAAAGATGTTTTTTGTGAGTATTAGTGAAAAATACAGATTTAAACAAAATATTTTCCCAATCTATACTGGATCTTAGTTATGTATTGAGCTTGTTGAAAGACTAAATTCAAGCCTTGGCTCATTCACCCTATATATATAATGTAATAATAATAATTAAATATATTTTTCCTTTTTAAAAAATATCCTAAAATAAAAACTAAAATATTTCCTAACAACTAATTTAAATAAAATATATTAAACAAATATTTTCAATAAAAACCTTAGGTTAATTTCACCCTCAATATGGATAAAGTTTTCTTAAAGTGAAATGGCTCAAGTTAGTTAGTTTTCTTAATGATAAAGAAGCTCGATAATTCAAAATAGCTTAAACTAATCAGACTAAATTAGGTACGGTATTTTGAAAACTCAATACATATAAAAAGAGATTGAAAAAGATTTTGGGATATCTCTCAACACATAAACACGGTCATGGTTGGAGGAAAGAAATATTTTCTAGATTTCCACAAAGGTAAGAATTATGACTCCAACTTGGATCTTCTTCAAGATTAGTGTTATTTTATGAATTATTTCTTATATCTAAGTTTCTTCTAGATGTAATAAACTAATATGTAAATTGATTTTCATATATAGTTTTCTTTCTTCTATTAGATAATATTTTATTATTTGTGATATTAAGACTTTCTTGTTAAGTATGAAAATATTAACACCTGTTTTATGTTGGTAAATAATTAAAGTTAAAAAATGAAAATATAGAAAAATATTAAAAAAATAAGAAAGAAAATTAAATACTACAACAAAACTTAATTATCTCATTTGATATGTGTGTGTGTGAAATAACCATGGTAGTCACCAACACTTATAATTTATTCACACCAATATAATTTGATTTAGTTAAAGATAAAAAATTTAAAAAGATGGTAGTCACCTTATTTTTATTGTAACCATAACCATGGTATTTATATAAGATTATTCCTTATTGAAGATAATGACTGACCTTCCCCTGAATTTTCAGGGCACTCAGTGAAAATTTTTCTCTTAATATAATTTATTTAATAAAAAGCCTCTCTGGGAAAGAACCAATTAATCAACACAACATGATGACAGAAAGGGAATCACTCCACTTTAACCAGAAGCCAATAACCATATGAAAACAATTTTTGCAGTTAATGGCACTATAATATTAGTAGGTCTGCAAATACAGATCCTCCTAAAAGTTTTCTATAAACCCTTTCAGCTTTGTGGATAAACCGCAGAGTTAAAAGCTTAGCATTTAAGTCCTAGTTGAGAGTGTTAAGGTAAAGGAAAAATTTATGCTAATTTGGTCAGAAATTATGTGAATCATGTGACACTTCCAGAAGATAGATTTTTTTGTTTTCCTGTGACAGATTTGTCTTAGTTCATTGGATTGAAAACTTAATTTTGTTTCTCTTATGAGTATTACTGACCCAACAAGTTTTTGTATATGTATCGAAAGCGAAAATTTTTCCTAAATATACCATGTCCCTATATATGTGAGCATAAAATGTGTCTCCATAACACATGTATGTCAACCATATGTGAATATAAGATGTCTGAGTAGAATGTCAATTTATGTGTTCTCCCGAAAGTAAAATACAACAGCAATATCACATTTTCCATGCACTCACGTCAGTCCAGTGCAGAATTTAGGCAATGTGGCAGCAAGTTGTTTGTGTTCTGCCGCCCTATAATCCTATATGGTAACAAGTTCATGCCTCTTTAGTTCAAGTTAGCATAATTAAGATTCTAGCTAGGTAGGATCAGCATTTAAATCCCAAGGCTCTAAGTCAATCCCTCACTTTTTCTGGGGTACGTGATAAGCTATGATGCGAGCAGCAACATTAAAACTGCAGAAGCAATGCATAGCTATTTAAAGTCTGAAACACCTACTTTCCAATTTATTTCACTTTCTTACTCTTCTATCATTTCTCTAATTAACTTTCAAATAGTTTGCTCACGAAGCTGTTTATACAATTATACTATTCATTCCGCTGGCTGCCTCAGAAAAGTAATTGCACTGCTACATAAATAATTACTTTATACCATTCATTCTTGCAAAGCTAACTGTGACAGACAAAAATGCAAAGGAATTTCGCACATTCATGTGGCATTACTTTCATCTATCAAAATTGTGTGCTATTATTTTATTTGACTATTGAAAATCTCACTGTGATGGTCTTTTTCTCATCCTCTAATCCATCGAAAATCCATTTAATGGAGCCTAATGTAGCACATTAAGTGCTTATGTAGCCTATTAAATGCCTCTTAAGCATCCACACGGCAAAGCTACCTAAGCAACAAAGCACATTCTAGCAGAAAGACTACTTTAGTGACGTACAGATTTTTGAAGGACTTAAGTATGACAGTAAGTACTGAAGCAATGTCAAGTTAATATTTTTTAGCTACCAAAGAGATAACAAGTGGATTATGGCTTGAATGCTTATGGGCAAAAGTGATTCATCGTGGTACATGGTGGTGAATGTGATGGCTATGGCTTGGACACGATGTGAGTTTTTGGATCTTCTGCAATTGGTTACGCTAATTTAGGGGCAGAGATTTTGATTAGAGGTTGCTAGGGTGATATGTTATGAGGTAGGTGATTTTGGCTTCTTTGTTTTTTGTGATGTGTAGGGAGGTATGAGTTTTGTGGTTGCTACTATGTTGGCTCTAAAGTTGAAGAGACGGTGTGTTTGTGTTTGCTTTTAACAGGTAGAATCTTAAATGCTTTTGGGGATAAAAGGCTTGTTGTTTTGATCATACGGGTCTTTACTATTAGGATTTGGATTGGAGGTTTGTTTATTTTGTCATGTTTGGACATACAAGAGTTGTCTGCATTTGTAATAAACACAAAGCAATAACCGACCCTGACAAAATCAAGCAACCAAACAATATATAATAGTGCCATGATATTACTTGAAACTACATTTGATTACAATTAAATTCATGCGTTAATCTCAGTTCTTTAACACCAACATACTTGTTGATCATCAGTGAACTGATTGGTCATCCAACAAAAATTAGCCAAAAACTTCACTTACTGGTTTGACTAAAGTAAAAAGTTTTAGCAAATCTCGTTACTACTTGGATTAAAAGAACAAGTGGAGACATTTTTTTAACGAGAAAGAGACTAAAGCATAATTACATACACGTGAATTTTACGGAAAGAAAATGGAGTTAATTAACTTGCCCTATTACCAAGATTTGAGAAAAAAAACAGCTCGGGATTGTAGCCCCACCTATAATTGTGACTGTATCATGAAGGTTTTTAGACTTTTCTTAACTATATAGTGACCATACTTACATGGTATTAGTCTTATTTGTCCGCGATTTTCCACAATATCCAAAATGACAATTTAAAACTTTGCCAATTACGTAAGAAATTACAAGCCATATGTAGTTCCCTCTGGACGGTGTTAATTGAAATTGAAGCAGATGCAGAAATACAAAGCCACATGGTTCAAGAAAGTGTTTTTGACTACGAGTTCCTTTAAATGTACTTGGTGAAAAAAGGAAAGTAAATAATCTTTCTTCTACAGGGGAGAATAACTACATCAAAACCATACTCGATTTAAGTTTTTCTTGAAGTGGGGTTCACCAAAAATCGACACAAATCTCTTCTGTTCACTGTTTATCAGATGAACTATACTATTCTCGACATTAACGAAGCCATATCGGTTACAAACCACGAAATCGAACTTAAAGTCATACATAAATTAAGCAAAGTGTCATGTAGGAAATAATGCGTAATACATAAATATCTTTTTCATTAAAAGACATATAAAGCACCAACGTGAATGGCTCCAATAAGGAGGGGAAAGAAAGCCATAAAAAAGCTGAATCCAACCAGACAAATTGTGTAGATCCTCAAAATGTTTCCATCTTAATCTTCCCACGTTTTCAAGTCTGGTATACAATGCTCCTGCATAGCAAGATCCATGAGAAGAATTTAAAAAGGAATAATAGTCAGTGGGGGCAATAACTTTGTTACTCAATTTGCAGCTTTGCATGGGAAATGACTTTGATCAGTTTTCATTCTTTATTCCATTAAAAACAAAAAGATGACATGTTAGCACAAATCACACAAAGTGGTCCCTTTCCCTTTTCCTTTTTGCTTCTCTGATAGTGTTTACCATAACTGTCGAAGAAAAGAGATATGGATAATCAGCAAAGTACTTGATAAATAAGGAACAGTGCAGCATTGTGCAGTTCACGTTTGTGTTCGGTGATGAGAATTAGGAGAAGAAGATGATTGCTTGTCGGGACCAACACCATGGCTCTCATCCTCGCCTTGAATTCTTGCAGGAATGCAGAATCCTGGCAATGCATCACACAGAAACCTGCTGCCAAAGATGGAAGCCTGTTGAATTGGTTGTGACTTGTGATGTTCGGAGGAAGAAGGCATGGGAATGTCACTCCAAGGACGAAGTGATGGTGAGAAACTGGACTGAAGGGTCCCCCTTTGAGAATACGCAGCAGAACCACCTTGGCCTAGAAGTGCTTGTGAGTTGACCATGAACCCGGTTCTGTTCATATCCGTGCCTGCATCATTGTTCCAAGACACGATCCTGGGGTAATTGGCTTCAAACGCCACTTGAGTTGAGCCAGAAAAGAGGGCTTGGTGATTGGAAGGTGTTTGTGTTTGGTTTGCACCTGCTTGGGACTGGCCATGAATCAGGCCAGGGTCTTGGAAGGAGTGAAGAGAAAGGCCAAGATCCTCAGTGGAGTTGTTGGTTCTTGAGATTATGTCAGGAGGGTAGGTTTGGAAATTGATGGAGGAGGTGGCAGTGGTTGTGGGAAAGAAGGCTATTGCATCAGTGTCAATAGGTGAAGGAATGAAAGCTGAATGGTGGTTATCATGGTCCTCACCTAATTGCCTTTGCAGCTGAAAATTGTAACCAGAAGACTCTGATTGTTCTGCAATGGCCATGTCACTAGACCCTGCATTGTTATGGTTGTTCTCTGCATCTGCAGCGTTGGCAGTAGGATGCCATGGAGGAAGCTCAGCTAGCTTGTCAATGGCATTCTTGGCCTTCTTGATGAGCCAGTCCACGGCCTTGCTTGGTCTGTCATACCCTAAACGGTCCTGAACATCGTAGAACTGAATTGCCGTGTGTGCTGAGAGCCTAACCCTGCGATCACGAGGACCCTTTGCAGTGTAAACCTTGCTGTGCCTGTCTTTTCTACCCGTGGACCGAACAATGTGCCCTCCTTGGACTTGAACAATCTCTCCCCCAGTGCTCTTCATGCCCATTCCTCAGCTTCTCTACTGTGCCTTCTGCATAGTTAGTGCCCTTTGCAGTTTCCACAACTTGATGATGACAATTGACACCCCCACTTTATATGCCAAAATTTGTTCTCCTTTTTTGATTCTCGTGTCTATAGCCTGAGATTCAGATTCCTTTCCTTTTGCACTTCTAATGGGTTTCTTGTAGGTTTTGTTGAGGTTGGTACTTGGTGTGGTAATATTGTAGTACTCTTTGGTTTGCTTAGTTCCTGACACTCCCGGTTACTTGTTGAGCCATCATCTGCAGCTACGGAGTGGTCTGCTTCTGCCACTGCTGCTGATCCCAAAATACCAAAACCTGCAATTGCAACCTCATAAGATTCCCAATCCAATAACACTAGCAAAACGGATTGAACATGCACAAAACAAAAGAAAAAGTTAATCACTAAATGCTTTCTTCGTGACTGACTCACGTGTCTGGCTTTTATCTACACAACTTCAAGGGAGTAAAAGGACAGAGTAAATTAGTAGATTGTTGGAGTTTCTTTACGTGTGCATCCCAAAATTTTGTGAAGGGTATGCAGATTTATTTAAACTATTGAAAGTGGTTGTACTGGGAGGGTAAAAACACAAACTACAATAGGACATTGAACTCTGTGACTGATCCAGCTTTTGATTTTAGCTAAGGAGATGTCACATGGGGTTGCAAGAAAGAATAGAATAGGTGGATGCACACAGTGAGGGAGGAAAAAAAATGGTACCTTTGTGGCCTATGAGAGCTTGCTGATGCTTCTGCAAAGCGGGGCAGAGTGTGCTCAGAGAAGAGATTAAAGCTCTTTTGGTCGTTTTTTAGCCCCACAAACGCAAACAAATGTGTGCATACTAATAAGGCCTTGTCACAAACCCCAACTCAAGTTCAACCAACTCCTCAACTTTCTCCTTACAAATTTATACTCACAAGCTCTTCAAGTTGTTTATTAAGTCTAGATGGATGCTATGCTATGCTATGGCAGTGATGAGCTATAATTATGGTCATGGATGATAGAGAGGTAACTCTCAATTGCCATCTCTTCCACCCACACCTTTTTAAGCCTTTGATAATGACATCTAACAGCTTTTTTGCCTTCTTTCCTATCTGTAGTTTGCAGCTTCTCTATTAAGAAATGTGTGATTTCACTAAAAGGAACAACATCCACCCTCTCCTCCACACTGCATCCTCATTACACTTTTCTTCCAAATTAAATAATCAATGCTTCCTCAGACATTCAGAACAGACCAAATTTTGCTCAACTACAACAGCAAAGGATACAACATGCACCAACCACCTTGTTGCTTATCAACTACTAGCAACTTTTGCCAACTTGTTCTACCAATTAATTAGAAAGAAGTTTAATGCTTAACTTTTTTTTTTGGGTAGATTTTAATGCTAAAAAACTTTAACTTGGTTACATGGTGATGCGAGCTACTTGCATATCGTCTTAAATAAATTGTAAAATCCTTTTTCTTGCACTGTATTTGGGGTAAACGAGAAGGTTTGACATAAATTAAATTATCTCGGAGGTGCTAACATTATAATAGCATTTAGTAACTTTTTATCAGCCAAGTACACGTGAAGATTTTTTTTAAAATAAAAAAGTTTAGATAATCAATCCATTGATTAAGGTGTGAATCCCTAATCCCCACTCAGAAGCCCTAACACCATATGGGTTAGAATTATAAAAAAAAAGAACTAATGAAAAATAAAATTGTAAACAAGTGTGGTTTGGGTGTTAGTGTGGAAGAGGGAGTGGAGATGTGATCATTAACTACATGTTAGTATTGTGGGGAAGGAGATGGAATAATGCATCAGAAGAATTGTACATGAACCTTCTTTTTCTAGTTTTCTTATTTTTTATTTTGGTTTTTTATTTGATGATCATGGTGCAAGTTTCACCAATAATCATCCAAGTTTATTATCATCTAGCTGCTTCTACAATGATTGTGACTACCCAACCAACTCTTTTAGCAATCACACTTGTTTATTCTAACATCTGAGTCTACAAACAAAAAATCAGTAATCACCAAATAACTCCTTAAAATTATAAATATAAAGTAACTGTGAAGTGTTATATGTTGATTGATATTTTCATAAATCTCATTCTTTCTACATAACTTAATAACAACATTGAATTTGTGATTTTGATTATGATATTAATTATTAGACTAAATATCTATTATTATATTAAAAATTATTATTTTTATTTATTATTAGATTAAAATTATAATTATTTATAATTTGATTCATCTAATTTTAATTACGAAACAATTGACATCACTTATCATAATTATTATAATAAAAATTTAATTTAATTTTATCAGACAAATTAAAAATATAATAACCCAAACTCTACCATTCGATTATAACTTAATTTAAGTTACTTGTGATTTACCTAACCTTCCTCTACAAGATAATTAATATTATTCAATATAATAATTTGATGTATTTTTACAGTTCTATTATTGTTTTATTATGTTGTTTTCATTTTTCTTATCCAAACTTGTTCTGGTGGATATATACCATTAATCTATATTGTGACCTCAATGTACCAATTGCAGAGGGAAACAATTGTTGTCTCAATATACCAAGGTTAATGAAATCTAACTGTAAACTCCTCATACTTGCATAAGTACATCACAACATTTGTCCACAGTTGTTTTAGTTGTTAGATTTGGTAACTCTATAATAACTACCATTGCAACTGCAACTTAAACCTTGATGTTGATGCAAGGTAATGTTTTCTTTTTCATCTTAATTACATGGAAAAAAAATACAAATTCACGTTCATTGAAGATATGACAAGAATCTTGTACGTAAAGTGAAACAAGCCTCATAAAAACGAAAAAAAAAAGTTGTATAAGGCATCTGCTAAAGAACATGAAAGCAACACACAATGTAAACTTCTTCTTTTGCAAGCAATTGGAAGGCAAAGATGATATCAAACACTTTACTTCCTTTTCGCTTTAAATATTCTTTTTCTCTTTATTTTCGGGTCCGATCTGAACTTTTAATCATAAATTCAAAAGACTTACATTTAGGTTGATGGATAAAAATTAAAATAATTTTTTCATAAAAGAGTAAAATATTATTTTGGCTCTTAAATGTCTGAGATTCTACTAATTTAGTTCTTGAAAGAATAAAAAAATTGATTTAATTTTTTGAATGTGGAAAAAATTAAACTGGTTTATAATATTATATTTTATCAATACAATAATTTCTAATTTATTTTGGAATTGATCTTTAAAAAATTATTTTAATAACAAAATAATTTAACAAAAATATTAATCACTATACATAATGAAAAAACTTTTATGCACTTACTTCTTTTCAAAACTAAATTAATCACTTATCCTATAAACAAATTCAAGAGTTGTTTTAGGAAGAATCCGCAATAAATAGAAATAAGGTATAGTAATTTAGAAGAAAACACAGAGAGAAAAACATATCTTTTCCCTATCAATCAATTAAAAAATATTTTAAAAACAATTATGGTAAAAATTAATATATTTTTGTTTGTGATTGACTGATGAAGTAAAAAGCTTTTAATTTTTTTATAAAATAAAATGAATTTATGACATCAGATTACAGGAAAATGTCTTACAAATAACTATCATCACAAAAAGTATGCAAATCAAACTGGTTTTTTTATACCAGCAAAAGATAAATGAATTAAAGAATGCAGACCATGAACTGTGATTGCAGCAGCTATAAGTTAACAAACCATAACATCAATTCTTTAACCTTAATTAGGTTAAAACCATGTAAGTTAATAAAAGTTGTAACTAAATATTAACTCCATGCACAAATGGGTGTGTTGCATTAGGAACTGTGACACTGCAGTGGTGTTCGTAATTTTGCACTGTTTTGGTGTTCTTCTTTGTTATTATTACATTGAAAGTTTAAAGAGTTACCCTCACTTGCACGTTACTCAAATCCATTGACCACCCAAACTCAAATAGTACGTATACTGTGTAAAAATATCTTCTTCATACTTTATACAGAACCATAATATCGTACCAAATTAATAATGTAATGTAACAACAACAACAACCCAATTTCTACAAACTTTATTAATGTCACATTCATTAGGAAACCTTCAATTTGGGCTACTCTGCAAATTCTTAATTACAGTTGCTTTTTAATGATAAATGTAGAGCTGCTTAACACCTATTAAATACTTTTTTCTTAATTTCAATTCAGTACAGAAAATAATATCAAACATCTATTTCTAGTTTCAGAATTTTGTTAAAATGGAAATATAACTCAATAGCTTTTTAACTGCAAATTAATCAATTACTATAGTCCGATTAGATAGCTCTCACGGGGACTTTTATATTTTAACTTTTAGTAATATAAAATAAACCTTATTTATTGGCTAAAATCTAGTGATACTTTATAATTAATTAACAAAAGAATCACTGTCAACCATTTCAAATAACATTTTTTTTTAATGTTCACTAATGTGCACAGAAAGCCATTTGGACTCTCGCAGAACACAACCAATTAAATTCAATGTTGTCTAGATTTGCTAAAATGGACAACTAATATACTAAACTCTATAATTAATTAATTAATTAATAATAATATTATTATTATTAATATTTGTTTGGCTAATGAGTTTTGGTTATTCTTCTCTCTCCATAGAAGGCCAGTCACACTCACGCATGCAAGAAGCAAGTTTACATTCAAGTTCGCAACTTGCCATGCCACTGACGCCACTTTCGAAACATTTACACACTTTTTTTCTCTTCTTTTTTAATCACCAACAACATCACTGCACTTTATTTCTTTTATATATTATTCTTAAAACTTCGAGATGATATAACTATTTTTTAACTCTATTTTTATTATACACTGAAAATTGTTTAAGAATAAAGAAAAAAAAATAAAAACATGTATTATAGATAACTTATTTTAAAATATTTTTCATGATTTTTTTATGAAAAAAAATCTTAAACTACTGTTGTATATTAAGAAAGAGTTCAAAAAATTATACTTAAACTGATCCTGTATGTGATATTTTAGTATTTTTTTTATTTTAACTAAGTACAATGCATTTTTTTATTGTATTTTAAATAAGTTTTATTTTTTTAATTGGTATCTCTTAATCGATGTTTTAAGACATTGTTTATAATCAGTATGGTTACAAAATTGTTTTTACACAAACCAAACTGGAAAGTACTTTTAACACAATTATACATTCCAACAAAACACATTAATTAATTTAATTTTGTTTATTTATTTAAAAAATGTTACCTATATATTTTATTTATTCTTACTATTAATTTTTTTAGAATTATTTTATTATCAATTATTAAAAACACACATATTAATAATATTTAATAGAGATAAATAAGAAAAAAATCTAATATTATTTAAAAACTAACAACACTTTATGAAAAAAAAACTATCACTTTCTTTAAAAATATACTATAATAAATGAAAAGAGAACATCTGTTTGTTCAACTATAGTATAGAAAACAAGATTAATATTATGGAAAATGATGAAGTAGACTCAAAGAAATTCATCACAGGAAAAAATGTGGAAGAGTAATCATTTTATATTATGTGTGTGTATTATATATATATAACTCACAAAGTGGAAGGTATCTCAGTAACTAATCAAGCTGCATGCATTTGTTTTAATGGGGCTGTGAAAGCTATGTCACATAAGAATGGGAAAGGTGGAGAGAGAGGGAGAGAGGTAGGATATTGGCTGGTGTGAGGTGATGGTGCATGCATGGTGGAAGAGACAAAAGTACAGAACAATGTGCAGTCCTAGAAAAGGACAATGGCAGTGATAGATAGAGGGTGAGGCTGAGCCTGAACCTCTCCATATATTCTGAGTCTAACTCTAAATATAAACAATCTCTCTCTGCTGTCTCAAAAACAATGAAATCCACCAACACAGGCTCGTGATCCAAGATAACATCATTTAATATATTCATTCATTCATTCATTCTTCTCTTCATATCAGGCTAGGCACCGAGATAGATAGATGGGTAGATGCAGACAAATACAGCAAGTAAGGAATGATCCAACAATGTTTCAATGCAATTTATGATAAGGCCATGCTTCACAACACGGGCCAACTCTTTCTTCTCTATAAACTTTGGATTACACCTTCTCCTAATTTATTGCTCCACTGACATGTATCTATCAAGCATCAAATGCACCCACAACTCATACTTAAATAAATCAAATACACTCAAATTGCTATTTGCCCCAACAGCAGTTAATACAATCCTCTGATTTCTTCACGTTAGATGTGGCTTTAATTTGATTCTTCAATTTGTCCTAAAGGTAATATAAATTTCACTAAAAAAACTGTTTTCAAATTGCTGTTTTTTCTCAAAATTATAATAATTAACAGATGCTGGTCTTTCTCCTAGTCTAAACTTTTGGCCACACAACAACATCTCAATGGTACATGTATATCTATTTGAGAAGGAAAGTTAATTATTAACAGAATATACTGTTATAGGGTCGAGTCTCTTCTGTTTTTTAGATTTATACCAAACCAGGGTTTTGAGTTCCGGTTGCTCCCGTGTTATGAAGGCATTTCCAATGAAAAATTTCTAAACTTTTTGGAAGGAATTGCATGGCTGACAATTGATGGCGCCCAAATCGATCCTTTTTACCACCATCACGTGAAAATGAAGCACAGCTAGCAAAAGGAAAAATCCAACAAGGGCAGAACCAAAATCCAATGAAAGAATCCTTGGTCTTTAATTACAATACTCACTGATGCAAGAACATCTGCACATGTGCTAACAATCTACATCCCAACACAACGTGTTGCTGTACCCTAATGGATGATTAATTGATTGCGCATGGTTCAGAGGACAATCAAAGGGTGTGTCCCACTTGTAAATGTGACCATGGCCCCCCCAAAACTGTTTCACATGTAAAACTTTTGCCTTTTGTTACAAATTCGCAAAATGTAAGATTAGTGGTATTGTTCTATATATATATATATATATATATATATATATATATATATATATATGTAAAATCTATCACAATATTAAAATGGTTCCCATCTTGGAGTGGGAAGCAAGATTGCAACTTGACCTTCAGTTCAGCCCAACATTCATCCATCAATTCCATCACTCGCCATTTTCTGCATACTATATATAGCTGCATTTGAAAAGCAATTTCTATTCTTTGAAAACTAACCTAAATTAAATATGAATTGTAACATGGTCCACCATTTCCTTTAAAACCAAGATACATACCGCTCTTGTCTTTTCATGGGAAAAAGAACAGCAGCAGTTCAGAAAGGAAGGTAGCAGATCTGACAATGTTAAATATAACCGAGACAAGGATAGTAACATTGCTTAACAAAGGAAAGGAGCAGAAAGCAGGGTTGTGCAAATTACACTGTATAAGATTTTTTTCCCTTTTCTATTTCTCTTCTTTTTTTTTTGTTTAATTGTGCTTGATTTTGATAGACTTTCATATCATTTTAATTTTTTAACATAATTCCTTCTTTCAAAACCTTTGCATAAAGTGATAGGAACATAAGTTTTATAATTTTATCATATGATAAATTATGACATGGTTCAAACTAAATAACCACTATAGTCTCTAATATTTTTTATGCTACATATGTAATTATAAAGATCAGTCAAGACAGAAATACATAGTACCCTAAACCCTAAAGAAGTAAGGTGTTTTCAAATACTATACAACTCCAAAATGGGATGTACGGTAGCACTAGGCCAAAGGTAAAGAATCACAAGAGAAAGAAAAAAAGGGAAAAAGTTAAACCATTGAGAATGAGGAGATAAAATTACAGTGAATTATGCCTGTAATTTTGAAACCCTAGATGGTTATCGTTTTCCTCAAGTTCAATAGCAGAACTTTGGTTCGTTAGTGCGAGGCTTTTTTCTATCTTTTTTCCTGAAGCTCCCAATCATTCCAAAGGTGGGTCCAGTAACATCTTTTCTTTAAACTCGTGATTATGACTTCGGCAAGTTGAGCAAAGGAGGGTGTCACTGTCAAGAATCTCAACCATGAAATTGGTTTAGTACTTTATCTGTTTGGGAGGAACTATACTTTTCCAACATTCTTTTTAATTAGTTCCTTTTCATAAAAATAAAAGTATAAACATAGGCCCTTTTGACACCTTTATTTAATTTTTTTCAAGATATATAGCAAAACTTTAGGAAAAAGGCACCAATAACAAATGAAACTAATGCCTAGCTAGTCATGGAGGGAAAGAATCAGCAGCTGATCATTATGTGTCAATTGGAATTTGCCTCAACCTTTTTTGGTACAAAATTTGCCTCAACTTTTGTTTGCTAGATTGTTCTTGTTATTATTTCTTCGATGTTTTCTAGATTTCTACACATGACATTGTCTTGAGTGAGCTAGGCCTGTCAATTTTGGTCTTCCAGGTACATATATTGATTGATTATTTTGTCCCATTTTTTCTGAGTGAGGTCACTGCTTAGACCATCAAGGCATCCACTTACTCTGATTTTTATTTTCAGTGATCGTGAAAGTATGTGATAAATGAAAATGGATCCCCACTCATCTTCCATCTCTATATCTGTCAACATCCATGGAGCTGTATGTATAATTAATAACAACCAGATGAGACAAACAATCTCACTCAATCCAAATTTACTGTATCCTTTGCTACAAAATTCACTAGGAACAATTCTACAGCAAGGCTCTCAATGTATTATATACAGTTCTATATTCCCTCTTGTTGAAAACTGATAATACAGCTAAGTGTGGAGGAATAAAAGTGCAGTAATTGATAATTCAATCTAGGTTGAGAAAACAAATTTACACATAAAAACTTGAATCTGATAGTAAAACCAGTGTTTAGCATAGCATAGCATTGCAATGCAACTAGTTGGTATGAAAGTAGATGATGGAATAATGCATATTTTGGGTGTGTGTGAGAGAGAAAACGACAGTGTAGTAAGTGGGAGTTGTAATTGGTTACCCTAAAGGAAATTATACATACAAGTTGGCAATAGTTGGAAAAGGGAGTTATACTTTAAGGACCACGAAAAAGTTTGGCAACTGTAGAAGCAAGTATAAAGTTAAGATGCCTCTCTCTTTCTTCCTCTCATGTACGTATGTTCTATGTTCTTGTTTTTCCACAACTTTCTTTGGCTGAGAAATTTGGTGCTTTAGTCTGGAATTGATTAACACAGTGGCTATAATTAAATTAATTTAGAGTTATTAAACTAATAATTTAGTCCTTTTGGTTTAAGATAGAAGTATAATTAAGGAAAATATTGACATACACATAATTTTTTCCAACATTTTGGGAACACCCCACGTATTGGCTTATTGGTTTATTAGTGGTGCCATTTCATATATTGTTTTAAAAAAATTAAAATTTCAATTGCTTTATGACGTGGCTTAGATGTTTTAAAAAATTTAAATTATATGTCTATTATTACCCTATAATTAATTATTAGTAATTCAATTAGATATGAAAACATAAATTCTGTAAATTTTACTTTAGGACAACACTGATTTGGGATAGATTACTTTTGATAAATTCTGTTTTTTTTTAATAACATATAATGTCTCTTTGGATTATAGATGAAAAAATAAGTTGACTTAAATTTAACTTTTTAAATTTAACTTTATTTAAAAGTGAATAAAATTAATTCAATTTATGTTTGGAAACTTCTATTTTGAAAATACTTTTATTAAAAAATTGTTTGCATAATAATAGTTGAAAGTAATTTTAAATGTATAATTACCGAAATGAATATAAATTTTATTAATTTTATTATTTTTAAAATATATTTGAATTGGTAATATATTATTATTAATAAAAATATGATAAAATTATAATAATATTAAAATATTTTGATAATAATATTGATTAAACTAAAATAAAATAGATAAAAAAATAATTAATTATACATTCTCTAAATTTAAATACAAGAAAAAATAAAAAAAAATTTAAATCTCTTTTAAATTATTGTTTTCTTCATATTTTTATGTTTTTAAATTTTTATGAAACTTAAAATATATAACAATTTTTTATCAAAATAATATTTTTTATTTTGTTTTATATTATAATATATATAAAAAATTATAAATTAAAAGAAAACATTTCAAAAATTTCAATACATAAGAAAATATAAAGAATATTTTCTTTTAATATGAGATTTGAGATAAAATCTTATTTCTTTAATGAATTTTAAAATTATTGTCATATTCAAATTTATTTATAAATCTTCAATACAAGTAGGTAGAAAGTAAAATGAAGTAAATTTTAAAACTATTTTTATATTCAAATTTATGAATCTTTTAACATTGGTAGGTAGAAAAATAAGTTAGAAAATGGTTATTGAAATTAACATGTTAACATACAAGCAATCAATGTGTGTTTTTTTAGATGCAACTTAGGTTAGACAAAAAAAATCCTTCCAATCCAATAAGAAAACAAATAGTCAAACATGATTGTACAACTTTGCATGAGTCATGAACTCTCTTAAGATCTTCAAACACCAATTCAAATTACTCATACAAATGAGTTATTAATTAAATTTCACAATCACATTGAGAAAAAAGTAAAATTAATATTTTGGTCAATTAATTTTATCTTCACTAAGTTCTATTCTATATTTTTTAATTTTATTTTAGTATTTTATTTTCCTACTAAGTTGCAATTTAATCATTTTCATTTGTTAAATAGCTATCAGTGCCACAAGTTGTGGTATTTTTAGTCAACTATCGAAGTTAGTTTACCATTTGAGATGATAATTTAACAAAAATTACTTAACTGAAAAGAAAGAGGAATACAAATAATTAACATATAATAAAACAAAGTTAAAAAGAACTAACACAAAGTTTAAGAAAACTAATGTATAAATTTTGTTAAAGAATAGTTAATATTGGAATGATAATTATCAAAATACGATCACAATTTAACCTTGAAGAAAATTCTCTTTTTTTCTTTCATATTTCCACCATCACATAAAAAACCTTCATCAATAAAAAAAATTAGTTCAAAATTATAATTTTATGTTATATATATAACATTGATTCTTAAAAAACCAATGCAAAAATAAGTATGATGGCATTTTTTTTGGTATGAGAGTCACATATAACATCAATTGTAATTACAACTTAAGTTATATGTACTATATTATATCTATTCATGACATAGTCGATGTAATATATCAAAACTTAAACCTTTATAGTCTTTCTTTTTTTCTCATTCTTCTTTGTGTCATGAAAACGAAAAACTTTCTATAGTCTCTCTTTTCCATAAAAGTAAAAACATCTTCATCAGAAAACTTTTCAATCTCGTTATGCTCCTATGTCAATATCAAATTCAAGTGTTGCAATTGTTCTCAACGTAGGAAACTTCACCCTTTCCACTATTACTTCTTGATAAGAATGAAGCCTTTTAGTTGGTCAAAGCTTTGATGATTTGATGAAGTCTACTCAACTTATGATATTTTGCAGTCTGTATTTTCTCTTTTTAGGATGCTATGTAAGTTTTCTTTCATTATCAATCAGGTGATCAATAATATAAATCTAGATTTCACAATATAAACTATCTTAGAAATTAGCTTGATCATTTGCACAATTTTAATATATTAAAATATTGCGTTGATATGTTAAAATGTATATGAAGTAACATGATTAACTTCAACTAGTATTTTAAACGATTAAAGGATCAATTTAATTTTAAAATTACTTAGGATCTTGAAAATTTTTAAGATTAGTTTTAATATGTTGAGATTACTTCTCAATAGATTTATTAATCTGTGCCTTGTGTGTGAAACATGTTTATCATTTGTAGTTCATTAAAAATCTGTATTGATGCACTAATTTTAGTGTTAAGTAAAATTAAGAGATTAAGTCGAATTTTTAATAAGTTAAAACTAACAATTTTTATGAAAATCTTTTTCTATATAAATAGTTTGGATACACATATCTTTTTGAAATGCGAAACAAGAGAGAGTATTTTCTAAGCAAGAACAAATTGGTGGGCATCCAAGATTTGATTTCTTTGATCATCAAATTGTGAGTTGGAGATTGCATTAGGAGATCGCGCTTAATTTTCAAAAAATGTTTTGTGTCATAATTATACAAGGTGATCTCATTTCTTGATCTATATTTTGTGTGCGTTTTTGGACTAGTGTTATCCCAAGAAACTGTAGTAGAGTTCTGCAATGGTTGGGTACAAGTCTTGTAGGTTCAAGACTTGTGTTCTTGGTAGTTCTTAGACTTACTAGGGTTATAAGTGTTTGTAAGAACAATTTTTGTGATTAGTGGATTCTAATTGTGGTTGGGTAATTGGATGTAGCTCTTGTGAAAGAGTGAACCAGTATAAATCTTTTGTGCACTTCTTTATTTTCTGTTATGTACTTTATTGATTTCTACGTTTTGCAATCTGCTTCTTGATTCACTCAATTAAATCTAAAAACGAAAAATTAACAGGTTAATTCGCGTTCTTAACAGACTAATTTTTTGAAAGATCTATTCACCCCCTTCTAGATCTTGTTTCTGCATTTTATCACTTCTCACATTACTTCCATCTCTTGGTTGCTTCTTGTCACCATTACATGTAACAAAAGATTCACTCATTGACTTCCTCCTTGTGTCGTTAGTTCGTTATTTTTGTCTTCTCCTCCACCAATATTTGACAAAAAGGAGGTTAGTAACATTTTTATTTGATTTAAAAATTTCAATTTAATTTAGTAATTTTTTGGTTAATTTGACTTAACAATGGTATATGGATAAGTGTAGTTCCTCCTCTTCCTCTTCATCGTGCAAACACTACCATCTTCCTCCTTAACCTCATGTTTCACCCAAGGTAAATAATTAAAAAAATTACATTTGATTTCAAAAATTTGTATATATATAATCATATATTTTGTTTTATATTGTTATATAGTTTGTCTTATGTGAAAAAGTATGAAGGACAAAGTAATAGATAAATTTATTAAAAAAAATAACACACATACTGCATCAGTTATCAATCGATGTAAAAAGTAATTTAATTTCTACATTGGTGGTATCTACATCGGTTCTGCAACTGATGTAGAATGTTTAAAGCAATCTATGTAAAAAGTCGATTTTCTAGGAGTGTAACTTGCATAAAATGGTAACAATATGATTAGAAATCAATTAATACCAAATCAGGAGATATGATTGCCTAATTTAATGTAAATGTGTATATATCATATTCTATTTATTTTTAGGAAATAAATATATGATTAGATATGGAGGCATGTGGATTGTACTGATACAAGGCATAAAACATTAGAAATAAATATATGATTATTGTATATATATGCATTGGTTTTTGAAAAAATAACATAAAAAAAAATATTTTAGCATGATATAAGTGTCCGACCTTGAAAAGTTTAGATCCTTCAAGACTTAACTAGGCTCTTGTTTATGGGTTATTAGTTGTCTAGATTGTTTACATAAAGAAGCAGGGAATTTATTTTTGCATCCCATGGTTTCCTCTTGCACCTATGATGGTGTGTAAAAAACAAATTGCCTTTTATGTTTGACTTGTTTTTGAGCATGACTAAACATTATGCAAAAGGAAAGCTTCTAGATTACATAATCCAGAAGCTTTCTTGTATAGAAAATTACTTTTGAATTATCAAATCCAAAAGTTCTTTTCATCAAAAGAATGACTTATAGATTTAGTAATTCATTTTCAAATTACACAATCCATAAGTGTCTTTTGGATTATCTAATTTAAAAGTTTTTTTATGCAAAAAATAACTTTCAATGTGTACAATTTAAAAAAAAATTTATGCAAAAATGATTTCTAAATTTGAAAATATTTTTCATATAAAAAATAACTTATACATTGTATAACCATTTAGAAAACGCAAAAAATAACTTTTGAATCTAGATATGTCTTTCAAATTATATAATTTGAAAGTTATTTTTTTTTAAAAATATTTTTAAATTATATAATTTAAAATATAATTTTTACTAATAGATTACACAATCTAAAAATTAAAATTGACTTTAAAATTACTATTTTGGGTTACATAACCAGAAGTTAAAATTTTATTCTAGATTATACAATTTATAAAATTTTCATAAATAAAGTAAAAAAAATTTAATTTATGAACATGCAGAAACAAATGAAGTAAAAAAGAAATTTTCAACGACAATTAAATTGGGCCTTATTGTTAAATCTATAGTTCGAAGCCCAACACATGCTTAATTAATCCATAGAAAATAATAGAATATTAACCATGTACTGTATAATATATTTATTTATAAAATAATTTGATATTAGGTAAATTTTATGGGAAAATTACTAAATTGTATGACTTGTACTCCTTATTCAACATTATTTATTGTACATGTGACTTTTGTTCAATAATAAATAATTAGTTAAAATATATGTTGTTGTATTCTTTTTAATTGTTGTGAACTTTGTTTCTTAAGCATTTCTTTTGTGAAATTATCTTATCGAAAAAGTTGTTTAGGAAATGAGAAAAAAACTGCTTTTATATTCTATAACAAAAAAATATTTTAAGTTACGGTTTTCTTTTAAATTGAAGTTATTAATCCATACCTTTAATAATTCAAAATAACATGTTGTCATTCAAAATAACATGTTGTTTCTTTCTATACCTCCATATAGTTAATACAAAAGTGGTTCAGCCTATAAAATAAAAAGTTATGAAAGTTCAATCTAACTTATATTTAATATAACTTTTTGTCTAGCTTATATTAGGTCAACTAATATTTTTTATTTAATTAAAAATTAAAAAAAATATTACAATATATCGATAATATACTTTTTTTTATCAACAATAAATAATATATAAATATATAACAAATTTATATAAAATTTTGTGCAAAAATATTTCTATTTAAATAACTTATAAAATAAACTTATAGTAACTATTAAACACTTATAAGATAGTCAAACATTTCTAATATTTCACAATCTTTATTTTTTTAGTCTTTCCATATCTTTGTTCAAAACTATTCCTCTTAGTACTATAGATGGATTACTAATTGGAGGAATAACTCTTGGTATTGTCTTAGGAATAAGAATTCTACAATATAGTGAATAAAAAAGTATAAAAACTTATGTAATACTTTTATGACAATTTTATTTCATATAACTCACCAAATATTAAAAAAATAACACAAACTCTCATAATGATATAAGAAAAATAGAAGCAAATATAGTGTTTTGATAAAAAATGTAACAAATGAGAATATAAATTAATTAAAAGTAAGGAGAAACCTAAACTGATGTAAAATAAAGAAATTATACCGAAAGCATAAAACTGCAATGAAATTATATAAGGCATGGGTGCAGTAGAGAGAGAAGAGTTTCTAACAGGGAAATGAAAGGAATCAAAGATAAAAGAGAGACTCTAAGATACTATAATTTCTTTCTTTAAAAATTAAAAACTAAAAATTTGATATAAAAAATAAACTAGTTAATCCATTAGTGTATACGTCAGTCTGACTTTGACCTATATGAGCATTGAGTCAAATGAACTAAATTAAAAAATATCTATTATTATTTAGACCACTATATTTTAAGTCTAGTCTAACTTTAATCATAAATTACAAGAACCGATTCATCGGACCATACTATTTTTACATGTTTATCTGAAATATCTATTCAGAAAGTTTTCCAATAAAATCTTTTTCTAAAACACTAAAAGAATAAAATAGTCATTTTACTAAACTATGAGGGTGCAGAGGAAACTATAGGGTGCAGGAAGAAGCAACCATATAAAGTTGAGTTAGACCAATTTTCAAGGCAGGTTTACGTGGGCCGACAGCGTGGTGATCCAAAACTGGTCCAGATTGGGTTATGTCGGGGCCTCAAACTTTTGCTGGAGCTCAATTTCACGTACTTAATTGGTTCCTTAGAGGATTATTTACTCACCAACCATCCTAATTATAAGCACTTTAAAAATATAAAATTATTTTTTTATAAACTAAATTAACTTATATATTAAATTTAAAAAAATCATATAAAAAACCTTTTATAAATCAGTTAATGTATTAATTAATTTCAGCTTGTATAAAAGTATTTCAATTTAAATTCTTCTTGTTTTCCTTTTATATAGAAGTTCACTCAAAAAAGTTCTATACACTATTAAAAAATTGTTGCAATTTCTACATTCATAATTTTTTATTTTCTATTATATTTTGTATTCATTTTCAGAAAAATAATATTTGGCCTCCTAAATTTTACTCTTTATACAAATAAACAACTTAGTTTTAGGAGCGTAACCCTCATATTTTATCTATTTTACAAATAAGCATCTTAAAATTTTAATTTTATTCCAATCAATTCTTCAAAATTACTTTTTTGTAAATACGTTAGAATTTTAATTTTATTCTAATTAATCCTTAAAACTATATTTTTTAAAACAGTTTTTTATAATATAATCGAGTTGAATAATTTATATTAAAGGTTAATAATTTATCAATATTTTATTTCTCTTGTTACAAATAACTATTTATATATTAAAATGTGATAAAAATAAGATTCTTCTAAAACAAAACAAAAAGTTAATCACGCAAAATTTTTTTGCTCTCTTTATTCAAAAGATTCGTTGGTGCTCTTGATAATGCATTAATATGCGTTTAGTTTGGTAAAGAAAAACACAACCTATAATTTTTATTATTTTTTTTTATAGATAAACAAGTCAATAGTAAACTCCCAATGTCATATTCATTAAATTCATAGCCGCTGAAAGTGTGATTTTTTCTATTGTCAATCAATTAAAAATCTCATTAATAGAACTTCAAAGATAATTATGATAAAAATCTAAATTTATTTTATATATAATATATAATGATTTTAAAACATAAAACATGATAAAATTCGGAATTAAATCATCAAATAAATATTTTCACGATAAAAAAAATATGATATTTGTAATAATTAAAATAAAAAATTCTATCAATTAAAAATGATAACAAATGACATTTCTGATAATTAAAATAAATTATATATTTTTTAATCTCAAAAACAATTTATGACAAATGTAATTTAAAAGCTGATGACAAATATAATTTAAAAACTCATATTTTTGTTAGAAAAAAGATCTAACTATGTCACAAAATACGTTTCCATTCTTATTTTTCAATTAATGTTTTTTAATTTATATTTATAGTTACAAATATATAATATTTTATTACTATTTAACTTATTGAAGATATGAGAAATTAAAAAAATGTTTAAATATTTTTTTAATTATTTTATTGAGTGGTTCACAATTATAAAAACTAGTATTTATTAATTACGTTTCAATAATTTTATAATCAATAATTACATTACCTTTTTCATTTAAAATTATTTAAAAAATAATCATAAGAGTAAAAACAGTTTTATCATATTGAAAAAAAAAGTTAAATAGTCTAATGATATAATATAATAAGAATTAATCTTATACATCTAATCTTACCATGCATAAATCATTTATCAATCTTAAAATCAATATGAAGACAAAATTATTCTAATAAAAATTATTGGGAGCCTTTGTAAGTGTACTGAACCAAGATTTCCATCACCAAAAAGTAAAATGAACAGAACTATCTAAATTGTAGATTAAAAAAAAAACTATTTTCCCCCAAAATCCTTATTAAATTGGCACAAACAATGAGCTCATTCCTGATTATTAGAAAAATGGAAGTAGCATTTAACATAAAAAAACTCTAATTCAATCAGATCTAATTAAATATATCATAGCATAATACAACATTCCAGCATCAGCATAAAAAATTTGAAAACATGTAGTTATTAGGAATTTAGAAATAGAATTTTCTATTGTACAGTAATATTTAAATTAAAAGATTAATTAGTTACAACTGTAAAGTTTTTTTTTCATAATTCTCTAATTTTATAGTTGTCTACTTAAGCTGCTAAAAATAAATTACTTCTAATTATCTATTTCTTTTAGTGTTTAGTTGTTTTTTATTTTTTTTCATTTTTCAAATATTATTAATAATATCCCACACAGGCACATCTCATCTTTGGTCTCAAAAATGAGTGAGTCTTTCCCGTCTCGCATAAATTTTGCTTAGTTCTTAGTTCACGGGCCAACACGCATAACTAATTTTTTTTTATATGATATTGTTAAATTTTTCTATTCAAATACATAATGTATTCCATTCCATATTTAACATTTTTCGAACATTGAAAAAATCGTTCAAGTCTATTAGTAATAAATTGTTAGTACTCCTAAAAACACCCTAAAATTGTTAGAAAACACCTTAAACAGAGAATTTGAATATAAGAATATGCACTAATCAATTCATTTTGTTTAAGTGAACTTTTATTTAGCAAGTAAATATTCACATGTTAAAACATAAAAAAACTAATTAAACTAAGATTGTATTGTAAATAGAAATTAAAATAATTAAATAAATAAAATTTTTATTTTGCGGGTTATGCAGGTTGAACCGCCCTGCCCCGTCCATAGCCCGCGCGGGATGCGGATTATGCAGGGCGGGCTTAAACGGGCCAACAGATTGAAATACCCAACCCGCCTCATGTTTTTCTCAGCGAGTTGGCGGGCCGACCCGCATAGCTCATCCCGCTTTGTCATCCCTAATTAACATTTAATGTGAATGGTTTAACTTAAATTTGTATGAACATAATAATTTAATTCGAATATATTGAAATAACTATTCATAAAAAAATAAAATTTTTAAAGATTAATTAGGACAATACTAAAATTTAAGTTGTCTATTTAAAAAGTAGTAAAATTTAAAGATTAATTACAACAAAATTAAAGTCCAATGTGTCTATTTGTATTGAGGTAAAATTTAAAGATCAATTAAAACAAAATTAAAGTTTAAAATGTCTATTTACAAAAGAGTAAAATATAGGGGGGTTAAGTATTCTTTTTCATTCTTCTCAATTATCACTTCTATTTTTTTTTTCTCATATGTTTCTTTAATTTTTTTTAAAGTAAATAATATTATATTAAATAAAAATATAATGATGAACATAAAAGAGTATAAAATCATAAAAATATTTTTACCAATACGACAAAACCATTGAAGAAATTCAATTTAATCTTTAAAATTGCATAAAAAGAAATTTCTAAAAAATACTAATGAAAATGGTCAAATGAATAATCAATTTTACATGTATCCTTTTCATTTTATTTATGTAATATTGTATTAAAAATTTAGTTTATTCATTAATATCAACCTAATATAAATTTATAACTTTTATATATAATCATCACTTTTACACATTTGTATCTTTTTTTTTCTCTATGTAACTTGAAAGGCAATAAGGCGGGCAACCCGGTTGGTCCATGACCTGCTACCAAAAAGTGCGAGACGAACTTAGATATTTTAGTTTGTTAGTTCTTATAAGTCTAACTCACATAGTTTGTAGTAAGCAAAGGTTGGTTTGTCCCACCTCGTAGTTAACACTTTATATTTTAATTTTTATTATTATGTATAATTGTGTGTATTAAATATAACTAAATATTTTTATTCATTATTTTATCAATATCATATATTTACAAGTATAAATTAAAATTTTATTTTATGGTTTAACTAAATATATTTTCTCATATTATGTTTCATTGACTATTTGTAATAGATAGATAATAAATAATCAGGTTTTACATTCTATTTTGTAATCGTTATACTTGTATTCAATCTTTGGTTTTATATTATACTTAAATTTGAGATTAAAAAATTATAAAAGACTTTTTAGATTTTTTTTAATTTTTATTTAAATTTTATGTGAGCCAACCTCCAAATGCACAAATTCGCAAACTCGCAGCTATGCAGGGTGGGTCAATCTTTGTAGCCCTCGATTCTTATGTGGGTCGGTCCATCCTTGCCTATTTTTTATGAGCCAAATGCGGAATAGGCAAAAATAGAACAGATTGTCCCACTTTGTCACCTTAATAATAATTAACATTTTCTTAGAAATTAAAAATGACAAATTTAAGGCAAAATTAGTCTTTTTGTGCCAATTTTTGGTGGATTTTTACAATATGTTTCCACTATTACTTTTTTTTTTTCACTGTAGTTCTAATTTTGGTTAAAATCAATCCATATGATTCTTTTCGTTAAATTGGTGTGGATGGCGTTAAGAGAGTGATAATGTGACACATGATAGAACACGTGTTAGATGCACAAAACATGTGTCAGATGCATAGGACATGTCTCAAAATATTATCTCCTCTTTTTCTTTCTCTGACACGTGTTCTTGTGCATATGACATGTGTCATGTTATCATTCTTCTAACACAATCTACACCAATTTAACGGAAGAGACCACATTGATTGATTTTAATCAAAATTGGAATTGAAAAAAAATGATAGTGAATAATAAATTTAACAGTAAAGTGATTGTGAGAGAGAGATTTTGGATGGAATATTTTGTGCTATTGAATGGAAAGAATTATGTTATTAAATAGCCCATACACCGTAAAACAAAATAGAAAATATGATAAATAAGGAGTTACTACTAGTAGACTTCTAACTAAATGGAGCTATTCTAAAGTAAAAGAATCCCTAATAAAATGGGATTTTATTTGACTAATCCCTAACAATTCCTCCCTTAAACTAAATTCTTTAATACAAAGAAGTTAATTTACATTGTTCTTTGCACAGACTCCAAGCATTGCATGCAACTTCAAAAAGACATCTAGCCTGAGAGTCTTTGTCATCACATCAGCAATCTGCTCTGAAGTGTTATAGTAAACCAATTCTATCACTCCTGCCTGTACAAGCTCTCGAAGAAACTGAAAATGAACATCTATATGCTTGCTACGTCCATGCATTACTGGGTTTCTTGATAGTTTGATAGTTAACCTGTTATTGTACTAAATAGTTATGGACTCTTGCTCAGTTTGATCAAGTGTCACGAGCAACCTCTTTAGCCAAATAGATTGACAGGAACATGATGTCGCTGTAATGATACAATTGGTTATTTCTTAGAACACCATGATACAACTCAAGATCCAAAAAGGAAGACATTTCCAGTTGTACTTTTTCGATCATCCACATCCCCAACATAGTCACTATCAGTATATGTTATGAGTTTATCACTTCCTCCCTTCTTGTAGAAAATTCCAAACTTAGTAGTTCCTTGTATGTACCACAGTACCCTCTTTGCTATTTGTAAATGGAGTTGAGTGTGATTCTCCATATACCTACCCAAAAGACTTACAACAAACATCAAATATGGACGAGTCGAAGTGAGATACATAAGACAACCCACCATTTGCATGAAGCCTGTTTTGTCCACCTGTTGTCCTCTTTCATCTTTACAAATCTTAAAACCATGAACTATTGGAGTTTCGATTGAGTTGCTCTGATTCATCCCAAAATTTTGCAACATCTCCTCAGCATACTTCATGTGATAGAGAAAGATTCCTCCCAATGTATACAAGACTTTAAAACCCAAAAAATACTTCATTTTACCAAGATCAGTCATGTCAAACTCAAACATCATTGAGTTCTTAAGCTCAATAAACATCAACTCGTCATTGCCTGTAAACAGAAGATCATCAACATATAAGCTTACGATGAACATGTTGCCCCTTTTGTTTTGTTTAACAAAAAGAGTATGCTCATATTCACATTTTTTGAAACCTTCCTTAACAACATAAGCTTCAATGTGGTTGTAGCAAGAACATAGAGTCTGTTTAAGCCCATAAAGAGCTTTTTTGTTTTTTTTTTTAATTTGTACACTTTTTCTTCTTTCCCTTTTTACACATAACCACAAGGTTGCTCAACAAAGACATCTTCAACTAATTCTCCATGTAAAATGGAAGACTTCACATCTAGTTTATGTATAGCCCACCTTTTTTGTGCTGTAAATGCAATTACCTACCGCATAGTCTCCATACGAGCTACCGGAGCAAAAACTTCTGTGTAATCTACACCGTATTGCTGAAAGCATATCCTTTCACTACCAGCCTAGTCTTAAACTTGTCAACTTCTCCCTTTTCATTGAGTTTAGTCTTGTAAACCCACTTTACTCCAACTACTTTGGCTCCCTTTGGCCAATCAATTAATTTCCATTTCAGAATCACCTCAATCTTAGCATCCATGGCATTTCTCCATTTTTCAGTCTTTACAACTTCTTCAAAATTGAGTGGGTCAGCACCAACAATATACAAGGCAAAGAATGATGAGTAAAATACAACCTCTTTATCAGACAACCCTTCACTGAACACATAGTCTCTTAGCCAAGCTGATTACTTTCTACTTCTCCCTTCCACAAGACCTTCAAAAGTTTCTTGATTAGTGGCAATAGACTCCACCAGTTGTGCATTAGCAACATTTTCTTCTACAGGAGATTCTTCTAAAAACAACCTTGTAATCATCTTCCCATTCTAGCTCACATATAGCAATTGACTCATGTTGTTTGTCTCATTCCCATTCTTCATTTTCTTCAAAAACAAGATTTCTGCTTACTATAATCCTTTGTGAAATAGGTTCATAAAGCCCATATGCCTTTGATTCATCACTAATGCCAAGTAAAACACACTTCAAGCTTTTCTCATCTAGTTTAGATCTCAAATTATCAAGTACGTGAACATAAGAAACACAATCGAAGGCTCTGAAATGTTGAATTGATGGCTTGATTTTGCTCCAGGCTTCTTCAGGTGTTTTGTCATTCACTGCTAGCGTTGGATTGTGGTTTAACACGTGCACAACCCAATTTTCTATTTCTGGCCAGAAGGTTTTTGGTACTTTCTTGTCAGATAGCATGCTGCAAACCAAATTCATGATTGTTCGATTCTTCCGTTCTGCAACACCATTTTGTTGCGGTGAATATGCAAATGTCAATTGTCTTTGTACTCCATACGCATGGTAGAAGTTGTTGAATTATCAAGATGTAAACTCTTCACTTTAAATGACATATTTGTTGCTTTCTCAACATGTAACTTAAGCTTTTGAAAATAGTAAAAGCCACTGATTTTTTTGCCAAAAATAAACCCAAATTTTTCGGCTGAAATCATTAACAAAAGTAAGCAAATACATTTTCTTGCTATTTGAGGTTGACTTAATTAGTCTGCAATTGTCTGCGTGACCAAGTTGAAGAATCTGTGAAGCTCTCCAAGAACTTCTCACGGAAAATGAATCTCAATCTTGTTTCCCAACCAGACAATCTTTGCATAGCTTAGAGGGCAGCTTAAGCAATGGTTTCCACCATTCCTTTTTTTTTTTGCAGAGTTTGTAAGCCTTTAAAACTTAAGTGCCCAAACTTGCAATGCCACAACTGCATTGCATCTTCTGTAAGTGTGTTAAAACTAGTGGGTGTTATAGGCAAAGAGATGGCATGCAAGATAAACATCTGATTCGATGACATATTAGACTTCATAATCAAACCTTTATCTGGATGATATATTTTGCATTGTCCTTGCTGAAATAAAATGCTCAACCCCTTCTCTTGCAATTGTCCCAGACTCAACAAATTGTTCTTCAATTTTGGAACATAAAAAACTCTTGGGATAATATTAACAACTTCGTTTACATCAAGTCTAATGTTGCCTTTCCTATTAACCACCATGTTGAAATTATTTCTCAGCTTCACTGAATTTGAGAAGTTCTCATCAAGCTTAAAAAAATATTCCTTTTTTTTTCGCACATATGATTACTGCACCCAGAGTCAAGAAACCAGACACCTGTTTTTTATTGCTCCTTTGGTTCAATGTAAGCCATCAACAACATGTGTTCTTCTTCACTCTTTGCCTGACTTTCTATAAAATTTGCCACCCCTTTCTTACATTCCCACTAAAAATGCCCAAGCTTGTGACAATTATAGCATTCCACTACTGCTTTATCAACACTTTGCCTGCTTCTTTCGTGACCTCTACCTCCAAAATTTCCACGCCTTCTTCCTCGTCCAGTAGGACCAACATATTGGCTTCCTTGAGTCACTTTCAGAGCATGTTCTTCATGGACAATATTACTCATGTATTGTTCATGCACAAGCAAACTGCTTTGTAGCTCATCAATCGACAATATACTTTGTATCTTTGGATTATTCAATTAAACACAGAACATAATTGAATTTTGGTGTCATTGACCTTAAAATCTTTTCTACCACAACAACTTCTTTCAAATCTTCACCATTGGCTTTCATCTTATTACTGATGACAAAAACACAAGTAAGGTACTTATTCACTTATTCCCCTTCCTTCATGTGAGCAGTTTCAAACTCCTTTCGCAAAGCCTGGAAATGAGCACACTTTACTTGAGTTGTTCCTTCATATTTATGTTTCATAGAATCCCAAATACTCTTTGATATATCTTTATTGATTATAGTTTCCAAAATTGAACGATCTAAAGCTTGAAACAAATAGTTCTTAACTTTAAGATCCTTCAATTTATGCTCTTCATAAGTTTTCTTTTGTGCCTCAGACAAAGGGACACCTTCTGCTGCTGCAGAAACTTTATTTTCCACCACAACCCAATACTCCTTTGATCAAAGAAAATTCTTCATAAGCATCGCCCAATAGCTACAGTAACTATCAAATCTTGGCCTTGTTTTGTTGAACAAAAACACCCTTTGTAACCATTGTCTTTGTCTAAATTCGAGAAAAGTGTCTGTAACCTTTGTCTTTGTCTAAATTTGAGAAGAGTGTTGCTTTTACAAAACCACTTGTGAGACTCTAATTCCAAATGATAAATTTAACAGTAAAGTGATTATGTTTATATGTGAGAGAAAGATTTTGAAAAAAATATTATGGGTTATTGAATAGAAATGATCATATTATTAAATAGTTCTTATATCACAAAACAAAATATAAAATACGATAAATAAAAAATTATTATTAATAAATTTCTAACTAGATGAAATTATTATAAAGTAAAAGAATCCTTAATAAAAGAAAATTTTATTTAACTAATTTCTAAGTAAAAATATATTACAAAAATTAAAGAAAATTAAGATAGAAAAATTTATTTTACCTAAATTTAAACAAAGTAAGAAATATCTTTTAAAATTATAAAATAAAAAAAATCATCATCTTCGTAAGCATAAGTCCTTGACTCTATTTTCCAAATTCAAGTTCGTAAAAAGGATGGCGCTAAGCCAAACCATTTTTTTTTCTTTTCATATTGCGCGAAAATTTTCACTCGGTTTTCATTTTAACCAAAAAAAAATCGCTGACGGCGCGCGAAACTTTTTTATTGCCACGTGGCGCTGCATTGTAGTTTGAGTTGAAAAAACAAAAACATGTTTTATGTTTCTGAATCTATGTTTAGTTTTGTTTTGAGGTTTAGCGCCACTGCGAAACATCATAAAATTTGAGCATTTGAGAACGAAAAGTTGAAAAACGAAGAACAATGAAACTGTGAATTGTTTTTGCATTTTCATTCTCCCTCCATTTTGAAACAAACAACAATGTTTAAATATCTCCTTTCACCACCACTTTCTCATCATCCATCTCCCTCTCTTCCCTTCTTCTCAGAAGCTGAACGTGCTAACAATGGAGGCCACTGTCTCACACGATCAGAGCAACAAAGAGAATGTCCCTCCAATTAGCACTGTTTCCCAAAAGAAGAAAAACCCAATTCCTCCCATGGCTCCTTCTTTTAAGAAGAGGAACTCTAAGAGGAAGATGAAGAGGGTCCCACTTGCTGATATAACCCATCTCTTCAATAACTCTGCTCAGCAACAAACTCAACAAATTGGGCTTTCTGCTTCTTCTGCTCCTCCTCCTCCTTCTGATTCGGTTCTACTTCCACCCAATTCTCGAAGGAAAACAGTGTTTCTGCTTCGTGGTTCCAAATCGCTCATATTAGGGTTCAGATAAATTTATTGTTTTTTCCCCTTTTGCTGCAATTGGAATGAAATACAATGTTCATAAACTGCAGATTTATGCTATTGATCTTCATTGATTATAGTTTACACAATTGTAACCAAACAATTCAATTTTTGAAACTACAGAGATTGGAAAGGCAATGAGTAAAATTATGTTGCTTATTCGCTTCATTATGCTTGTTTCCTTTTGCTACATGTTACTCTTAACATTTATCATTCTAACATGTTTGTCTATTTCTCATCGTGGTGAGTGTTTTCTGATAATATTTTTTTATCAATAAATTTAATCCCTCTTAGCATTTGTGATTTTAACATGTTGCTCTGTTCTGATTGTAATTTTCTTATGAATAAATTAGATGGCAATTGAGTACAAGAGTCTAGTTATTTATCGAAGGGGATTTTTGTTTTACAAAAATTGTGATTAAAACTGTTAGAAATTGTCGTGTTTTTCATATATATTATTTTTTTGTATTAGAAAAGGCAGAGGTTTTAGCAAATTTATTTTTATTGAAATCATACCTGTTGGAATGACTTTGGATTAAATTGATTGGATTTCTTAGAATTATTGACTTGTTTTAACAAAATAGACTTTAGAATTGGACTCAAAATTTTAAATAGATAGATAAGAAAATTATTAATGTAGTGTTTCTTTCTAACAATAGAAACGTAAAGAAAAAAAGTTACGATAGAAAGTGAAAAAAATGATGCACATAAATATTAAAAGTACGAAAAACGAAAACAAATTTATGTATAAATTTTTTCTTTCAAAGAGATTTATCGATTATATTTTCAAACATAATTGATTATACGATTTTCTTTTAACTAAATAAAACATACTATATTAAAAAATTATTATTATTATTATTTAATTAATTATTATTTATTTTATAAATATTTATCTTTAAAATAATAGAATAAATAAATAAAATTAAATATATGATAAATTATAATTTAAATAAAATAAAAAAAAATTACAATTTTAAAAATTGATTATATTAATTATAATATATATCCAAATGGTATAATCGTATATCATATAATCGATTATCGATATATTAATCGATTACATATTATTATGACATGTAAAAAAATCATATTATAATATAACTAATTTTAATATATTATATAATAAAATAAAATAAATTATAAAATAATATTTAAAAGTTATTTTAAATAAAAATTTAATAATAAAAATTTAATAATAAAAATAAATTTAAATGGTAATAAATAATATTATTAATATAAATAAATTTATATAATAATATTAAAATTAATAAATTTACATAATAATATTAATAATAAAATAAAAAATTATTAATAATAATATTAAATAAAAATTATTAATAATAAATTATTTAATAATAATAAATTAAAATATTATTAAATAAATTAAAATTTAAAAGTAATAAAAATATTTTGTAATATAGTTAATTATATTTATATTATATAATAAATGATTAAAAATTTATATAATGATTATAAATATTAAAATAAATAACAATAATAATATAAATAAATTTTTATAATATTGATAATAAAATAAAAAATTAGTAATAATAATAATAATAATAAGTAAATAATTATATTATAACATTTTTAATTAAAAAATAATTTTTATTTATTATATCAATCAAATCATTTACAAACTTTTATAATCTTTCTCTTTTTCTTTAAAGAAACAACATTACATTTAACTCTCTTTCCCTTCAAATCCATCATCTTCCACTCCCTCAAATCTATCCATTAAAAAGAGCAAAGGCTAAAAAAAATAATTTATATTCATATTTTATTCATTAAGCATAATCAGGCTATCAAAGAGATAACTTTAAAATCATAAAAATAATAAGTATCATATCATACAAAATATTTTTAAATTCTTGAAGTTCTTTAGAAATAGATTTATCATCCATTCTTTGTAACTCAATATTTTTTGACAAGCATATTTAGATAAGATTTTTATATCTATATTTCAATTCAAGTATTTTTTGTAATTCAACAGTAATTTTAGTATAATAAAATATTTTATAAATATTATTAGTCAAAACAATTAAAATATATCTATAATATAAAATATTTTTATGAAAAACATCATGTTTAAAGATATAAGATGTCGAACCATCACTAAATACAATAAATAAAGATCAATGCTTTAGATATTAAAAAAATAAACATATTTCAGTAAGTCAAAATTTTATTTATTATTTTCTGTGGAAAAAAATTTCAATCATAAAAGTAACTTAAAATATTCATGACAAACATATAATAAAATAATATCTTTAAATTTTAAAATAAAAAAATAATGAAAAAAAGTTTTCTCTTTAAAAATATTAAACAAAAGTCAGACACGAGTTAATTATTTATTGATTAATTTAAACTTTATAATGAGAAAATTAAATCACAATTAAGATTTCAGCACAAGATCTCAAATTTTTTGTTCATATTTATTTCCATCCCCGTTAAGATACTCATTTTGGCGATCGCCGCGGAACACATATATCATAATTGTTGCACCACAACTCATGACAGTGGCATAACCCAAAACATAGCCAAGGGTAATCTTAAAAGTATACCACGATAGATTTCTAAAAATTACTGAATGAGTTAATGGCTTTTTGAAATAGGACTTATAACGAAAAAAAGTCCTATTTTAAAATGTAATTTTATTTTTTTAACTTTTAAAATAATACTGAAATCGTGTTTCAAAATATGATTTCACTTTTTAAATAAATATTTAACTCTCACTTCCAAAAGCTAACTTGATTTTTTAAAGTTTGAGTTCTATTTTAAAATTTTACTTTTATTACTTTCAAAATATTAAAAAATAAACTCATATTTAAAAGAATTATTAGTTTAAAAAATGTTTTTATCAGTTTAAAAAAAATACCTTAAAAAATATATAATTTTAAAAGTCATTTTATTAAAGACAATTATATCAGAAGATGTGTTTTAAAATATAATTTTTTTGCATACATTTTTTTAAAATGTATTCATTTTTTATTTTTTTATAGATAACTTTTTTTTACCCACGAATTACTTTAATAATTTTTCTTTTCAAAATTTTAAAAAATAAATCCTATTTTATATTTTTTTTTCAATATTAGTAATATTTTGCAGAACTCTTTCTATTCTACTTTTTTTTATTTATAAATTTAGTTTTGTAATCATATCTTCTTCTAGTAAGCTTATGATTTCTTTTTTCTTTCTTTCACATTCATATTGTGAATCCTCTTATTTCTTTTTGTTATGGTCATTTTTTTCTCTTTTTCTCTTCCATCTTCTTTATCAACCTTATGATGATAATACCGAAGACCTAAGTTTCTTTGAAGATAAATCCTTCACATGTCACCATCGCTCCACTCATGATGTTATTTAAAATGACTTTAAGGACAACTTTGAGGCCCATAAACAATTTTTGGTTGAGAGAATTTTTGTTGCACTTGATTGTTGTGCTATAGAGTACTATTAGTTGTAAACATATATTCCATGCATTGAAAAAACTATTTAAGATCACAATAATAGAAAGTTGATTTGTTGTATAACGGTCTTTATGGGAATGTGTGAGCTAACATGAAACTAAAGTTCACACAATGTAATATAAAATAAATTTACAAATTCAATGTTAAATAAAACAAACTAAATTTACTCATTCAGCAAAGAAAACACTATTTGCAGAGTTGACAAAGGTAAATTTTAGACAAGAGACTTTGGTAAGACAAAAATCAAGAAGTAAATGACTTAAGGAAGGAAACTTGAATACAACTTACTTTCATTGAACACTAGAGTAGAGAACAATGAAAAACACAATCCAAAGGGTGAAAGTGCAAGGCTAATGTGTGAGAAACCTACGAAGGTAAAAGAGAAGATCAAATCCTACTTTAAAAATAGTTTGAGTGAAACATCAGTAGTAAAATTAAGACTTGATAACATTGAGCTTAACATTATAACACCACAGGATAACATGATGTTAGTAAGCAAATTGACAGAGGAGAAGATCTAGGAAGTGGTTTGGGATTTTGAAAGTATCAAGAGTCGAGGTCTAATGGATTTAATTTCAGTTTCATAAAATTTTCCGAGGAAACCATCAAAAGGGATGTAATAAATGCAATTGAAGAATTTCATTATAAAGAGAAGTGGCCTAGAGGAACAAACACATCGTTTGTAACCCTTATTCCTAAGACTACTAATAGAATAAGCCTGAATGAATACAGAATAATATCTCTAGTTGGTTTCATATACAAAATCATTGCAAAGGTGTCATCAAGAAAGCCAAAGAAAGTGTTACATGGGATCATTGATAACAAACAATATACATTCATTGAGGGAAGAGGGTTGTTAAATAGTGTGTTAGTTGCGAATGAGACAATGGATTAGGCAACAAGGAGAAACAAAATGTTATTCTAAAAGTGGATTATGAGAAAGTGTATGATTCAGTTAAATGGGACATCATGTATTATATGTTGGCAATACTAGGTTTCTATGATGATTGGATAAAGTGGATGAAGGGATGTATGGAATCCTCAACAATCTCAATTCTTATCAATGGTAGCTTGAGTGAGGAGTTCCAACCATCAAGAGGACTAAGACAAAGCAATCCTTTAGTCCCTTTTTTGTTTCTAGTTTTAGTTGAAAGGTTAGCTTAGACATGTTTTCGAAAGGAGATTATTAGCAGGAATGAAAGTGGAGGGTGAAAGAGGTATAGGTCAGTATATTATAATACGGGTATGACACATTGTTCTTCTGTCAAGATTCAATTCAAAACATCATGATGCTAAAGGAAATTCTAAGATGGTTTGCGTTAGTCTTTAGCCTTAAGGTTCAATTTTCACAAGAGTAAGATAGAAGGTCTCGGGTAGAAATCAGAGATACTGAAAAATATGCGCCAGACCCCAAAGCTCCAGGGAGCTATTTGTTCTTGTCGGCTCAAGTGTTGCTGTGTCTAAATTTTGGTTTTGGCGCCCAACACATTCGGCTTTGTGTCTAGCAATGGCTTATTGTTTTCTTTCATCTTCTTTAATTTGTCCTCATATTTCCAAGCATATAAAGACATATTTTGTTGTGAAATTCTTCATTTTATTATGATGATAACTTGACTTGGTGTTGTGCTATGTTGTTTTAGAATTCCTTCCTCCCCTCCCAATAGGTCTTTGGCTGCACTTACCAAGCATTGCTCATGAGTTTCACATATCTTTAGTTGAGGCGTATGATGTATGTTTAGCCTAGGGTCCAGGCCTTGTTTGCTAGAGGGGGTGGGCATGATGAAAATGAGATTGGAGCTACCTGATGAGGAAGCAAAAGAAGGAGAGAACTACACACCATGATGAGAAATTGATGGAGATTCTCACTTTCTTTTGTAGGACTTTGTTTTATTTTTTGTGAAAATAGTCCTAATTTTATATTTTTATCTTTACTTTCTAGCTCTTAAATTCTAGTTTTTACAATTAAATAGATTGTAGCTAAAATTGTATGACTTGGCTAGCTTGACAAATATGATGCAATTGGTTTCATGATTGTAAGTGAGTTGTGCATGTCATTGATGATTTTCATTTTGTGCTTGCTTACAATTGAAAGTCGTAAATTGCATGGAGATGAGGTTCATTTTGCTGAGATTGATGTTGTGGTTGCTCTCATGTTCTTGTGGTGAGAATGCATTCATTTGTGTTGATCACGATTGATGATTGTCGCAAACTGTTTGACAACTTTTGGAAAACCAAACAAGTTCAAATATGTGAGTTGTTGTGCTTTAGAGTTTATATTGTTGAGTGCTACCACTTTTAACTTATAATTGACTTTCCTTGAGTTTCAATGCTACTTACATGTTTGCATATGATCAAGGCTCTTTTGTTTTTCTTCTATTTTACATTATCGTTTGAGCCAAATAGCCAACCTTGTTCTTCAAGAATAAAACCTTTATGCACCTTTGAGCCTTAAAAAAAATTTCCTTCATCCTTCAAACCTTAAGTCATATTAAAAAACAATCGATCACCTCACTTTAAGTTGAGATAGCAAGCATTTCATGGTCATTAGTGTGATTCAAGTTTGGGGGAAATTATCAAAATTGATGCACAAGGGAGCATAGAGAAAAATTCAAACAAGATTGTGGTTCATGTTGCACAACAATGTAAAGTAGTACTTTTCTTTTAAAAAAAAGAGAAAAAAGAGAGAATAAAAAAGAAGAAAAAAATATAATAATAATTTGGGTATAATGACATTTAGTTTCATTCTAGTTTTTAGATAAAAGAGACTATAATATTAAGTTCATGAATTGGTGTAATTGTTCTCTTTGGTCAAAGTCTTTGCAACCTAAAAAAGCAAGGTGTTCTTCTTAGTCTAGCCACAATATAACCCATAAAAGTCTATGTGATGTTTGCATGTTTGTAAAAAGATTTGACTCTCTTGAAACAAAAGCAAAGTTAAATTGTGTGTGAAATTAGTGGTGGAAGAGAGACAAACACATACCCTTATTCACTAATGTGCTTGAGTGAAACACTTATTCCAGTGATGATGATTCCTTTAGTTGATCAATGAATATGGTCAGTTGTGATTATTAGTCTCTCATAAAACTTTTGTCTTCATTCTTATTATTTTTACATTGTGGGCACCATAATTGAGGCTTGACAGGGAAACACATCTTCTCCACATAAAGATTTTGAACCAAAGCATACATGAATGACATCTGAAATGAATATGTGAACTTGCTTCTTAGTTGTGGTGCCTCTGTTGATTAGTTGTCTTTTGTGCCAAGTTACCTTTTGCTTGAGGACAAGCAAAGTCCTAAGTTTGGGGGAGTTGATAATGTTAATTTTTACCATTTCTTTTACTTTTTTCACATTAACAAAATCAACCTCTCTTAAGCTTTTAACTTGCTTAGTTCTCTTTTTGATACTTTTTTTAAGTAATTTGAAATTGGTTACTTTTATCTAATTATACTACTAATCTCCATATTTTTTGTCTAACAGTGGTATAAGAAGCATTTAAGGTTGAAAGAAGCAAGTTTGGAATCCTTGGGATGGTGAAGGAAGACCTTAATGAAAGATTGAAGAAAGTTTCTGGCACTGGGTGCCCCTGAAGTAGGCTCGACGCTACATGGGCAAAGAACTAACCTGTCAACGGGGTCGGGCATCAACCACCTGAAGCTGGGCGCCATTCTCCATAGGTAAGTCGCGCTAAGCGCCACTCTAATGAGGTCAAGTGCCAGGTGGACCGAGAGCACATCTGCACGATTGCGTCAGGCGCCAACTTGTTGACATTACACCCTTGTGTTTATTTATTCATACTCTTCGAGAGAAAGGGGATTATCTTGGGAAAACTCGAGTTGGAACACGTTTTGGAGCAGCAAGGGCTTCCTTGAAGACCACTATCCTTCCTTTGAGTTACTTTTCTCTTCCATTGCTCATCTTTTATTTTTTGTGCTCCTCATGACAATGAAGGGCTAAAACCCATTTTTTTGGGGCTAGATGTATGTATGTCTTTCCATTCAATGTTAGTATTTTTGTTTCTATGTTTAATGCCTGTTGTGGTTTGATAACTCATAGCTTGATATTTGATTCATTAGGTTTTGGAAAATATCTTTTGTAATCTTGGATTAAATCAAAATACCTAATGAAACTTGAATCTAGGAATGAAACTTGATTCATTAATTGTCTTAAACCCTTGTTGTGATTGCAAGTTTGCTTATTAGGGGATCAAGGAATTGACTCTTAATAAGGAAACTTAGGCTCATTCCATTAAGGGATTAGGGTTTTTGTAAATTAGTGGATTGACATTTACATTAAATTGGAGAAAAGTTGAGTGATTATATGTATGAGAGTGAGGTTTGGTGAAGTCTAATCCTAATATTAACATTCAATATCTCTTCATATCGTTGTCACCTTCTAAGTGTTTATTAAAATACCAAAGAGAGTTTTTATTGTTGTTTGCACAGTTTTATTTCTTTAAAACATTAAAACACATTATGGAAATATTATTTGTCTAATTTAGTTATCAATTGCAAATATTGTCGTGTATTGCACAAGTTCTTTGGGAAACAATACTCGAATTTTTTGAATTATTACTTAAATGATTTGCTACACTTGCCAAATAATTAACAATGAACTTGAGCTTAAATGTTGTGAAAAAGCAACAAAACAAGAAAAGTGGATCAAAACAATGAAGAAAATCATTAAAATAATAAAATAAAATAATACTTGAGACTAATAGATTGCTCATAAGAAAGACATCATTGAAATTAAATGAGTTTACCAAAAAAATTCAATCATGATAACTCTATTATATATCATCTATTTTGATAATAAATTAGTTATAATAATAACAAATAATCCAATCTATCATTAAAGAGTAAAACACATAACTATTAAATATGATTTCATCAAATAGACAAAAGACAAATAAGGAAAATCAAATAAACAAAAGACAAATAAGAAAATTCAACTTGAGTATTGTGGAACAAAACATAAGTTATAAACATATTTATCAAGGTATAAGAATCAAATGAGTAATTATGATTTGTTTTTTAAATGACTTAAATTTGCATCAAGTGTTAAATTTAAAACAAATTTTAGGAATTACTTCCTCTGTTTATAAATAAGAGTCTTTTTAGAAAAATAATTTTGTTTCTTTTTATTTTTTGTTTGTAGAGTTTAAGGTTGCATTAATTGTTTTTTACCAATTATACCCTTACTTTTAAAAATATCAATAGCAATTAAAATATTCCTTTTATGAGACTTTAAGTCAGACCTACTGTTTATATCAACCAATTACTTAATAAATACTTTATTATTTCCACCTTTTTATCTACCTTCTCCTTAATCAATAAAATATATTTAAGAAGATCTTAGAGTGAAACTATAAAGGAAATAGAAAGAAAAATTGGTACTTACACATAAAAATGAAGACAAGAGTTAACAATTATATTATAGAGAGAGTTAAAGACTTAACACAAAATATGATATTAACAAAGTAATTGAAGATTCTCTTAAAGTTGAAGAGTGATTCAATATATAGAGTGAAACTAAGAGTGATATCGAATTTTTGTGAAAACAAAAATATTCTTCAAATTTTTTAAATCAAAATTTCTGGTGATGAAAATTTTAAAATTAAAAGTTATAGAGGGAAACTTATTTTGATAGAGTTGAGAAAAAAATGTTTGAGGTACATATAGTGTATTGTTAAGAATTGAAAAATTGTTTTTTAAGTGAAGAGAGAATGAATTGAATATTCTTTGTTACAGATAGAAAGAAAATACATACTCTTTTAAATGATAAGAGTATTATTGAAAAAAAAAATTTATTTTTTGTATGTGTAACAAAACCTTCAACAGTCTTATTTAAAAACAGAGTAAGTATAATAAAAAAATAATCTAAAAAAAAAGAAATTATGCTAGATAATTTTAAAAGTTAAGAAAATTTAAAATTGTTTTGAAAACTATAGGAGTAAATCAAACTTATAAACGGGCAACGCACTTATTATAAGAGATGAAAAATTAATTTAGACTCTTCCCATTATCTATAATCTCTAAAACTACCTTTTACAATATATATTTACTAGATTACAACTCAGAAACTAAATTTATCCATCTCTCCACAATTCTGATATATTACATGACTAATGTAGTAATACTGTATCACATGACACGGGATATTTTGTATGTCATGAATCATATATGTTATTCGAAGTGGTTCTTAGTGTGCACCGAAAGATGTCTCTTGCTAAAAGTGTCTAATTAATTTCATTTTTCTGATTTATTCATGATAACTTTTATTCATTCAGTTGTGGCTCATTTGTTAATTCAACAGGTACAGTAACTGTGGGCGATTTGTCTTAGTTTGGCTACTAACTTGTTACAATGGCAAATGCCAAGTAATAAACAAAACATATCCAAGTTGGAATATGCATTGCATATCAAATTATCCGAAACATGTTGATTAGATTGATACAGTCCAACGTTATCTTCTTGGTCTCAAGTTGTTGTTGGCTCCAATTCTCCTATTCCTATCCAAGTTTCCTCTACAATGAATTAATAGGGATATACGTGCTAACCGTTCTAAGCAGATTAAGACTGATAATTAATCATAGTCAAACAATAACCACATTCCATTAACGCTAAAATTTAAACCAAACATATTTGTTTGACCCGGAAGCTGTCTCAAGCGATGGCAAAATGGAACACTCATTGGCTTTCAGTGATTTTAAAATCATAATGCTGCCCTATTCATGAACCAAATGAAATAACGGCATCAAATAACTCATAGGCGCTAAAGGTGGACACTTCGTATTTTCCACTCTAAGATAATCATATCAATACCTGGCTTCAATTATGCGTTGACTTTCGAAACTTACGTAATATATATCAGCCGCATAAGCTATATGCATAGTGTGACAGACACAAAGATTCCATGTAAGTGCAAAAGATTCAAACTGATAGGTGCAGCTGCCACTTTTATTTGCACCAAGTAAGTGGACAAATTAAGAACATGATTAACATCACATTGCATTTAACATTAATGCTTATGGCACTAAGGTGGTTAATGAAAAGTATTTAACATAAAACTCAGAAGATCACAACCGGCAGCAAAATACAAACTGTGAACCAATCGCCGTCACTTGGTACAGGAAGTGATTGTATGTAGGAGCTAGGCTTAGAGGATCTGATCGATCAGCATTTCTGTTACATCGCTGGCAGCATCAACTAAAGACCAACCACATTTATTTATCCAATGTCTGGTGGTTATTCATTCATGGTTCTACAATATAAAAACAAAGAACAAGAGAGAAAAAAAACTTTATGAGTCAGCAAAAGCCTGTGCGGGATATTCATTATCCGATATCAAATGTTCATTGCTTTGCATGGGCAAGTGGGAATTGAATATTTAGTCAGCCATGCTTTCACATTACAAAAGTTGTGGTAACTTAACGTATACAAATCATCGTATATAGTGATTCAAACTAGTAGTTCTGTCATCTTTCTTCATCATGGTTTCTTCTTCCCATAAATTATAATACGATGATGCAGACATAGTTATTAAAATATTAGTCTGCACTGCCATAACAAAACTCAGCAAAGTCATGATTTCGTCAATGATAATAATATTATCCATTGTGCTAAATATGGCATCACTGCCACCTTTCATTGACTGTAATTCAGATTTCAATCCGATATGACCTCCATGTATATAAGTCATCAACTATAGTAATGCGTGGACATTCAAAACGTCATTTTCTTTTACTAATTCATCAAAGTATAGTTTTAAACTAAGTGGCAAAATTATATATATATACCAACTTATTCTAAAACATTATTTCAAAAGAATAACTTTTAACTCTTTGCATTCTATTTTCTCTTAAAATATAATTAAAAGCAAGCTAGTCACTATAATTATTAAATTAAAAGAGTCACTCTTTTAAAATTAACTTTATAAAATTATATCATCACATATTATATATATATATATATATATATATATATATTAATATTTCAGTTAATTTCTTTTTTAAAAATTCAATCTAATCCATATTTATCTTAAAAAATCAAATGAATATATATATAAATTTAATGGGTTAATTTATTATGATTAATAAAGGGTTGTAATCTATCTATTTTTTTTCATAACTAACTGGATTATTAAAGTATTAAAAATGGTTTATTTGATTTTCTTAAAAGTGTTTCTTCCTTGTTATTGAAAATCCAATTGTTTAGTTTATTTTAAAAATAGTTGGAATATTTGTATTGTAGTTTAGTTTTTCTTTTTTGAAATTAAGTCCAAACTAAAAATAAAAAATTGATCCAAATCAAATTAATTTGATTTGGATAGATTTTATGGTTTTATTTTATAATTTTTATTAATAAATATATTATATTTATACATAGTAACATAATATTATATACTCCATCCATTTCAAATTATAAGGTGTACTTGACAAATTCTCACATACTAAGAAAAACATTTAATTTGTTTAGTTTTTTATAAATCTTCCATCTTTACCCTTATTAATTACTATTAATTAAATTAATTAAAATTAAATCAGAAGTTTTATAAAATGAATTAATTTTTTAATAAAACAGTACATTAATTGAGATTGATTGAGATTAGAATTTCAAAAGTTTTGAATTTATCTCAGAATTATTTTTAAATAATTTAAAATCGGAACTACTAATTTTTTTAATTAAATATTTTAATTAAAATTTTTAATTCACACCAATCTGCAAATGATTATACTAAAATTTCAATCAAAATCGGTAGTTTCCACCAAATTGTAAATGACTATGCTCAAAATTTATTTTAAAATTTCATTCAAAATTTTCAATTCCCACCAAAATGCAAATAGAAATACTGAATTAAAATGACATAAGTGCTGGAACTTCAACTATATTACAACTTCAAAATGTCAGTTGATATAGATTTAAATATTACTCCACCCCATTTAAATAATGAAGATGAATCTAATTCATTTGAATGGGAACAAAAAACGGTTGATAGTCATAAAATGGAAGAGGAAAGAAATGTTGAGTTAAATTAGTACTACTCCTGAAGATGAAGATGATATTAGTAAATGATAATGAAATATGAAGAGTCAGACTAATAAAATATAATTAATTCTTAGTTCCTGATTTTAATTTTTCTTTCTACTATTTAATATTAACACAGATAATCATGTAATTAATAGGGGTATATAAGGAAAAAAAAGAAAAAAAAGTTATTGAAATTCTAAAACGCCTTATATTTTGAAACAACTTTTCTTTCCAAAGTACGCCTTATAATTTGAAATGGAGGGAGTAACTTATAAAATTTATTTATTGTAAATTAAAATCTCCTATATATATTCTTTACAAATATATTAAATATGGTACAAAATTCAAAATGTAAATATAAAAAATAATTTTTATATATTATTATTTTTAATAATATTTTATTTTATTTTAACATTTGTTATATAATATTTACACTATAAAAAAGTTCTTATTATATCTCATTTACATATTTTATTATTCTTCTATCATATTTATAGATATATTATATTTTTCTTTTACGTATATAAGTGAAATAATAAATAATATAATAATATAGTAATTATTTTAATTTTAAAAATTTAAATCAATCATACTGTGCGATTTGAAAAAAAATATCCAAATCAATAAAAAAAATCGATTTCAATAAATGATTGGTTTTCGATTATTTTTTAAGCAATATAATATATATAAAAATCTATTGAGTTCTCTATTGGAGTTTTTCAAATTTAATAAATTAACTTATTTAATTAAATGTGTTATTATATTAATTTCATATAATATATTAAAATTGCATATTTATTTAGTTTTTTTAAATATTAAACTTGTTAACATAAAATTCAAACTTAATCATAAGTTTATGAAATAAAATAAAATAAACTTATACCTACTTATAATATATGTCATTTTCAGAATATAGAATTTTATATATATAGACACACACGAGAGTTACCATGAAAACCATATTGAACCTTAAAAATAAAATTATATCATATACATGTATATAGTTCAACATATTTATATTCATAGTAGTTATTTTAATTCTTAGGTCTTATAAATATATATATATATATATATATATATATATATATATATATATATATATATATATATATTCGTGGATAAAAAAATTAATTAATAGAGTTTATAATTTATTTAAATACATTTTTATCGGTGTATTAACGGAGTAGCCTATTTAGGGAAACATTATACACATATAAACACTTAATGTAAATAAGTGTTTACGTTTATTGATAGGTTACCGTTGAAAGTCTATCTCAAACCTAAACAATCTATAGAATTAACAGTTCAAACTTAGTTCTTAGATTTTTTTTAAATAAGTCAAAATTATTTAATTATAGTCGTATTTAATCTAATTTATTTTTATACCAACAATATTTATGATAATAATATTATAATTGTTAAACCATAGTTTTGAAATATAATTTACCTTTAAATGGATGGATTAAATATCCAAAATATGGTTAATACTAATAGATGAATGGTTTTAATTTGCACCAAAATAAAATAAAAATGGTTTTAATGAAAAGAGTTAATTTTTGTACCCATTTTTAAAGGATCATAAATATATTAATGAACTATTTTTGACGCTTGGATTATAGGGAATCATGAAATTGACACGTTGGAAATCCACTGGCTAATATTGAACAAAGCCTTGAACTGCTTTAAAGTCAAAACTAAAGTTAAATGAGATATGGATGAGTTAAATATTTTAACTGTTTTTAAAAAGGAACATAAATATATTAATGAACTATTCTCTATAGCCTTTAGCGTCCGTAGGATAGTGTCAGGATTTAATTTAATTAATTCAGTCTAAATCCAATTTAATTTTTTAAAATTTATATCCAACGAACTCATCATGTTAATTGAATATGAATTATTTGGATTACCAGTTACTTAGACTGAGTTATTTAAAATTAAATATAAATTATATAATGGTTATTAGCCTTATATATATAACGGTTTGAGGTTTTTTTTAAACTTCTTTAATTAACTCAAGATACATTATATTGGCATTATAAGTAAAGTTATCATGTAATAATTATACTAAATCACAATAATGTCATTTCGGAGGGTTTTTTCCTCTTGTAATAGGAAATTTAATTAATTTCAAACGTTTATAAGTATAAATAATATCATTGTTATAAAATTAATAATGTCTAAGTATCAAAATATCTTTTATAAATATTCACAACTTATTTTACAATCAATATATCAACATATTAGTGAGTGAGGTCACTATCTTCTAATCGTATAGCTTGTTTCACATGGAATGCACTTCAATCAGCGATGCTGTAATATTAAATTAAAGTCAATAATTCCGTTTAAACACATCACTAATATACGTTTTATATGAGAATCAAATCTACCATTGTTGTGAGCTACATAGTAGTTATTAGCCTCACTTATGTTAGTCATTAGATGACTAAATAATTACTAATGAGTAATTGCATTAATATAAATAATATTAATGTATTAAAATAAACATTTTAAATTATGAATATTTTACAGGTAATTTTTATTTAGTTAAATAATTATCGATATTAATATTTTTTTGATGAAAGATATATGTTGAAAGAGTCTATCCATATAAAGAAATTTTTATTACTTTTAATCCAAAATTTTAAAATAATAAATGTTAGGTAAAACAATAACATCTTTACTTCTTGGAGAATAATCATTCTAATAGAGAAATAAGATAAATACAATAAAAATAACCAACACAAGAATATAATGTGAAAACTTCAAAATTAGAGAAAAACCACGACGTTGTCTAAAGACAACCAGAGAATAACACTACGTGCAAATTTTTACAATACATAGACTAATCTCTCATACCCTTGACTCCAATACATCCGTACTCTCCAAAGCAAGTAATTAAACCAAACATCACAACACTCTACTATAAGAGTATAAGAAAAGTCAAATACAAGTTTAAAGTGTTTTTGATTGGGGTGTCTAGATACCATAGACTCAAGTTCATTATATAGCTTTTGTCATCCACTCTTTTAAATATTCAAGATGATGTGAGACTTTCAAGATGTATTATTTTCATCAACCTCAACAATAAATTTATAAATTTATTTGTATTCCATACAAATTTCTTTTTCATTCTTCAACGAAAAACTCAAACCCATGCTTAGATTTTCAATAAATATCAACAAGTGAAATTTAACCATGAACAACATTCTTAAAACAAGTTAGGACATGACATTTTTGTGGTTGTGGAACCATTATGGTTTCATTTATTATGCCTTCTTTTTATCTTACCAAACAAATTATTGCAAAATATATTTTCTCCAAGAATACTCCAAATTTTCAGTACTTTTGACCTAACGTATCTTGAAGTTGTTTATAGGTGAGAATGGAATTGCCCCATTGAAAATTTCCATCAAAATAAGACCTACTCTTTTTCGGTTCGCCGCATTTGTTTCGATGAGCTTCACGTTGTGCTGCTTTCGCCCTCTCACAATCAGATAACGACACTATAGGCAATTGTAAAGAGAAAAACTATATGATTAATAAAAAATAAAAATTATGTGTAATAGGTAGACAATAAATTGTGAAACTATAGATGACGTTGGTTAATGTAAATTTTTGGTTGGAGGCTATGACTTTAGAGTTTTATTTATGATGTACATGTTTTAATTTAAGAAACTGTGAATGTTTATTGAGAAGAGTAGGAATTGAGAAAAAAGAGTTTGTGAATGGCCTTTGGAAGCTCTATAAGGAAAAAGTTTGGTCGGAATATGTAACCTTATAGACTTTGAAAGGTCTTATAGTGCCAGTTCTCTCAAAGTGGACACCTCAAATCTAAATTTATATAGCAGTTAGATGTTTTTATGCATTTATTTTCAAAAGACATTCATGTCAGAACCCTAAGTAATACAAGACAAATTTTAATGAATATATATTCTATCAATACGTCATTTTATTCCAATGCTTTTTCGTGTTTGTGCGTCACATGTTAACGTTTACACATATATTTTTTTTTAACATGTGTCGAGCTCAGTCTTCACTCTTAGTATTACACGAAATTTTAAAGACTATAATTAATTCATTATTATAATAATTAAATTAAAATTATTAATATTTAAAATAATTTTTATTATAATAAAATTATAATCAATTTTTATATAATAATGAATAAATTAATTTTTAACATTAGCTACCAATTTTTTAATTATTTATTAAATTAAATTTTAAATTAGTTTTTAATTTAATTAGTAATTAATTTTATCATTTTATATAAAATAATTCTTTTTATCGTAACTATAAACTTATATTATATAATAAAATAAAACTTATTTTCATATATTTAAGAAATCAATAAAAAAAATATATAAATTATTATTAATATTCACTATTAAGATAGATAAAATTATTGAATATCCATAAACAAATTTAGGATATAAGAAAAATGAAATTTTATTTTATAACTATCTATTATTCCCACTTACATTATTAATATTCTAACCTTAAATTTATTGAGATGATATCAATATAAAAAATTATGGTATTCAAGCTATTATTTACTTCAAAAATTTTAAAATTACTTTATAATTTTATACTTAAAATTCACTTTTTAAAATTAAGCAAAAATCATATAAATTATCCTTAGTTTAGACTTTTAAATAGCATAAAAGCATTATAGAACAATAAAGAACATCTTTTGCCCATTCCAAAAGCAAAAAATGAACCTGTGGTAAAGGTTCTGAATGATCACCATCTTATTCTTCTTGCTTGGTGGTTTGAAGTGAAAGAAACTAGATAAAGCATGTAATTTCTTGACAATGAACTTAAATGAAAGAGAAACACAAATATTATATTTAAATTGAGCTTTGATTTAAATATGAAAAAGGGGAATGGAGTGTACATGCTATATAAACATGTCAAGATATACTGATTTGGAATGCATTAAGGTAGCTTGAAGCCTTTGGGAAAATGGCTAACTCAAAGCAAGTACTGCTATGCCTAATTCTGCTATTTCTTCTATTTGCAAAGTTCCAGAGTCGTTCACTTGAGGCATTCATGGAGAAGAAAAAGAAGAACACGAAGAACACCCCACTCGCAGGTTTCTCCCAAGAACTGATTCAAGAATCACAACTTATCAAGGCAAGTTTTTCAACAACATGGCGTTTTACTACTGTCTCCAAAAGACTTAGCCCCGGAGGACCTGACCCCAAACACCATTGACTCATTTTGTTTTTTCTTTCGTTTGAACATGTTGCTACTTTTTGTACAATGAGTCAACTTTAATTTTACTCTTTATAATTGTTTTCTGTGTTACTCTTTTTTAAATTAAAAAACTATCACTTTTCATCTCTATTAATATCATTTTAATTAACCATTTATGGGTTCAATAAAATATTAAACACTCATTCTAACTAATATACTATAGTATAATGTGTTACTCAAAAATTCTCAAGATCCCTTTAAAAATAATACTTTAAAATTTTAGCAAAATAAAAAATATTTTTATACAAATTAAAATCAAAACTCGCTAATCTTATAAGGAATAAAAGTATATTTATGTTTTTTTTTCCTTTTTAAGGTTGCACTATTGACACATTACTGTTGGCCATTGGGATGTAAATTACTAAGAATCAACATATTATAGTTATTCTGACATTAATTATTATAAAATGGTGTGAATAGTATAAACGTTAAATAGATCGACCAAAATATTATTCTGTGTATATTCATTTGTGATTAACTTATACTATATATGCATGTGTAATATAATGAGTATAAACATTATTAATAATACACTTTTGTTATTGATATTGTTTACACGTTGATTAATCATAAAAGTAATGTGCACAAAATATTATATATGTCTCTATCATTTTTTTTAAACATGTTTCTCAAGAATTTTGAGAAGAATCTATATAAAATAGTGTGGTAGACGTTGAGGAGTTATGATGTGGTTATTGGTATTTATAGGTGGTTACAAAATTAAAATGTTAAAATACCTTTGTATTAATAGAAATAATTGAATATTTTTATTTTAAATTTATCTCTCATCTTTTCCGTTATAGTACTTTTAAGAGCGTTTACAATATAAAGATATTATGAGAAACTCACATAATTTTGCTTTAAATATAATGTTACATTATTTTTCAAGTAATTCATATTGTATTTTTATAAATTTGCTTTAGTGGAGAAATTTTATAAAATATATTTTTATATTTTTTATTTATATTTTAATTTCTTACAACTTAAAAAAGTATTTAATTATTAAAATAATATATTATTATTAAGACCCAAATTCTAACATAAAATATAGTTATTAAGAAATTATAAGATCTTATATCTAAATTTAAGATATTTATTAAAAACTAATGGTTTATCAGTCTTTCTACTAGTACAAGGTTAAATATGTTATTTAATATTTTAATTATTTGTTAAACAAATTTAAATGTAAATAATCTTTTATAAATTTTCATGATAGATAAAAATGTATTTAAAAAATAAAAAAAAAAGGAACAAAATTAGAAGACATAAATGATGAAATGAAATATTATAGAAAAAAATTAAAAAAAAAATTCTAACACTTTATCAAAAAATATAAAAAATATTTATCTAAAATTGGACTCGTGAAAAAAAAAATCTAAATAAATAATTGAAGTAGTAAGATTCGATATTTAAATTTAAGATATTTATTCAAATCTATTGATCCATATATATATATATATCTTTAGTAAGCAATAGATATCCTACTTTAATCTAATATATATATATATATATATAAAACGCGAAGCAGTAAATAAAATCTCTTGGGACCATTTCCGCTGGATAAGTTGATCTTAATTTAGATAAGTCCTATCTTGAACCACATGTGTGGTATATTAATTTTCGGATAATTCATACCCTCATTATCATTATCCAGAAATATTAAACTTGTAAAATCTTAATAATATGACACTGAATATTTTTTAATCCTGGTGATAAATAGCACACTTGCAGACTCATAATATTATTCTTTTCATTGATGATTATTTAACACACATATTCTAAATTTTTTATTTTTATTGTTTAAATAACATTTAAATTTTTTTATCCTTTTTTACTGAATGAAAAAAAAAATGAATGATTTATTGTAAGAGTGAGATAAAACCAATAAAATAAGATCAATAGAAAATCTTTTATAGGATAATATCATAAAAGCTACCAAGATAAAAAAAAAGTTCATTAATATCTTAGTAGAATGCGTATAAGTTACATAGTTTTTTATAGGTAGAATAAATCTGAAAATTTAACAGCGACAAGCAAAACATATTTTCAAACATGATAATGAATTGACTTTTTATCTATTTAAAATAGTTCTCTAGTGAGAATATACGTGATCAATTTGCTATTTGCTCATGTAAACACATGATTTAAAACCTATCATAAACTTATTTCTTTTATATTGTTGTTATCGATTATGTTTATTTATATGAGTTTGATCACATTTTATTTGTTTAGTTAAGATTTAACTGACATTCAAAGTGGTTTTAAATCTAGAATTTCGTGAATAACACTTTATTTGAATTAATGTTATGAGTAGATAGATTTTAATTAGACATCTTTAAACATTCTTTATGAATAATGTTGATTAATTTATTGTTGAGATTTGACGGTTTTATATATAGAATTGTGTGATTAAAACTTGATTTATATTAATGCTATGAATAAATTAATGTTATTTAGATATCTTTAAAAACCTTTAATTTAATATGTTGATTAATTTATTATAATAGGCAAGAGATTAAGAATCAATCATTTTATTTGTTTAAAAAATTAAGATTTGGATAATTTAATGAGTTGATGATATTATTAAAAATTACCACAAATTAATTAGTTAATTTTTTAGTAATTTCCTTAAAGACAAATATGTTCATATAATAATTTATACATCTTTTTAATATGTTATTTATTTTTTAAAATATTTTCTTCAATTTAAATTATTTAACAAGTTTAAATTTTTTTATAATAATTATTAAAAAATATCTTTCTTCAAAGCATCAAAGAAGATCCTAAAAGAAATTAGGAAAATTTAGATAAATTTTTTATGGGATGGATACCGGAAATAAGATAGCTTGGGTCAAGTGGTAAAAAAACATCCAAGCCGAAATAGGAAGAAGATTTAAACATAAATAATATAGAAACTTTTAACATGACATTAATAGAAAAATGGAAATGGAATATGGTTGTGGAAGATCAAGGCTTATATGTAAAGAAATTCTTATATCAAGGTATGGTGACTGGAGAGATAGAAATAAGGAGAAGAAAGATAAATATGAATTGGTACAGTGGACATATCTCAAAAGAGTATGTGGGGAAAAGATACATAATAATTGGTTTGATAGTCACGTTTTAGGTAAACTTAGAGTAGTTACAAATGTTAGAAGATACATGGAATGGGCACACAACATATGCAAAATTCCTGAGGTTATATAACTTGTCAACATCAAAGCAAGGCACAATGTTTGATATGGGGAATTGGAATAATAATGTCTGGGAATGGAATACAAAGTAGAGATGCGAGTGCTTCGAATAGGAGAAAATGCAAGTTTTGTCCCTCATGGTGAAGTTAGAAAGAGACAGAGTGCGTGAGAATGACCAAGATGAGTGGGTGCGGAATGGTGGGGTAGATGGAAAATACACTATCAAATAAACATAGCAATTTTTGTGGTCTCATACTGGCGGGGATAATATTGACTTCTTCCAGGCACTTTGGAAAATAAAGGCTACCCCAAGCGCAATCCATTTTGCTTGGAAATTAGGATTGAATGGTATGACAATAAGAGACAGCCTAACATATAGGCGAACATATATTCCATCCAACACATGTGGGTTGTGTGCATTAGTAAGGGAAACACATCAACATCTATATTTTTAATGTAGTACATCTATGCATACATGGAACTTCTGTAACCTATGGATTGAACTCTCTTCACTTCAACAAAATGAAATTACAGACCATCTTCATCACTTTCAAATATGTGAGCTGAATAATAGAGAGAATTGGATATGGAGGGTTGTGTGGATACATATTGTGAAAGAAATATGGAAACAAAGAAATTCTATTATATTTAGAAGTGGTAAGAACGATGAAGAGGAAATCTTCACAAATGCGCAATTGAAAGCTTGGACCATGATCAAACACAAATTTGCTCAAGCAAATTTTTCATACTTGGATTGGTGTATGAACCCACATATGTGCATTAAAGGAATGCATGTATAGAAAATAGATTGGGTTGAACTCTTCATGTGTTGTGTGCTAAAATTTGCTTTTATGCTTTGTAGGTGGGGGAATGTGTTAGTTGGGTGGTTTATGGTGGGTATTCACAATCAAATACATATTGTTGTTATGTATTTGTATGTGTTTAGTATAAATTACTTGTGAGAGATAATTATTATCTTGTACTGACATTGCATAGTAGTTGTGTGTGTTAGTGGGAAATTTATGATATGATTCTCTTTACACTGGTGTGCATGATAACAATATTTGATTCTCGTATCATGGGTTCTAGTGCTTGTTGGTATGGTATATAACTGTTATGTATTCATAATCAGATGATTATATTTGTAATCTTGTGATTTTTATGTGTTTAGCTTACTATATCATTTGAGATATAATTGCTACCTTGTTTTGTTCTCTTCAAAAGTAAGAAGTTTACATGGTAGTTATGGTGCTGGTTGGAAAGCAACGAAATACTTAGTTGCATGCGAGAGTATATGTCATGTCTTATTTTCTATTGTTTTGAGTTTCTAGAGCATGTTGGTGTGGTGACCTTGTGGTTATTCAAATGTAGGTACACAATGACCAATAACATTTTTTAGTTTGGAAGGCACAGTGATGTAGCCAAGAAGCCAACCAAGGAATGCAGGATAGCCATACACAATGATAGGCACATAAAATTGGCCTCTTAGTTGTGTACTTCTTTATTCACTATGACTTTGATTGTATTATTTCTTGTTGTTGGTTTAACAGATTGCATACATACTTCAGTAGGTCTTATGTAACTAATTTGGAATGATCCATTATGCAGAGATAGTCTGCTTTGTTTTTATGCTGGGAAGAGGAAATATTGGCAAGATAGAAAATATATCACGTTTCCTTGTAAATATTTTAGATTTGTAAAAGGTTTAGAACAATCCTAGTGTTCCATCTTTTATTGATATTCTTCTTTACTGATAGAAAAAACCTAAGCATTGTGTCCAACCAATCATATACATACATTATTGACCTTTAATATTCCATTGCATGCCTTTCAATTTTACAAAACTTATAAATTGTCTTTCAGTGTCTTATAACACATATAGCCCGCATAACGTTCCCTCTATATGTCACAAAACAAACTATTTCTCAGTTTTGAACTCAATAATAGGAATATTAGTGATATTCCCATAAGAGACTTTGCTCTAACCTCATGACAACCTCCATTATAGCATAGATTTTATACATATTTTTTGGCATAAACACCAACTAGAATACAAAATTCACCTTTAGAAATGTGTTAGTTATCCAAGCCCATACTTTTACTTATGCTGAAAAAACACTTCCTTTGATTCCATATATTTTCTATAATTGCCACCTACATACATCCTTAGACCTTATTCCCTTACTATTGAGTCGAGCAAGCTAAATTGCAAGATGTTTTGCTTTTGTTGATTACGATGCACAATAATAATATTAATCCACCTATTACACATGTTCCCACTACATCATTTTTTTTACTTTAGACAATGTTAAACTAGTCCACTTGTATATCATTGTTGCCTTAACATAAAAAACAATATTTTTGTAGGTGTGACCTAAGGACTACCAAAAACCATGATTAATAAAGTATTGATGATTTACATCTCATTTTCTGTAAGTGTTGCATTTGGAATGTGCGGGCTAAAATATAAAAGTGTGACCTAATATAAACTAAAAAAATCCAAATTCTTTCAGAGAAATAAAATTCCTCTCAATCCTTCAACCATTTGTGAGAAAAAAATTTGCTTGCCTCCCCCGTACACATTCTCAACATCTCAAAACCTTATTTCTTTATTACTTAGTCCTCCCACGCATCTCCATCTCAACATCGTCTACGTTCTCACTTCCATCGTCCCTCTTTCAACATCATCTACACTATCACACTTAGTTTTAAGTTTGGTAAGTATATCGCTCATCTTTCTCACTTTACTTTTGATCCTTTATTGCTTCCATCTCTCACACCTACCCTCTGTCATGTCTTATCTTAGTATTTGAATCTCAACATCTCACTACTATGTTGTTTTTTTAACACTACATTGCCACATTTATCTCTTTTCATTTGAGAAAACATGCAATTCATACCTACACCATGTTGAGATATTTTTCATAAACCAATTCAAGAGATTTGATCATAGAGATCCTTATCCTCACATTGCAAATTTATAAGGGTTTGCAATACAATAAAAATACATCAAATGATATATGAGACAATGAAACTAATCTTATTTTCCTTTTTTTCTTGAGTGAAAAGTTATTACAAGACTTAATTTTTTTCAATATTGAAGCCTTACAAATTGGGAAAGTGTGGAGAATAAATTTCTAATCAAATTCTTCAAAGAGACTTTCCTACACAATATCAGAGTCGTCATTCCACATTCCATATTCCAATAAAAAATTAAGTTTTTATATGATGTTTAGGAGAGATACAAGGCTATATTAAGAAGTTGTCCTATAGATGCTAATGTTCAAAATATTCATAATGTTATATCCTTAAAGATAGACGATAAGTTGATATACTCTAAAAATAATTCACACAAGAATATGAGAGAAAAAAAAAAGACAATATAAAAAGATAAAAGAAAGAAAAAGAAAGTTTTGAAAATAGAAAGATATTTAACAAATGAAGGAAGTTGATTTTTCTTTACAAATTTAATATTAAATGAATTTCATTAAATTTATTAAATGGATTTTATTAAACTTCGAAGTAAATATAAATGTGATGTTGATGTTTATGTTAGTTTATATTGAAAATGTGAAAAAAATTCCTAGTTCCAAGTCTTTGTAAATTTTTGGATCATCTATTATGGTATTATTTAAGAAGTTTTGGTTAAGATAGATTTTTTATAAATTTAAATATTTTTAATTTATTTTTTATTAAAAAAATTTGTTTTATTAAATATCTAAAATATTTATATTTTTTTAATTAAATTTCTATTTTTAATTTTGACCGATAAGTGAGATAGTATACAAGACATTATTTATATCAAGGCATTATTTGTTTTAAATTATAACTACTAAGCCAAAAAAATCAACCTAACATTAATTATCTTTTACTACCTCTTTGAGTCTAATAGTACATTTTTGTTTTAAGAAAACCTTTGAGCCCAATAAAAAAATTGTTCTCACAAAAGAGTTTTAAGGTTTGGAGTGGGTATTTATCACACCCACAAAAGAAGGAGAAATATTAGATATCTCAAACAGTCTAAAAGGGTCATTATTGTTATCTTATCTAGTTAAAAAGTTAAAAAAAAAACTATCGTTGTTCAATGTAGTTAAAAATAATTAAAAATAAAAGCTATCAAAGGTAAAGTATACACATAAAATGTGATTTGAGAAAAAGAAAGAAATATATCTTGATTTTTGAGGAGTATAATTGACTATGGAGAGAAAATATTTTATTTCTTAGCCACACAATATTATAAGTAAAAAAATTTATAAAAATTTTCATTACAAGATCATATATAATATTAGGTTTTAATTTATTTATTTTAAGATTTTATGTTTATATTTTAATGTAAAAATTTTATAAATATTATTTAATATTATATTATTTATATATCAACTAACTAATTTTATAATAAAAAAACATATTTAATGTAAATAATAATTTTTTATTTAGTAATTCAAGATCTTATTAAATTTTGTTTTTCTTATCATATAACATATTCTAATATAAAAATTTTATAAAAATTAAATTTTAAATTTATATATATATATATATATATATATATATATATATATATTACAATAGAGATGTTCTTAGAAGTTTTTCATAAAATTATTATTATAAGATTATGATGGAAAGTAAAATTATCATTACCAAAAATAAATACTTATGTAATAAATATTTGAAAGATATTTGTTTATTTTTATAGTTGATAGTTGTATTTGTTAATCCTTATTATTATTATTCAAGTTTTTGAGAAATGTAAACTTCTTTTAGCTTAAAAAATATATTGTTTCATAATTCTTTTCCCTTTTTTCTTGAGGATAAAGTTCTAAGCTGGGGTGTCTAATGATAGAGTTTTTAAATTAATCTTAAGAATAAATTGATTTTAATCATACATCTTTAAAATTTGTTGATCTATAACAGTGATTGATTGATTATAATAGACAAAAAATCGAGACTGTAATAAATCAATTTATATTAATTTAGTTAACAAATTAAAATTTAAATGATTAAATAAGTTGGTAATAAATTAAAATTAAAAAAATTAAATAATTTACATGAAAATATTATTTTCTCAAACCCTACCATTATTATATAATGTTTTTATCACATAATCTAACAATTGTTTAAACACACTAGTTCAATTTAAAGTTGATTTCTCTACTTTTAGATAAGAACAAAAGAGGTCGTGTGTATATATATATTAAAAGAAATTAATAATAATATTTACATAAGAAATAGGAAATTATTTTTGTAGAATTTGAAATCATTTATAAGTGATTAAAAAAAATTAATTTTTTTATATTTAAATAATTTTTTATTTTAAAATATAATATAATTAACAGTAAAATAGAAATATGAAATATAAATACTAAAAAAAATTATTTTTATTATATATTGTTTTAAATGTATTATTATAAAAAATATTTAGTATTGTAAATTTCTTTTAATTTAAAATATAATTAAAAATAAAGTAAAAATATAATATATGGAAAAAAAATTAAAAATGATATTATATATTGTTATGCATATTTAGGTTGATCTTTAATTTTGAAGTAAAATAACATATTTACATTTACATTCTTAAATTAGTAAACAAATGTTGTTTAACTTAATAACAGGGAATTTCTTGGAATTTAATACTTAGACTTAGAAATTCATTTTAATATTTATACTTAATACACCTTCCGAGATCCTTTAACGTACTACAAAATTACATAGACACTTTGTAGAGGAAGTGGGTTAAATTGAAATTACCAATACATCAGAGTCAACATAGTTTTCAAAAATAACTTACATTCTTGCTCAAGGCCCAGATTTTGATATGAAGGAGAAAAAAAAGTATAAAACATTATGTTTTTCTTAGTTAGTTCAAGTCCACAGGCCCAAAAGTGAGAAGGTCTAGACCCTATCTTGGGCCTCTTTCTTTAAAAGAAAAAGTAAAATGATAAGTATACCACCAACCTCTTCGCCTTCCGCCTCTTTAAAAAAAATTATTATAAAATTAACGTGTTACAGTTTGGTTCTTGTAACATATTTTTGCTTTAATTTTAATCTGAAAAAATGTTAAATGGATATTTTTATCTCTAGAATTTAAGACACGTAAAAAATATTAAATTTTAAGGGTTACAAACTCTCTCTTTTTATTTTACATTTTAACAATGTACCATATATATCTTGACGAATATTACTATAAACAATTAATAATGGTTATAGGGAAGATTAAAAATAAAATTTTAATTTTTTTAAAAAATTAAAATTAAAATATAAAAAGACTAATTCCAAAAAAAATATTTATTTTACATCAATTACAAACCTGTTTAAGTTATTATTATCATAATGTGATTTTTTTTTCTAATGATAATTTGATAAAGAAAGAAATAATGAATTTGAGTAAAAAGAAAATAAAAAATAATATTATTTATTTTATAGAAAAGATAATATAAAATGAAAAAAAAATTTATAAATAATTTGATTGATTTAATAATTTAAAATTAATTTTATAATTGATAAAATTATATTACTACTATTTTATTTTTATTTTAAAAAATAATTATAAAATAAATATTGATAATTTATTTAAATTTATTTTCTATCCTCATTTTGAATACCAAATTAAAAAATATATTTTATAAAATTTAAATTCAAAATGTCATAAAATTTCAATAAATAGATTGTGTAAAATATTGAAACAACATTTTATATTAGATCAAATTTAAAATAATATAATATAAATTATGTTAAATACATATTTAACTATATGTAATTAAAATCAAATATATATATATATATATATATATATATATTATAATAATACAAATAAAAATTAGAAAATAAAAAAAATAAGGTTTCATAAACTTATTTATTTATTCAAAAAAGTCCTAAAATCACAAAATTTTTATTTCAGATAAAAAAATAATATATTAAATTTTCTTGGTATCTCGCCTAAAAATATATCCGATAAAATTTACCAGTAACCAACACAATATTCTTTCTAAATAATACATAAACTTTAAAGATATTAAATATTAATATCACAAACCCAATATTTAAACTAGTAAATATAGATATATTTTATTAAATATTAAATTAAAAATATAATGTATGACAAAAATACAAATATCAATATAAATTAATTAAAAAAACATCAATATGATAATAAAAAATATGTAGTTTAAATATAATTTTATTTTTTAAAATATAATATTTTTAGAACTTAAATATATTTTTAATTCCTTAAAATCAGTAAAATTTTGATTTTTTTATTAATAAAAAAATTCATGCAAAGTTTGAATTATCTTATTTTAATTGTTATAAAATGCGTGAATTGTTTTAATTTATGTTTATCTGTTCAAAATTTTAAATTATTGTTTTTAGTTTATAATGTTTATTTCAAAACATATAAATATTTTTTATTTTATTAGAGTGTTATAGGGGTGGCGAAACGGGCCAGCCCGGCCCGCCATGAGCTCGCCAAAAACGGGCCGGGCCAGTCCGCCATAGTGATACGAGCCAAAATTTCTAACCCGCCCCGTCATAAGGCGGGTTGGCGGCTGACCGCCTATATTTTTGTTTTTCATTTTTTGAAAAATCTATTTTTGAGTTTTTTATTTTATTTTTGGATCTTTGGTTTTAAATTGGATTTTTTTTTTGTTTGCAACTATTTTGTTTGTGTCCAATTTAAATGAGTTTTTGTAATTACAACAATATATTAAAGATGTATATGGTGACATGACATTTAAAAAGTACAAGCTAAAAAACATAATGTTTATTACAAAAGAAATTGCAATCAGTGAGGTGTTGAAGGAACCCTAGGTATAGCTACTTTCCCAAATTTAAAGAGAATGAGTGAGAGTGAATGAGGTGTTATATTTTTTTTGCGAGCCAGCAGGCTGGCCCGCCCCTGGCCCGACGGGTTGGCGGACTAGACGGGCCGGACTGATATGGGTTGGCGGGTTTAAAATGCTAGCCCGCCCTGCCTATATGCTGGCGGACTGGCGGGCCGGCCCGCCGGCCCAACCCACTTTGCCACCCCTAGAGTGTTATAATGTGTTGAAGTGTTATATAATAACATTATATCACGTTACTAGTGGTAATGTGATATTCTTCTATCTATCAATTTAGCACCAAGAAACAATGCATATACATTTTCTTCTGACGTCCACGAAACATGATTAAGCATTTAGTAGAATGGCACTTGGGGACAAGAAGTGAGAATGATTTTGTGTTTTTCATTATCGATCTTATAATCGATTACAAGTCAAACATAATCAATTATGTTTCACAAACAAACACATAATCGTTTATGAAAATGGAGATTAGCTCGATAATCAATTGTGAATCTTGAATTAAAAAAAATGACCCCGTATACCCATAAAGTAAGCTTTGAACTACTTATTTATTGAGTTTCAGCTACCAACAACTATAAAGGTTCTTTGATTTCCCTCCCAACAAAGCCAACATAAAGAAAAAATGATAGAAACAATGTGGTAACTTCATAATGCATAGCTAGTTTTCAAATCTTTTCTTCTCGAATCCATGAGGGATCTCTTATCTCCTTTCCATTTCTCATAAATCGTTGCTCGCTTTTCATTATAAACCAATGAAAAAAGAAGAAGGAAATCACACGCTATTCTGTATGCGGGAATAATTCTTTTCAAGAAAGAAAGAGTATATAAATATTTAGTTTAGGATGATTTTTTTTTCAGATATTACTGTTTGAAAAAAAAAATATCCAATTATATCTCTCTCACATTATTTACACAGATATTACACTTTGTTGTTTATGTCAAAATTCGATCTCCGGAAAATCGAATTTTGACCTACGACGCGACCTCAAACACAAATTTTGTCATTCAGAATTCGATTATTGGAAAACCGAATTCTAAGTAGGATTTTTTTTTGTTGATTCTGTTCTTTTGAGTTGTACAAAACAAGACATGAGAACAGTCGTTCCAGAAGTTGCCTTTGTAGCCTTGTTTTGGAGTGCAGAACGGTCGTTCTCAAAGATAGAACGACCGTTCTCAAAGACAAAAATAAATAAAAAACCTATTCAGAATTCAGTGATCTGAATTTCGAGTAGCAAAAGGAAAAAAAAATTAAAATAGTCTTCTCAGAATTCGGTTCCCCGGGGACCGAATTCTGAGTGGCAAAATGGGCCAACATGAACGTTTCGTATGTCAGAATTCGGTCCTCCGGGGAACGAATTCTGACATGAACAGTAAAGTGTGATATCTGTATAAATAATATGAGAGTAGGTATATTTAGATAATTTTGTTGGAAAAGAGTAATATGTGGGAAAAAAATCGTTTAGGACACTATTTACCAGAATTAATGGGTTAAATTATTTAAGTAGAAGTTATAGTTAATGACATTATTTGCAATTCAAAAAAATATTTTCTTCCATCAATATAACTTATACACTAAATGTTTCATTATTTATAGCCATTTTTCTTTAAAAAAAAGTGAGAGAGTATTTATCTTGCTAAATTTGAGGGTGGGAAAAAATGTAAGAGATCATCCACGTATGGAAAAATGGCACATGAGGCTAGGAATGGGGATGGTATAATGCAGGTGGTGTAAGAGTATAGGATCTACTATAGAGTAGAATAGGTAAATTAGGCATGGGGGCAATAAACATCGTTTGTGTAGTTTATGTAATATAGGTACACAATCTATCATGGAGGCAGATTTTATGCAACAAATATGTCAATACGGGTGTCAGAATCAAGAAGAATAAATGAAGGAGTGCAATGCATGCACAATTTTTAGAAAGGCCAATAGAGGAACAAAATATGTGGAAGGGCAACGAAGAAATGAGATGACCAAAAAATCATCAGGTCTAAGTAGAATGTGTAAATTCTTTTAACACATGTTGTTGGCTAAGAGAAATAACTCTTCTACAAATATTTTCACCTTGGATTTAGATACACGAATTCATGTATGATTGATGAGATGCTTGTATTATAAGTAGTGGGTAAGTGAGTAACTAAATTTACTCTAAACATTATGTCACATTTACTTTCTATAAAAGGTTTAAGTAACCTTATTATACTCACATATATTTATATTCTTTTCTGTTTAAAAAAAAATTGTCATGCTAATATATTTGAAAGTGATATCTTTATATAACCATGATAAAAAGAGAGTTTTTATTTATTGTGTATTATTGAGATGATCTATTAATATTACCTAGTTATTGTGATTTTAAAAACTATAAATTTGGATAATGCAAATATATATATATATGATTAAGGTTATAAGTTACTGAAGGTCATTAAAATCCTAAACCCTAAACACATTATTTTTAAATTAACTATTTAAATATAATTAATAACGAGTGTGATATCATTATTTTGTCAATTTAAATTTAATTTTATATAAAATGGGCAAGTGAAATAAATCACTTCGAATGGGTAAAATAAAAACCACATATGCTAGGCGATATATATTTGAAATTGTACAAATTTATTTCACACAACAATAAATAAATAAAAGTTTCTTATTATCTTCAATAATGTTTTAATATTTATTTTATGATATTACATGATATAACAATAAAATAAATAAATTCTTACTTTCTTTTTATTATTTAATTCTCTCTCTTAAGCCAAATAAAATAGTTAATCTAAACTTATATAATAAATAGTGAATTATAAACTAAAACACACCTTGATAAATACATGTGTTTGTTGATTATGACTTTAAATATAACAATTCTGAATAATCTAATTTTGCATTTACTAAAGGGTGAAGGAATAGTTGATTTTCACATGTTTCCTTCTTTTGTAAAATAAAAATTGTTTGCAAATTGCAATATGCGTAATTGTTTAATTATATAAAAAAATGTCTTAGGAAGACTACTAGGAAAATCAAAATCAACAAGAAATCTTTAAACTATATTATTTCATAATTAGTAACATAAGTGATGACGTGATATTAAACTGATAATACAACGTGTCTTTTAATACATCAAACAACAAAATTACCACCAACAAACATTTTATAATAACCGATGATAAATTTTCTATCAAGATGTTTTCAACCTAATTAGAATTACTATTAACGATTTATTTGTGTGTGAGCATTGTTACTAGAATAATTACCTGCTTAATAGACCCTTTAAGGTATAATACAATATACACTTCCCTATGTATTAATAAATTTCTGTTAAATTTTAATTTTCTATATTCTTTTAATCTGGAATCAGAACTAGGAATTGTTTTTTAGAATATAGTAAACTTAAAAGAAAGCAATTAAATTTTATATCGTAATACATATATAAGAAATTTAATATATATAGTTTCTAATTATGCATAAAACATATAATTATATTCAATGTATGAAATACTAATAAAATAAATATGACAAAAAAATAGAAAATAAATAAATATTAACAACCATCTTCTCAAAAATTAATAACAAATATAATATCTTTATTAGTCAAGAAAAGAGATAAACATATTGGAATTGTTTAAAAGTCTATGTGAAAGATAATTTATATAATTTTTTTTCTTAAACCTTTAAGAAACTTTTTAAAAACAAAACTATTACAGAATTTTAAATTTAAATATATGAGATAGATGAAAAAATCAATTTGAGTTAAATTTAATATTTTAAATTTAAATATAGTTAAAAGTAAGTTAAGTTAACTTTATTTATGTTCGGATATTTTTATTTTAAAAATATTTTTATTAAAAGAAAACTTATTTAGATGATAATAACTGAAAATATTTTCAAATGTGCAATTATTAAGATGAATAGAATTTTATAATATAATATGAATGTCATTTATTTTATTATTTTTAAAAGATATTTGAATTGATAAAATATTATTATTAATAAAAAATAATGATTATATTATAAATATGTTAAAATATTTTGATAATAATATTGATTAAAATAATAAACTTTAAAATCATTATTATACCTAAAATTATGAATCTTAAATGATAGTAGGTAGGAGAGTATGTCAAGAAATTGTTGTTAAAATTAATAATTTTAACTTAAAAATTAAAAAAAAAAACTCGTTAACATTAACTTAAAAACAACACATTCATTACTATAGATGAAACACTCAATGCAACAAGAAAAAAAAAACATAATGGAATAATGTTCCAGGACTTGGAAACCTTAATTGAGGTCTACAAACACCAATTTAAAGATATCCAAGTGAATAATATTTTAAGATAATTAATATCATAACATTACCTATAAAATACAATATCAATAAATACTTTATCTTTTAATGTAAAAAAGAGAGGATGTGTGGGAAAAAGATCAAGTTAATAGGATGTGGCAAGAGCTACCAACGATAAATCTACTCAAAGATAAAGATGATGTGTAGGAATGGAAGGCAGGAGACACAACAACGTTTTGTGTAAAATCAGCCCACTACCTTTTAACTAATGAAAAGGGAGGGATGATGATGAAATATATAAAGAAATTTGGAAAGTCAAAATCCTCCCAATAGCCCAATACTTCATATGGAGAGTGGTCTTAAATAGAGTTCCTACCAAAAACAACATCATTCAAAAAGGCGTCAATATATCAAATAATCTATGTGTGATGTGTGGCCTGGTGGAAGAATCTATTAACCATGTCCTCTTAACTTGTAGCATGGTTTTAAATGTCTAGAATAGATGTTCTAAGTGTGTAAAACTCAAGTAGAGTCTATCATTACATAGCTAAGAATCACTTTCTATATTTTAGGGAGGCAGGGTTGAGTAAGAAACGTAATCTTATTTGGAGAGGGGTTTGAATGACAATAATATGGTCTATATGGAAAAAGAGAAACGCAATTATATTCCACAATGAAGTGATGGATGCAGAAGGAGTATTCACCTTACCCAGATGAAAAGTTGGGCATGGGCTACACATAAATATCACCAAGTGTTTTTTTCTTACTCATATTGATATTTTGACCTCATGACATGCATTAAGTCTATCACAACACAAAAAGTGAACTGCAGAATTAGGGTATTTGGAACACCCCAATTGTTCGCTAAAACCATCTACCAGGAGTATGAGAGGCTTATCCTGACAAAAAATCCAAAGGTAAACAATGTTGAGGGCAATACAAGGGGACTAGTGTTATCCTACAAGTAAAATGCATAAGTGCTAGTGGCAAAGAACCATGTAAGAACAACATGTTGAGTAAGATATCCGTTTTTTTCTTGAACCACCATCTACTCTCTGTTTATCCTTATGTTGGTATAATATATGTCTGCATAACCTTGCTTAGGCTACCTTGCTTAGGCTACCTGCAGCCTATAAATAGTTTTGTCATTTGTTGTTTATAGGTTATATATGGTAGGAGAGTTACACTCAATAAGAGTGGTGTTGTTACAAAAGTCTTATATTTACAGTTTTCAGGCACAAGCACGAGGACTAGCATATTCATCTTCCGTTGTTCATTCCATAAGGATGGTCTATTTTTTTGTTTGAGTGAGAATGAGTCGTGGATTGTGCAGTGAGTAATACTTTTAGTTTGCCTAACTGCTTGATGGTTGTTTATCTAAAATTTTGTATCAAGACTTTTATCCTTGATGGTACCTTTTTATAGGTTGTGTTGAAATTCTCTTAATATAGAGTTTTTTACTTCAGCATGTCTCGCTGCTTAATGTTCTTTGTGTTGGTTTTATTATTAGTCTATTGGATGCAAGATTTACGGCTTTTTTTCTGATAGTTTGCTTAGTAAAATCTTATTGAGGTTTCATAAACCTTTTAAACTTTTCTTATCTTAGTGTTGTCTGATAATGACACATTTAAAGTCTTTTTCTTTTTTTCTCTCTCTTCTCTATGTAAAGGGTTAAGGTACCCCATATGTCTTTATATTCATATTTTTTGTAAAAAAATGTAAAAAGAAATATAAAAAAAAGATACCTATATTATTTTTTATACATATAGGATGACTAAGTTAGTTGGGTACTCCCACTTCATCTGCCCCTGAAGCTCTTATCTTAAAATTATTAATTAATGTGTCCTTTTGAGACATTTTTACTTTTATATTTGATATGTGGTAGACAGTTTATCATGTTGTCTCTTGCTGATTAGGTTTTCATTCATTTCCACCATATCTTGCTGCCAATATTTTATTACTTCAACTTCAATCTTGACTCATTTCCTTGAGACGCAGCTTCAGATTTAAATAATAAGAAAACAGTTGAAATAAAATAAATAAATCACAAAAAAAGGTTGAATTCTTTATATTTTAAATTTCTCCAACAAAAGGTAACACAGAATTGACTCATTCATTTAATTATACTGGAAAGTGAAGTTTTTACGTGGCGATCCGTTATAGATAAAAAGTTATAAAAGTGGAAGATATCAAACCATAAGTTATATTCGTTATTACATGTGTCTTATGATTTTATTAGTTTTGATGTTTTGTTGTTTTCAGTTACTAAATTTCAATTTGTAAATCACGTATCATTATTTTTATTTGGATTTGTTTGGTCATAACGTTATTTAATTCATTGCAATAATTTCAACAAGTGTTAATTAGTGTTAATAGTGATAGCAACACTAATTACATTGATGGTAATTGCAACCAAGATCATGTTTTTCTTTAATTATTATTAATACACTAATAAAATTGTATGAAACAAATATGACCTAAATGGTCATTTTTCTCAAGAATGAAAGTATATATTCTCAATATTTTCATACACTATAATTTAGATTTTCTATCCTTCTTCCTCCTCAAAACTAACTCCTTTTCCTTGTACTTAAGGTTTCTATGTGGTGTACGACATGCACTAGGAAATCATGCTAGCATGATGCTTTAATCTGATTGCCCAAACTCGAATCATATCTTTTGTTCTTCGATTACATTATTATAACTCACCTAGGATGAATATAGAATATTATATGTATAAAAATAAAAGAGAGATCTTTTATGTGGCTCAATTGAACGTTAGAGGAACCCCTATGCATGCATGCATGCATTGAGCCCTTCAAAAATGGATCAACACTATACTTTATGTTTTTCGAACTTTATTAGCTTCCATTCACGGTTTGAAAGGTTGTCTTTCCAAATCATGTTCTTTGCAATAAACAATCACTTTCAATGATATACGTTGTATTCTACAACATTCCATATTCAGGTTGAGCATCACAAAGACGAGCTACTTTATTATTGCTTCGAAATTGAGTCTAATTAAATTTTATGAAATAGATTTATAAAGTAAAAAGTGTATATTAGATTTTGATCTTATTTATAAACAACATATAAAATTTCTACGTACATTTCTTTTGATTGAAAATTTAACCTATTGAACATAACATTTATAATGAATTATTACTTTAATATAAATTTTTTATATAAATTATTTTGGATATTTTATATCTGTTGATAACTGATGTACAACATGGGTTTCTAAATTGATTGTAGAATATAATTGATGTAGGATGTGGTAATAAATACATAATAACTTAATAATTAATATACAAAGTGGCACTATACATCACTTAGATACAACCAATGTACGATGTTCTTTTATTTAAAAAAAAATATAAGGTTTTAAAAATTTTCACTTGATGAATAATCATGTTGGAAAACTTCTTATCTAGATCTAAAAAATATTAATAATAATCAAACTTCTCATATTTACAGGAAATAAGCGCATGAAAACAATTTAAATCTCAAAAAATCAAAGATAAGTGAAATAAGGATTTAAGAGAGAAAAAAATTATAAATCGAAATGTGCATACGTGATTCAGGTAGATTAGGAGGAAAATAAATAAGGGATTAAAAGTGAACTATGATTGGAATAGAAAGTTTATGAGTAAAAATTGTTCAAGAGTGAGAAATCTAATATTATAATAAATGAATTTAGAGTGGTGATAATAGAAAAAGAAATTATAGTAAAAGAAAAAAATACTATATAAGTAAAAAAGAAGAAAATTAGTGATTACTTATGAAAGAAAAGGATATTAAGAAAGGTAAAAAGTGAAAATATTGAAAAAAATAGTGAGAACATTACATATGAAAGAAAAAGATGTTAAAAAAAGTAAAAAGTGAAAATATTGAAAAGTGAGAGGTAAATAAATGAGAGAGTGACAATCATACCTATAAAAAAACAAAAATAAGTAATGAGGAATCAAATTTATGTATAATACAGTAATAATTCAATGCCACTAATAATTAGTATAATAAATACTAATTTGTTGATAAAAACATCACATATTTCTCTTTACATTATTTTCTTATAATCAATATTATTTTAATCAATGTTATTTTAATGGTGAAAATATCGTTTTGCCCAGGTGAATAACCTAACATTAATCATTAAGATATATTTTAGTAACATTTCAAAGAACAGATAATGACCTAACTTAATCCTAAACCACCATCTTATAAAATAATAATATTTTATTTATAAATTATTTTTCTGTCATATTTTTGGTCGGTGTTTTACTTCATCAGGCCAAAGACTAATGGTTTTAGTAGTAAATCTACTATAAAACTAAGAAAATAATGTAGTAATGTAATAATGAAAATACCAAATTGTCCATATTTATTTATTATATTGATTAATATTAAATCAGTTTGCTGATGAACTTTTATATTACGTTTTTTTTTAATTAAAGGACTATATTGACACATATCTAATTATTTGTTTTCTTAATTCAGTTTTTTTATTTAAGGTAATTTATGTTATTACTTTTTATTAGGATACATGTTTTTTATAATGTTGGTTTTTTTGTCATTTAACTTATTCGTGTATTTGATATTACATTTTTGTTCATAGTTACTCTATTGATATTTGTTTTATTTTTAGGTTTTGTTATCTTTTTGCATTTTCTTTTTCTTATTTTTGTTTGAGTTTTTTTTCTATAGAACGTAAATACTATTTATGGATGACTTTGATGTGACACTAAATTAGCTTGCAGATGGACTTTCATATTATCTTTTTTTTTTTACCTCGAAGGACTGTCATGCTTTACAATTTCCAAAATTATGGTTTCCATTTCGGTTCTTCTTCTTTTAATAAGCTTTTTTTATGCAATAAAATATTTGGGTTTTATTTTTTTTCACCTGTGCATTAATTTCTTATTTTTATCCAGTTAGGTTTTCTTACTCTCCATTTCTTTCACATTTTGCTCTCAGAATAATCATAAGGTAAGTGTTGTTATTTTTTACTTGGGTTTCCTTTTTTTTTCATTATATGTTTTTCCTATTGAAATCCCTAATTTTTCTTCGTGTGAAGACTTGGTTTTTATATTTTTACCAGATTCGTACCTTCATCATGAGAATAAGGACTATGGTGATGAGGATTTAACACTTTTTTTTATATATTTTTAACTGCTTAAGGATATTATTTGTGCATTTATTTTGGTTTATTATATTTTTTTTTTATTTTTCTTAGCTACTATATGTAATTGCGAGGTTCTTTAATCTACTTGGGTTTTATTTTTTCTCCATCTATACATTCTTTCTTGTTAAAATTCCTCATTTTTTCTTGGGTTTGGAAAATGAAATTTTTGTAAATGTTTTATTTTTAATTAGAATTTGGCTTAATTTTTTCTTGATTTTGTACATTTTTCTCTTTTAAATCCCTGATTCTTCATCCATAATTTTTCTGAGTTTCCTATTTTATTCATGTGCATAATTTTTTCAATTATTACGTTTTTTTTAAGATTTGAGCTATGTAAAATCTTATAGGACAAGGTCAATGTTCGTGTACCTGATACTGAAGTAAAATGTTAGATACTAAAATAAGAGGTAAGACTTTACGGATTCTGACTGATTTATGGTGATTGTGTTTATACCAATAAAAAAGTTGTTTTGTTCTTTGATTTTTTTTATACAAAGATGTGTTATTTTGTGCTTGATAGATTAAGCTTTGGGTTTTGGTTTACCTTTTTTTAATAGCTCGTGTTTCTGTGTAACTAAGAAAATTGAAGTTAGGGTGTGGTTGATCGAAGTATGGTGCATATTGATTTAGGTATGTTATTGTGTCAGGAGATTATAGAAAGAATAATGAACTACAAGCATAACCACATAAGTGTTTATGACAACACCTGTAACTCAAAATCTTAAAACAATTGGTTTATAGGTCTTCTCACTTATATGGTGCTCAACTTACTCATTTTTAATTAACATGAAATTCCAACATCACACTTATATCTTAACATCTTATATCTTAACATGTTGGTGGATATCAGAATTCTTAATGTTGCTTCCATCAACATCAAGTGTAGGAATGATAACGAGTGCACTTCTTCCTCATCAACATAAGCTAATTACATGTTCAAATGATATCGAAGCAGTAATTACATAAAGACTTCATACAGTGAAGAATACGTGTTATCAGTTAAAATTTATTAACTATTTTCTAACATGAAATTTATATATTCACGTGAAGCTCACTGACCAAATTTGGAAATAGAGAGGTTACCAGATTACGAGGAGCCACATCCTTTTACACCATTTTAAACTATTAAATATTACATTAAACACCAAAAGTTACACACATCATTCCATCCAAACCCTACATTATAAAATATCTTCTTATCTTTATTAATTCTCCATTTATCTCACCTTCTCAATTCCTAATCAACAAGACATTCTGACCCTTAGGCTTTGCAAGGGATAGTCAAACTTTTCACAGCATCAAACACTTATTACTCATCTCATCTATTTTACAGTTTTATACTACTTAGATATTTTTTTAGGATAAAATCATAATAAAACTTCAAATTCTAAGATGTTACTTTAATAAATTTAATGTCAGAATATTTCCAATTTGACATGTTTATATAGAAATTTATATATGATATTAATCATGATTTAGAGGAGAAACTACATCACTTTTTAAAATAAAAGGATTATTATAATTATGAACAGGTTGTTTGTGGTTTATTTGTAAATTTTTAACGCCAAGGTATTTAAATAAAATGGATAAGTTAAGACATATATAAATAAAAAATGTTCATTGACAAATATTTTCTTTGATTGTCCACATATTAAAGTGTATACAATGAGGGTTGTCTTATAGTTTTGTAAATTCTTTGTTTGGAAGTCATCTTAATGATAACTCCCATTAAGATTATGGGAATTAATTCTTTCATGTGATGTGTGCCATTAAATTCCAAATAGTACAATAAAATATTTGTGAATAGAAAATAATTTTTATGTTCAAATATAATATATATTTATATAAAAATTAATTGTTATTTTTTTAGACAATATATCACTCGAAAAGTATTAATTCACTCGAAACCTTTTCAATCCACAACTTCAAAAAAAACCCAGAAAAAAAGTAATGATTAACATATTATTGGAATTTAACAAATAAAAAATAAATTGAGATAGAGAAATAAAAGACATGCCAAAAATAGAGTACAAAATATAAATAAATTTCACCTTATTTTTATTTTATTTATACTTAGTGAAAAATCAAATCAACATCATCTTCAATGCTTATACAGCTAAACAGAATGTCTATACGTAAATAAAGTTATGGGTGAATATGTTTGGTTATCAACTTCAAGTGATTAAGAATAAACAAATATAATTCTATATAATTACTGATTTGCAATTGTTGCAATAGTAATATGTTTAACAAGTTAATAATATTCTAAAGTTATTAAAATGTTATAGTAGTCATTAATTTGTTTCATGAATAGTTAGGTAAATAAATTAGTTCATAATCAACTTGCTACGAATCCACATTATAACTATATATATATATATATATATATATATATATATATAAATTTGTTAAATAATATATAACTGTTAAAAGATTCTGAAACGTATTTATTCAAGAATTAAATGTAATATAAAATTAATATAGGTTTTGAATTAAGTATAATATCAAATTTATTTGTTTTGTTTGTGAAAATATCATAAATAATTTCAAATAAGTAAATACAATTACATATAATTGTCGATATACTTACAACACACATTACTATATATATATAATATATAGAATATTAAAAAGTTTAATGATATTATTTGTATCTTAAGTGGTTAATCTTCTGTGTAAACGTTGATAGAGTGAAAGAAAAGAATGCAGAAACCCAACTTAACTATTTTCTCAGGTAAAAAAAAATGGACCATCATAGTTTCAAGTGTTTTTGCATCTAATTTTAGAGGAAAATCCCTCATTCATATGAAGAGTTGGTGATTGATATTATATCAGAGTTTTATGATTAATCTGTTTGTTAAGTCTTATCCCTCAGAAGATTTTATAATACAAAAAGAATAAGATATGTATTGTTTATACTCCAAACCTAAAGGACTCTTATATGTGAGGAACCCTTTAGCACTAGCCTCTGGAGAGACTTAATAATTAAACAGAATCCACACCTATATCTAATCTAAACCATTTTTTTTCTTATTCTGACACATATATAAATAATGCTATTGTATGCATTGCACATTACTCGCATCAAGCTTAGAAGAACATTCAGAGTTTTCATTTCACAGCATGGCAAATACAACAATGGCTCGAGTGTTCATTCTTGTGCTAATCTTCCTCTCCACCTTCTTCATCACTTTGCAGGCACGTACTCTCCATGGTCATCCATTCATTCCTCAAAATAATACTGCAGATAGCCATCATCAATTTCATCACAAATATTTAGGTTTTGATCTATCAAAACAGCATATGCATGTCCAAGATGCTGCTGCTGATGTCCCTCACAAGGATGGAAATACACATAGACTCACACCAGAGGGACCTGATCCTCATCATAACTTTGCAACTCCACCAAATTAACTAGTAGCTTTGTTTGGAGATTTCAGCTATGCAAAAAAGGTTGTGTTATGAGGTGCATGGTAGAACTTTATATATCATCTTGATTTTCTTAGCTTTGTGGTATTTTCAAATAAACCATCTTGCTTTTGAAACTCAGTGTTCTTGAGCATGTGTAGGTGGAGTTTGGTTAATTTTTGTTTGTGTTATTTCTTCACATGTAGTGGTTATTTTCCTCCTTTTGTTTGTGCTGTATTTTGTTCTTCCTTTTCCACTGTTTGAGAAAGTAGAAGGTCAGTGAAGAGGCTCTGTGTCAGGATTTGTATTGTAGTTCTTCTACCCACATATATGCCAATAATATATATTTTGTTTGTTATGCCATCATATCATATTTTGTTTTTAATCACATTGTTTTTTCATCTTATTTATATATATTTATTAGCTGGAAGAGTCTATTTTTTTCATTTTCATTATATAAAAATAATATATCAATAATTTTACGTGAATTTAAAAATAAATAATTTTACAATCAAGAATGATTCTAAAAAATAATTTAAAGAAATAAAAAGATTCATTAGCATGAATTATTCCATATTTACCAAACTTCTAATAACAATTATTTTCGATATTTAGCATCTTTAAAGATTTGATATATGTAAAAACTGAAATATATAATATCAATTAGTATTACGATTAATATTATATATTCTTTAAAATAATATAAGACTCAATATTATATTAAGAGATTAGGTTTAAGAATAAATATAAAAAAATTAAATTTATTGCTAATTTTGTCAAGGACTGCCCTTTTTTTTTAAATAAATTAGGTAGTAAGTTATTACTTCCATTTTAATCCATATAATATCTAAAAAATTAATAAATCACATGAATTATACAAGAACAATAAATTCAAGAACTAAATTATGAGTAATTTATTTTTTAATGTAAATATTATTATAATTATTTAATTATTATAACAGATAGCTTATAATTTTAATAATTAGGTTCATTTTACGTTATCTAAAGAAACTAGACTCAACATCAATTTCATATATATATATATATATATATCAAGGATTTAATGTAGATGAAACAAATTATTAAATAAATATATTGGTAAATGTAGATGAAACAAATTATTAAATAAATATATTGGTAAGTTATAATATATAAATTGGTGTTAATGGGTGAAATGTTTCCTTATGTGTATTTAACAAGAGAATAAAAATATAAATACTATACTTGTGATTAGTAAATGCAGCAACAAAACTAGTTCTAATAAAGGTTGGGTTTTGCATTCTTTATTTAATCTAATCCATCCTTTATCAGATTAGATTATGTTGATTAATTGAATCACAAAACTAAACTGATTTTTTTCTTTTACTTATTATTAATTCATAAAATAATTAAATTTATCAGTAATTAATTTAACATTTAATTTAATAAATAACAAAAACGTTAATAATTAATATTAGAAATTAATTTAAATTCTGATTTAAAAATTAATTTAATTATCATTATATAAAATTTAATTTTATAATTATTTAATATAAATAATAAAAATATATAATTTTGTTATGATAAAAATTATTTTAGATATTAATAATATTTTATTTATAAAATAATTTCTAATTTAATTATTTTAATGATTAATTATTTTTTATCTCTAGATTAATTTATATTTAATGAATTTATTGTAATTCAAATTTTAAAAAGTATTTTTTTAAATTTTTAAATATTTTATTGTTATATTTTAAAATGATTTTATAAAACGATAGTAAAAGTAATAAAAAATCATAATTATAAATCAAATATTGAAATTAAGAAAAAAGAATAACTAAATTATTTAAATAACAAATATTTTTTCATAATAATTTTAAACAAGTAAAGATAGGTATTAGATATTTAACATATAAAATCTATCACTTCAACCATACGAGATTCTGTCATAATTTGGTTGGATTTGACTTTATTATAAAAGAAAATCAATGTAATTTTTTATTTTGAGAGTATATAAATAATATAGAAGAAAATGAAGAAACTATTCTAAAAAAAATCTCATTTGTCACATGGTGTATTTTCTGAATTTGTAATTCTTAGAATTTAATTTTTATAAATCTAGGTGAAAAACATGTACAACTGCTCCAAGTTTAGTCACTTTGGAAAATATTCTAAGTTTCTTTAGAAATTTTGAAATTCGAATAATTTCTCCTTTTTTTTATTTTCCAGAAAAAAATGTTCTAAAACTAATTTTGAGTTTCATTCTAAAAATGTTCCACAATAATTATAACTCATATTTGACTAATATTATAAATAACCATCTCATCTTTTATACTTCACTTTTTGAATATAAAGAATTTATTAGACATTTATGAGTAATTCTCTATTTTTAAATATTATCTTACACTCTAAGTTAAGTGGTACATTGTTGATTCAAGCTCCTTCTTGTAATGTTCGTGGTTATAATACATTACCATTGGAGGGAAATAAGAAAAAAATATCTTAATAGATTATGTTAACCATACCATGGTTGATGAAATGTTAAAAAAAAATGTGAAGACAGGTTTAATGAAAAGATTGATTTGAATTTGCATGTAGAGAAAATATTGTATGTTTCATTCTTTCCACGACTTAAAGAATGACATGCTTTTTAATTTATATGGTTTTTCTAGTTTGATGTATCAGTATTTAATCTTTTGTATATTTTTATAGTTTATAATTAATTTAAACTAAGTGTTTTATTAAAACAAAAACTCTTTCAATAGGATAAGTTGAATGTAAGTGTCACCTATTTCATATTAGTTATATATATTTACAAAAATAAAAATAAAAATGAAACTGTAGATTGTGATTTTTTTTAGAAATATTATTTTTTTTTAAATTACAAAATTATATCCCCTTTCACATTATTTATATAGATAAGGAAAATTTTGACAAATCCGTTGAGTTTTGCCACTCAAAATTTCATTTTTTGAGAATCAAATTCTAAAAAAATTATTTTAATTTTTTTTTCTTTTGTTATTTGGAATTCGTTTTTCGAAACTAAATTTTTAATAGATTTTTTAATATTTTTTTGTCTTTATGAATGGTCGTTTTACTTCTGAGAACGGTCATTTTGAGGTCCAAAACAAGGTCACAAAGACAACGTTTAAAATGTCCGTTGTTCATCTTAGAACATTCCTTCTTAGAACATTCCTTTTTATAGGAAAACAACTTAACCCAAATGAGAACGACTGTTCTTATGTTTTGTTTTGTGTACAAATCAGAAGATTCACTCGTAGAGGAGGTAAAAAAAAAAATCTATTCCAAATTCGGTTATCAGAAAACCAAATTCTGAGTGGTAAAAAAAAATTTAAAATAATCTAGTCAGAATTTGATTCTTACAAAATTTGTCTATGAGGTTGCATTCCAATTTAGTTTCCGAATTTTAATATGAATAATAAAATGTGACATATGTATAAACAATGTGGGAGGAAATATAATTTTGTAATTTTTTTTAAATTATAATATTTTGAAAATAAAATCGTAAATTGTAACCGGCAGGTAATAAAAAATTATACTATATTGTAAATGAATTTTTATTCAAAAAACAAAATTAGGTATATGGTTGAGATTCATTCTCGTAATGGAGAGACATAATGTTGTGCTGTTTGAGTAAAAAAAATTGACAGAAAAATTAAGCGGAAATTGTGATTATCAAAATTGAGTCATAATTTAGATTAATAAATTAATATTTCATACAAACGTATAAAAAAATAAATGTGAGACATGTTTTAGTTAAATTTTTTATATAATAATATAAAATGAAAATTAAACTTATTTTAATAAAAGAATTTATTTTATTTTTCACTTATTTTTACTCAATTCAGATTTAATTTTTTAATTTATTTATTTTTACTTCCTCCTTTTTCATGAGATTAATTGTTTTCATCATAATATTAAACTTTTCCGATAATTTTTAGTAGGAATCCATCAATTATATCGTAAATCTATCAAATTAGTAAAAGTTTGATGAAAAGTTATATTTCCGTGATAGTATGAGTAGTCTTGTATAATTGAGATTTTATATTCTAAATTTTATGTTCGGAAACATAGCTTAAACTTAATAATTATATAATTCTAAAAGTATTTTAAATTTTATAATCCAAAAATTAACTTTAACTTTTAAATTATATAATCTAAAATTTAATTTTACTTTCAAAGGAAGAATATCACAATTAAAATTGATTTCAAATTACTGAAAATCAAAGTTAATTTTTGGATTGTTTAATCAGATATCAAAATTAATTTTTAAATTATATAATTCAATACTAATTAAAATGTGTTTCATAAAGTTGATTTTAGATTATATAATCAGATTACATAATCCATAATAAAACTTCAACACAAAGCATAATATTGGAATTTCAAATATTATGGAAGTGGAGGAAGAAGGAATTGGGTGCAGAAAGAATAAGCCTATGCTTTATTACACCAATGTCAACTGGGCTATAGCCCAAAGCCGAAAAAACAGCAGTACACGCCACTCGCCGCGCCGGCGCGTGCGGATCCCTTCCGGCACTGGACAAGACCAGCTCCGGTCTGAACTGACGAGTATTTATCACGCGCCACACCCTCGGTTACGCAATATTTTCAATTTTTCGCAAACGAAACCTCGCGCCACAAACTCCCGTCTCCGTCTCACCACCGCGTGACATCCACGTCCCTATGTCTCTTGCCTCTGATTGGTGCGTGAAACCCACGAGCCAAACCTCTTAGCGAGTCCGCGTTCTAAAAATTGGTGCTAAAATGGTTCCCGGTGACGCACCCCAGACGCGTCACTATCCACTCACCCGGTCCACGGTTCCGCACACGCACCCTCCGTGGCCGTACACCTGTGACGCGATAAGAGGACCCGATTTCCCGTTCACTTGCATTGAAAGAGAACCATACGGAGAGTTCTAGAGAGAGAAACTCCATCCAGAGAGAGAAACTGCAAGATCTGATCGGAACCCCAAGGTAACGCAGCCCCAAACCCTACTCTCTGTGCCCTCGCCACCCTCGCTTTCTTCTTCTCCGTCGACTCCTTTCAATTTTTGGAATTTCACTGGAAAAAATTACAGGCTATTTCTTATTAGGTTATTCTCCTCCCTGCGCGATTCGTAAAACCTTAAGTTCGGAATCTAGGGTTCGGTCAAGGTTTCAGGGTGAGGGAAAAAAGAATTAGGGTTTTGCATGTATGGCTTCGGAGCAAATTGATGGAGATGACGGAGCCAAAAAGGAGCAGAGGTACACCGAGAGCAAGGTCTACACTAGGAAAGCGTTTAAAGGTCCTAAGAACAAAGGCGCCTTGAACGTGGTTCCTCATGCTACCGCTGCAACTATTACCAACGTCGGCGACGACAGTTTGGGTACCATTACCGCGGTTGATTACAACAGTAAGGATAATATTACTGTCGATAACGGTAACCCTAGGGCTAAGGATAATTGCAATAACGCCTTGGTTCAGCAGGGGCTGGAGGATGGGAATTCAGCTCGGCCGTACGTGAATTCGAGGTTTGATGTGGATTGGGACGACTCGTCCAGCCTGAACCGTGCTTTGGTTGAGCCTTCGGGTGTTCCCGGCATGCTAGAGTGGTTGCCGGGACCGGAGAGTTTTGTTAGGTTAAGTTTGGATTGGCGGTCTAAGCGGGAGCTAAGGAGTAGGCTTGAGACTGAGCTCAATATGGTTAGGAGTTTGGTGAACAGGATTGAAGAGAAGTTGGGGGTGTTTGGTGGGTATGGTAATTCAGAGATGATGGTGGATAGTGGGATTGGTAATGGGGTTGGAACTAAGCGCGCTCGCTCGGAGGTGGCATCTGCTGTTGCTCCGCCGCGAGAGCCTTCCAAACCTTTGCATCAGTTGAGTGTGTCAGTGTTGGATGATAGTCAAGGGGTTGGTGAAATTGTTGAGAAGGAAAAGAGGACGCCCAAGGCGAACCAGTTCTATCGCAATTCGGAGTTCTTGCTTGGGAAAGATAAGTTTCCACCTTCTGGAAGTAACAAGAAGTCTAAATTGACTGGGAAGAAGCATGGTGCAGGCGACATGGGACGTGGAATGGGATTGAAGCTTTTGAAGAGTTGTGGCTCGTTGCTTGAGAAATTGATGAAGCACAAGCATGGTTGGGTGTTTAATACTCCAGTTGACGTTGAGGGTCTTGGTTTGCACGATTATTTTGATATCATCAAGCATCCAATGGATCTGGGTGCTGTAAAGTCAAGGCTGAACAAAAATTTGTACAAATCACCCAAGGAGTTTGCTGAGGATGTGAGACTTACATTTCACAATGCCATGACTTATAATCCCAAAGGACAAGACGTTCATATAATGGCAGAGCAACTTTCAGATGTATTTGAGGAGAGATGGGCTATAATAGAGTCAAATTACAACAACGAAATGAGATTTGACGATCATGGTCCGGCTGGTCCTGCACCTTCACCTCCGTCCAGAAAGACTCCTGCATTTCGACCCCCGCCTCTTGATATGAGACGGATTTTGGATAGGTCAGAATCAATGACACAACCTCCAAAAATCATGAGCATCGCTCCTTCGTCTCGAACCCCTGCCCCCAAAAAGCCCAAGGCCAAAGACCCTCATAAAAGGGACATGACATATGATGAAAAGCAAAAACTCAGCACAAATCTTCAGAATCTACCTTCTGAGAAGCTAGATGCCGTTGTACAGATCATTAAGAAGAGAAATTCAGCACTTTCCCAACATGATGAAGAAATTGAAGTGGACATTGATAGTGTGGATACGGAGACTCTCTGGGAGCTTGATAGATTTGTGACCAACTATAAGAAAAGTTTGAGCAAAAATAAGAGGAAGGTTGAACTTGCTATTCAAGCTAGAGGACAATCTGAGCAGAATGCCCTGCAGAAGGTAGAGTCTTCAATTTTAACTTTCATCAGCCAGTATATTCATTGGCAAACAGTCATTGCTAAATGCATTTTATTTCATGCTTCTGTAGAGTCGGGCACCACCAGTTATGGTTGAGATTTCAAAAGAAGCACGAGCTGGTAATTTTTAATGGTAGCATTATTGTGGATCTCATTATTGGATTAATTGATGTATCTTGTTTACCTTTTTATCAGCAGATGAAAGAAATATTCCCCCATCCTTGCCCGGGCAAGGAGAAGTTCAAGCGGATGGGACTAAGACAAGTAGTTCAAGCAGCTCCAGCAGTGATTCAGGCTCTTCATCAAGTGTTACTTTGATTAATTATTTAGTCAAGAGATATCTTAACCATTATTCTTGCTACTGCATGTTCACTTCTGCTTATTGTTTAGTCAAGTGTTATTCTGATTTATATTTATTTTATTTTTGCAGATTCTGATACCGGTAGTTCCTCAGCCTCTGGGTCTGATGCTGGGTAACAGTGAACCTAAATTCATTCTGCCAGGTAGAATGACAACCTCCAAAATTTTATTTCGCTATATGCTCTCGGTTGTACTCCCCGTCTTTTCATTTTGTAGAGTGACATAGGTATCTTTTCGTTCTGTAAAGTGGCACTGGTATCTTATCATTTTGTAGAGTATCTTTCAAGATGATTTTTCTCGTAACTATCATGATTATTTAACCCAAGAGTCTTATTGGTTTACCATAAAAGCCATCATCCTGGTGCTCCATCTTTGTTATTGATTTTTACTGTTTACTTCTTCATTCAAGCTTAATGTGTCTGCAATTTGAAAATTTCAGACGATCTCGTTACAGGTATAATAAGTGACTTTCAATTTAAAATTGAATGCAATGGCCAGTGGTTATTTCTGGAATGTGGCCTTGTTTTTAGATTCTTTGCATTTAGTGCAGTTTAGCAGGAAATATTTGATGCCATTTGCTATAAAATTTTACATTTTTTCACGTGCTCTTCATCTTTTGTTAGTTCGTACTTGTTGAAATGTTTGCTTTTTAGTGGACTGCGTACTCTTCAGTATACTTGTTTGCATATGTTCCATGCGCCATTCTATTCACTTAATTTGTTGAGAGCATTTTTTGTTACCATAGCCTGTATAACCTATGTCGTGTAATTCCAGATGTCCTGAAGTTTAGTTTCTCTTTATGGGTAGTTGTCTTAGGAATTGTTAATTCTGCTAAAAAGCTTTCCAATTTCTCTCTAATCTCTTGTGGCTGAACTTTTTAAACTGGTTTTAAGAATTTTCATATGCTGACTCGGTTGCAACACTGTTTGATGTAAATGTATTTGGTGTGTAAATTATAAATATTAAAGGATGATGGCGTTAAGAATATACCTCTAGAGTTTAAACATAATATCCGCCTGAAAATATTTAAAGCATGGTCATTGAAAAGTAAATATCAGTGGTGTGACTTTTTCTTTCTTTCCTCAGTTCTCTCAGTTATTTGGTTTCTGGAACTGTTATGAATACGGTATCGAAGGTCTACTTAGTAGTACTACATTGTTTTGTAAATTGACTTTATTTTATTAGCATCATAGCCTCACACCCACCCTGTTATATTGGATTTTATTCTGTAGTATTGGGGTTTGAAATGCTGGTTATTATACACTCATTACTATCTGTCTACTTAATGATGAATTGATGATTTGTTTTTCTTACTATATGACATCTCTAGACTGCATTCTTGTGATCCATTACTGACAAGAGGACCTGAAGTGCATTTTTGTGGAATGACATCTTTATCTTGTACTTTTATCTTTATCCCCCAAAAGAAATAACAAATCTTGTGAACTTGTGAACATTGCTCCTCATGCCGTTGCAGGACGAGTCTATAACGCTACAATTTACTTATTCATGAAATAGTTGTCTTCTATTTTCACAACTTAGCGTAATTTTTATAGCACAACGTAACATGTGAATTGAATTAATCAGTATCACCTGTTGCAATTGTTCAGACTGTCCGAGTATATTTATTGATCATAGAAATTATGAACTGCTAACTTTTTGTTATTTGTTGTTTCATTTCATGTGGGTGTGGCAGATCTCAGATATCTAAGATTTGATAGTGATGTGATTCTTGGCTAGTTCGTTTTCCCGCCTTCCAAATTATTTATCTTAATTTAGCTTTGTAAAGGAAGCAGTCTAATGGCATCTGTGATCACACTGATGCAGTACGGATCCTTTACTCAACCGTTGGAACTGATGCACCATTGCTATAAGGCCTTATTTGAGATAACACGAACTCATGTAAAATATTTGGTAGAATGTGATGATAGTTAGATAGTTCTCCGTAGCAGTGTACATTGCTAACTACTGCCACTCTCCTTAAGCTCCATTGATGACTTGCTTCGATTTCGTGCTGGCTGATTCGGGATTCTTGCTGTCATACAAAGATAATCTGTAATCAAAGTTCTTGAAGTCATTATTGGTTCGCATGATAGATGTATTTTCCTCGTTGGTAGATGTCAATATGTTTATCGAAATGGTATTCAATTGTAATTACTCCTTCAAACAAAGCGTCAGATATTTTATCAAATGTTCTATTTGTATAAATTTTTCATAATATTTTGTAGGAGACAAAAATTAGAATAAAAAATAATTTCTCCTGATATTTATCGACTAAAGGAAGTTTTCATGTATTAGTCATCTAAGGGTAATAATTTTGAGGCATTTCCGAGTTTTTTGAAAATTTATTACTTATTTTAGGTTAAAGAGGAAATTGTATTTTTATCCTGTATTCGATCAAATTTGGCTGTACAAATACGTGATTTTGGCGTTGATAAAATTTAGAGAGGGACAACGGTCCCATTATCTAAAGTTCTTACGACTATTTTCATTGACTTAAATGAACGGATTAAAATCAATTTTATTTGGAAGTACGAGTGTAGCTTTTACAATTAAATTGAGAATGTAGTAATACAATTTTTAAAAAATAAAAATGCTTTTTATTTCTGATTCTGCACTGCAAGAGGTTAAACAAAATTGAGAGAGTTAGTTACATAGTCTTGGGCATATTTTTTGAGATAAAGAAAGCTTGGAGGGAGAGTATAAGCGCAATCATAAAAATTTGCAAGCATTGTAGAGTTGGTACAGAACAGGGAGTGAGGAAGCGGAAGTGATGCAGCTTCTGAAACTGGAAGCAAGGATGGTATCGCTTTCGGTCTCGCATTTAAAGCCCAGATGCTTCTCTTCTTCTTCTTCTTCTTCTTCTTCATGTGGTGTCAAGGTTTGGCCATGGCGTGGTCTGGATGAATGGAGGGAAAGTCATCTGAACGAGAATCGCAAGTGGGGGGAGCATGGTCCAGAGCCCCAACCCCTATTCGGTGATTCCACTCCATTGGGGCAAGCTTCTTCCTTGGCTGAGCTTGGGTCTATCGTTCTTTCCACCAGCGACCCTCTTGCCAAGTCCCAGCTTTCTCACTTGGCTTACTCCATCTGGCGCCGCCACAATCTCCCCCTTGGCATTTCCATACCCCCCTCTCGCCCTGCCCGACCACCAAATCCCCAACTGGTTCTCTTCTTTCTATCACTTTTTTCTTTTTATTTACCTTTCTTTTCTCATATACAGCAAATTATATCATTAAAAGATAATTACCCCCGACACTCTGATTTCAGTCTATCTTTCTCGTTCGAATCCTTAAAACCACAGTAAAGAGTAGGCAATTATACTAGGCAAGACTTATTTTGAGGTGGACTAATATTTTCTTTTGACATTCTCTCGAGTTTGAAAAATTATGTATTGTTGTAATGTGTTCATGGGTAAAAAAATATATTCTGATATGATATGATATGGGTAAGGGGAGTTATGTAATTGATGTTTACTATGACCTCTGGTAGTTTTAGTTTGTTTGGTAAATTGGGTTCACCATTTACTGATAAGCTTATGTATTACCAAGAAATGATAATGTCTCCATACAAATATTATGCAATTATGTAAAAATGTTCTTTTATATTCGTGTTACTGTATTTGCACTGTATTGTATCTTGATTTTTTAAGATTTTCCACATATCCTCCATGTTGTATTACTCTAGGCTTCACAGTTTTTTTTTTTTAATAATAATGACATGTTGATTCTTGAAGGTTTAATTTTCTTCATGGATTTCGCTTTGTCTTCTACATAATGAAGTTGTTTTCTTTGACTTTAGGTTTCTCCTAAGGAAATTCCTGCTCCCAAGGACTCAGGTTTGCCCCTGAATGCTTATATGCTTCATAATCTGGCACACGTGGAGCTCAATGCAATTGATTTGGCGTGGGATACCGTTGTCCGGTTTTCTCCTTATAGTGAAATTTTAGGGGAGAGGTTCTTTGCTGACTTTGCTCATGTTGCTGATGATGAGAGTCGCCACTTCTCTTGGTGTGCACAGAGGCTTGCTGAGCTGGGTTTTAAGTAAGGTTATTTGTCTCTTCAATTTGTTTCCAGTTCTAGGTAATTTAATTATGCTGATTTTCTGAATCTCCTTCGAACCAGATATGGTGATATGCCAGCTCACAATATTCTATGGAGGGAATGTGAGAAATCATCTGATAATGTTGCTGCACGTTTGGCTGTGATCCCTCTAGTCCAGGTTACCCCCCACCTTCAATCTTTCTTTGAAATGTTCGTTACCATTTGGTGAAAAACTGATCATTAGATATGATAATGTCGGTATTTTCATGAGATCGTTTTTTTTTTCAATCGGAAAAGAAAAAAAATGCAAAAAAGCATAAGGGGGCGAACCAAACCTATGCCAAGAAAAAAAAGAAAATCATCCCAGAAAGCTAGCAACCTAAATTTTGAAAGGTTATAATGATTCCTAAAATAATCTGTGTTTATTGTAGGGGGTAAATAATCAAATCCAAAGAATCCATTTTATCATCAATCTCTATGTTAGCCATAAGATCAACACATCTGATATCTTTCCTGAAAATGTAGGAAACTTAGTACAAGTCTTCAACATTTTATTCCAACGATTTTTGAGAAGGCGGGGCCAAATAGAAGAATTATTAAAGTCCTAACAAACCAAGGAAGAATATGTTCCAACTACACTTTTGAGATCTTCTTTTCACTAGCAATCTCCATAGCAAGGTAGCCGCATATAGCCCGACATATAAAGCATTACGAATTCCCATGTAAGTTAAAAATCTCCCTATATAATTACCTCTACTACCTCTGAAGATACCACCATTGGCAACATGCCCCAGATTACTTTTAGTTGCACCATCCACATTGACGTTAACCCATCCAGGTGTAGGCATCAACCAATTAACTTGTTTAATTTGAGGAGTTTTTCTTGACCTAGTTTGTATGTAAAAAAACTTTAAAATAGACTAGTCAGTAATATCATTATTCATATATTCTTACGAAGAGAATTACATGTCTTTTGAATATGCCATTTAATCAAGTGTAGAGCATACTAGAATGAAAGCAGTTGCTTGAATCTCTCATGATTTCTTGATTTCCATATGATCCACACGATGTAAGTAATAACTAGGAGTCTAATCTCACGAATAATAGGACTTTCAGATGCAGAAATAAAGCTATGGATATCATCATTAGAATTCCAAGCAAATCTAGAAGAAATTTGTTCCAAGACCAAAACTTGGAAGAGTAAGAACATTCAAAATAAATGATGTTCGCTTTCCCGGGCTTCTCTACAAAGACTGCAGATTGGATTAAGAACAATGCCACGAGAGTGAATATGATTATTAATAAGAACTGAAGTCTTAGCCGGAGGAATGTCAGAAGACCAAATCAAATTTTCTCAAGAATTGACAACTTAGTTATCTTGTAGATAAGTTTGAGCTGATTTCATATTAAGAATACCATAATCTTCCATAGTCTAGACAACATGATCCTCCTCTTCATTAATCACCATATTTTGAATATTTCGGAATATTAAGCAAAGAAGATAGAATAGACCTTCATCTGGTTAGACTTCATCGTATATGTGAATGATCCTTTTCATTTTTATATGTGGGTAGGTGATGTAATAGTACTACTCGGTTATGGGCTTCTGACAAATTTATCAGGATTCTGGAGTACTTCATGAATATTTCTGGAGGAGTCCTTTCTATATAGCCTAATTAGGGCTTATAGAATAATCTTTTTGTTGAAGTTCATGACTGGCATCAGTCCACAACCATTTTTTGCATCAATATTTTTGTCCATTGGCTTATATTTCTCACTAGCTATTTCCTCTTGCAGAAGGGGGACAAGTTCTTTTTGGAAAATTCCTGGAAATGCTTCCCCTCATTAATCACATGTTACAGAGATACATAAGCTTTGAATCATTAGAATTGTTCTAAATGTATTATTTATTTCACTTGTAGGAGGCTAGAGGACTTGATGCTGGGCCACGTCTGGTGAAAAAGTTAGTTGGCTTTGGAGACAATAGAACATCTAAGATTGTGGCAAGAATCGCTGATGAGGAAATTGCACATGTAGCAGTTGGTGTCTACTGGTTTGCTTCTGTCTGTCAAAAAATGAATTGTGCTCCAGACTCCACTTTTAAAGGTTGTGAAGCCTGGTTAATATTTACTTACCTGCTTAGATACGAACATATTGAAGGCATGCAATCTTCAGCATTATTTTTTTTGTAACCACACAGACTTACTGAAGAAATACAATGTGGAACTAAAGGGCCCCTTCAATTATTCAGCTCGAGATGAAGCTGGCATTCCCCGTGATTGGTAAGAAATTGTACATCCCAATGGTTTTCTAGGTTGTACCTGCGATGTTTCGGGCTTATCTGACTGTCAAGATAGCTGAAAAATTCCATTCTACCACTTCACTTCCATATGAACCTTAACATTTTGGTTACCTCATGTTCTACTGTCTAGGTATGATGATGCATCATCTATGAACAATCAGGACAAGAGAGACAAAGATGGCAACAAAAAACAGCTCTCTGCAGTAAGTGTGACACTAACAATCATCCTGCTCATTCCTGTAATTTTATTTTTAAGATAATTATTTTAAAAAAACTTATTATGTATGACAGTTTGTCATTAGATGACTGCATAAAATTTCTTCGAACTTTCACTACTTAATCTATTTACATTTTTTTATATTTAACTGTTCTTCTGGCTTGATATGGATATGTTATTACAGGTCTACGAGAGGCTGGCATCCATCATTGCTATGGAAAAAGAGAATTCAAGTTTGACCAAACCGCCTGAATGATCTTGACACTATATAATGAACAATTACTATTTTTAGCAGGGAAAGGTGTAAACTTACAAGTTTGTGACTTATCTCCTCAACCGCCAACAAGCTCAACTACAGTGTTATTATCATAATACTTCGAAGTGATAAGGTTTCATACACACGTTTGGTAGTGCAATTTTTTCATTGGCAACGTTGTTTGACTGCAATACAAACAAAGTAGCAATGCAAATTCTGAAAGTTCAGTCCACGCGTCCACTATTGATGAGGAGCGTAAGCAAAGGGAGAAGACAAAAAAATGTTCCTTATTTTGCGTACATAGACTCTGATGTAAATAGCATAAATTTTATTTTATTTTTTGTGTATCATCAGAGAAGTTAGCGTGACGTGGAAGTTGAATGAAGTCAATGGTGATTGCTTAGCTTCTGGGACTGTGTGCCGTGTACGTATGTATGATATCAAAGGGCACTTAAATCTTGTCATAATTACAAAGATTTGACACCAAAAATTAAAAAAAAAAAGAAAAAAAAGGTAAGAGTATGTTCAAAAATAAATTTAGAGACTAAAATATTAATAACTAAGTTCATATGACAATAAATATAATTAATTTTAACAGATTTTCCAACAAGTGTTATAGCATGCATGTTTGTTTGTGCTTTTCACTGTATGAACAACTGTTCCAAAAGGGACAAAGACACGAAAATGATTTTTTTTAAATAACTGAAATGTATAATTTATTATATTTTTTAATTTTAAATCTTTTCACTTTTAAAGTTAAAATGATTTTTTTTATCCAAATTAAATATACAAAGATTCATAAATTAATTCCAATCTAATAGATTATCTTTTTGTAGTTTACTGATTATTATTGCATTTCAGTGGAAATAAATCCTATAAAACTATTTTTATTTATAAAAAAAACTTAAGCATGTTTAACCAACTAAATTGTTTCCAATAAAAAATCTCTGAACAAATTTAATATTTAAGAAATCCCTTATAAATAAGAGATTCCGGGGAAATATTAGTTTCCTTTACTGGAAAACTTGCTGTTCCTAGTAGTAACATCCTAGTTTGCCTTAACTTGAAGCCAGCAAACGCGTGTGCCTGCGCGTGACTCTCTCTTCCCTTCTTAATAACACCACCGTAAGCCTTTCACCTACTTCTTCTCTCCTACTTTCTCAGACAAAAAGGAAAAGGAAAACACACACAACAAAAATTTAATGTGTAACTCAAATGGTGATTGCAGACCCTTGGGTTTTCTCTTGGGTCTTCCCTTTGCTTTTCTTGCCCTCCTCGTCTCAATCGTTGGCCTCGTCGTCTGGATCGTTGGGTAAGAACAACGCTCCCTTCACCATCATCACTTTTCTTCTTCAAAATATCAAATTAAATCTTAATTACTCACTTTATCTTTGTATCTGCATAGTTTTTACGGTTTTGTCTTTAAACTTTCTCTTTTTAATTTCTACACTAAAAAACATATGTAAAATAAAGATTAAGATAGATAGTTTTAAAAGATTGAAAAAAAAATAGAGATTAAATGACCTAAAACTAGTTATCATGTAATTTGAATTCGATTTTGTGAGTTGGGGTTGGTTTGATTTCTGATTCTGTAACATGGGTTTTGATCTGATTGAGTGAAAAATTCATAAAGGTTTGAACTTTGGTTCACAATATTCGCAGGTTGTTGTTGACATGCATATGCCCCTGCTGCTTGTGCATAACGGTAATAGTGGAGTGTGCATTGGAATTGATAAAGGCTCCACTGCATGTCATGGAGTGGTGCACCTCTCAGATCCCTTGTTAGCTTCTGTTTTCTCCAATTCTATCATCAAGTTCTGGTCCTGTCTCTGCTTTCGATTATTTTTTGTTTTATTTGCCTTTTGGTGAGATTGAGGTTATCAACATGTAGTAGTTATTTTGCTTTTCTGGTTTTTCGCAAAATTAATAGTTCATACCTCATAGTAATATTGTTGTTTCTTGTGCATATATCTATAGTTCTATAATAAACAATACTTTATTTTGGTTTTCACTTTTCTTTTACATTTAAATTGCTGATTCTCTCTTTCTATATATATATATACTTAAAAAAAAGTATAAATACAGGTGGGGTGTGTCTTTCATCCACAGTTACATATTCTTCAATGATGTGAAAGATTGGCTAGTATTCTTTTCTTTTCTTTTTAATCATCATCAAAGTTGTCATTATCAACTATAATGCGTTTGTGACGCCAAAACAGAAGAACTCTGTTTTGGTCCTTTTGGAATGAGTATTTTCTTAGATGATGAGTGTCACATATCCACACTCAACTTCAACTGTTATTGAATAAATTCTAAATCAAATTCATCGTTCAAGGATTTTTCGTTCAGATTATTCTGAAGTGTTTGCTTCATTTGAAACTTTATTTTTCCCTTTTGCAAAATATGCTATAAACTAAACAGACAAAATCTACCTTTAGTCCTTTACAGTCTGTGGTTATGCTTTTGATAATTTAAAACCAAATACATGATGCTTCCCTCCCAGTTAGGTAGCTTTTTCATGACGCACAACTTAAAAAGAACCTTTTCTTCAAAAGCATTCAATATTTTGGTTCATCCACTGTTATTGAAGAATTACAATGGCTTGGTAGATATAATGTTTTCTTTTTGCCCTTGTATATCCACAAAAGTATAATTTGCTTTTTTTTACCTTGTCACAGTTTTCTTGCAGTCTATTAATCTCACTCTGGATATTGATTATCTCCAATTTAACAAGTTTTTATACGACAGAAGTTGAAAATAAAAATTTCACTACACTACTTACATAATGTTGAAAAGTTTCAAATTACTGAAGCTCCATTGTAACAACCATCAAAGCCGAACAGATCAGTAGAAAGGTGAGTTGATAAAGAATTTTGGTAGGATTTAATTCACGACTGTGTTGAATGTTAATACTTCAATTCTTTATAACAGTTTAACAAGTAATATAGAATTCAAGTATTGAGTATATAAATATATTAAATACTAAGAACTAGTTTTCCTACTGGTAACAACCTATTCAAATTTTTTTTTTTAAAAAAAACTTCTTTTATTGAACTATACTTATGATTTATACCAAAGCAATTTTTGGAACAGAGTGTACTAAATTTCCATTGAAAACAATTACTGATGAAAATCATTGATGGGCCTATATTAAAAAAATCACCCCTTCAACTACAACCAAGTTCTTTTTCTATAATTATATGGTCATAGATGTCAGAATGATAAGAGTTGGACCTAGAATAGCTTCAACAATTCACATAACTTGGAATAAAAAAGATATACCTTATAATACATATATTTGTACATGTTGGTGTGGTAAAAAGATTGTTCATATGTGTTGCTTTAATCAATAGTTAATGAAATGTTCAGACTTGGTTGCATGTATACATAATCAAATCAACAGCACTATCAGAAGGAGATTGCAAAGTTGAGTGTATTGGAGATTCTGAATCCCCTTGTTGGATCGCTCTTATCTGCAATATGATAATGAAAATTCACTGAACCTTTCACTTTCTCCTGTGTTTTCCCACAGTTGTCATGTCTCTGTCAATGTCATTGCATTGCATAGCCCCTTGAAATTCATATGTTCCTTCTGGCGCAATTATATATTTAAAAAAATACAAAATACGACTGAGATACGACTAAGATAATGTTTTATAAGAATACCCTTGAAATATCTTGTATGAACAAAATCAAATTCATGAAAATTTATGCACCATTTTCTCTTTTTTCTTATTATTATTCTTCAAGAGCTTACCTAAGGTTATTTAAACCTAAAGATATACTCTTAATTTGTCAAAAATGTTGATTTTATTCATTATTTGTTATTTTAACCATACGCTTAGCTAGATTGAAAATGTAGAAATATTATTAAACCAAATCAGATTATGAATTACTAAAAAGGTATGCAGAAATATGCTAAAAGGAAAACAAATGGTTGCAAAAGAGTCATGGAAGGAGGATCCATGTTTTAGAGTTTATCTCATAACAAATTAAAATGAGTTTCCTCTTAAATAAAAGGTAATGTAGGTAACAACTCAAAAAACGATTGAAGACGTACGTTCACCGAAATCAAATTAAACAAAGAAAAAATTACCCTAAATGACCTTTAAAATATAGCTTTTCATAGGACGAGGATTACTACGTTGTTGGCAATTTTTCTTTAAAAATGGTTTGGCGATATTGAAGATTACAACATTGTCAAACTTGCAACGCGCTAACTAGGTTAATATAAGCCAACCTTATAATTTAGACAAATTGACAATTTTCATATTCCTTCTTTCATATATGTGAATGTTTAAGGACAATTTTCATTAATTTTAGTTAACTACTTTTCTCAAAAAATAAAAAATTTTACTAACCTAAACGACACCTTCAGCTAGATTTTTTTTTTTCAAAGTTTTACTCATGACTGTGGGTGTGAAACAGTGGTATCATAAATTTTGATTATACATGTATTCCTGTTCTCATTTAGCAAAATAAAACTTTATTTTTTTAAATATATAAAAAAATAAAATCCTAAAATGGTTACATATGACATTGAAAAAGAAAATGATGTTAATGTATTCATATTACATCAATTCTTAATACTAAGTGATAGAGTGTGTTTTGGACACCAAATATTAACTAAATATTTTCTATTTTTATCTTTCTCTTTCATATATAGTATTATAAAGGATGTGACCCCAAAGTTTTACATATATTATTTTTTAATAATATAATTAAACTATTTATATTTTAATTTAAAATGTTATAATGTTATTGTGACATAGATTATTAATAATTTTTTTATATATTATAAATGCATTTCTTCGTTAAAAGCATCTTCACTGTAAACAATAACACTTTCTCCTGTCATATAATTGTTGTTGTTCTCTTATTATAGAATTATCTTACAAGAAACAACCATTACTACAAATTCACGTTAATCATTCTATCACAGCCTCTTTTCTAGTTCTCCATAATGAACAAAATCATCTCTCTTCTCTTCTGCAAATTTATGTAGTAACAACGTAGCATGGTGTTATTGTTGCTTTCTATATTGTTGTCCTCTCTTGTACAAGGATGATGACATTCTTTTAAAAAATACACTCACCTAACAATTCAAAATATTAATATTTTAATTATATCTTTTTTATTTTTAAATATAAAATATTAATACATACATACATACATTTATTTTTAAATGTAAAGTATTAATATATATATTAAAATGAGTTATAAAGTGAGACTTTTTTTTATCTTGTATGGATGTCAAAATATATTTTTCCCTTGCTCAATACACATCACACAATGACAACACCACAACAAAAACATTTGCCACATCCTTACATGAACACATCTATTTTAGCATTTTTTTTATATTGTTTATATATTTTAAATTATATTTATTTTATTTTTTACTAGCTAAATTTAAATACAACAAAACTTGATTATGTTAGGAATATGGTATAGTAAAGTTAAGTTTAGTTATTATTTGTTTATGTTAGAAATTTATAGTCGTTTAAGTAATGACTTGTTATTTGTTTGTATGATTAAAAATTATGTTATTTGACTTGTTAAATGGAGAAAACTGTATTTTTTTCGTTATAAGTTTGACAAAAGCCTGTAAGGCTTGTATGGATGGGTGAATCTTTCATTCAAACTCCAAAATGAAAAAGACACTCTTGTGAGAAGAATAACTTATGCAGTGGTTCTTTGTGATTTTTTTGGTTAGTTAGTGAAGGGTTAAGGCTTGGCTAAGTTCTTTTGATGATAAAAGGGTAGGTTGATTTTGATAAGGTAGAATTTTTTATGGATTCTTGAAGGTAAAGGCGAGATAAGGTGATGAATGCTAGATATTTAGGATAAAGTATGGATATTTGTATTTTTTTAAGTGTCAAACTTGAATGGTTAACTTAGGGAAGAGAGAAATAAGATAAATGTTTCTTGAATTAAGTTGAAGACTAGGATATGAAAATTTAAAGAAAGAGAAATGTGATGGGTTAGGTTATAAGATTATAAGTTAAAAAAAACTAACATTTAATATGTTTTTGTTAGAGGGACAATTTAATCTCAATAGTTTGGTCAATGAAAATTAACTATTCATTAATTAACATAATTTTTTTAAAATATTATATGATTATGATTATATAACAAGTAATATTAAGTCTTTTATGGATATTTTTTTTATTTAAGTAAGGTCATCAAATGAAAAAAAAACAATCAAAAAATTAATCTAAATTTTAACACAACTATCATATTTTTCTACTCTACAAATGTTTTCTAAATAATGATCATGAAAATTCATTTGAAAAAAGACATAACGTTCAAACTAAAACTATCATAACAATATCTAAATTTACTTTTGAATTTGTTAAATCGTCTTAGAAATCCTAAAAAATTAACTCATACATTTTCTTAAAAATTCTAACACAACATACCTACATCTATGCTATATTATATTTGGTGTAGTGAGTGTTAGAAAGAAATGTTCAATATGAAAGGTACTTTGAACATGACAAGTTGAATGTAACATAAAATGATATTAATGAAAATACTATTAACTTTTAGTGTAGTTTTGAAACACAGACAAAAGATTTACACACAAGTTTCAACAATCATAGATAGAGTAGATGAATATAAAAATCTAGTATCTCTTTATTTCAGTTATTACATTTTTGTTATCATTCACAAGTTTTAGTGAAACCTCTTAAATGTTACTTTCAAACTAATAGACAATCTCTTATAAATCATCTATTAATGAGTACTCTGTAAAAATATTTTAAAGTATTTTTTAAACTTTATCCAACTCTTCGTTTAGAGTTAAAGTGTTTCTTTTAGTTTTTTTTCATGAACTAGATGAAGTTCTTTTAATAAGTTTGACAATAAGATTTGGTATAGTTTTTGAATGGAAAAAAGATAAATCTTAAAAGATAACAAGGTAAATTATGTGCAAACTTTAAAAAACTCTAAAAGAAAAAGAAAATTAAACAAAAAAATGAAGAAAAGGAAGATAAATATTTAGAAGAGATGTTTACCTACATTGATTTTGATTCATAATAACCAAAATGTGATTCAATACTAAAATAAGTCACTAAACACTTGAGTTTTTACTTAAAATAAAATAAAAAAGTCATACTTTACATAAAAATTCACTTAAATTTTCATAATAAAAAACTTATGACCAAATTCACATAATCTCTCTTTATAGAGATTTGAATTTGAGAAATAGTAATAAAACATTTCCTTTTTACACTCTTATATCCAAACAAAACTAAAAATTAAATAACTAAAGAAATAGACGAGTACGTCATAAATTATTATTGTATCCATGTAAAATTTATATTGCATGAAAATCTATTTTTTAATATTTAAACTCTTAAAAACATTTTTTTTATTTTCATCTCCACTTGTAGTTAATATTCTTGAAGTAATTATTTTCTTATCTATGATCATATTATATTAAAATTTGTATACGCTCTTTTTTATCTTGTATATTGTAAACTTTCATACTTTTGTTATGGTATGTGAAAAAAACTCATAAAAAAAAGAGACAATGCAAAAAAGAGACAATATAACATTATGAGTCAACTTTAATTTTTTTATTTAAGCTTTAATATAATATTTGGTCAAATATTAGTTTTGTGTTGAATCTTAAATGTTTTTGTAAACTAGAAATTAATAATTACTATCATCTGATTTTAAGACTTATCAAAATTAAATTGTGTGATTTGCTTTATTATTAATTTAAATGAGTTTGAATTTTAATATCTTTACTATTTTGAGGAAATTTTAGAATTCATTTAGCTAATACCATGTAGTAAAAACAACTAAATCAAAATTAATTTTAAAAAATATCACACACTACTTCAATAATGGTCTAAATCAATTTAATATTTGATTCTTCTTTAAATACAACTTATATAAATTGGATATATATATATATATCATATAAAGTAACCATATTTACACAATTACTTTCTACATCACTTATTTATTCCCCATAACCAATATAGAAAAGATTAATTTATGTTATATTCTATCTAAACAAAAGACATACAATATTCATGGATGTGATAACTAACGTGGTATGATCACTTTTTATATTAATTATGAGTTGATGTTAAAACCTTCAAAAAATTACATCGGTAGTATACAGAATAACAAATGTAAAGAGCTTCATATTGTAATAGTGAGAAATAGAATTATGTGATTATGTGATAATTAAAGATAAAAAAAATAGTAAATATTCATGAAAAGAAAAAATAGTACTCTATGAACACTCTGGAAATTAGTTTGCGGGTTAAGAATACTGCGTACAAGCTGAGGAACTGGCATCTTGAAGACAAAAGAAAACAGAGAAATTAATAAATGTTGTCATTTCGGACAAACTGATGCTTGAGTCTCATATAATTGTTCGTAAAATAGATTCCGCTTGTTTGTTTCATTTGTCGGAAAAATGTTTGAATGTAAACCTCGAGAATTTGTCTCTTATGGTTATGACCAACAATAATGTTACGTTCATAGGACTTCACCAGCAATATCAGAAAGATTCGGTGGGTATATAATAGGTTTGAGATTTGTTTTCTTTCTCTACCACATTCGAACGTGCAGTCAATGTGCCTGTTGTTTATTTTGTCAGAATAAGCTGTGCATAAGAGCTTATCATGTTTGAACAAAGAGTAATAATAACGTCAACAAAACGAAATTAATCTGAATAGCTAATGTTAAATAATCAAACTGCTGCTAGTTAGAGCAGCATGGTCTCATTTATTAATGTCTGTCTTGATATCAAATCAACTTAAAACAACTGGTTTGTGCTTGTTTCCAAAAGATTACTATACTATAAATAACTAACAAGAGTTCTAACCACACACTCCTTGCTATAACAAGAATTATCATCATATCTACTTCGTTAACCATTGACCTTAGGATAATAGTTAAATGCCGTGGTATGAATGATTAGATAAGGTAGAATTTTGAGATCACGGTTGGTTCATGATGACATTTTCCATTTCAAATGAATCTTCAACTCTACATTACAGCTTTTATTATAGTATACATACCCCTCCTTATCAAATGTCTTAAAGAGGTTTTAGCATACTATTTTATATACACATACATTATAAGCCTTCCTTGTCTAGGAGCTAACATGCAACCCTCTTAAGGGATTACACCACCTATAGCTGCAAAGGATTATGGTATTATCAATTTATTTTTGCTACACTCAACCCAATAGGTTATCAATTCGTAGTGGAAGCAATGGAAAGAACAGAGATAAAGATAGCCAGGTTTTCAAGTTGTCGCGGGGTAGCATTTGAAATCAATCCTAATAGAAGCAACCCCTTTGCAATTGTATCACCAACAAAGCAGGAACCAATTGGAACTTGGCTTTGGCTTCCATGGACTCGAACCAATTCATTCAAAGTTCTTCCTCAGCCTCATACAATTAGTCCAACTCGGAGCAGGGCCAGCAGCCACTTCTGTGACATTGACATTGATGCTAGTGATGTTGAAGTAGAGTTCATAGCTGAACTTCAAGATATAGAAAAATCAGATAAAGCTAATGGAGTTAAGGTGCAAAAGCTACTTTCCAGAACTGATCCACCAAAGAGGTCAAGGCTGTCCATAATTCTGCTAGATCAAGAGTTCACATTCTACAAAGGGCTATTTATGGTTTGCATGGCCTTGAATTTGGTGGCGTTGGCTCTTTCAGCAGCTGGGTATTTCCCTTATGCCAAGACAAGAGCTACACGGTTCTCTATTGGTAACATTCTAGCTCTAACTCTATGTAGAAGTGAGGCAGTTTTGAGAGTTATTTTCTGGTTGGCTGTGAAGACCATTGGGAGGCCTTGTGTTTCTCTTGGAATCAAAACTGCCACCACTTCATTCCTTCAAAGTGTTGGAGGAATCCATAGTGGTTGTGGGGTTTCTTCTATAGCCTGGATTGTTTATTCCCTAGTTCTTACTTTGAAAAACAAAGACAAAACTTCCCCAGAGATCATTGGGGTTGCTTTCACCATCCTCTCACTCATTCTACTCTCTTCCCTAGCAGCTTTTCCTCTAGTCCGCCACCTTCATCACAATGTTTTTGAGAGAATCCACCGTTTTGCTGGATGGATGGCTCTCATCCTTCTCTGGCTATTCGTACTTCTCTCCATAAGCTATGAACCTAGCACACATACCTATGACTTGACCATGTCTAAGGTGGTCAAGAAGCCAGAGTTCTGGTTCACTTTAGCTATCACAATTCTCATTATCATTCCTTGGCTGAGTGTCAGAAAGGTACAAGTTTGTATATCAGCTCCATCGAGCCACGCCTCAATCATCAGGTTTGAAGGGGGTGTTAAAGCAGGTTTACTAGGTAGAATAAGTCCTTCACCCTTGTCAGAATGGCATGCCTTTGGGATCATATCTGACGGAAAGAAAGAGCACATGATGCTTGCAGGAGCAGTTGGTGACTTTACCAAGTCCTTGATTAGTACCCCACCAAAGCATCTTTGGGTCCGCACCATGCATTTTGCAGGCTTGCCTTACCTAGTGAATTTGTATCAAAGGGTGTTGTTGGTTGCCACAGGGTCAGGGATTTGTGTGTTCTTGTCATTTCTTTTGCAGCCTAGTAAAACTGATGTGTGCTTAATTTGGGTGGCCAAGGATATTGAGTTGAACTTTGGAAAGGAGATAAGAGAATTGGTCAACAAATACTCGAAAGAGAAAGTTATGGTGCATGACACGGCAATTTCTGGTCGTCCCAATGTAGCTGAGATGAGCGTGAATGCTGCCATTAGGTGGAATGTTGAAGTTGTTATTGTTACAAGCAACCCTGAAGGCAGTAGAGATGTCCTTAGGGCATGCAAGAGGGCTAACATCCCTGCCTTTGGCCCCATTTGGGACTCTTGAAAGGCTCAAAAATATGTTGAAAGGCAAGTATTCATTAGTTCTCTGTTTGACCTGAACAGGGTATCAACTAATAATTATTCTTGTTCATAAAATGAACTTCTACATTACTCTGAATTCCTTCTCTTCTTTTTTTCTTCTGCTTGCTTTTCCTGTTCATACAGACGGTATCTCTTTAAAATAAGATAAATTTCCATCAATAGTAACCATGAAAACTCTTTTATAAAGTATTAGTAGCACCTCAAATTCATGCTTCACCATCACCATATAAAGTTCTTCAGAGATTATGGACTCGTATGTTGATTGACAGATATTCACCTTAATTTCTATCCAATCATATTTTAACATTAAAAATTGTTTTAACCGCCATCATTCATGTTCCCAACAACAACAAAGAAGTTGAATTCATATTTGATGTAGCTTGTAAAATATGTTCAAACCAAAGTTGAATGATATTTGGAGAACTTGCGTTAACATAACTCAAATTAGTAATTCTGTAGCACGTTATTTTACATGCCTAGGAAGCCACACTCGTTGTTTACGATCAGACACATATTTTAACAGTTCTTGATAATCTCAAAAAGGAGATTCTTATTCAGTCACAAAATTACATACAACAAACCCAAGACATGGAAATTACAGAAACTAAGTATGGCATAAAACTAAACTTTAAAACACAAGGGCTCACGTAGACTCAACTCAAGCAGTCTGTGACCCTCCATGTTTGACACGATCAGTTACACGAGTCTCTGATACAACGCCCGGCTTCAACTCTCTTTCATTCTCTCCAGCAACCATTACTCTAGTTGTTTCTGCAGTCTCAGCTATGGTTCCCTCATTCCCGCTTTCTTCACTTGTCCCTCCTCCTGATCCCATAAGATTCACTAACGGTTTCTTCACCTTCGCCCCAACATTGCTCACTGTTTCGCCTATTGCTGTTAACACAGAGCTTCCACTTCCCTCCTGCTGAGAGCTTCCCCCACCTGCCTTCGGTTTTTCTGCATTCTGGCTTACAGTTTCGCCAACTCCTTCTGATTGCCACTCTTCAGCTAACTAAAATCAAATTGCCAATTCTCAGTATATAGTCTTCCAAAAGGCTAATTGAAACACATTTTTCTTACAGTCCTACTTCCACACACAAAACAAACACAACCCCTTAATTCGAAAAGTTTATTACTCTTATAATTTGTACTTGATTTATCTTGGGTCAATATTCAGATTCATGAGGTGTGCAAAGTTCACCATTTAATCTGTCTATCTGCTGGAGATACCAGATTAGAAAACCATCTCACAACATCTAAAACTCTTTGTCTAAGTTTTGTCCATAAACAAAATAGTACCAATTCTGATTAGAAAATAGTACTACTGACGTAAAAAAGCTAATACAGATTATTGAACTGAAAAACTAATTTTGATTGAATGAGAATATCACAAATATCTAAGAAACAGTATCTGGTCGAAACTAAACACGTATATAATTAAGGAGAAACTGACCCTACAAAAACTGATTTTTTTGAAGTTGAATTAGATTCTAGGACGATATAAAGCGTATTATTATATTAAATGAACCTGAGGTTGAAATGCTCTTTTGGCCTCCAATTCCCTCTGTGCCTCTTCTTTCTTCCTTGCAGTGTATTCCTTAGCAGACTCACCAGCTGAAGCAGCCAAACCTTTAACAGCACCCGCCGACTTTGAAGCAAGTTCAGCGGCCTTCTGTCCCGCATACCCTGCTGCCCCCTCAACCACATGGGCTGCGGCCTTCGTCCCCTCCACTGTCTTCTCCGTCGAAAAATGTGCCGCCGCCCACCCCACCACCGTCGCCCTGTCCTTCAAATCCCCAGCCACCTTCGCAGCATACCCCGCCGCACTCTTCCCACCTTCCACGGCAAGATCCTTCGCTTGAGCCGCTTTTTCTCCGACGTAACTCGCTGTCGTGCCACCCGCACTCTTCGCCTTCTCCGCCACTTGAACAGTGTACTCTTTGGTCTTTTCTGCCACCGGCGCAGCTTTTTCCGAAGCGGTTTTTGCGGCACTTGAAATGGTGTCTTTGGTTACCGCACAGCCTTGTTGACCCTTCTCAACCGCTGCGTCCTTCACTTGTGTTGCGGTTTGTGCTGTGTTGTTCAGTGTCTCGCTCGCTGCTTGCTTCGTTCTCTCGTACCTCTTCTTCAGGTCTTCCGAAGCATGATCTCTATTATTGGAAACCTGTTTCAACATAGATTTTTCACTTTGACTCTCTTCTCTTGGTTTTTGAGTATTACCATCACCTTTTTCAAACGTACAAGCTATAACCGTGGTCGTATTAGCACCTTCATTTTCAGCACCAAGTTTTGCTCCTCTTCCTTTCTCTGCCACTACTTGTCCTTCCCTTTCTCTTCCTCTTTGTGTTCTTCCTTGAACCTCTCTGGTTCTTGGTTCCAGTTCTTCTCTGTCCTTGTTCCCTCTTTCTCCCCCATCAGTTCTCATTTCGAACTTCCCAACATCACGAACACCGCCACCACCTTCTCGCTCTTTGTTTCCAACTACATTTGCTGCATGGTCACTCACCTTCCCTTTGTGATCCTCACCCCTCACTTTGTCAGGGAGGGACTCAAAGTGTGCACCCGATACGTGAGTCTCTCTGGCTTTCCCACGTCCACCAACATCGCCAGTGGCTTTCCCTGCATTCTCTTTGACCTGATCTCCTCCTTGTAACGCTTGCGGAGGCTCTTTCACTGCAAGGTTCTCAAAGTGGGTGGCCATGTTGGGAACCATGTCTTTCTCAAGGTGAAGCCGTCTCTCGGTGGTGGTGTTTTCTCTGCGAGCCAACTGTTGAGACGCCATGTTGTTGTTGTTGTGTACTTGTGTTGGGTAAGTAATTTCGTTGAAGTGGTGTAATGTTGTAGTAGAACGTAGATTGTGGGGTGTGGAACGGAATGCGGGTGGTTAAAAAGAAGAGGGGTTGGAGATTGGAAGAGGTGGGGGTGATGGGTTTGCATGGGAGAGGACATGTGGTAAAAGGTGTAGCAGGAAGTGCAACGTGTGATGATGCTACAACAACTGATTAATGTGACTCACCTCGGATGAACAGAGGAATAATGAAGATTTAGATTAGAAGGGAATCATTGGATAAAGAAGGAGTTGGAGAGTTCCATGTTTGAGATACGTGGCACCTTCCTATCAGTTCGTATTGTATAACGTAAGACACATGGCTATTCGCTCCATAACATTATTGTTTGTTTTGTTTTTTGGGTTTCATTTGTGGAACAGAAAGGGCTGAAAGCCCATCACGTAGAATTCCAGGTCCTTTTAGAGGTAAATATGAAATCATTTCAAATTCAAATCTATTCTTCCCCCAAAAAAAATATAATATAGTAAAAGAAAAAATTAATAAAAATAAAATTAGATGGTTATTTATTTATTTATATGTATAGGGTTATGTCTTTTTTATATTTATTTATTTTTTATCACTTGAGAGAAATCCACTTTTGGATTAATGCTCTCTACTTTGCAACTCAAAGTGGTGCTCGAAGTAAGATAAAGAATAAGGAATAACTCATGTATGAATTATTAGAAGAATTGTAGGTAAAAGAACAATTCTCGGAACTTCAAAAATATTATATAATATAGACTTTAAAAGTTATGAACTGTTGGAAGAATTTATTTCACTCAAGTGATTACGACACTGTTTAACTACGTTTTGTACTGATTAGGAAAAATGTTCTTTACAAAAGTTATAATTCTAAATGTTAGTCAAGCAAAAATATTGGTTTTAATTATATATATATATATATATATATATATAAATAAGAATTGCGACTTTTAGTGAATCAATATATTTATATAATAAAAGTCATAAATTGATAATATAAAATAATAAAAATAACATAAAAAGCTTAAGAAATAAAATGGTATTTTTTGTGAATAGAACTTATGTATTTAAATATTTTAAAATATATATAGAGACATGCAATGGGAATGAATTATCAGAATGAGATTTTATATTAATGAGCAATGAATTATAAGAATGAGATGTTATATCTTTTGTTTTAAGGTGATTTTTCTTATTTATAACAAATATTATTGTTTTGTTTTAATATCAGCAATGAATTATAAGAATGAGATGTTATATGAATGAAAATTCATATTTTGTTTTAAGGTGTTTCTTATTTATAATTTATAATAATGTGATTTTCTGTGATTTTTTTATTTATAATAAACATCTTATTTTGTTTTAATATCATTAATAGCAATAGAATTTATAAATGAGAAACATATAAAACAAGAAAAAACATATAAAACCAATTTTTTTTGTTTTGTTTTATTTTAGAACTACTTTCCATGGACTTCGTGTAATTATTATTGAACTTTTAAATGATATTTTTATCAACAAATCTTTTTTAATTTTTAAATTATTATTCAAAAATAAAACTTAATTTCTACATTTAACTTTGAATTAAAGAGTCTTAGTTTATCAAATTACAGACTCCTTTAAAAAATCACAAAAAACAATACTTCATAAACAAATGAATTTATTAATACTTGGAATGTTAAATATAACCATTAAAATTTATCTGTTTACAATCTTTTAGGTCTTGAATTGTATTTATCTGTTGAAGAAATTCATCTTCCATGATCTGTTTACCACATCCAGGTAAGTGGAATAAACAAACACATTAAAGGAACTAAAAACATGTATGTATAGCAGAAGAAGTGTCCATAAATAAATCAATAAAAACACACTGCAAAATTTACACTAAATCATTAGAGATGGCGTTGTTGACTGGTTAATAGTGTGCAGAGGTGATAGTTGTGAAAAGCATGCGAGAAAGAAAAAGAGAGTAAAGGTGGGAGGAGGTACCGTGTGAAGGATACCAGAAAGAACACTAAGAAAGAAGTGTGTGAGAGAGAAGAGAGAATTTGTGGAAGAAGAAGGTTAGACAGAAAAAAATTATGAAGTAGAAAATTCAAATAGTTTGAAAGTATTGTGTGAACGAAAAGTGATAACATTGATGACTTTTCTCCATGGAGTGTCACACGTCCATTGTTAAAATAGAAATTATTTTATTTTTGAATATTTTTTGTAAAGTTTTCTGAAAATAACATGTCACAAAAGTTAGTGTTTTATGTTACCTCTATTTATATATAATAGAGATTTCAAATAGAAAAATTGGGATATAATATAGATTTCAAATAGAAAAATTGGGGACTAAATTTTGCTCAAAGATAAGCCAGTTTATTTCATCTAAATTTGAAAGCCTTATTTGCTGCTTCTTCTGGTAATTTAATCTGGAATAGTGATGTTCAACATTAGTTTGCAGAGTGGGATCAGATTCTCTGTTTGCTTTTTTTCTTTCTTAAGCTTCAGTAAAGAGGAATTTGATGAAGTACCAGATTCACAACCATGCAGCAGCAAGTTATTCCAAAGGAAACTTCAGTGCAAATGCTTTTCAATATTCCAAAGGGGGTGTTTGGTACAATTAAAGGCACGTTTTTGCCAAAACAATATGTAAATTTACAATTTGGAGAATCAAACCCTTTTATTATCCAATTCCAAAGAAGCAGAATGCTAAATTAAATATTTCCTACATTAGAAAACAATTGGTTTTCCTCTAGCAAACAAAGTTGGGAAGTGACTAGGTGCTTCTTCCTTCAGCCAAAAAGAGCAGCATGCAGAAGCACATTCCAAGTATCAGGTAGTCCTGGAAGACACCAATGGCTGCAATCAGTTGCCATAATCCCACTGTACCCTTCAGGATGTGCATCTTTTCTGTACTGTGAGAGTGTAGTCACATCCAGGAAATACACTGGCTTCTTTATCCTACTCAAAACCTTGTTCACTATCACCCAAGCCATTGGTGTCCCTGCGGGGTACTTCAAACCAAAGAATGGTTCTGTCTCACTCATGCAAGATCTTGCTGGTTGGTTCCAATCTTTCCCCCTAATCACCACATCAAACACCACCCATTTAAACATCATAGATTCATGTTTCATATAAGTTAACAAATATAGGACCATTTTTAAGGTCTTTTGATCTATAAAATAAAAACTGGACTTAGATTGGAGTAGAGAAAACTTACTCATAATGCACAGGAGAAATTCCCAGAAAGAAGACTTTGGTCTGAGCTGGATTCACATTGATGTTAACCCATCTAGCCCAAGTTGTCAAACCTTTGTAGAATAAAATGAAACGGTTCATGTCTTTGTACAACTTGTTACCCTCTTGAACATAGTCCCACCTGTAATGCAGTAATATAATAAGCAATTATTTCTCATATCTGATTAAGGGAATTGATGATGATTATGACATAATGATGGGAAAGATGATCTTACGGTTGTGAACTCCCAGTGTGGGTCCACCAGTGCCACGTGTTGAAAACTAGCACGTCCATTCCTCTCCAAGCGTCTCCGCTCTTGATTGAGTCAATCTTCAGAACCCTTCCAACACTCTCACGGTCAAGGTCCACCAAGTATGCTGTGCGATACAGAAACAACTCAAGGCCATAGTCCTGTTAGAAAATAAACAACTACAATCATCACAATTATACAGTGAATGATTTGTCTATTTTGGTGTCTCTACCAATGTTTGTTTTCTTCTTACGAAACTTCCCTACCAAATTATCAAATGGGGTCTTTTCTTGCTTCAAAATGTTAAAAGACTAAAAGAACCATGAAATAACAAAAATTGAAGAAAAACAAAATCCCTCCTTGTCACAAAGTGGTCCATTTTTTTACACTTTTGTAGCTAGAACTTATAAAGGAAAAAGTCGTGCAAGCAGAGGACAGCGTATGAATCAAGCCACAAGTGTCCAGTGGTCCAATCTGAATGTAATCAAGAAACAAAATTACAAATTATATCTGCAATCCTAGAATTACTGTTGCTGTCACATTTTTTTGTAACTGTATAATCTGAGCATGTTATGCAGATAACACATATGTATTAGTTTGACCCACTTGAACTTTTTTTCCCTTTTCTACAATGAAACCATATGTATGATTATACTCGTAATGTTGTGCAAATAGCTTGATTGAAGCTTATATGTGGTTGGCAAAACATCAAAATTTAATCATTGCAGATTGTGCAAAAAAGGGAGTTTTAAGTAAAGCTCTGTTCACATTTTAGTTATTACTAATGATGGGTGTTGGGTGCTGCGAAATTCTAAGCCGTGATTGATGACTTCATGTCACTAGACACAGCAAAGATTTGGAGGAAAAACTAGATGTCCAACATTCATCATTGCTAATTAAGACATTTGTTTACCAAATTTCTATATAAAGCAAGAAATTGCTGACAATTGGAGCACAACCTCAAACAAAGTTTTGATGGTATCTATACAAAAGCAACATTACAAAAAAATACACTTACTAAAAACCAATGAATTAGTAACATTAAATGTTACACCTTTCTAAATATTTGATTAATTTAATTTATTCTTACAATTACATCTTATGGACCATTTTAATATTAAAATATAATTTTAAAAACTAATTTAGCACTAAATCAGATATCCCTTTATTGCTAAATTATAATATTTAGGAACTAAATCAGATTTTGTCTAACAGCTCACACCTTGGAGTATCTAGTTGTCTATTTATATATATTTTTAAGTCGACCTGGGTAAGAAAATTATGTGCACCTTCAAAAAATTGGGTTGAAGAGTAAAGAATAATTAAAGCAATTAAGGAAACATTTATTATCCTTCAAATTAACAATCAAAGGTGTCTCCTGCAAAAGAAGAAAGACGCCACCAATCACGTCTCAAACTTTATTTCGGTGCTTCACAGCATCACACAAAACAAAACCTAAGTTTTTTTATTTCTCGCCGGCTCTCACACCAAATCAATCCCACTCATCAATACCTCAATTCCAGTTCAAATCTTTGGGAAAATAAATCACATTATTCAACTTTGTGAGAGAGAAAACGACACCACTTGCATGGACACTGCTTCACACCAAGCTTGCATTCATCACTCCCACCACCCCAGTTCAATTTAAAGAATGGAAAGAAGAGATATAAAACAACGCAAGATTGAAAAAAAAAAATTATAAGTTTTAGTGTCTGCTATTAATTCTAATGTGACTGATAGTGTGTTGTTAACACCCCTACAGAATCTTTTAGCCAAACTTAAAATAAAGACAATTATAGCATCAATTGAATAGTTTAACTAGAATAATATATAATAAGAATAAGAATTAGAAAACCAACCTCAAATGTGATTTTGGAGAGAGCTTCTTGCTTTGTGAAAGTGGTTCTGGTGTTGGGCACCCAAGAGTGAATCATACAAGCCAGAGAGTTGAACTGGTTTAAGCTCAAGGAGTCACCGACAAACATAATCTTCTTGCCTCTATACTTAGCCAGAAAATCAAATGCGTTGAACCTGTTGGCAGAAACGTTAGTTTAGCCGCAACACAAGACATGAAAATTGAAAAGGGTTGAAGCAGAAGGTGAAGAAAATTGGAACTGTGAAAGTGAAGGTTCGAAGTAGTTTCTACCTTGGTAAAGGACAAGAGAAGGGTTGCCATCTATATTTCTGATACTGTGTGTCAGGGCGACCATACTTTTGGCAGTTGAATTGTGGATCTATGAAGGGACATGTAGAAGGGTCATAGAGAGGGTATGAAGAGTCATACACCCATTTTCCACGGAAGAAGTTGCATCTTCCTGCAAGTTTTCTGCCACTGCTCAAACTGGAAACATTGGCATTGAAGTAGGGGTTGAATTCCTCAGCTTTAGTTTGGAAGGAAATTAACATAACAAAGAGACACAACAAGAGGCTTGGGAACAAGAAACCCATGTTAGTTTGGGCTTTCATTCCTTACTACTGCTTTCCCTTCCTTGTGTTTTGTTGAAGGAAAAGGACGAGGAGTGCAGAAAAAGTTGTCTCAAACAAAGCCTTATATAATGTTTATTTGTGTGTTCGTTTGTGACTGAGAGAGAGAGAGATGGGGGTTCAAGAATGTGAAAACATGGCACCTTTTCTCTCTTTTCTTTTTTAGTTTGTATTATTGTATACGTGTTATTTCATTATTTGTTTATTTAATTCAGCTGGCGGAAACAGTGAAATTTTTGGATGGATTCTTTAACAGTGTCATGTGGTGGGGTTGGATCTAATCCTGATCCTTACATTGAATTTTTTATTATTAATTATTCAGAAAAATTTCTACAAATGTAGTTATTTAAAATATTTCTATTGCTCAGACTCATAATTTAAATTACGATTTTTAATTATAATTATGACTTATGATGATGAGAACATTGTCATTACAAATTATAAATATTAACAACGCAGAGCAATTTAAAACCATTGCTTGGAAATGTTGTGCTGGATTCTTTTTTGTCAGACACTATACGTATTCTTTTATGGGCAACACCAACCTCAGTTATACTACCTCAAGCAACGCTGTTATTACTTCTGCTATGATGCTATTTAGTCATCTCACTGTATCACGTTATGAACTTAGATTTGGGGTTCGAATCATAGAGACAGAGTATATCATAGATGACCAGAAAAACAATTTTTTCTCTTTCATGTGCTGCATGTTCTCTCTTGAAACATGGTTTTTAATTAATCAATAGTATAGTTCTTTTATACAATTTTATATTACAAAAATAATCTCTTATATCTCTAATACAAGTGGGGACACAATAGCATGCATCTCATGCAAAGATAGGTCTCCTACCAGAGGTGTTAGATGTTGACCAGAGGCTTAACAGAGTTAGGCAACTATAAGCATGTCTTGAATCACAAATGTGGCTATGTGAGTAATACTGCACAATGTTTTATTTTCCTTTTTTGATTCATATATACCGTAATCATTTCACTAGTTGGCGTATGCTAAGTGACTGTATTCTTGATCTTCTTTGTTTTTATAGTTGTTTACCTAATATTTTCTTGTAAATATAGGCACATTAATAAACATAAGAGTTCAGTGACAGAAAATTCAGAAGAGAAAATATAAGCACAAAATGTTTGGTGGTTGCTTCTTCTGCAACAATAAATCATCCCATACAACAGCACGAAGGGAGTTGCAAAATATGAATTATGATTGTCAATTATTGTTTAGATTGTGATTATATTCCTTTTTGGTGGGATTGGCTTGTGTCTGTAAAAAATATTAACATTATATCTTACGTACAAGCTACTCCAATATTATGGTATGGCTGAGTGGTTCCTTCCTGCTCTGAAGTGGTGACAGTAAAAGATGCTGAAGTGTTGCAGCAAGAGTTTTCTGGTAACAGTAGCTACCATTAAGGATAGTTTAAAATAACTTATTTATATTAACTTTGATAAGCATTTTTCATTAAAAATTACTTAAATATACTACAACTTTTAATTTTTTTATATTTTAAACTTAATTTTTTAACATATTTTCATTAAATTTCTCATTCAAAATGCTATATTAAACATCTTTCCATTTAAAATACTTTCTATTTAGTAATATTATTTAATTTTAAACTACTTTTATAAATTAGGGACACATGACATAATATGAAGTAAAAAATCAATACAGTATAAACTGCTTAATTTACCTTTTTTTATTAGAATCAAAGCATTTTAATGTAATTTTTTTAATAAGGATATTAAATTTCTAATAAGAATAATAAACAATTTTTTCAATATTAATATCTTCGCAAAATATTGACTTGTGATAATTAAATTATAAAATTTTACCATGAGAACAGAACTTTTAAGTGTTTGTTGAAAACGACATTACACAGTTAATCCTACTTAAAGTAAAATAAAATATTATGGAAGTCTTTTTATAAGAAATTTTCATATGTAAAACTTTTCTATTTTCTGAAGGTATTTAAGATTTTTTTTTTCTTTTCTGATGTTATCTGCTAATGTGTCCAAAAGAGAGAGTTATCATTGGAACTTCTGATATTAAACTATATCTCAATTCCAGCCAATCAGTAATGTATTATTTTGATTGTTATAACAATTATCCATATGTTTTGATGAGTGAAAAGAATATATATATACATATATATATATATAGATATTATATGTTATGTTTAGAAGTATATAAAATAGTGGTTGCAGATGAGTGAAGAACTGCAGTGCACAGTGTGCAAATGACCCAATGATGGGGTGCTTGGTACAAACTCCACTCTCTGATTATCTTATTGATTAAGAAATGAGTGTGATGCCAAAAACAAAAGGAAAGAAAAAGCATAGCCACATGGTGGAGGTTGCTTTGGCTAATCTGTGAATTCTATTTTAAATGTTTAAATTCATGATTGAAATAATTTTAAAGTAATGGAGTTGGTTCATTAGTCAATTTTTAAGCAATTGATACCACACACAACCATGCCAAGGGTCAAGTACATGATATATAAAAAGTTTAGTTTGTTTTCAATTACTATTAAAAATTCTAAACCAAGACTACCCATTCAAATTGTAAACTATATCAAATGGTTAGTGAAGTAATCTTCTTCTCTTTCAATTTTGTGTTCATATAATATTCATCGATGGTACTTAATTTTACTAATTAAATAGAAACTACTTTCTTCCAATAAAGAATATTTTAAAGATACAAACTTTCACAGCTAATTTATTTGATTTCAACAAAAATATATATATATTTTTTAAATTCTTTTAATTCTTTAAAAATATATTAAATATATTTTTACTCTTTAAATTATTTGTAAAATTATATTTAATTTTTAAAATAAATTTTAAGTATATTTTATTTTTATATTTTATAAACAAATCTAAATAATTTTTTATAATAAATAAAAATAATTTTAAAAATTATTATTTTCTTTAACTAAAATAACCACGTATTATTTTATATAAGAAATATTTATGAATAAACTTTATGTGAGTTTTGTTTAAAATATAAATTTAACTAATTAATTAATTCATTATATATATAATCTTAAAAAAAAGGGATCAGATCATTCAAGATTAACTTTAAAAAATTATTTTTTCTCCATGAACTTATCCTTAACCATTAGAATAAATAAATAAATAATTTTTTAAATATTTTATTTATTCTCGCTTTTAAATTAGTTAAAAAAATTTCCTTGTATATTATTTGGCTAGTCTTTTAATTTAGTAGTCAGTGTTTTAGGAATCATACATTATAATTTCTTAGAATAATTAATGGTAGGTTTATTTATTTGTTTTGTTGAATTGCAATGTGTCTTTGATATTATGTATAGTCCGACAAGAAATTGGGACCAGATCCTTGCTCCATGTGACCTTCCCGACCTTGTTTGGCGACACAAAAGGAAAAATTAATCAAAATAAGGTTTAAATAAATTTTAGGTTTCAAGTCAACTTTTGTTTTGAGTTTTGAGAATATATTCTTTTCATTTTATTTAATAAATTAAACACTTTAATTTAATTTTTTATTATCTGTTTTGGTTTCTTTATTTATGTGTTTATTAAATTAAAGTCTTTTTATTACTTGAATTTATGTTATATCTCATCATATGATAATATAATAAAAAAATAAGTTAAAGGATAAAATAAATAATAAAAATATTTCAAAAATATTTAAAAGTACAGTAAAAATAAAATATAAATAAATATTTCTTAAAAGCCTAAATCATTTTTTTATAATTTATTAGACTTGAAATAAATAAAAGAAGGGTTACTTTCCTAAACTTTGTGTTGAACACAGTCAGATAAAAAAAATTTGCACAGTACCGATAAAAATATGTATAATATTTCTTAAAGAAAAATATCTCAAAATTTTACAAAATACATATATCATAAAATATAAAAAGAAGAGTTTGATTTTAAAGATCATATTATATTTTAAGTGTGTTAACTGTAACAATAATATGGAGATAATATATGACTGTTAATGGGTAAATATTTCTTTTATATGTTAATAAATAAACAAAAAGTTAAGAGTACAATTTTCTGAGACTTTTGTAGAGATAACTTTTAAATAAATAAATAATAAACAAATTATAAATAGACTATAAGGGTTTGTTTATTCTTTTACTAAAAAAAATTAAAAAATTTACTCGTTTTGGATTCTCTGCAAAGTTAGAGTTAGAGGATAATTATAATATTGTTGTTCTAGCATAATCCAACTTTAAGGAAATAGTAATACGAGAATCAAGTTATATATATATATATATATATATATATATATATATATATATCAGATTTCTAAATTGGATATGTAGTTTATTTCCTGTTTAGAATTTAACATTTTTTAGTGTTTTATGAAAGAAGATATTATGAATGTAAGGTTTAATATTTTAAAATTACCATAAGTTTGATAAGAATTATCCATATTTAAATTAAATTTTGTTGGTAGGTACCTTAGTTTCATATAAGAGGAGTTAATTTAGTATTTATTTCAATTACACATTAAGCTATATGTGAAATGCAAACTAGATGAATGATTGTATTTACTATATTGTAAATTTTAATGTGTTTATTTAGATGTTATATATTTTGAGAGTACAACTTGAATATAATTATATTATGCTCCTTATATTTATGATAAGTGTTTTTTTAAGAAAAAAATGTTTTGTTTGTTTTTATGTGTGGATTGTGAATTTTAATATTGTATTAATTATTTTTTATTAATTACTATATTTTTATTTTAAAAAATATAAAGAACAATTAAATTATTATTGGTATGAAATTTAAGTGGTATGTGTTTTTATTAACTAATTATTTTTTACTTTTTTACCTACATTTTGGTTAATCATAAATTGTATTTAACTTTTTAAAGATGTTTTTGGAAATTTATTATAAAGTATGAAAGTTAATACTTTTATTGATTTGTGTGACAAAACCTTAAATAATACTTATTTAGAGATAGATAGAGTATATATTACTGTAATACAGTAATCATAATCATTAATAAGATATAAATACAAGTGGAAGAATAAGTGAGTTTGTATTTATTGTAATTTATATGTTATAAATTTTTCATATAAAAACTTTCATGTGGACTAATATCACTTAAGGAGTAGACTATCATTCAAGTGACACACAAGGTAGCACAATTACATGCATGGACACTCAATATTGTTAAGTGTCAGCATGAACACTCTAGCGCGGTCAAGTGTTGGTGGTATATGAGATTTTGAATTGTGTTAGACCTTGTAACCGTGTGTCAACAAGTGACAATATGGTCAGTCAAATATTAATTAAGTGGTCATATTAGTGATTCTAAAAGTTATTGGTCATAAAACAATTAATTTTACTCGAGCATCATAATAATTTCTTTTATGAGTTATATATCACTCAAGTGGTATTTAGTTGCTTAAGCAATAAAGTCTTCCTCAATTTAGAAAAACAACGCTTAAGGTAGAGATGAGTTCATTCAAGCGCTCCTTGTCTCATGTTAAAGGTAATATTGATGATGAATATGTTATGTTATATATTTATATATGTGATTGTATTGAGATACATGTATGGTATGTTTATTGATGATGAAATGCATGTATTTGTATGACATACATTGTATTGTATATTGTACATGTGGATAAGAAAGAAAACAACCATACTCATAGATATTTACAAACAAAATGTGTAATGAATATTAAATAGATATGTTTAATGGATATCCAGAATAAAGGACATGAGTATTTTAATTTTAATTAACCACTTGTTGATGAAGCAAGTATGAATATTATGATATCCAATTAACGGAAACTCGCTACTAGCTAATAATTATTATTAAATTTTATTTAGATATTTAAATAAATCAAGTGATAAAAATAGTTATTGATGGAAAAATATTAATTATTGAAGAATTATTTAGAATTTAATTTTATATAAAGTATATTTTTTTATTTAAACATATAAAATTGAAGTTATTTTTAAAAAATTAATTTTTTAAAATTTATATTTTATGGTCACACTTATTTAAATTTATTTTTTTAAAATAATAAATTTATTTGCACTAATATTTCTATCATACAATTTTATTTAAATTGTACTTTAGAGTTATTTACGTTATCTTAGTTTATATTTAAAAAAATTTATTTAAATTTAAAAAATAAAAAAAAAATCATGGATAACCACATGTATAAAAAAGTTCACAAGTATTTTTTCTTAAATACTCTAAGTGATGGAACAAATAATGTTAATTTTTTTTAGACGAGTAAATACTACTCACTCGTTCCGTTTGGTTTGGATATAATATTTGATTAGGTGTATATCCTTTCATGAGTGCATGCCAAAAATATTTATAAGGAAAAAATTGACAGAGACCACTCTCACTTCTCTCATCTACACTTTCAAATATAATTTTTTAAAATTTTATAAAAATTGTTCAACTTTTACAATTATTAGAATATGATTTAACTCTCCGATGTCCGTGTATCACCTTCTATTTATAATGGTACTGTAATTCTATAAATCATAATATTAAGTATGAAATTTATTAAGAGAAAAAATATCATATCTTTTACTAATAACCTAATGAAATCAAATAAGTATAATTTAAAGTGATAAAAAGTTAAATTAGATTTTTTATTAATATTTTGTAGAACAGTTATAAGTAACTATTCTTACGTAAAAAATGAAGTTTATTTTTGTATATTTAATTAATATCTTATAATTTAAGTATAATGTAACAAATTATACTGTTTTATTCTACAATAATAATGATTCTTTTGTTTTTGGTAAAAAGTTATTAAGTTGTAATTTGTGATGTATATTACATTATGACATATATATATATATATATATATTAATTAGACTTTAAAAAATCTGAGTGATGAATTTTATTGTTTCTTAATGAATCATAAATTTAGCAAGGTATTTAAAAATAGCCAAGTTAATGCTAGTTTATGTGATATACATTTTCATCAACTCACCATTCTTACTTTACTTTTATGGATATATATAAATTTTTTAAACAATAAAACTCACATATTTAACCGAAATCAAACTGAACATGTGTAGCACACTAATATTAATTAATATCTTACAATTTCAAATCCACATCTATGCTGAGACAGAAATTAAAAAATGTAACTAATATTTTAGATTTGTTAAAAAAAATAATCATTGTGCAATTTCTTATAATAGATCTCTTACCTTTCATATTCATCAGTTTTCTTAATATGTAATAGGAGAAAAATGTTAATATGTGATTGATATTGTAAAATATCAATTAAAATCCGATATATTTTTGTGTTAAAAAAAGCTTTTAATTAAAAAAGTTACTGTATTTGGTTTCGCATTAAATTTCGAAAAGTACCAACAAAATAAAAAAAAATCAAATAGTTATTAATATCTTGTGAGAAAGTGATGCATGTTTTAGTTTTATTTCACATTGAACTAAATACAGACTAATATTTTTTACAACTCTTTCATACTAATGCTTTCTTTTCAGTAAATTAAAGGTTTTTTAATATTTTATAGTATTAAATAAATATACCTGTCTAATAAAATAATAGGAAAATTGGTAAAAGAATTCACAATGATATAACATTAAAGAAAGATAAAGAATTATTCATTTGGTAATCATTGAAATTTAAATTTATATTGTTTATATATAAACTTAATCAAATATAATTCATTGTAATAATAATAATAATAATAATAATAATAATAATAGTAATAATAATAGTAGTACTAGGATAAAGTATAGCTTTTATTTTATCTAAATTCATGTTCCTTACTTACAAAGTTTTTTTGTACACATTTTGCTTTTCAAAACTTGAGATAAACCATGTTACAGTGTCTTTTTGTGTAATAAAAGAACATTCATGTATAGCTATTTTTTAAATAAATAATGAAACTCACTTTTTTATATTTTATTTTTTTAGTAAAATGATATTTATTTTTTTATTTTAAAATATAATATTAACTAAAAAATTGTATAAATTAAAATTTTAAAATATAAAAACTAAAGAATTTTTTATGAGAAAAATTTTAAAAATAAAAGAAGATATATATATATATATATATAGTGATGTTAGAGGTAAGTTTCATGATTAGACACATAACAAGAATAAATGCTGGTTCAATTTTCTTTATACATATATATATATAGTGATGTGATAAGAAATATTAGAAGTTTTGTGTGAGAAAGGATAGATGATAAAGCACGTTATTTGAAAAGTCATTCTCATAAAGGTGTGTGTAGAAGTGTATGGATGAAGAAAATGTGATGGAAAATAAGAAAAGAGTGAAAAATCCAAATACGCATCTTATCTTCTTATATGAGAGGAATATGAGTTTTGGAGTAATTAATGAAGGTAGCTAGCGTAATGTATGTAGTGTAGGGTGTTTTGGGAGTCATATATATATATATATAAGAGCAACGAGTTTCTTCTGATTTGATGATTCAACTTTCATGGATAATCGCTGTCACAGAGGCTCTAATCAACACGAGAATTGACTGAGAACAGTGAAACATGCAGAGCTGGTTGGAGCCTTTTAGCCACCAACTTTCCTTCATTCTTCATTCTTCAAAAATCTTCAATCTTCTCTGTTCATGCCAACATAAATCCACACACCTATAACTCATGAAAACAAACACAATGAGCCTGTCAAATTTACATTCAAATTTCAGAACAAAAAGCGCCATGTGTAGCCACAATAACTTCTTTCTGTCTCTCATTACTTTTGTTTTTTTCTGATAAAAAAAACATTTTGTTTCTTTAAATAACCTAACTCACCATTATTTAGTGGACTATTATATCCATTTTACATTATCTAAAATTAAACATGTACAATTTTATAAACCAATTTTATAGGATAATGTTAGAGTTTATGTTAAGGAGGTTTATTTAAGTATTAATAAATATTTAATTTCACACTATTTTTCAAAATTTCATTTTATTTATAGATATAATTAAAATATAGAATGTATATACATGTAAGTGAAATTAAATTAAATCCAAAACTCTCTGCATCTAATTTCTTTTATTTGTAATACTCAAATGGGATTATATTATTTAAACATATTGAGTCATCATGTATCACCTAAATCACCTATTATATGTTGAATAAATGAATAAAAGATAAAATTTAGAGAAAATTTATCTCTATTTATCTTTAATTGCAACATTTTTAGATTGAGAATTGATTAATAAAAGCCACTCTAAATATAATTAAACAAAGGGGTTTTTTAAAACTTTATCCTTGTGCCAATAGAATTTGAAAAGTTTGATTCTTTTATCCACTTGCAATCTTTGGAAGAAAAACATAGACTTTTGAAGCATGATGAACATCCTTGTCACATGTTTAGGCCGCCACTACATGCATCCACCACCTTCTTCCATCGTAGGTCCTTTCTCTTTAAGGATGTCCTTTTCTTTCTAGCAAAGTAGCATATATACCCTTCAAACCAATTTTAAAACTTGTTAACGTGCTTATAATAATCCAAAAAAATAACTAATTAAATGATTGCACGTGTTTGTTCTCTTCAAAACCCAATAGCTTAAAGTTGACAAGAGTTTGTGGAATCTCTCTTCTTCAAGAAAATGAAGTTTAGTTGGGCTACGTGGGCCATGTCAAGCAAAAGTTCTTGGCCCATCTTCATTACATTTTAGTACAAGTTGCTTGTTGAATGAGTAAGTTCAGAGATACTTGCCTTTTCTCAACATGTTTTTTTTCTTCTTCTCTTTGTTCTCTCATTTCTCTTTCATAGGTCAATAATGGCAGGCATTACCATGTAGGAAATAAAATGTGCATCGATGAACCTAACTTTGTACTTAAAGAAAAGTTATGTGCTTTTTATGGCATCAACTAATTTTAGAACTAATGGGGATTAGGTGGTCAAGTAATTTGCACTTAAAGTTAGATTTTTATCAAAAGGGTCATATCTTGGTTTATTATAAACAAATAAAAGCCCTTTCTCTCTTGAGTTAACTACCATCCAAAAATATTCTCATAAAGCACAACTTTTATTATTTTATGAAAAAAAAATTAAAAGAGAGAACATGTTGTTGAGTTATTGACTATAGCATGAGGTAATACACAAAAAGGAAAGAGTTATTTAATCCCTAATAATACTAAATTATGTGAACCTTGTGATGCTTTGAAAGTCATAAGAATTAATTACTTCATATAAAATTATTCCACTTTAATTTTATAGTTTGATAGAAGCACTTTAATTTGCTGTGCTTCATTGTGGGTGTCAACATCCCCTAAAATAAAAATTGGTAAAGTAATTTGTTCTTCTGAAAAAATAATTAACTCAAAAGAAATAATTTGACCAGTAAATTAAATTAATGGATAAAATGCTATTAAGAGAAAAGGAAAAGTTCTAATAAAAGATAATGTTTAAAATTTATGTGATAGGAAAAACATGAACAATTGGAGGATGGAATCAAATCAACATTTTCACTAAACTTCTGTTTGTTTCTGTTAATTTACTGTTTATTTGGACAAATTTCCAAATTTATTTTAAAAAAACGAATATGTTAGTTGAACCACCCTGCCAGTGTAAGATGAAAAAAAAAGAAGAAAGTCAATTATTATTAAATTAATTTACAAATATACCTTCTTGTTACTTTCAAACAACATAATCGACTGTGTATCTAATTCATAATTGATTATCTGTTTCATTTCTATGCATCGAAACAATATACAATCAATTATGATAAGTTTATATTATCATTATAATTATATAACTTAAATTATTTTCATAAATTTAACTAAATTTTAATAATATATTATTTAAAAATTAAATTAAATTAAATTAAAAAATAGATTAATTATGTCAACTATATTATATAACATAATTTATTATAATTATATTATATAATATATAAAATCTTAATAAAATAAAATAATATTAAAAATAAATAAATAAATAAAAATAAAAATAATTATAAAATAAAAAGTAATTAAAGCAATAAAATAAATTTAAAATAATAAAATAAATAAAAAATATAATAAAAAATATGAAATGATGATAATAAATATTTAAAAATAATAATAATAATACACCAGTTATATTTTATAGTATTTTTAATTTAATTGTCATAAAATATATTTTTAACATTTTCTTATGACACCGGATAATGTATAATTATTATTTAATTGGGTATCAAGAACATAAAATAAAAATAATGCTTTAAATAAAATGTGAAAAATAAATTTAAATAAATTATCAATATTTATTTTAAAATTATTTTTTATCTAAGAACAAAATAACAATCATATAATTTTATTAATTATAAAATTAATTTTAAGTTATCACATTAATCAAATTATTTATAAACTTTCTCTTCATTTTTCTTTAGTTTTCATTATTTTTTTCTTTACAATAAATAACTTCATTTTTTACTCTCTTTCTCGTTAAATCTATCATTTCTCTCTCCTTCAAATCCTTAGAACAAATAAAGCTTAAGTGTTGACATAAATTAGTTCTTCGTATTAGGTAATGTAAGATAAAGAATGAAGTACAAATACAAAATCTCATTTTTTTTAATGATGAATATTTAATTAAGTTATTATTATAACAACATGAAACAATGGTAATTTTAGGATACATACAACATCAATTCTAAAATTAAGATAGTAAAAAAAGACGTATACAACAACATTAAAAAGTATAAAATTTATAGATTAGTTTTAAATTGACATAGAAAGTGTGAGATTTTATGTTGATTGACCTCCAAACAACACAATAAGACATAATATTTCATATCATTCCAGGTAATAATTAAGCTAGTTTATCTGATACAAAACATCATTTTTTAGATATGCAACATCATATTTCACATTAGTTGATAATAACTATGGTAAATCTTGACTTCCAGTGTCGGTCAAGACTAAAATTAACATAAAATATTAGAATTTTTTTAAATTGAATTTTTTTAGCTCGAACATAGATGTGTCTCTGTTCTTATTAGTATATACAGAAACCAAAATTTAAACTCATATATAAAATTGTGTTCTAATCAAATTTATCTATTACTAACTTATAAAGATTTAATCATTAATTTATTAATGTTTTTAGAAGCAATGACTCATTTGATCTAAATATCTATAATATAAATTGGTGCATCAATATACTACCAAGATCATATATAGTTATTAAAATGACAATAAAATACTCAATTCCCAATATTTCTTCCATTTCTTACCATTATAAGTCACATTCAATATATTACATAATAATCATATTCAAAGCTACCAGACTTCCCACTACATTATATATTAAAGTATTATATACATTTTTAAAATATGTTAATCAAAGATTAGATTAAACCTTGAAAACACTCTTTGATGACAACAAATATACAGAAAATGTAATTAGTTAATATGTAAAATAAATACTCATTTACTATGTATGTTATTTATGTCAGTGGTGTCTGCATAATTTCAACATTGATTAAAATAATAATGAAAATACAATTACATAAACATTTACTCATTACTATTAACTTTCAAACATAGATAAGCATCAAGGTAAATATAAATATCTCTCCTTTAACAATATTAGTGGGTATGTATATTTGACTTTCTTTTCTTTTATTTTATTTTTTTATATGAGTTGCAGCTTAAAAAATCTATACACATTAGTAGTCTTTAACGTCCTTACATAATTTCCTAAAATAGTTAATTTGTATATGTTAACTATATCTTAAATACTAGATACTAGTGAATATGTATTTACATGGTCTCAAACTTCAACCTAATAACATTTAAGCATTAATTGTCCATTTTTATTTTAAAAGCTTCAATGTACTCCAAACTAGCTTGCATCCTAATAGATTCAATGGGATTGACAATAAAGTTGTGAGGTAACAAACAATCATTCAAAAATTGCATTATTTGTTATTCCTATATTAGGTGACTTATCTTCAACACGTTTAGCCAAATTTTGTATTATTTAAGATGATAAACATGTCATCAATAATTAATATAAGAATATAATATGATGAAGTTATGACATTAATATGTGAAAGTTGTAGAATGCAAACACTTGATTGGAAAGGAACCTTTCTAAATGTCTAGGTAAAGTAACAAATGTTTATAGGACATAACTTACAATGTCATCTTTTTAGTGGGATCAAGGACTCTCCAACATCAACATCTCAAATCTTTTTAACAACCACTCTAACTAAATTAGTGTCAAAGACATACTATGTATGGTTGAACTCCCATCATGAGCTCTCCCAATAACTACCAAAGATGATTGGACTACATCATTATCTAGGTACAACTCACATGAATTTATCTCTTGAGTGTAGATGTTCTCTTTTGATAAATTAGTTTATTGTAATAGCCTTAGTAACAACAATATCAACATAATTCCCATACATACTAACTTATGTATAGTTTATGCTTATTTTTTGTAGAAGTAATTGTTAACTTTAAAGATATAATGATTAAAAGAATAATTTTTTATTAAGTAAAAAATGTATGTATTTCAAGTATTATATATTCTTTTAAATCCTAATTTTCAAATAAAACAATCACAATAATTAAGTTTCCTAGAGGATTGAGATTAAGAAGAAAATTGGAAATAAGAATGATTAGGAAGAATATTTGTACTCTCTAACACTCGTTTTCACTCTTTTTTTTTTATGAAAGACGAATTTTTGTCTGGATTAAAACATAAATAGTCATACTATGGAACTTTTTGAATTATACGTAACACTAATGAAATTACAAGACCATAATGTATTTGTGTCAATGAGATTTACCAACCAACTTCAATAATAAAATCATTACAAATTTATCCAATGACAAGAATTAAACACAACTCTGTTCCCTTTGTTAGTTTTTGTGATGTTACCTATTTGTTTCACTTGTACTTTATATTATTTGTATTAAATTATTTAGTTCCCAATTTTTTTTCTTTTATTAATAGATTATAAAAATAGAAATGCGTTTTGCATGTGCGTTTTTGTGAGAAATATTTTTGCCAAAATAAAAAACGGATGGGGTGTTATTAGTAAAAATTAGAATGGGCCTTTTGGGCCGATTTGAGTTTCACTATCTAGCCCCAGCACACATCTATGTACACATATACCCAATGCAGCATGACCCAAAAAAACAACAAACTTCATACAGCTGAGTTTCCTTTTGAAGTAAAAGTCACATGAATATTAAAAATCACATAATTTTTTACCTCAAGGTCTATTTTGGCACATAAATATTATTTATAATTTTTTATTAACTTAAAATAACTCGATACTATACTATATTGATATACGTGAAAATTAAAATTAAAATTAAATTATATATTAAATGAAATAAATAAATAAAAATACTATATTTTTATCACTATTTATCTTTTACAAATGCTAACACAAATAACAAAAAAATATTTTTCAATATTAATACGAATCCATTTCCTAAAAAAAATATGAGAATGTTCAAACTAGATATAAATTAGGTTGTCAAATCAAAATCATCAATTTACAAAATAAATTCATCAATTACAAAAATATAAATAATGAATTGAATTGAATTTATTCATTTCTTATTTTTAAATATTTAACATATGATCTTATTATTATTAATCGAACCAAAATTAATTTAGCCTTTTAAAAATAATTAAATTTTATTTTACAAAATTTAGTTTTGAAAAAGTAAAGTCTTAAAAGTATATAATATTAAAAGAATGATTAAAAAGAAAATAAATATGCATTAATCATTTTAAATAGAGAAGTTATACACTTATATTTGAGGAGAAAAATTGTGCATTTATTATTACTATAATTCGCATCAAAATATTATTATTATTATTATTAGTTTTTAATTATTAATATTAATATTATTGTTATCTTTTATTTTTATTATTATTATTATTAATAGTATTAGTTTTTAATTATTAATATTAATATTATTGTTATCTTTATTGTTATAATTATTATTATGGTTGTTATTAGTAAATAGAGACACATACTTTTGTATTTATATTCTTTTATTTAAATAATAAAATTTTAAAAAATATATAATTTTAAAAGAATGGTTTAAAGTAAAAATAAAAAATACATGTATTAATTATTTTAAATGGAGAAGTTAGACTATTACATTTGAGGAGAAGAAGTGTGCAGAGCACAACTCTGTTATTATTTATTCATAAATAAAATAATAATAGAACAAAATTTATTTTTATTTATTTTGAAAATTACAACAAAAGTAATTAAAAAATAATATATTTTTTATTAAATAAATTAAGAATAAAATTGTGAAATAAAATGTTATTAAAAGTGGTTAATAAAGGTATTTTCATTATATAAATTACTACTATTATTATTATTATTGATATTTTAAATTTATTATTATTATTATTATTATATTTTTTATTATTATATCTGTTATTATATTTTTAGTATTAATATTATTTTAGTATTATTATTATTATTGGTATCATATTATTATAATTATTCTTATTATTAGTAGGATTAATATTAATACTAATATTTGGTGGTTATTAATATTATTACTATTATTATTTTTGTGGAGATGGAATTAAAGTGTTTTTACTTTGTTATTTCATTTACCCTCAAGTTATTGTTGTTAGGTTTTTATTATTACAATTATTATTATACATCTTGCATGTGTTGGGCGTCTTAATTATAAATATTTAAATGTTTTTATTATTTTTTATTAATTTAATTTAAAAAATAATATATATATATATAAATAAATAAAGACATATTTAAGATTCAATGTTTTTAAGACTAAATTTAATTCTCTAAATATTTACTTGACAATAATATTTTATTAATGTTTTATCATTTTAAGTTCTTAGTATATTTTGAAAAAATATGAAAACAAAATTTTGTTTTAATTGTCGCCCCAAATCTTTGAAAAACAAATAGTGAAATAAATTAATATGATGACAAGAAAAAATGTGTAACGCACAAATAGAAAATTGTAGAATTGGAGAAGCTAATAAAATATAAAGAAATTGAGTAACTATATATTAATACCGCCACGTTAGTACTTCCATTTTACAACTACGGACGTGGCAGTAACGTAGCCAGGAAATAAAATTAGAACATGTATACAAGGTTGTGGGAAAGCGAGTGATGCGGTGATTGGCGAAGTTCATTTAGAGTTGGTGTGGCGTGGTGGTTTGGTATGCAAAGTGAGTGGTGCGAGTACTGTGGGAGTGGTGCAAGGCATTATGCGAGGTTCTGTGTGAGGCTTAGTGTGAGGCATTGTGCGATTCGTGGGCAATGCGGCGGTGGTCTGCGGCTTCGGCGGTGCTCTGCAGCTTGGGGTTGGGGGAGTGGTGGGTGTTGGTTGTGTGAAGTGGCGACGCGATGGTGTTCTGTTGGGTCTGTGTGCGGGGCGGTGACAGCGGCGATGGTGGCTGTGGATTGTTGGAAGCAGCGGTGGTGGTGATGGACGTGTTGATGGATGTGCTCACGAGAGTCGGTGACACTGCTGAAACTGTCTTGTGCTGATGGTGGTGGTGGTGGTGGACGGCGACAGTAGCGGCGACGACGATTCTGTGGTTTGATTCTTGTGATCACACTGTTCAAAATTTTGAATAAATGAAAGACAAAAAAATTTATTTACACCATGCCCAAGCTAAAATTAATATACGTAGATAAAGTGTTTTGTAATTACATGTGTTTGATCTCTTTTGAGATAGTAAAGTTGAGATAGTAAAGTTGAGACAATATGTGAAGTGGTTTAGATAGTAAGGTTGAGAGAATATATGATGTGGTTTGATTTTCTGAAATGAGTAATTTGGTGTGTTTTTTGGTATAACAGTTTGAAGCATATACAATAATGACTGGAAAAGAATACAATGTTGAAGCAAAAGAAGTAAATGTATATTTACATAAATATACATATTATAATTTGAAAATATGTATGTTTAATTGATTTAATATTTGTGGATTCACTTTGCATATTAGAGTCAGAACTGCAGCGTCGTGTCCTTTGTGCTCTGTCCTATCAATTGCAATTACAATGTCTTCTACCAAAACTGCGACGTCGACGAGAAGCGGTGGAGGACGACAACTGCGGCATAGAGGACGACGACACTAAGGAAGACAACAACGACACTAAGGAAGACAACAACGACACTAAGGAAGACGAAGACGACGCTTAGGAGGAGTGAGACCGCAGAGCAAAACACAAAAACTTCAACGCCCACCACCACGGCATGGAGGCCGACTGCCCAGAGGATCAGGTCGCCAACGAGGCGCAAAGGAGGCGGAGGGCGACGACACTAACAAAGACGCTTAGGAGGAGTGGGACCGCAAAGCAGAACACGAAAGCTTCAATGTCCACCACCACGGAACGGAGGCCGACTGCCCGGAGGATCAGGTCGCCAACGAGGCGCAAAGGACGCGGAGGGCGACGACACTAACGAAGACGACGACGACACTTAGGAGGAGTGGGACCACAAAACAGAACACGAAAACATCAATGCCTACAACCACGGCACGGAGGCCGATTGCTTGGAGGATCAGGTTGCCGACGAGGCGTAAAGGAGGCGGAGGGCGACGACACTAACGAAGATGACGACGACGCTTACGAGGAGTGAGACCGCAAAGCAGAACACAAAAACTTCAATGCCCACCACCACGGTACGGAGGTCGACTGCACAGAGGATCAGGTCGCCGACGAGGCACAAAGAAGGCGGAGGGCGACGACAACGCGGAGGCGGAGCAGGAGGCCGCCGACGACGACAGAGGAGACGAGGTCGTGGAGGAGTTTTTCATTTTGCTTTCACACTTTCTTCCGACATTAATTTTTTCATTGGACAAAAATACCTTCAGCCATGTCACCATCCTCTCTACATGTGTACAGTGTCAACTGGTTGTTAAATTCAAACCAGTGTCAACAAAATGTTTTCCAAAGAGCAATTATATATTAACAATGCCACGTCAGCACTCCCATTTTACAACTACTGACCTGGCCAGGAAATAAAATTAGAGCATGCATACAAGGCTGTGAGAAAGCGAGTGGTGCGGTGATTGGCGAAGTTCATTTAGGGTTGGTGCGGCGCGGTGGTTTGGTGTGCAAAGTGAGTGGTGCAAGTGTTGTCGGAGTGCTGTGGGAGTGGTGGGAGTGGTGTGAGACATTGTGCGATTGTTGGGCGACGCGGCGGTGGTCTGCAACTTCAACGTTGCTCAGCGGCTTCGACGGTACTCTACGGCTTGGGGTTGGACGAGTGGTGGGTGTTGGTTGTGTGAAATGGCGGTGTGGTGGTGTTCTGTTGAGTCTGTGTGAGGGGCGACGGCAACGACGGCGACGGTTGTGGATTGCTGGAAACGGCAGCAGTGGTGCTAGACGTGCAGATGGATGTGCTCATGGGAGTCGGTGACACTGCTAAAATTATCTTGTGCTGACGGCGACGGTGGTGGTGGACGGCGACGACAATTCAGTGGCTTGATTCTTATAGTGACACTGTTCAAAATTTTGAATAAATGAAAGACCAAAAATTTATTTAGACCATGCCTAAGCTAAAATTAATATACGTAGATAAAATGTTTTGTAATTACATGTGTTTGATCTCTTATGAGATAGTAAAGTTGAGACAATATGTGAAGTGGTTTAGATAGTAAGGTTGAGAGAATATATGATGTGGTTTGATTGTCTGTAATGAGTAATTTGGTGTTGTTTTTGGTATAACAGTTTGAAGCATATACAATAATGGCTAGAAAAGAGTATAGTGTTGAAGCGAAAGAAGTAAATGTATGTTTACATAAATGTAAATATTATAATTTGAAAATATGTATGTTTAATTGATTTATTATTTGTGGATTCACTCTGCAGATTAGAGTCGGAACTGCGTCGTCGTGTCCTCTATGCTTTGTGCTATCAATTACAATTACAATGTCCTTTATGCCAGAACTACGACGTCGACGAGAAGCGGCGAAGGAAGACAACTGCGGCGCGGAGGACCACAACACCAAGGAAGACAACGACGGCACTTAGGAGGAGTGGGACCGCAAAGCAGAACACGAAAACTTTAATGCCCACCACCACAGCACGGAGGCCGACTGCCTGGAGGATCAGGTCGCCGACGAAGAGCAAAGGAGGCGGAAGGTGATGACAACGCAGAGGCGGAGCAGGAGGCCGCCGACGATGACAGAGGAGATGAGGTCGTGGGAGAGTTTTTCACTTTGTTTTCACACTTTCTTCAAACATATATTTTTTGTTGGACAAAAATACCCTTCAGCCATGTCACCATCCTCTCTACGTGTGTACAGTAGGGGTGGCAAAGTGGGTTGGGTAGCATATAGGCGGGACGGGTTAGCATTTTCAACCCGCCAACCCGTATCAGTTCGGCCCGTCTAGCCTGTCAACCCGTCAGGCCACAGGCGGGGCGGGGCGGGGCGGGCCAACCCACTGACCCGCGAAAAAAATATAACACCACATTCACTCTCACTTGTTCTCTTTAAATTTGGGAAAATAACTATACCTAGGGTTCCTTCAACACCTCATTGATTGCAATTTCTTTTGTAATAAACATTATGTCTTTTAGCTTGCACTTTTAAAATGTTATGTCACCATATACATTTTTAATATATTGTTGTAATTACAAAAATTCATTTAAATTGGACACAAACAAAATAGTTTCAAAGAAAAAAAAAGTCCAATTTAAAACCAAAGATCCAAAAATAAAATAAAAAACCCAAGAAATATAGGCGGGCTTGCCCGCCAGCCCGCCTTATGATGGGGCGGGTTAGAAATTTTGGCCTGTATCACTATGGCGGGCTGGCCCGACCCGGCCCATTTTTGGCGGGCCTAAACGGGTCGGGCTGGCCCGTTTTGCCACTCCTAGTGTACAGTGTCAACTGGTTGTTAAATTCAAGGTTTAATAGTCATTTTGGTTATAATATTTTGTGGAAATTTACAATGTTTTCCCTTGTTTATTTTTTCTCTCAATTGAATCCCAAATTTTATTAAAATTTGTCAATGTGATATTTTCCGTTAGATTAATGTGAACAACATTAACTGTGTCAGGACGTGACACGTGTGTTATCTTGTAATTAGTTAGATATATATTTTTGCAAAATAGGTGCATCCACAAACTTGCTCCCACACAAAAATTGCACTGCTTTTCCAAACCCTAACCATTGGGATTTCCATTAAAGTTACAACCAGAAGAAGATGATTGGCAACGATCCGTTCAAAACGTTGGCGGGGTCGTCGAGGAGGGCAATGGCGAGGAGGTGACACGTGGCAAAGATGAGGTGGAGAAAGTGCGGAAGGTGCGTTTGGAGGGGATGAATTTGTTGGCGAAGAGGGGGAAGAAGGGGAGGGGTCGGCGTGGATGTAGATGTTGAAGAGGTTGGAAGATTTGTCGTGGAAGAAGAGGTCCCATAGGATGGAGAATTGGAAATTGATGTTGTTGAGGAAGAGAAAGGCAATTTTGAGGGAGGGGTTTTTGGAGGAGAGGTAGAAGAATTTGCAGAAGGTGGTGGCGTGGGAATTAGCGAGGGTGATTACACTGTTGAAGAGGTTGATGTCATCGGAGGGTGAGACTAAGAGGGGGTGGGGTTTGGGAGAGAGGATGCGGGGTGCCAAACAGAAGAGAGGATTGAGAAGGAAAGGAGGAGGGAGAGGAGGAGGGAAAAGGTTACAAATTTAGGGATTAAAACAAAAAATTCAACCAATTACAAAATGACACACAGATGTGTCATATCCTCACAGTCAACCTCGTTCAAATTAATTTAACAGAAAGGATCACATTGATAGATCTTAATAAAATTTGAGACTCAATTGAAAAAAAAAAATAAACAAAAAAAAACATTATAAATTTTCACAAAATATTAAGATCAAAATATTTATTAAACTTAAATTCAGTCTAATGTCAACGTATCGTTTTCCAAAGAAATTACCGAATAATAAGTTAAATTCTCACCTATCCCCACAAATAAAATTATTCTCTATTCTCACCTATACCCACAAATAAAATTACTCTCTCTCTCAGTGGACTGCCACCACTCCTTTTCGCCTCCCCTGCCGCTACCTTAATATACACCCACCCTCTTGTTTCCACCAAAATCGCCTCTACCAAGAGTTATTTGGAATTTGAAAGGTATTTCTTTCATAAAAAAATTGAAATAACTTATAGATAATAAAATGTAAAAGTTATTTCTTTCGTAAAAAAAATTTAATTGTATAATCTAAAATATAATTTTTATTTTAAAATTATATAATTTTAACTTTTAAATTATATGATTAAAAAATAATTTTTACATTTAGATTATATATTTTAAAAGTTAATTTTTAGTTCTAAATTATGCAAATCCAATAAACTTTCAAAAAGGTATACTAAGAATTTTTGTATTCATGAAAGTGTAAAAGAAAAGTACCGAATGAAAAAGAAATTTCCAAAGTGATAAAAATAAAGAGGTGATTTGAAAGAGAATAAAGATGACACGACATAAAAATAAGAGAGAAATTGAATTGAAACACAACATAATCCATTATGGTTATCCCATAATTGATCATAGATGGTTACAGCTTTTGTTTTTCAGATCTTAATTTATTTAATTATAAGAAAAAGTAAAATGATGATAATATATAAATAACAAAAAATCAAATAAAATAGTTTCTTTTCGTTTCTCTTCTTCTCAGTTAAACTAACATGTTGCTCTTCTTTCCTTTTTTTTTCCATTATTTTATTTTCTCTCTACTAGACTACATGTAGAATTTGATGTGGCTATCAAAACTTGGGCAAGTAGTTTCCATATGAATGGTTTTGAAGTCAAGAACATATGCTCTATAAGAACAAGACAGAGTCCGAGGAAGCAATTCCCCACACAATTCTATGCCGAGACATAATTAATGAAATTTTTTTAGGTAGTTAAAGAGCACCACATGTTCATCATTCAAATTAGTACTTAACCACATCTTGAAAAATGAACAAGAAAAAATATAACAGAAGACAAGACAGTTACCATTGATGAGCAAGCATTTGAAATCCTATAAAGATATATAGACATTCTGTATCTAAACTTAGGAATCAGACAAGAGGACATTGTCAATGAGAAAACAATAGGCCGCATACAGTGCTCCATATATAATTGGTCCAACCTACTTTAATTACTCTATGTGGAGGTTCTCATTTGAATGATCAAACTAAAGCTTCTTTCTTTGTTATTTTTTATTTCAAGCTCAAAACAAAGTGGGGTGGGGGAGGGCATTAGATACCATAGGAAAGTAGTTGTGGTAGCATTATAGGTATTGTAGGGCTTGCAATAGAACACCTCAATCTCCTTCATAAGGACTAAGAAGTGGATGTAATTATTTGCAGGGTTGGTTGTGTATTTACACAACTTAATCATCCTGGTATGTAGAGAACCTCCCACTCAGATTCAGAGATATCAGGAAGCAGTAGTTTCTTGTGATCATCCTGTAAAGTTGGACATAAACTCTCTGCACAATCACCATTTTCATTGTTTCTGTGGAATATTGCTAGCTCCTCATACTCTTGCCTCCTTGCAGCCTTCTCGGATAACAAAAAGGGTTGTCGCTTCTTGTTCTTCAAACATGAGAAAAAGGAATAAACATGTTAAAGCTTATTATGGTCCAAACAAAGGAGAGAAGGAATGAGTGTGTGTACCTTGCTAGTTCTCAGATTACCCCCTGCACTAGGAACTGATTGAAGTTCATCTTTTGTAACCATAACACAAGTTTCCTCAAGCTTCAATTCATCATCTTCTTGCATTGTTTTATGGCCTTGCTCAACAGCATTACCAATCTTTGGTACATCCAAATCCCATATTTCTGTGATTTCTTTAATAATAAGAACTGTCAGTTACCATTAGCTAAAAAATATCATGAAATTGAATTACTGCACACTAGCATCTCATATATTGCCTGAGCCCTGAGAATGTTAACAGTGGGATTACCACACTTTTTATGTGTCTAATACTTCAAAACAAAATCTACTGCAAACAGGCTTTAGAGTTGCTGAATCTAGATATCCCAATGGAGACTTTGAAAACAAAAAAATATTCCAATCTGAGTCAAAATGAAATAGTTATGTGCAAGAAACCATTTGTTGAGTTAGTTCTCTATATATTTTATAAAATAATTGAATTGTTTAGTTAAACAACAGATGCCCCTTAGTACAGGAAACATTTTATCTTTTATTCATCAATAGGCTATAACAGACAAATGTCAGGAAATCTCCATCATATCCCCTATTTCTTAAAATCATTCTGACCTCACAAATACAGACCATATGTAGATGCCTCAACATTTATTTTTATGCACCCTTTTGCAAAATCAGACCAAACCAGCCAGCACCAAGATACACTGCATCAAATTCAACCAAATAGATGTGCATCCTTGTATAGTAAACTCCAAAAGTACTTTTAAATGGTATACATACATAAATTGAGGACCTACTTCATATTCATTTGAATAGACACCTGAACTAAGTAAGTATATCAGAATGATCTAAACTAATAGAACGAGATACAATGATTGTGTGGTAAGAATAATTGTCAGGCTGAAATGTTCTCACCCCTACCCGAAAAATAATACAAGTGTTACAGTTCACCCTCAGAAGCAAAAAGTTATCAACAGGAAACAATGAAGGAAAAATGAAACTTCATCCAAGAGACACTCAAATACTAACCATATGAATCTACAAACAAGACACCACAGGAATATGAATTACTATGCTTTTCTTTCTCTTCAGCTGATTCAGCCAATCCTAGATAATCGGGGATTTCTTTAGTACTTGCATTTTCAATTTCATTGCAACAGTTAGCTACAGAAGCAATGGTAATTGGTTCGGAGGAAGTTGGCTTTGAAATAGTTTCTGCATGAATTTGATTTGCCCAGGAGAGTTCACACAATTGTGATGTATTGCGTGTATCTGTTTCTGATAAGGTGATTTCACATGCTGTCTTGGATGCAGGCATGTTTTTATTTTGTTTATCACCATTGAGGTTTGATTTATTGTACCCTTTGACAGAATAGCGAGAAGCTGAAATGAACAAAGCATTAGAATCACAGGATTCGCCATGGATTACATCATTATCAACATCATCATTGATCCTTGACTCCTCAGTTGTTTGGTTGATACCATCATTCACAGTTATTTTCTGGGAACCTTCAAAAGACTTCTCAGAGAAGTCAGCATCAGTATTTTCATTTATAGGCAACTCAGAGGCTGATGTTTCATCCAAATCACATGAAGGTAGAGGAAGTAAATCTTGCATGACATCTGAGCAGATCTTTTTAACACTTTCCCCGACAGTCTGCATCTGATTCCCTAGGTACTCAACAGTTTCCTATCCCCAGAAAAGGGAAACAAAAAATGATGATAGGATTACAGAAATGAATAGCAGGTCAATAACTATTGGTCCCAAAAACAACAGTTAAACCAGGCCAGTGTTAAACTACACAATTGAAATCATATAAAAGGAAATTCAGAAAAGTTATCACAGATTACCATATATATAAAAACAAATTTAATAATAACAGTGGCTCTCATTATTCAACTCTCAGTTTCATAATATGTGACAACTAAACTAACAAAAACTATAGGCAGACCACTTTAGATATACAAATCAAAGATGAAAAGTTGCAGCTCTACTAATAGCGGTGAAAGAATTAAGATTTCAATGACATTTATAGCAGGTATTCGGCATGTCCAGTTGGGAGTAATTTATCTTTCCAGCTTCCTCATTTGAAACTTTCAACATGCATATTCAAAGGTTAAGGATAAATAATGACAAAGGTATACCTCAAACACTGTGTCGTCCACATCCACACAAATATCCTCAAACTTCTGGAACATGTTACTAACCCAAGTTATGCATTTTACACCCATAGCCATCACAATACACTGGAAAAGTGACTAGAGCTGTCCCTGTATGTCAGATATGAGAGATGATAAAAAATTGAACTTGAAGGTGATTCTACCTGATTATCTAACAACAAATCACGGGGAAAAAAACAACAAAGAGCCTCAGTCGATAATGTAGATTGATAAGAGAGTAATATTACAAAAGCATAAAATGCATTGTAGATAAATCCCAACCCAGAACACATTTATTGGACAGTCATTCGAACTGGTTCCTACCTTATAGTGCCAAACTCAACCCCAACCTTTAAAAAGAAACTAGCATCCTATAATAAACATTGTCCATAATTCTACAAAAATCATGCGACATCCTTCAAGTAATTTACTTTATACTATTGACAATCCTTTACTTTTAACTATTTTCTCATAAACAAAAAACAGAATGAAAACTCGAAGTTAAGCAGATCAGAATTACCATAAACAAGGAAAGAATATAAATATGTCAAAGGAACGGCTAAAATGAAATAGAACACCCTCTTTCCTCCACCAAAAAAAGGGACTATCCCTCAAAAAACAACACACGGCAAAATATGTAAACAAGAGCCCAACTTGTAACCAGAAAAAAATATCCACTTAAAATATTTTATTCAAATAAAAAAAGGGTAGTGATAAAAACAAAGAAGTGCAACCAGAAGAGAATTATTTACTTGTTGTAACGCGCACAGAAACAAGAGCAGTGTCAGCGTCTAACTGAAGAAGTCATGAGAAGGATAAAGAAGAGAAATTGTAACCAAGAAGAGTACAACTGCAAAGAGAGAGAAAGAGAGTGAGAAGGTATATAGGGTCAGCTCCACTGAGCCTGAAGATTGACATGTGGATTCCGATTCCTAAGTTAGCTTTTGATCATTGTTGTTCACTTTATCGGTGTGTGGACCCCACCTTCCATTTTTTTTTCACCTGCCATACCATAACTGTTGCCTTTTTGTACTACTATTTTGTTTGATTGTTTTACTCCGTCGTTTTATTTACTTTCTTATGCGAGTATTTGTTTGTTTCTATACGTAAAAGGTGACACATTTGTTTATCGAAAAGTTTTTTTTTTTTAATTTTGCAAATGACTTTAGAATTGGCTTTTCAATTGCATAAAAAAAAAGTTCCTTGACATGAATTGGCTTGTCAATAAAATGGTTTTATCCGAGCTTTTAGCAAGCGAATTTTTCCAGTACGAAGGTCGAAGGACATGTTGGTTGGAGATTGAATTTATTGTTTCAAAATTGGCATGATTTGCAAATCTTGTAAAAACAAAAAGATAAGCAGTTACCTTCGTTCATTGAATGGAAGATAATGCAAGTAGTTTCGAAGTTGACTTTATGCAAATTTCACAACGAAGTTTGTTAAATTACTAAAACTTTTAAGGATAACAAACCTGTTCTTATGTTTACCAATATTTCAACAAGCTTTACGAATTTTTGGGAAAATACCTTATTTAATAATTTTTTCTTTTGATCAAAATTTCTTCCATAAAAAAGTTAATGTGATTTGGATGAAAGAATATTCAAAATGTTATAAACGCAGATACTTATTCTCGTATGAAATGCGTATCTCTTGGATCGTTTAGTTATTTTCTATTTAATCATTTAAATCTCTTGTTTTCGTTCTTTTGTGAGAAAAAAATCTTCTTAGACTGAAAATACCTTTATTTGTATTGTTTGGATATTTTATAACATTGTAGATTTGATTTCGTTGTTTACAAAATGAAACAGATTAATTAGAATAAGATAAAATAGCTACCTTATAATGTAAAAGTAATATTTTTATTTATTCCATCAAGTACGCTAAAAATTTAGAGAAAAATATTAGGGTTAAATAACAGAATGGAATGGATCAGAACTCATCTTTTTCATTAGGGTTCATTCCTATTTTTGTAAACGAAACAATGAAACAACCTCTACCACCATTCCAAATATTCTCTTCAACTCTCCAACACAGAAAGAATGGAAAAGGGAAGAGAGACAGTGAAGAACACGAGAGAAAAGATTCAGAAAAGCTAGAGAGGATCCAAGACATATAAAACATATAGCTTCAGTGTACACCAACCACAAAGCATATTGGTGTGCAGTTCTCATATTCTTGACAGCACTATAGTTTTTGTTTCCTGGGTTTCTTTATCCTTCCTAACCGTATAAGGAACAAATCAACATTCATAAGCACTCGATCTGATTCATTCATCACAACAGCAATTAAGTTATCAACAAAGCTATGAACCCGGTTCAGGATGTACTACCATCAAATAACTATTGAGGCATCCCAACTCTGAGATATAAACATAGCATAAAACAGAAATAAAGTGACTCAAGATGAAGGAAAAACTCTCGTAGTAGTAGCCCGCAGTGCAACTAAAACAATCACCGATTACAAAGCATATAGGTTGATTCTTTAATGATATTTTGTTGGAGGCTATGTAGGATTCACTTTCTTCCTGTCTGGAAGGACATAATTGAATCTCCAAGCTGAATTAGAAGTCTTTGGTATAAAGCAGATTTTCAAGGAATCAACGATTTTGCACGTTTTCTGACCATCACAAATTCAAGCCACACGATGATGGATAGCTTAACCTGCGGCTTGGAAATCGCCAAAATCATCATCTGGCACATCCTGTGTGCTTTGATTTTCAGGAGAATTCTCATGTTCTATGTCTTCTTTATCTGTTTTGGGAAGATCAGCTTTAAAAGTTTTCTCAAGGCTGAGTTTTGTAGGTGAGTCTGTTGGAGACTTCTGCGGGGTGACAACAGGTGAAAGTGGTGCTGGAGGAGGTGGTGGTAACTTAATACTAGATACAGATTCTTTTCTTCCATTCTTTTCTTCTGGGGATTTGTTCAGACCCTGCTCAAAAAACTTCGACTTCACACTGCTGTCACTTTTCTGCTTGCAAAAGATAGGAATTAATAAAGATAATATAATGTGCTGAAAAAGAAAACAGCATCGTTCACAGGAGGAAAATGCAGAAGAGTCATACATTGGTCTTAATTTGCAGTACAAGAGTCTCTCCTTCTTTCAGACTGTAATCAACTGAGGAAGTTTGCTGGTAATGTTGTTCCATCTCTTCAGCAGTTTTCTTTTTATCCAGATATCTTTAAAAAATTTAGGAAGATACATGCTTTCTATTAGTAAGAAAATAGTTTGAGGAGTTCCGTCCTCTGAGCCATGATGAATAAAAAAATCATTAAAAACTGCCGTGCTTTGCAGATGATGAGATCACAAAATATATACAATTAAAATAATAAATCTAATAAATATATTTGATGGAGGATACTTCATATGATCATGTAAGGCAGCTTGGAAGTCATAAGCCTCTGTTCTTTCTCGGAATCCTATGCCAATAAAAGCATGTCGGAGGCGACCACCTGCATGATTCTCAAGTAATAAAGACCAAATTTCGTCTATAATATGAAAGAGTGCAGCAGAACTACCAAAACAAAATTATGCTCCATAACGGATCATCAGTCAACAGTCTTTCTAACTTGAAATGTCCAAACAAGAAAAAGGTACACAGTACTTCAAAGTAAATTTAGTCGTGTATTAAAAAGAAGTAAGGTTAGTATCACAAGAGAGGATGTGGCGACGAGGTTAGATGGACAAAAAAATTTGAAACTATGACTGCTCAGTAGAGAATGGGAAACTGAAGAAGATAGAGAGCCACTTGGCACTAAAGGATCAGAGTACCAACTACCAAGATCTTGGCCCAATACTACTCTTAAAATTTGTGCAATGAATCATATTATGACCAGTTTGTCACGTCATTAACATCAATTTATAGACAATTTGTGCAGTTAATTTAGAGACAATTTGTGCAAAAGCACATAGATTATGAAGAATATTTAGGGTTGTTAAACACTATGCACTCTTCATAGAAACTAAGGCCTTATTTGGATAAATTTTACCATAAACACATAGAAGAGAAGAGAAGAAAATATGAAAGAAAAATGAATTAAACTTATCCCACAAGTTAAAATTAGCTTTTGAAAAAACTAAATGAGAGAAGTTTTATAAAAGTTGAAATGGAAGCTTCCAAAAGCTTTGATAAACAAACCAAATTCTTGACAAATACAAAATAATTGACCGTGACGATATAATTACTGATACATACATTGATAGCATAGCAAACTGAATTTTTCATTCTATTTTCTGAGAAGTAGAAAGTAATTTAAAAACAATCACAGCATTTCAAATTACTTCAAATCAAACAGTTACTTACATTATATTATACTATATACTTCCTTTACAAGTCCTACGCAGCTACCCAGCACAAGGATAATAAGATGATTAAGAGAAGAAGCACAAAAGTATGCAAATATTATGACTCACCTATGTTCTCTTCAATGCGAAGAACAAAGTATCTGCAGGATATATAAGTATAATTAGCTCTGAAGTACAAAAAGGTAAGGTAACAAACAACTTCAACTATCAACAGTCAGGGAAAACCACCTGCTGCTGTCTATAACAGGTTCCACTGGATGCGGCTCTCCATTTCTTAAAAATGCCCGAGCATATAATTCACCTAGTTATATATATATATATATATATTTTCATCATAGAATTAAAAATAAAAAACTGTACAATCTATTTGAAGCAGATTTGATGTGGTCTTACCCGTGCTCTTATCTTCAAGTTTTATGATGCATTCTTCTCCCTTGCTAGTGACTTTCAGTATCCCTTCCCATGCCCATTTGTTGACATCCCATTCATCAGCCCTGAAATGGATTTCACCAACATAAAAATCCAGCAATCACACTCTCGAGAGAAGCAAAAAAAAAGTCACTAAACTTGCAAAAGTAGAAAATCAATTTCTTCAGAAAGAATATAGTTTTACACAGGCAATGAAAGACACAAAATAATTAAAAGCATAGCAAACGAGCAGATCTAACAACCTTCCATACACACTGAATAACACAAATTCTTTCCAAAGTTAAAGTACATTAACAACTTCAATAATGCCAAAGATGCACTAAACAAATCACAAGCACCACGCATCAGTTTATCACAAACCTATATGAAGCTGCACTCTTTCTTGGAGGTATCTGCATACATAGTTGAAACTCATCATTAGCTTTTACACCACGAAAAAATTCAAATTCCAGCCGACTCATCTAGAGAAAATTCAACTTAAATAAAAAATCTAAAAGCAACATTCAGTGCAATTATAATTTCTAAACAAGCTTAAATTATTAATCAGCACACTAACATGAAACTTGATCATCTGCACCCCCATTAAGTAGTAAATTGAAATCACACCCCTTTTCAAAACCCATTGCCCAAAATCCAATTTTGAGACAACCCTACGAAGAGAAAGTTGGAAGACTTACTATGTAGACGTAACACTCGGGCACTTGAAAGAGAACGAGCTCGATGGGTTCGGCGTCTTCGATTTCGCCACCACTTTTCTGAATGCCCGGTTCGTTTTCCTCCTTTTCCATGATGGGGAGGCACAGAAAGATCACAAAATAGGTGGCGGAGAATTAGGAGGAAGAAAAAAAGCGATCTGGGTCTAAAGGAGGCGTGGATTTGGAGATGAACCTTGCCAGAAGGGAATTCAATTTCTGAGATTAGGGTTTGATTTGATTTTTTTTTTTACAGAGAGAGAAAGTGAGTGAAAGGAAGAAGGTTTGTCTCTGCTTGGTTCGTTCTCAGGAAGGAGATGACGCTGCACCGAAACGGTTCTGCATTGGAGCAATGAGCACCGTCTGATTGACAGGGCTTTAGGATCCAACGGTGTGATGGTATGGACTGACTCGTACACTGATTATTTGCTTTGTTTTTAAGTCAACAAAATAATAAGATCCAATAACCAAATATTAACTTCAAAATATTAGTGAGAGAATAAAGGGAATATGCTCTACAAAATTTCTCACTTTATATGTTTTTGTATTTTAAGATTAGTTCATAGGTTCATTTCAGAAAAATATTAATTATAGTTTAGACGCTACAAATTCAATTAGTACATACCTTAATAATAATATCTTTTAGCTCCTTTTGGTACTCATAATAATTTTATTAATAAATTTAATTTAATCTAAAATTTAATATTTAATATTTTTATAGATTTTTATTAAGTTTAATTTAATTTAAAATTTATGTGAGTATAAGTTTAAAGAGATGGACTATATTATATTATTTCAAAAAAAATCTAATTCATTATTATTATTATTATTATTAATGTATGTGAAAAAAATATTATCCAAGATCATGTATTAGTTAATAATACATTTATTGCGATTTCTCTTATATTATATATGCATGATAGATTAAATACCATAAAGAAGTGCATTTATAGTCCACTAATTAGTAATTTTATACTACTTAAAAATTTTAAAATCACAATATAATTATTTTCTATATAATGTGTTTATTAAATATTGAGATTTAAAACAAAAAAAATGAGAAAACGAATATGTTAAAAGTTTTATTTTATAAGAAAAATGCTAATTTCAAAATAAACTATATCAGCTATTACCTCAAAATTAAATTATGTCACTCAAAAATAGTTATTTAGTGTAATTACAATTATTATTTGTATATCTTAAACTAAATACTAAAATTTGAGAGATAAAAGTAAATATATATATATATAGAGAGAGAGTAAAATCTACTTACTCTAAAAATAACTAAAAGAACTTACTTTAAATATTAATTTTTCAATTTATTTTAAATGGACTATTTTGATTTATTAAGCAAAAGGTACGTTTGTTTTCAGAAAATCATTAACAAATATTTTATAAATTCTATCTTTTCTATAAATTCTCTAATTTCTTTTCATTAATATGAATATTATACAAGTCCTTTTTCCTTATTAAAGAATCATACTTCAGACAAAAAAATTATTTAATAATGAACTTTATTTTATTTTATTAAAAATATTATTATTTTCAATTAAATATAAATTAAATTTAACTACTTTTAGCTATTTTAAAATTTAATTATGATAAAATTATAATTAAATAGGTTTGAATGTACTTATTTATAATATTGACATTATAATTAATATTATTTACTATAATTAAATAAAAATTTAATACAATTTAAAAGTTTATTAAAATTATTAACATTTGTAATATTTATTTATATTTTAATTAATTTTTAATTAATTTTTAATAATCTAAAATTTATTTTTTAATAATATAACTTTTAATTATTTAGAATATTAATTAACTTTTCTAAATAATTATATAATAAACTATGAAACATGTATTTATATAATTAATTTTTTAAATAAGTTGTTTTAGTTTGTACTCAACATGTATTATAAATAATATATCTATATTTATTTTATTTAAATACAATAAATAAAAAATTTAAATATATTTCTATTATAATTTTAATCCTAAAAAAATATTAAATAAATTTATATTTTGATTGAAAATATATTATAAATAAATATTTAAATATAACTATATTATTTAAAATACAGATTGAATAGCAACTAAAGTTATATATTTACAAAAAAATAACTATATAAATAGGTTTTTTATTATTCATTATATAATTATTATTTTTAAATTAATTAATATTTAAAAAATTAAAATTCATATTGTTAAAACTTAAATTTTATAGTATTAGATCTGATTAAGATATAATAAATATTAAAAATATTAATTATTTTAACAAATTCATAAATTATATTAAACTTTTACATTTAATTATTATAAATAATATCAGTTATAAATTTATATTATAAAAGTACAAACATACAATGTAGCTATATATAATTAAAATGTATATTTTACAAAATTAAGTAAGATATTTTGTAAAAATAAATTTTTGTGTGGAGTGTAATTTTTTATAAGATTTTCATGTTATATTAAAATAAATATTAAATATATATTAATTAAGAGAAAAGAGAGAAAATTAATAATAAATATTTTAAGAAAAATGAAAAATGCACCCCTTACCTACTAAATCTTTAACAGTTAATTTAAAATAAACTAAGAGGTCAAAATTACAAGTATTCATCTTATTTTTTAAATAATGTATCCTACTCTTTTTTATTATTATATATATATAAAGTTAATTGCTTATACAAATGTCACCATTTTCAAAGTTACAAGATGTTTCATCATCACCTTTTCAATATATTCTTAATTAGTAAGCTAATTGTTGAATCCTTCAGAAAATCACTTTTGCCTGCTCAGCTTTGGAAATATTTATTTATTTGGAAAGAAAGAATAATGGGAGGTGAATATTGTCTTATCAGGAAATTAAAAAAAAAGTGGAAATTAGAAAAAAATATAACCATAATTAAAACTAATGTTAAAAGTAAATTGCGCACAAAAAGAATTGACAGAAAAAATATGTGATAAAATAAAATAATTGTTCAAAAGAGATAAAAAAAAACTAAATTTTGTAGAGATTATTAAAAAAAATTATTGTATGAATAACATTATCTTTAATTATGTGTCTTTTTAATGTACCAACTTTCTATGACAATGACATACTATAATATTTATGTTCCAAACCCCTTTTTTTTATGTTTTTAAGAATGCGGAAACTTGTGTGTGAAAAAAGGATAGTTCTATAATATCAAAGTAAGAAAATGAAATGGTACTTTATTTGTAAAGCATAAGTGGGTTTTAAAATGATATTTTACTTGCTTCATTAAATTACTTATTCTACCATTCTAATTAATCATTATTTACAACAGGAGAATTCTAATATAAGAGAAACTTTTGATTAAACAAAATAGATTTTAGTGGGAAAAAAATATTTTTGTCTATTATAAAAAAGAAGTTATGTTATCTATAAATGTTTTAATATCAATAACTCATATTTATAAAGTTTTACAATGTAGAAGTCTATTTTAATAAGTGAATTTTTATTTGTTAATGTTATTTAGTCCTTCGTAATTTATACTTATTTATATGTTATGCACATGGAGATTTAAAATACACTTTTAAAAATAAAATTTCTCATAAAAAATATCAATAAAGAACATGATCTTGAAATCTCTTTCTCTTCTTGATTTCTAACATGTTTTATTAGATAAAAAATTTACCTAACATGGATCTTATCGTTCAGTAAACAAATCCTATCAAAAATTAAATTCATATTATAGTAAATTAGAGTATATTTGTCTTATATTTTTCAATAATTAAATTTAAGGTAGAACTTAGTTATGTTCTAATTCATTAAAGGGAACCATTTAACTCGTTTTTTTTTCTTTAATTTTTACTTTGTTATTATGTTTTATATAATTAGGCTTTCATTAACTTATGTTGTACTAGTTTTTAATATAAGTGTTAAAGTGAGTTTAAATTCATAAATAAACTTAACTTATCACATGTTCCATTTGAGTTGTAAAAAATCTGATTTTTTTTAAATGTGGATTAAACTGAACTCAACTTAACTTGATCCACACGTTTGAGTTGGGGTGGAGATGAGTTCATCAATAAATCCACCAACAACAACCATTTATTATTTGTTTATTATAATTGTTTACTACTTTTAATTATTTAGATTTACACTTTGATCTTTTTAAGATAAAATTGTTGTTTAATAGTGTTAGAATGATTTAGACGTTAGAATTGTTTAAGTGAATTAACTTATCTCACAAGGCTTAACTTACCATTGAGTTAATTCTACCCAACTCAACCCAAAGGTTACAAACTCAATTCTTATTATAGTAAAATGAAGTGCATTAAGAGTTTGTCTTATATTTTTCAATAACTCGAGTTTGAGTTACAACTTAGTTATGCTCTAATTGAGTAAGGAAAACCATTTAACTTATTTTCTTGTTCTTTAATTCTTATTTTGTTATTATTTTGTTTTTGTAAATAGGCTTTCATTAGCTTATATTGCACTAATTTTTTATATAGGTGTCAAAGTAAGTTTAAACTAATGAGTCAACTTGGCTCACATGGTCCTTTATTAATTGATGTAATATGTACTAAATAGTCAACATGCCTTACTTGGTTAATAAGTTAAGTTTATTATTGATTATTTGTCCATTGATTTTTAAAAGATCAACAATTGGTAAATGTGTATTAGGGTATGGCATTAGAAATTGTTTCAACACGCCTTATTTGAATATTTTTTTGAATATTTTTTGGACATGCCAAGGTACTTGTAATGCACACCTTAGTCTCACTCTACTATGAAACTTGAGATGAAGACTATGTACTGTCAAAATCCTTTTCAGCTTGGACATTGGATAATGTCTTAGTCTATGGTAGGTTGACCTCAGTATGAAAACTTATGACCTAAAATTTTATATACACAAAGGAATTGACTTTCCATAAAGCATCACTATCTTGACAAAATCACCCTCATGATTGTAGTATGAAAAATGCACCTAAAAAATATACATAATTCTTAAGACCCATTATCCGTGAAATTCTATACCATCAATTCAAAGACACATTAAATACTTTAACTTACATTTCACTTATTACTTGAACATAAATTTGTTAGAATAAAGGAGAGGTAGAAACAAAACCAAAAGGAGAGGTAGAAACAAAACCAAAAGGAGGGGTGAATTGTTTCATAAAAAAATTCTTTTAAAAATTTCCTACTATTAAAGATAGATTTTAAATAAACCTTTAATTAATTTCAATAATTATACTTGTAAAAATTAGAGTATTATAAATTTTTAAAATATAAAAAGAAATTAACTTGCAATGCAATCGAAGAATAAACAGAGTAAGGGATAAAGAAAATTAAACATAGAATTTATACAGATTCAGATGAAAAAATTCCTACATCCAATGTTCAATAACTTCAAAGAGAGTGATTGATATTTACTATCTTAATATAAAAATTACAACAAATATAAAAAGTGTAACAATCAAAATCATAGACAATAAAAAGAACACCTCATTTGTAAACTTACAAAGGATGAAGAACATTTTTCTTGAAAACATAAGAGATGAAACACTTCCCTTAGCATACCTCAAAGGACGAACCAAGCTTCAAACCCTAGCAACAACAATACTTTCTCACATTAGCACAATCTTAGAGAATTTCAAACAACAACTTTTAAAAACTAGGTTAAACACAAAGCTTACGAAAAATTTAAGATTCTTCAAGGTTGAATGAGATTTTGTGCTTTACTAAGATTCTTCAACTTGCTGACATGACACCCTTATGCCTATTTATTCATACTCTTAGAGAGAGAGAAGACATCTTGGCAAAACCTCGAGTTGGAATGCGATTTGAAGCTTCTAGGGCTTCCTTGGAGACCACCTTCATCCTCTTGGGTTATCATTCTTCTTCCATTGCTCATCTTTTATTTTTTGTACTCTTCATGACAATGAAGAGCTAAAATCCATTTTGTTGGGATTAGATGTAGCCAAACAAAATCTCATGTAATCTCTTTGTTTATATATATATATATATATATATATGTCTTTCCATTCAATGTTAGTATTTTGTTTCTATGCTTAATGCTTGTTGTGATTTGATCACCCATAGCTTGATATTTGATTCATTAGGTTTTGGAAATTATCTTTTGTAATCTTGGATTGAAGCAAAATACTTAATGAAACTTGTACCTAGGAATGAAACTTAATTCATTAGTTGTCTTAAATCCTTGTTGTGATTGCAAGTTTGCTTATTAGGGGATCAAGGAATTGACTCGTAATAGGGAAACTTAGGCTCATTCCACTAAGGGATTAGGGTTTGAGTAAACTAGTGGTTGACATTTACATTAAAGTGGAGAGAAGTTGAGTGATTATATGCATGAAAGTGAGTTTTAGTGAAATCTAATCCTAACATTCACATTCCATATCACTTCATATCTTTACCGCCTTCTAAATGTTTGTGAAAATACCAAAAAAAGTTTTTATTGTTGTTTGCACAATTTTATTTCTTTTAAATACTAAAACAAATTATGAAAATATTCTTTGTCTAATTTAGTTATCAATTGCAATTATTGTCGTGTATTGCACAAGTCCTTTGGGAAACGATACTCGGACTTTCCGAATTATTACTTGAATGATTTGGTGCACTTACCAAAAAGTTAACACCACCTGTATATAAAATAAATTGAAATAATGAATAGTTTTGAAATGATTTATTCATGTAATACAAAAAAATATTAAAATAAAGTTATTTAATTAATTAAACACACATACACACACATATATATATATACACATATTAGGGATGGCAACTGGGTGGGGTGGAGACGAGTTTCACTTTCTCATCTCGTTCCCACAGTAAAAATTCATCCCCATTCTCATACCCAACGGGTATGAAATTTTTATCTCACTCTCATCCCCACCGGTTACAGGTTATTCCAAATATTACTTAAATAATTATTTTACAAAAAAATAAAAATCACAAAAAATATATACATGATATTATAAATTATTCAAAGTCAAAATCATACACATATTTTTTTTCCAATAACAAATATCAATAAAGAAATTATAAATGCATAAATTTCAAATTAGAGTATCATCATCAAATAATAATTGAATAAAGATAAAATAATTATAAAAATGTAAAATAATTTATAAAATATATGCTTGGAAATAAATTACAAAACTAAGAACTAAAGAAAAGTTAATACAAATTTTTAAAATTACTTAATAAACTAATTGTGTTTTAGTAATTTAAAACATGATTGATATATGACATTGAGACGGGTATGAGAGTGGAGACGGACAAGTATGTACATCCTTATTCTCATTCCTATATCTAATTTAAAAAATCAGGTATTATCCATATCTATATTCATACCCAATCAATTAATGCGGGGACTTCCCATCAAAATTGAGACGAGTTTGGATAATACCCATAGAGATAGGTCCATTTTCCATCTCTATAAATATAAATATATAAATAATAAATTGAAAAAAAAATTCAAACTTATGATCATACAAAAGTAAAAGATAAAGGTGAATTAAATAAATTAATTATCAAAATTTATTTCATATAATTTTAAATAATGTTAAAAAATATTTAATATTTGAAATTTAATGTATTTAAATAATTAATTAAAAATTATGTAAGAAATATTCTACAAAATTTAATAGATAATTTAAAAAATAACTTCAATTTTATGTTACTAATTATTTTTTATAACTTTAATAGTTAATAATTATAAATGAATAAATTATTTTTAAATTATTAAAAGAATGAAAATGTTATAAAAGAAGGAGGACAAAATTAATTATGCATCTCCTTTAACAATGTATAATATTGTAAAAATTATAATACACTATAACTAAAACAATTTTTCCTGTCTTAAACTCATTCTTTATCACTATTATTTTATTTTGGTTTATTTTAAATTTAATTGTATATTTTATCATGTTTCTTTTATAAAATAATTATATGATTTTTAACTTTAATTTATTTTTTTATATTAATTTTTCAAGAAAAAATTAAAAACATTTAATGTCAAATTATCGATTCACCTAACTAATGCTTGCATGTAAGGATAAAAAGGTTAAATACTCATTTTATTTTATTTTTCTTCACTGATTATAGGAGCACTTCCCCCTCTCCCCCTCTTCTATCTTTCTATGTTTTTTTTTTATTTAAATCATGTCATCCAAATATTAATAGTGTTTTATTTTTACCCGTCTGCAAAGCATCTACTACATAGGGTCACACTATCCAGAAAATATTAAAAGAATAATAAGAGCTTAAATAAGTTAAAAACTTCAAAATATTATAATCCCTAATACGGTAAATAAAAAACAATTGTATGAAAATGAGGTGAAAAATAAAACAATTAGGTTGAATAATGTCATAAAACCACTTATTAATGTTTATTGAAGTCTCTCCGGTGTTGATATAAGTAACCCTTCTTCCCTTCTCTTCAATAATAGCATGTGATAATGTGTTTTAATATTTGTTTAATTATTTATAAGAATCAACTGTGCATCTTTTAATAAATGTAAAAAATTATTTTATCTCTCTCTTTTTACTCCACAATTATCAAACAATAACTCTGAATAATAATAAAATATTAAATTAAGATATTTAATTAAAACAAGTTAAATTATTAAATAAAATACTAAGAAAACACTTGTGGTAGGATGATTCTAAGAAATTTTTAATAGAGTTCATCTTTTAGTGTGAATCACATTCTCCAAACATCACAAGAATTGAGTTGCTAAAATATATTGGTACGGTACAAGTTTGGTTGGAGTTTTAGATTGAATAAAAATAAATAAGTTAAATATTATATAAATAAAAATAGTTTAATAGATATTTTGGTTTTATTATTTATTTTATTAGAATTTGTAATATTTTTTTGTGTTTATTTTTTTTCTCAATTGAATTTTTTTTTTTAATTATATCTTAAATTTTATTTTATTTTTCAATTGACTCTTAAATTTTATTAAATCTGTCAATGTGATTCTTTTTGTAAAAAATTCACATATTATAGTATTTATATTCATGTTTATATTCATACTGTTTTGTCATTTACGTCTCATATAGTTAACGTTATTAACATTAATTTAACAAAAAAAATCATATTGAAGATTTTAATAAAATTTTGGACTTAATTGAAAAAAAAATTAAATATAAAAAAATATTACAAATTTATATAAAATATTAAAACTAAAATATCTATTAAATTAATAAAAAAATTTATAAATTTGTTATTTTAAAGTTTTGAGATAAAAGTGATATTATACACAGTTATATAATTATATTTATAGATATTTTTTTTTTCCCGAATCTTCCAACATATATGTTTTACTTTGGTTGAAATCTGGGTTCATTTATTCTGCATCAGAAAGCAACCCTCGTACGTGCTTTCAAATATTCGTATATGTAATGTTGGGAGAATCTGGTCCGAAGCGAAACCCTGACCAAACCTTCTTAATCATACCTTCCATTTGGATATACTAAATTGTACCACTGCAACATAAATGATGATCCTAGGATTGATTCAACACATAACAACTTAACTGCTCTTTCTTGTTTGTTTGCTTTTGTTATGTGGAAGACATGGAGGCATACTCTCACTTTTCTAAATATTTTTTCTGTTTAATCTTTATAGCTGTTATGAAAAACCAATATATTAAACATCGTTTAAAATAAATGTATTCAAACTCATGTAAACTATATTTATTATATTAAAAAAGTATGTAATCTATTGAATAAATGTTTTTTTAGATATGTTTAAAGAAACTTTTACATAAATACTTATAGAAGAAAAGTAAAATAAAATTCTCTATAAGCTAAAACTAATATTTATTTATATATTTCTATACATTTTTATTTTTAAATTTTAAAAAATTGTTAAAACAAGACAAAATTCTCAGCATGTTTGTTGTGAACGGGCTTTATTGATTTTGAGGGTTACCACTCTCCTGCTGGGCTCTGAGTGGAGAAGAAAAAGAAAGAAAAAGACAAAAAAGTAATCGATAATTAATAATCATAATCAATAAAATACAAAAAGAATACAAACTTTTTCTCACTCGTTAATTAACTATATTATATATAAAATATAAAATTCATTACAATTTATAATAATAATTTTTTAAAAATTCAGATAAATTGATGAACAGTGATTTAAAGTTAAAAGTGTACGATCTAATGTTGCACTAAACTTTAGAAAGCAAAAAATAATATTTGTAATGTGTGGCATTGCTCTTACCTACCCTCTGCACGTTTGCAGGAGAAGTGGAGATTTCTTACCGACACTGTGGGAGCGCACTTTAGCACACTCCAGTGTCTCATCACACCATAAAATCCCAACAACAATACTTTTTCACTCATCGAACCCTCTTTCTGCCCAAACAGATACACTCTACTCTAAATAATGGCGGCTGCGACGACGTCGTGTTCTTCTGCAATCTCTGCCGCCTCCGAAACCCTAGCCAAACCTTCTTTCAGAAGCTTCTCCGCTACCAGCCTCGCTCTGCAATCCTCGTCTTCCAAACTCACCTTCAAACCCCTAAGGCTTAGCCGATGCGGCGCCGCCCTCGGCGCCCGTATGGTGGCGGCGCCGGTGGTGAAGGAACCCGCGCTGCTCGATTTCGACACGAAGGTTTTCAAGAAGGAGAAGATTAACCTCGCCGGACATGACGAGGTGCTCGAACACTTTCTTTCATTTCCAGATTTGTGAATTTTAAATTTCTTTTGTTTATTGTTTGTTTTGGTTCACTGCAGTACATCGTGCGAGGAGGTAGGGATTTGTTCCACTTTTTGCCCGACGCTTTCAAGGGGATCAAACAGATTGGTGTCATCGGTTGGGGATCTCAGGTGACTTTCGAATATTCGTATTTAAGTAAAAGCTAAAAAGTGTTAGTATCTCTGACAACAATTATAAGCTAAAATGTCATGGCTTAATATTTTTTATATGATAATGATGGTGCACGTCCTAGCTTTGATATTGATTGTTAACAAGGCGCTGTGTTTCCCAGGGACCTGCTCAGGCCCAGAATCTAAGGGACTCGCTTGCTGAAGCAAAGTCCGATATTGTGGTCAAGGTGTGATTCTTGTTTTCATTTGGTATCTAGTTCAGTTTCGTTTATAAGATATGAATGCTTGTTGAAATTGTTGATTAATGATTGGCTGGCTGATTAAATGCATGATTTGTTGCTTCAATGATTTAAAATTGCAGATTGGACTCAGGAAAGGTTCTCGTTCCTTTGCTGAAGCTCGGGCAGCTGGGTTTACTGAGGAGAATGGGACTCTTGGTGACATATGGGAAACTGTCTCGGGCAGTGATCTTGTGATGTTGTTAATTTCTGATTCCGCACAGGTTAATTAGTTTAACTCAATGCTCCATATTCGTATTCTGATTCTTCTCTCGCTGTTTTTATGTTTTTGAAACTGTCTGATTATTGATATACGATGGTATTCTCACTAACAATTCTTGTAGAAACTTGCTGGGTTAATTTCGATATGAGTAACCAGAAATCAGACTTGTCTTTTCTTGGAACTGAAAGTGTTTAGATATTATCATCTACTTAGCCAACAACTGTGCTGGTAATGCAGCTTCCAATTTCCCTATCCACCATGATTTTTATTTTTACACCCCATTAGCATTAGATATTAGATATTCTTCTACTTACTTTTGATCACCATTAGTTTACAGTTTTCTATTACCAGCTTTCATCATCACCAGTGTACCGTTTGCTATTACCAGCTTCCATCACTAGCACATAATTCTTAATTTGCCGTATTTATATTTTTAAATATTTTTTTTGATAGTTCTGTTTAACATTTTCTGAAAATTTTATTCCAATATACTTGTAGCAGTGCAAGCCAAGAGTTGTCCCAAATCTCAAAAGTTTTCTAAGAATGTGACACTATTTGTTTTCTGAAGTCATGTGAGGTTAAAAGATCTATTGGTATTGTGGTGCCTGTTTAGTTTTTGCAATAACATCCTAACGCCAATGAAAAATGTACTTCTGAATATCCTTTTTTGTCTATGTAAGTAGCAAGGTATGTCATGTTGCAGTAATTTTGGAGTTTTCTGATATAGCTGCTTTCAATCCAGAAACTTAACACTTGTATTTATCTTGCAGGCTGATAATTATGAAAAAATATTCTCTCACATGAAGCCAAACAGCATACTTGGGCTTTCCCATGGTTTTCTTCTTGGGCATTTGCAGTCAATGGGACTTGACTTTCCAAAGAACATTAGTGTAATCGCTGTGTGCCCAAAGGGGATGGGTCCATCTGTGAGGAGGCTCTATGTGCAAGGCAAAGAAATAAATGGTGCTGGAATTAATGCAAGTTTTGCCGTCCACCAGGTTATTTTTGCTCTGCCTCAGTCTCTCTCTCTTCGCCTTTTGTGGGTCTTCTCCTGTGTTGATTGGTTAATTTTTTTTATTTGAGTAACTACTTTTGCATGCAGGATGTGGATGGTAGGGCTACTGATGTTGCTTTGGGATGGTCTGTTGCCCTTGGTTCTCCATTCACTTTCGCCACTACATTAGAGCAAGAATACAAGAGTGATATCTTTGGGGAGAGAGGTGAGAAGTCTGCAATGTTTTATTTGTTTTCCTTGATGGCATAAGTCCTAACTACAGCCATGGTGTTTATAGGTATTTTACTTGGTGCTGTTCATGGAGTTGTGGAATCCTTGTTTAGGAGATACACTGACAATGGAATGGACGAAGATCTGGCGTATAAGAATACTGTTGAGTCTATAACTGGAATTATATCTAGAACCATCTCGACCAAGGTTGTATTTTCACGCTTGTCTAGCATTAGTTTTTGTCCGTTGGACACCCACACCCTTTGCCAAAACCCTGTAGAATGTGCTGGCATGGTGATTTGTTTGAGTTCTGACTAGCTTTTTGCACGTGTTGGTTTTGGATAGGGAATGCTAGCTGTATACAATGCTTTATCTGAAGATGAGAAAAGGGAATTTGAGAAAGCTTACAGTGCTTCTTATTATCCTTGCATGGACATTCTGTATGAGTGCTACGAGGATGTAGCCAGTGGCAGTGAGATTCGCAGTGTTGTTCTGGCTGGACGTCGCTTTTATGTAAGGGCATAATCATTTTCCCTTTAAAGTAGTCAGCCTTTGCACCACCGACTTTAAACAATATGTTTTACAGGAAAAAGAGGGCCTAGCCGCCTTCCCAATGGGTAACATTGATCAAACCCGCATGTGGAAGGTTGGTGAGCGTGTCCGTTCTACAAGACCAGCGGGTGATCAAGGCCCATTATATGCTTTTACTGCTGGTGTCTTTGTGGCATTGATGATGGCCCAGGTATTGTTTGAAAATTTCTTGCTATTTTGGGAATGGATGCACATAATTTCCTGCCTGTACATTTGTCTCTGTTTGCTTTCAAATTTGGGACTGATAAAGTTAACTATCAGTGAGAAAGGGATTTTTTTTTCTGCGGTAGATATGTAGAGCATAAATGATCTTTGTATTTAATCTGTGATTACTAAATTTGTAGATTGAGATCCTGAGGAAGAAAGGGCATTCCTACTCGGAAATCATTAATGAGAGTGTCATCGAGGCTGTTGATTCTTTGAATCCTTTCATGCATGCTCGTGGTGTTTCTTTCATGGTTGATAACTGTTCAACCACGGCTAGGTTGGGTTCGAGGAAATGGGCTCCACGATTTGACTACATTCTTACCCAGCAGGCCTTGGTGGCTGTGGACAATGGAGCACCTGTTAACCAGGACTTAATCAGCAACTTCCTTTCAGATCCAGTGCATGGGGCAATTGAAGTTTGCGCCAAACTGAGACCCACAGTAGACATTTCTGTGCCACCAGATGCAGACTTCGTTCGTCCGGAGTTGCGCAGCAATTAGAGCAAATTATGGCTTTCACCTTCAATCATTTTCTGATTTGCTCAGAACTGCTGTTTCTTGTTAGTTTGGGGTTTCTAGTTTTGTTTTTATGAATGAATGAATGCTAGTATGTAAGTTGTATTATGATTTTGTAGTTTGTACCTGCAGTGTTTCTGCCATCGAGGAACGTTCGTTACCTAATGTCGTATTTAACATAAGTAATCTACGTTCACAAATGCGAGCCATGTAATTAATTTCATTTTCCATGCACTTCCTCGCAAATCTTTAACTGAAAGCTTATACCAAGCCTTGTCGGGAAATATTTGAAGTTGTTGTAACAAGGTTTCCATTTAAATATTTTTAGCATTTTCTATAACCCCAACCTAGGACATTGCTATGTGTCTAAAGTTAACATAAATTTTCTTATTGTAGTCATTCAAGTAACCTTCTGGTTTCTATTTTCCAGAAAGGATAATACAGAGCAAGATTTTGGTTTGGTATAGAGAAGTTTAAATCCAACCTGTAAGGAAACTGAGATTTTTTTTTTCAAAATCTTGACCTGTATTAACCTTTTTTTTCTTGTGAGCATAATCTCATAATCATACTTTGATATTTTTGGATGAGTTTTTCATTAAGATTTTTCTAAAAGAGAATATAAAGTTAACCTAAAAATTAACTTTTTTTTTTATAAAACATTACTTTCGTAAGATAATTTATGGAGAAATTAACTTTATTTTTCTTTTTTTATAAAAACTTATAAAAAACTTTTCTAAACAAGTTTTGTAAGTTTGATGAACTGTACTTCATTATAGTCTCATTGTGAGCATAATATTTTTTTTTTTTATGCGCATAAGTTATAAGATAAAGTAATATCAAAGATGGAGTTGTTCATTTAAATTGATAGAAAACTATATGACGAAAAATGAAATTATGTAATGGATAAGTTCTAGTAGTGAGATTAAGCTTGCTTATAAATTATAAGGAAAAGAAAAATTATTTAAACTTTTCATTATTGAATCATTGATCTTACAATTGGATGATCACCATACAACCTAAGCAATGGAGTGGAGTTGAATTAAATGACTTAAAACTGAGATCTAAAATGAAGAATGACCTTTTAAAGTTGATTCAATCATTGTCTTTCTTTTATTTTGATTTTGTCCATCTATTCTTGCTCCTTTCTTACGAATTTCTTTCGTTGTGCTAACTTTTTAGTGTCTTAATTTTTTTTAATTTGTATTTTTTGATCTTCGTTTATTTACTTGTCATATATATATATATATATATATATATATATATATATATATATATATATATCTTTTGAGTTTAACATCCTAAATTTGTTCTTTTCTTATTTTTTTCTTTGATATCTTAAAGTGGTTTGTACATTTTGGTGGTTTATGTTTCTTAAGAACTTCTAACTTCACAAGATTGTATACTAGGTGTTGAGAAGAGACTAAGAGAAGTCACTCTTTCGATGTACTTGATTTCAAAATACTCATCAATAAAAGAGTGGAGGAGCTAAACACTTTTGAGAATATCAAAATCGTAAAAAATCATAGCTAATTCCCATAACTAACATTTAGAAACCGAATTTTTGTAGCTTGATGTGTCACTAAATTTATATATCCATAAAAAAATGTATTCATACTTTCACTTCATTGTGAGGTTGACATGTTTACCCAAAAATTATTCTTCAAAAGGTATCCATATTTTTCGTTTCTTATAAAGGGTAGTCAACCATTCATTATCATGTAGTCCAAATTTTGATATGAATTTGTCCTATTCACAACCAAATTCATCAACAGAAGATGACTTGTAAAGAACAATTTTCATTACACATTTAAGATCTTTGTATTATGTTTATCCTTACATCTTTTTAAGAATTTATTTCATGGTGTGCCAAGGACAATACATGTGATGGGAATGTGGAAACATAATTTCAATGACATTTTTCATTGTCTTACATTGGTTTGTCACAATGCCTTTTAAATCTTTATAGGACATACAACAAAACCAACAATCAAAAAGCCAAACAAATGATGTGGTGTCTTTAGAGGATAACTATCCATAACTTAACAAAATGGATTGTCTATAATGGTTGACACCCATAAAAGGAGTAAAGGGCATGTCATATTTATTGATTAGGTGGGTTGTGTCAAATGATACGACATCCCCAAAATATTCATATGCAGCTCTACTTTGTGCATTCGTCCAAAATATATTCCTAATGCAATTTTTATCATCCATATCTATGTCAAAGAAGAAGTCTCTATTTAATTTCCTCATACGTGAAAAATATGGGTTAATAGGACTTTCCCATCCCCATCCTTTCCCAACACACGTTGTCGTTTAACCGACATAGTTACGAACATCTCTTTTCACACACTATAGATTCTCACAACCTCTTGCGACGCATACAAGGGACTAAAAACTCTTACTAATCCTAACCCAACCTCGTTATTGACATCAGAAGTTCTTTGGACTTACAGATTTATCTTTCGATTTTCATGAAACAACCTTGATTTGGTAGGACTAAGATCATGAGAGTGTTGTCCATTACCTGATATAATGTACAATTTCTCATCTTTCCTTGTAACAGTTATGTGTGTAGGACATTCATTTTCTTATGTAGGATGCGTCTTCATTTCAGTGGGAATTGGAGACACATATTTTCCTTCTTTTCCACAAACCAACATGAAGTACCTTAATTTGTTTTTTGTGCCTTTCTTTTTACTTCTTGTCTTGATACCAAATCCCTTTGTAATGACATATTACATGTAGAATGTTTTAACAACTTTAGGGGTTTCAAATCACATTCCAAGAGCAATTAACATGACTCAAGCAACCACCAAACTACATTAATTGGTGCATAAGCCCCATCCTTTAAACATTATTGATGAGCATTCCCCCAAACCTTAATCCTATCCATCATGTTCCATGTTCTATATCTATACCTGCTAAGAGCCTCATCATGTTGTTCTTGCACCTACTTATGAATCACATGAAATTTCTATGCATAACAATTTTACCATGGGTAAACACAATAACAAGTCATTCCATTTATGGGTTCAAATTGACTTCAATTGTGGTCCAATAGGTAGAATCCACCAAACAGATTAAGATTCTTAATGGACTTCATTAAAAAGGAGTCCATTTTTCAAATGCTTCACAAGTATACTATTTTTTTCCTACCAAACAATCTTTCACTTCGCTTGCAAACCTAATTATACCAAAGGTTTGTAACCTAAACCAACACCTTAATTTCATTTTTTATTCAAGACAAAATTGTAACACCTAAAGTTCTCAAAAAGAAAAAAAAACTCACACCAAATGAACAAAATTGAAGAATATGAAATTAGGTTTTAACAATTAATTCATTTTTTAAGTGCAAAATGGTGAATTTTCCTAAAGAAAAGTGATAGGAAAGAAGAGCACAAGCAAACATCACCACAATCGACAAGAAAATATAAATAACAAAGTAGACAACATTCCTAGTGCAATCAAGCCATCAATATTAGACAATCTCATTTTTTATCACCAGCTTGCCTTGTAGAACTTTCTATTATACAACTATGACTGAGACATTAAAAGGAAAATCATGATATAAAACATTAGGACAAACATATTAAACAACTTTACAACGCCCATAAAAGTGTATTAATAAACATAAGCCAGACATGCAATACGGAGACAATTATAGCAATAAGAAATGTTTCTCCTTTAAATAAATTTGAACAACATAGAGAAAACGACTACACATGGGTAACCATTATATATAAATATTCAAAAAATGAGCACAATTGATCATAGCAAGTAATTAATACAACTCAAAATCCATTATAAAGTTCTTCAAACAACCCACAATCAATTCCAACTTCACATTAAATGAGTAAATTATGTTTGAACTACCATAATGCATAAATTTTCTTTTCAAATTAACCACTTCACAAACCAAACCAAACAATGTCATTTTCAAAGTTTCCAAAACAAAAACATAATCAACACGGAAAGTAGAACAAAAACACTCACAAAATTACCAAATTAGGGCTTTAGGCCACTGCAACCACTTCAACCAGAACAATAATCCCTCCAACCATGATGAATTCCTAGGAGGCATTATATGTGTTGTAGGATCTCTCAAACATGTGTAGAAGCATAGGAAATCAAAATAACATGAAGATTATCATAGAAGAACATGAAAACCAGAATTCTCCCAAATGTTAGGGTTCCAATCGATGCAAAATCTTTAAAACTTGAAAACAAATCAATTCAACCGATTAAAATCAAGAACACATGCATAGGAAGACATAGAATGAATTAAACTTGAATTTAATCTATGCAAATGGATATAATTGATCCATATAGGTGCAGCATATGAAGAACAAAAACAAGAACATGAAAAGGAAAACATGGAAGAGAAAAAGAGATGAAGAACACGCTACTTTTCAAGAGAAAAGATAAGTGCAAAAGACAATCACCACTTGAATTTAGGAAAACTCAAGATAAGATTCAAAGAAAATGAGGAATACCTCTTGAACTTCAAAGAGAATTGCTCTTGCAATGTATTCAAGCTTGAAAGTTATGTTACAAATGAGACTCACATCCTTATATAGAGGGGAAAACGAAAATGCATGCACATGGGTGGAAGGTGAATGGTTTAGGCCATGTTTGGAGATGCTCCCAAGCTTCCCAAACAAGGCCCTTCGCACTAATTGCTATCCTTATGTCCAAACACCCCTCCTCTTGTGTTTATTTGTCACAAAGTCATAAAAGAGACTAAACTATTTTTATTTTCAAGGAATTTACAAGAATTATTTATATTTCTAATCTCTTGTTCCAATTTCTTGTATTCCTCTAGTTTTTCTTCATTCCTTTTCTTCAAATATTTTTGTAAGCTTTTCTCTTTCCAATTCTTCTTTGGCTCTTCTTGTAACAACTCCTCCTTGTGATGAACTAGGTTCTTCATGATTTGGGATCCTATCAAACCAAAAGCACAACCACTCCATCGAAACCCTAAACATAGGTTGTCGTCACACAGAACCACTGAACCACCACAGAAGAGAGAGCGTCACACAGAAAATGAAAGAGAACCACCACCAATTCCCCTATACACCACCAGCGAACCACCACGGAATGTTGGTACACCCACCCAACAACCAAAGACAAGCACAACACCAACTACCACCCGAAAGAACCATCGAACCACCATAAAGAACAAATAGTGCAACGTAGACTATACAAAACAACATGACAACCACTGAACGCCAGTATACCACCGAATCACCCCATAAGAACAACCCACTGTCACAAAGAATGAAGCATCAGATAAAAGAAAAGAAGGAGATGCAAAGAACTTCAATATTCAAATGAATCAATTCGTAAACCATAACTCATCATATTTACGTGTGAGGCCTACAATTAATTAAAAAATTATTTTCAACCATGTTAAGAGTGTTGATATGCAAGTAACACTAGTTAACAAATTAGTCTAAACATGTTAGAAAACACAGGTATAGGAAAACTTGCTATAATGAATTATAGTTGTCTCACTCTTATAGAATTTTCTTATTGGACTCAACATTAACATTGAAAATTAGTTATACGGCATTAGTTAGGACCTAACTTCATAAAAAAAAATCTTATTCTTCTTTCGAAGATTTTATCTTCGTCCTTCGAAAAATGATAATTCACAAATTTAAAACATGTTATAACTCTTAATATAAGAATTTAAAATAAAATTTCATAATTTCATTAATTTATGAATATATAAAATCTATGTATATTACGCACAACATTACGGTTCAGAGGAGTCAATCATTTCCCTTTTTATCAATCATGATGTAGTGAAATTATTAAACATTAAAATGATTCGCTAACTTTTGTAAAGAATAATTTTATTAAAAAAATATTTTTAATTTTATTCAAAATTATAGGGTAAATAACCGGTCACCACCTTTATTAATATACTTTTTACACAATGTTGCACCAAATGCTATATACAGCAAAAGTATTAAGTTGTTACCAATTAGTTTTAGAGTTTGATATAAAATAGTTATATACTATATATCACTAAAATAAAAATCATTGTTAATATAATTTTTAAATTAATTATAATAAAAAATAATAAATTCATCATACATAGTTTATAATTAAATGATAGTATATAATTATTTTATTTATTTAACAAGTTTTCTCTCTTTATAGAAATAATATGTAATAATTGGATCTTATCTTATTATATGTCATACTTATGATTAGTTTAGTTAAAAGTTACACCACCTCGCCAATAGAGTTTGTTTAGCAAAATAATTTGTATGCTGAATTATACTTTTTCATAATATTAATTTTTCTTGTCTCTTTTCATCATAAATTGAAAAAGAGTGTTTTAATCTTTATATTTTTTTTTATTAAATATGGTGATTATATCTATATTTTTATAATAATAAATTTGATTTTCAAATGTTAAAAATTTATGGATTTAGGTGTTCTAATTTAAAGATAACAGGATGAATTTTTAGGAAAAAGTAACTAAATCTGTCTTTTTTTTTTTGTTTTTCAAAATTTAATGATAAAATTCACATTACTTATTATTTTTATAATGTCTACTTTATTTCTAAACATTGCAAAAGAAATTGATTATGATGGATTTAAAATGTTAATGCAAGTAAATAACATATAACCATTAAATAAGTCTACTTGTGAAAAACTAATATTTTCTCTTTCATTAAATAATTGTTGTTTCTTATTAATTGTTCCCAAAATATAATAACATTTTATGATCAAATCAAAACTGGGATCTCACCCTTCCACATTTCAAGACACTCTATCTTCCACTGAAAATTTTTCCCAACTCTGCACTTGTTTGAATATGATTTAAGCTTGATTATAAATTATAAGGAAAACAGAAACTATTTAAACTTCTCATTATTGAATATTGACCTTACAATTGGATGATCACCATACAAACTAAGCAATGGAGTGGAGTTGAATTAAATGACTTAAAACTGAGATCTAAAATGAATAATGACCTTTTAAAGTTAGTTCAATCATTGTCTTTCTTTTATTTTGATTTTGTCCATCTATTCTTGCTCCTTTTTTAGGAATTTCTTTTGTTGTGTTAACTTTTTTTAGTGTCTTAATTTCTTTTAATTTGTATTTTTTGGTCTTCACTTACTTGCTTACTTGTCATATATATATATATATATATATATATATATATATCTTTTGAGTTTAGCATCCTAAATTTGTTCTTTTCTTACTTTTTTCTTTGATATCTTAAAGTGGTTTGTACATTTTGGTGGTTTATGTTTCTTAAGAACTTCTAACTTCACAAGATTGTATACTAGGTGTTGAGAAGAGACTAAGAGAAGTCACTCTTTCGATGTACTTGATTTGAAAATACTCATCAATAAAAGACTGGAGGAGCTAAACACTTTTGAGAATATGAAAATCGTAAATAATCATAGCTAATTCCCATAACTAACATTTAGAAACCGAATTTTTGTAGCTTGATGTGTCACTAAATTTATATATCCATAAAAAAATGTATTCATACTCTCACTTCATTATGAGGTTGACATGTTTACCCAAAAATTATTCTTCAAAAGGTATCCATATTTATCGTTTCTCATAAAGGGTAGTCAACCATTCATTATCATGTAGTCCAAATTTTGATATGAATTTGTCCTATTCACAACCAAATTCATCAACAGAAGATGACTTGTAAAGAACAATTTTCATTACACATTTAAGATCTTTGTATTATGTTTATCCTTACATCTTTTTAAGAATTTATTTCATGGTGTTCCAAGGACAGTACATGTGATGGGAATGTGGAAACATAATTTCAATGACATTTTTCATTGTCTTACATTGGTTTGTCACAATGCCTTCTAGATCTTTATAGGACATACAACAAAACCAACAATCAAAAAGCCAAACAAATGATGTGGTGTCTTTAGAGGATAACTATCCATAACTTAACAAAATGGATTGTCTATGATGGTTGACACCCATAAAAGGAGTAAAGGGCATGCCATATTTATTGATTAGGTGGATTGTGTCAAATGATACGACATCCCCAAAATATTCATATGCAGCTCTACTTCGTGCATTCGTCCAAAATATATTCCTAATGCGATTTTCATCGTCCATATCTATGTCAAAGAAGAAGTCCCTATTTAATTTCCTCATACGTGAAAAATATGGGTTAAGAGGACTTTGCCATCCCCATCCTTTCCCAACACACGTCTTTGTTTAACTGACATAGTTATTAACATCTCTTTTCTCACACTGTAGATTCTCACAACCTCTTGCGACGCATACAAGGGACTAAAAACTCTTACTAATCCTAACCCAACCTCGTTATTGACATCAGAAGTTCTTTGGACTTACAGATTTATCTTTCGATTTTCATGAAATAACCTTGATTTGGTAGGACTAAGATCATGAGAGTGTTGTCCATTAAGTGACATAATGTACCATTTCTCATCTTTCCTTGCAATAGTTATATGTGTAGAACATTCATTTTCTTGTGTAGGATGCGTCTTCATTTCAGTGGGAATTGGGGATACATATTTTCCTTCTCTTCCACAAACCAACATGTAGTACCTTAATTTGTTGTATGTGCCTTTCTTTTTACTTCTTGTCATGATACTAGGGGTGGCAAAGTGGGTTGGGCCCGGCGGGCCGGCCCGGCCTACCAGCCCGATAGCATATAGGCGGGGCAGATTAGCATTTTAAACCCACCAACCCGTATCAGCCCGGCCCGTCTAGCTCGCCAACCCGTCGGGCCACAGGCAGGGCGGGGCGGACCAACCCGCTGGCCCGCGAAAAAAATATAACATCTCATTCACTCTCACTTGTTCTCTTTAAATTTGGGAAAGTAGTTATACCTAGGGTTCCTTTAACACCTCACTGATTGCAATTTCTTTTGTAATAAACATTATATCTTTTAGCTTGCACTTTTAAAATGCCATGTCACCATATACATCTTTAATATATTGTTGTAATTACAAAAATTCATTTAAATTGGACACAAACAAAATAGTTCCAAAGAAAAAAAAAAGTCCAATATAAAACCAAAGATCCAAAAATAAAGTAAAAAACCTAAAAAGTAGATTTTTCAAAGGCTCGCCTTATGACGGGGCGGGTTAGAAATTTTGGCCCGTATCACTGTGGCGGGCTGGCCCGGCCCGACCCGTTTTTGGCGGGCTCATGGCAGGGCGGGCTTAAACGAGCCGAGCTAGCCTGTTTTGTCACCCCTACTTGATACCAAATCCCTCTGTAATGACATATTGCATGTAGAATGTTTTAACTTTAGGAGTTTCAAATCACTTTTCAACAGCAATTAACATGACTCAAGAAACCACCAAACTACATTAATTGGTGTATAAGCCCCTTCCTTTAAACACTATTGATGGAACATTCCTCCAAACCTTAATCCTATCCATCATGTTCCATGCTCTATATTTATACCTGCCAAGAGCCTCATCATGTTGTTCTTGCACCTACTTATGAACCACATGAAATTTCTATACATAACAATTTTACCATGGGTAAACACAATAACAAGTCATTCCATTTATGGGTCCAAATTGCCTTCAATTGTGGTCCAATAGGTAGAATCCACCAAATAGATTAAGATTCTTAATGGACTTCATTAAAAAGGAGACCATTCTTCAAATGCTTTACAACTATACTACTTTTTTCCTACTAAACAATCTTTCACTTCACTTGCAACACCAACTGTACCAAAGGTTTGTAACCTAAACCAACACTTCAATTTCATTTTTTATTCAAGACAAAAGGAGAAACACCTAAAGTTCTCAAAAAGAAAAGAAAAACTCACACCAGAGGAACAAAATTGAAGAATATGAAATTAGGTTTTAACACTTAGTTCGCAAAAAAATGAATTTTCCTGAAGTAAAGTGAGCAGAAAAAAGAGCACATGAAAACATCACCACAATCGACAAGAAAATATAAATAACAAAGTAGACAACATTCCTAGTGCAATCAAGCCATCAATATTAGACAATCTCACTTTTTATCACCAGCTTGCCTTGTAGAACTTTTTATTATACAACTATGACTGAGACAATAAAAAGAAATTCATCACATAAGACATTAGGAAAAATATATTAAACAATTTTATAACACCCATAAAAGTGTATTAATAAACATAAGCTAAACATGCAATACAAAGACAATTATAGTAATAAGAAATGTTTCTCCTTCAAATAAATTTGAACAACATTGAAAACATGACTACACATGGGTGACCCTTATATATATATCTTCAAAAAATGAGCACAATTGATCATAACAAGTGATTAATATAACTCAAAATCCATTATAAAGTTCTTCAAGCAACCCACAATCAATTCCAACTTCACATTAAATGAGTGAATTATGTTTGAACTACCATATTGCATAAATTTTCTTTTCAAATTAACCACTTCACAAACCAAACCAAACAATGTCATTTTCAAAGTTTCCAAAACAAAAACATAATCAACACGGAAAGTAGGACAAAAACACTCACAAAATTATGCTTTAGGCCACTGCAACCACTTCAACCAGAACAATAATCCCTCCAGCCAAAAGCACAACCACTCCGCTGAAACCCTAAACATAGGTTGATGAGCCATTGACCACCAATAAAGGAGAGGAGTGTTCTAGGAGGATCACAAGAAGCATGATGAGAAGAGACACTTCCTCCTCACCCTCTTTCTTTAGTCTTTTTAGCATTTCTAGTTTGTCTTAAAGTTTTCTAGACTTATGTTTCTTTGCTATTTTTTGTAGGATTGCTTTTGGAACACCCTTTTTTCAACAAGTGGAGCCTTGTTGGGGCAAAGGAAGCACATGGGCTCAAGGCCCATGAGGTAGGACGTCCAAGGGAGTGGAGAAGGTCAACATTTGACCTTCTAAAAGGTGCTTGTGCTGGTTTGGAGGCCAAGCTTAGACCTAGCTTCTAGAATTTTGTATCTTGCCCACCAAGAGTGGAATATGTCTAGCATCTTTTCTATTGTAATTTCCTCTAGGTCCCCAACCCTTGCCTATATAAGGAGGCCTCCCCACCACTTGTAAAGGGTTGAATTTTGAGTAAAAATTAGAGAGCATTTGCTTTTGAGCTTGTGTGTGTTCTTGGGAGTATTCTTCCCCTTCTTATGTCTTATCTTGAGCCTTGGCTCAAGTGGCGGCAATCACCACTTATCTTGGGTTGGTCCATCCCTCAAGTGACGTGAATGCACTCCATCCCCCCTCCCCTTTCTATCATCTCTTCTTCCATTACTTTCCATGTTCTTTACATTCTTGTCATTTAATTTTCCAGCACTTATATTCAAGCTTATTACTTGTTTCTTGTTATCTTGTTTAATTTCTTGTCTTCCCTTCTTCCTTGATCTCTTGTGAAGTGAACATTCACACTTAGATAACCTTCGGGATTATCTTCGTGTCCAGTGGAAATCTTCCTTGTGGCTTTCTTCTCTTTGTCTTTCCATCAAACACCTTATATGCTAAATATTAAAATGAACCCTTATCACAGGTCGTTGCCACACACAACCACTAAACCGCCACGGAGGAGAGAGCATCATACAAAAAATGAAAGAGAATCGCCACCACTGCCCCCAGACACCACCACCGAACCACCATGGAATGTCGGTACACCCACCCAACAAGCAAAGACAAGCACAACACCAACTACCACAGGAAAGAACCATCGAACCACCATAAAAAACAAACAGTGCAACGTAGACGATACAAAGCATGACGACCATTGAATGTCAGTATACCACCGAACCACCCCATAAGCATAACCCATTGTCACAAAGAATGAAGCATAAGAGAAAAGAAAAGAAAGAGACTCGAAGAAGACGCAAAGAGCTTCAATATTCAAATGAATCAATTCATAAACCATAACTCATTGTATGGATCGTACATAGACGGTAGTTGGAGTCGATGGCTCTCCTAGGGTTTCCTCATTTGGGATCATCCTGGGGAAGAGGATCAAGCTGGCCCTTGCGAACAGCTTGATGCACTATCTTCCTTCAACCCTTTGAGCGAAATGTGGCAAAAGGAAAAAGAATCCATGGACCGACCCCATCGTCTCCACCCCGTAAAAACTACGATATTTATGTGAGACCCACAATTCATTAAAAAAAATTATCAACCATGTTAAGAGTGTTGATATGTAAGTAACACTATTTAACGAATTAGTCTAAACATGTTAGAAAACACACATACAGGAAAACTTGCTAATGAACTATAGTTGTCTCACTCTTATAGGATTTTCTTATTGGGCTCAAATTTTTTTGGCCCAAAACATTAAAAATTAGTTATACGGCATTAGTTAGGACCTCACTTCACAAAAAAATCTTATTCTTCTTTTAAAGATTTTATCTTCGTCTTTCGAAAATGATAATTCACAAATTTAAAGCATGTTATAACTCTTAATATAAAAATTTAAAATAAAATCATTAATTTATGAATATATAAAATCTATGTATGTTACCTACAACATTACATTTTAGAGGAGTCAATCATTTCCCCCTCTATGAATCATGATGTAGTGAAATTATTAAACATTAAAATAATTTACTAACTTTTGTAAAAAATAATTTTATTAAAAAGTATTTTTAATTTTATTCAGAATTATAGGATAAATAACCAGTCACCACCTTTATTCATTTACTTTTTACATAATGTTGCACCAAATGCTATATACAGCAAAAGTATTAAGTTGTTACCAATTATTTTTAGAGTTTAATATAAAATAATTATATACATCATTGTTAATATAATTATCGTAAAAAATAATAAATTCATCATACATAGTTTATAATTAAATGATAGTATATAATTATTTTATTTATTTAACAAGTTTTCCCTCTTTATAGAAAGAATATGTAATAATTGGATCTTATCTTATTATATGTTATACTTATGATTAGTTTAGTTAAAAGCTACACCATCTCGTCAATAGAGTTTGTTTAGCAAAATAATTTGTACGCTGAATTATACTTTTTTATAATATTAATTTTTCTTGTCTCTTTCGATCATAAATTGAAAAAGAGTGTTTTAATCTTTATACTTTTTTTTATTAAATATGGTGATTATATCTATATTTTTATAATAATAAATTTGATTTTCAAATGTTAAAAATTTATGGATTTAGGTGTTCTAATTTAAAGATAACAGGGTGAATTTTTAGAAAAAAGTAACTAAATCCGTCTTTTTTTTATTTTTCAAAATTTAATGATAAAATTCACATTACTTATTATTTTTATAATGTCTACTTTATTTCTAAACATTGCAAACAAAATTGATTATGATGGATGTAAAATGTTAATGCAAGTAAATAATATATAACGATTAAATAAGTCCTCTTGTGAAAAATTAATATCTTCTCTTTCATTAAATAGTTGTTGTTTCTCATAAATTATTCCCAAAATAAAATAACATTTGATGAACAAATCAAAACTGGGATCTCACCCTTCGACATTTCAAGACACTCTATCTTCCACTGAAATTTTTTTCGAACTCTGCACTTGTTTGAATATGATTTAAGACTTCTGTTCCACCATACCATAATAAACATAAATTTCCCTAAATTAGAGTTCAATGCAGTAAACAAATTACATGAATGGTTGACTTGGAACTGAACTCTGTGTATTACTCAAAGGCCATTTTTTTTAATGTTCTGTAGAATTCTTCATATAGAAAATGTTTTTCTCAAGTCATTCTTTCTCTTCACAAGCTTGAAGTTATTGCAAAACCAATCATAATATTTCCCACTGGTTCTTCTTAAGAATTTTCATCCCTAATTTATGCTTAAAAAAATGGTGCAAAGAATAGAACTTAAAGTATGTAAACAACAAATGATGGGTTGTTTTTTTTCACCCATATAACATTGTTTGTTAATTGCACCACATTTTTTTATTCAAATTATCTTTAGTGGGTAACCTAATTCTAATTAATTGACCAAGTATAAAAATGTTATTTTTAAAAATGTTTATCTTCTACCATACTTTATAATTTGAATCTAGTTGAGTGTCATTCTCTCACTTTTCCTATAAAATCTTCATCTCTCTTTGCTTTTGTTATATATAGAAGAAAACTTTAATGATACTCAGCTCAAAATTTAATATCTTATTTTTAAAAGATGAACATCTAAAAACTTTTTAAAAATAATAATCAAGTTTGGATCTATATAAAATTTTGATAAATAATTTTTATTATAGAACAAAAGAAGTAACTTTGGTAATTAGAAAGACAATAATAAAAAGACGTTTTTCACAAAATTAGATTAACAACTTAAATATTGATATTTTCTCCTAACTATTAACTATATCTATATAAGAAAATTACTGTAGATTGATAAAGAAACTTTTATAATATTAGCAGCTTCAAAATTATGAATAAAAAAATACTCAAATAAAACAATAATAACTAAGCTTACCGTAAGTATACTAAATCTACCAAATTGGTATAATTTTGATTGTGTTTTACAAAAATAGATAAAAAAAAAAATTAAAGAATGGGTAAATCATTCTTAGATACATAATTTCCTAATTAAGTAATTGTAGTTGCAAGCATAATTTTAGTTTTAAAATGAGAGTTTATTCTTCTGGTCATATTTTTTGTTTTTTAATTAAACCGTTATTCTGGGCACGATTTCACTTTCATTCTTATTGTTCTTTATGTTGTTTTCTTTTTCTTTTTAAATTTTTTATTTTCTATTTTAGATTTTGTTTTTATTTTGTTTTTAAATTTTGGATTTTGATATATTTAGAAATATAATTGATGGTCTTTAATTAATTTTTATAGTTTTAATTTCAAATTCATGATGTAATTAATTTAATTTCTTAATTTCAAATTTATAATTCAAAAATAGAAATTTAATTTTGATTTTTTTTATTTATATGTTCGATTTGTTTATTACATTGTATTTAAATGATTGGTTTTCTTATTAATTTTTATTTCTCAAATTACATTAAATTATTATTATTATTTTATTATAATTCCAAGTTTATTCATTTTTTATTTTCATTATAAATTAATTTTTATCTACTAAATTACATTAACATTATAAATTTGAAATTAAAAACTATTAAATTTAATTAAAAATAATTAATTACATATTTAAATATATTAAAATTCAAAATTAAATTAAAAAACACTAAAATAAACTATAAAAGGAAAAAGAGTAAGGTGAACTCGTGATCAGATCCACAATTTCACTATAATTAAATAAAATATTAAATATTTGAAAACGTATTTTAATGTAGGATTTTATATAAAAAATGTAAGAAATGTCAGATTATAAACATGATTTTAGTGACTAAAAAAATCATGCTTCTAAATATGTTTTTTCATTACGAAATTGTGTTTTAAAGCATGATTTATTTTTTTATAAAATATTTTTATTTTATCTATTTTTATAAAACTCAGACAAAATTACATTAATTTAATGAATTTACTTATTTTATTTGTAATACGGAGTAAGTTATATGAATCATATAATATCATTCAATATAATAAAAAGAAAATTAAAGTTTTAAAAGTATTATTTATCATTTTTTCTCAAAATTTCTTTATATATATATATATATATATATATGAATAAAAACCATACAAGTTACTAAAAATCATACAAATCCAACTAATTAAAATATAAGGTTGTAAACACCAATTACCAGTTTCACATGTTACAGAAACTATTTATAAATTTACAATATATATATATATATATATATTATAATCTTAAATTTATAATAAAATGTGACATTAAATACGTTCTGGAAATGTATTAAATTAGAATAACATGTATTATTTGTGGAATGGTGATGACAGCTAATTGACAACCCATTTAATAGATTTTAAATTGACAAGTGTTATGCACTAAAAATAAATATATTTGAATGTATGGTGAAAATCAGGATATATAGTCATGTATTTGGATCCATATACTCAAACCCAAATATTTGTTTGAACATCATAACCAATGTTTAAAAATTAAAGAAAAATATAAAAAAAGATATACCAAAAAATATAGAAAAGAGAATATTAATTAAAACTCTTAAACCTTACACTATAAATCTCATATAATATTTGAAATTAAACTTATTATATTGATAAAGGTTAAATAAACCATCTTTAATTTCAAATAATCTGCAGTAAAATTAAAATACAAAGAAAATACTAAAAACTCTTGTAAAATAAAAAAATATTTAAAACTGAGCAACCATATATGAATCCAAGCATGAAGAATATATATATATATATATATATATATATATATAGTATACACCTTTGGAGCATTAATATAAAAGTTTAGTTGAAACATTTAAATTTCAACAATTAATATTTCACAAACTCTACTTTGTCCCTACTCTAGTTGTTTAAAAAGGGTTTTCCAGGAAGAAATTGTATAGTATGAAAATAGTGTAACAATTTTGATTCTCGTCAACGCCTAGATATCAGAAATTCTCATCTATAAATATTTTTTTTATTTTGTGTGTGTATATATATATATATAATTCAAATTTCAACGCAGAAACCAAAAAATGTGTGATTAAATTAAGAAATCCAGCTGTATAATGTGTTTGCTTAGTGTGCTGCGAAATGATGAAAAATAATTAAGCAGCTAGTAATTAGTTGGACTGCATAACTTTATATTTACTTTGGAAGCTTTATTTATTCATGAATGGCGATGAAAAGGACATGCATGCACGACCATCACAATCCAAAGTTCAAAAGCTCGAGAACAGTGAAGCCAATTTTCCTGAATTTGACGCATAAAAATAATGATAAAGAATGATATTAGTATTCAATTTCAATGTTTGAATCTGCAAATGCCATGATTAATATGAAAACTCACATTTCCTTGCTTAACCAAACATATTACTGCCACAGACCTAGATTCTTACTCTACTACTACATATTATATGCTATAGAGTTAAGACCTACATTTAGGTTATTCTACTTTAAGGAATTTGGGTGCCTCCTTGTTTATAATGTTTTTTTTTTTTATGTTTTGTATTCTAGCTTGCCCTAGCTAGTAGTCCTTTTTAGTACAAAATTCCTACCATCAATTTTGTTGTTGTCAAATTTAGCTAATTTATAAGGAAAACTTTAGAGGATTCATAACCTCACAATTCTTATATATACATATTACAACTATCAAGATTGTCACCATACACTAAATACATAGCTAATTAAATACAGTAAGTAATAATTTTTAATTTATCATTGTTCATTTTTTTATTTAATAAGATGTAATACCTAAAACAACTTTTTTTTTTAAAAAAAAAGCTTGATTTTTTTTATGAGTAGCTACATTTACCTTTTATTTATTGTTAATGTAACAAAATGTCTGTGACAGGTTGAAATTATGTATAGAAACTTTTTGAGAAAATATTGTATCGATGTAAATAGTAAATTGTTTAACTAACTTGTAATTTAACTACTTCTTAACCTCGTGTTTATATAGAAAAATTTTATATTTTTAAAAAATTTAAATATGTTAAATTTGTATTATTTTTATTTTTATTTTTAAAATTTTTATTTCGATAAAACAATTTAAATCTATTAAATTTTAATATACTATTTTTTTAGACATAAGATTTTTTACATAAAACACTCATGTAGTGTTTCTATCTGAAGACGAATATATAAAAAAAATTAGAAAAAACAAAATACAAAAATTGAAAAATAAAATAATAATAAAATTAAAAACAAAAAAAATAAAAAATAAAATAAAATAAAATAAAATCTAATTATCGCAAAAATTTAAAAATATAATAAAATATTATATATTTATCGATTATGTATTACATAATCGATTATAAAACTTTTACCTAATCAATTATTTAATACATAATCGATTATATATATAATATTTTATTATTTATTTATTATTTTTATTATTTAATATAATTAAATAAATATATAATTATAAATAATAAATTTATCAATAATAATAAAAATTTAAAAAATAATAAATTTTTAATAAAAATAAAAATATTAAAAATATAAATAATAATAATAATAATTAAAATATTATAATAATTGATTATGTTATAAATAAAAATATTTATAAAATATATTAAAAGATTATTTTTAATTAAAAATTTAATTGTAAAAATAAATTTGTATAATAATAATATTAAATGAATAATAATAATGTAAATAAATTTGTATAATAATAAATAATAATAATATTAAATAAAATATTTTATATATAATTTAACATTTAATTAAAAAGTAATTTTTTTATATATTAAAGATTTATAATAATTTTTTATTTTAATTTTAATTTTTTATGTTTAATTTATATTTTAGGAAAATTATTTTTCATATTAAATTACTTATAAATTAATTATTTTTAAAATATATTAATATACAATTAAATTTAATTTATTACATGAATCAAATCATTCACAAACTTTCTTAAACTTTCTTTTCACTTTCCACTATCTTTCCCTTAAAACAAATAACCTCACTTTTCACTCTCTTTCTCCTCAAATCTATTATTTTCTTTTCCCTCAAATCTTTTCTTAGAAAGGAACAAAGCCTTAGGAAATTTGATATGTTGTGATAAATGATTCGTCCTAATATTTTATCTTTCAAAAGTCAACCAATATTATTTGTGATTTTTCATTTTTCACACTAATCTTGTTGTTGACTCACTTGCATTTGAAAACATATGTAAAGAACTCGGTATAACAAGTCTCCTAAATCTACTCAATGACACCATAATAGGGTATTGATCCCACAACATGATTTTGATATTTTGAAGTAAAGAAGTGTATAGACTCTATCTCTTGATTGACTCCATTATTTTGTATTGTTAAGACCTTATGTATAATGAACAATCATTTATTGCATAACTAATATACCATAACATCAAACTTTAGTCCATTTGCAATTTTAATGTTTTAGATACTAACGGATAATTTATGATTTTGTATTTAAATCATTCTATAAAAGTCTTGTTATGATTTATCAACACTCATTTCTCTTATTTTCTTAAATTCTTCTCTTTGATAATGTCTTTTTGTACATATATAAGTATGATATAACCTTGTTTTTGGTATTCAATATATATAAGTTTGCTTCCAGAACCTCTTATCAATATTTAGTTACCACATGTACACCTCGTGAGCACTTATTTATCAATACTGTCAACATTTACAAGAATTTCTATAAGATTTGCTTTTAAATTGCACTTTAAAAAAACTAAATAATTTTTTCTACAATGTATCTTTTAACAATAGAAATTTTTGAACAATTTTTCACATATTATTTCAAAATTATCATGTATCGCTCAAGTGCATCCATCCATCTTAGATAAATTGGTCTACACAATGATTTTTCTTACAACATGAAAAATCAAATGGTGCAAGATGTCAAACAAGGACAAAAGAAAACATTTCTAGTTGATACAAAATAACAATAATCTTTTCTTCAAATTCATCTAATTTTTGAGAGTCAATTACTATACTACATGTCTAATTAAAAAAATAACACAATCAAATTATAATATAAGATATATTTTAAAATCATATTCCAGTATACGATAATTATAAAACTTTAAGTCAATTAATTTCACATTCTGTATAGATACATTTATTTAATTTCAAATTGGCTTAAACTAATATTTTTTTAAGCTTTTGACAACGGTTTTTAGCTAGCCATGATCTTAAAATTGCTTCTATTTAGAAAATAGTCTCCCCAATTTTTTTCGATGATGGTGACTATAAACTATAGTTGAAAATCGTCCTAAATTACTTATGTTGGACTTCTCTTTGCGTAGAATATATTTTCAATTTCCGGAATTGTATATATTTATTTATATCTCATGTTTAAAGTTTTTTTATTAATTTTAGTTTTTGTCATTTATATTTTCTTAACATGGATCAATCATCACCACGTAAGAAGGTGAGATACATATTGCTGTCACATGCATGCTACTAGCTTAGAATAATTGGTAACATGATATATCCCAATAAGCACGAGAGTCTTTAATTTGTTAATGTTCCTTTAAGGTTGAAGTACCTGAGTCTTATTAAGGTTAATCTGGGAAAGGTAGAGACCCGCATATGCCAATCATTGAAAAAGTGAAGTGCAAACTCTGTTAATAGAAAGTAGGTATGTTTCTCTTACAAGAATTGTATTGCAGTATAGTTAATCATCAGGTGTTTAATTTTACCTCTTTATATTGTTTCACTTTAGAATGAATGTTGTGGAGTCAGTGAATTTATGATCATGTTTGAGTTTATGAATACATAATCTAAATGGGGGAAGAGATCATGTTGGAGTTTGGAGTCCTGATAGTTCTAGTTTATGCAGTTTTGCAAGCTGGGTTGTAACTCTTGCTGTAACAAAGCTTTATCTGACAGTGAAATGAGATTACTGGAGATCCTTTTTCAGCTAGCTAGGATGTTTTTGAATTCTTTTTGTCTGCTAAAGTGAGTTTTGGATAGAGTGTCCACTAAACAAAATTTGTGAACAGAGAATGATGTTTTTCTCTCTTGATCCAATGTTAATTTTTATAGGGTAATCTTTTCCTGGTAGATTAATCTCCCAGTAGGGTGATATGGGGTAATAATGTGATCCAACTGTTATGACAAGTGTGATTATGATGATGACCACTTTGTAAAAAGAACAAAACCTAGCTACAAATAAGAAAGCAAATCCATGAGCATGCTGACACAAAAATGAACAATAGAATGACATGTATAGTTTTGTTAAGGTTTAACCAACATTTGCAGATGAAAAAAGTAGTTAAATATTTTGGGGTGTGTTCTTTTGTAGCAAGGAAAAGAAGGTAACAAAAGTCACAATTGGAATGGGCAGGTATGGGAAGAAGAAGAAGAAGAAAAAGACAGTAAACATAAACATATGATGTGATGTAGCCATTGATTCTTTTGGTATGTTTCTGGTCAAAGTCTCAAACAAGTAACACCATCCCATTCTCATCCCATCCTTTTTGTATTGTATTCCACTCTACTTTATTAATATATTAATATTAATTTGAAAATAGAAAAAAACCCTTAATTTTCAAAATATAGCATTACATATTAATAAACTTAATTCATGAAGAGGCTTTTTTATTATTATGATATATTATAGTATAAAGAGGATGTGAGGGTTGTTATGAGAGTGGAAGTGGATAAAAAAAGTGTGGGCCCTACATGGTGTATGCTTTGTTGGAGGGAATATGATGGGCCCAGCTGGCACTGCACATGTCCAACTGCCACACTGTCTCCTCTTAACCCACACCACACTTCTCTCTTTTTTATTTTCCACTTTCCACTTTACTCCCTTCATGCTAACTTCATTTCACTCTTAACCAAACCCTCTCTTTTCTCAAACCTCATTAATTCACAAGAATCACTTTTCATTGCCTTCACAATCACCAACTCATCATGCAACTATTATCTTTCCCATTTTTTTCTAAACTCTCATCACATCAATTTAACCAAGTTGTTAAGTTTGGTGGTTATGCATAACAACTAGTATAAGTTCATACTTCCTCATGTTTCAATTAATCAAATTGGATCCTCACCATTTTTGGTATATGTCAAGATGAATTATTTTAGTTTTTTTAATATTATTTTATTTAAATTATTTACATTAGACATTATTTGAATTTTTATTTCAAATATTTTTACTTTTTTGTTTATGTATACATAGAGAAATTTAGATCAAATAATATTATAACTCATAAATACTGAAATATGCAATTTTTTTAGGCAATATACATCTTTAAAGTATGTTTTATTTTTTCTATTTTAATGTGAATAGAATATTGTTGAGTTTATAGATTTTAAAATGTGCATTTTTAATATTATTATTTTATTCTAATTATGCCTTTGTGATTTTTAGGTATCTCCTTATAAACACGAATAACAAATTATTATTTTTATTTATATCTATTACTTGTAAATTATTGGTCAAAACTCAACCATCATTCTGGTATATAATAATAATAATAATAATAATATAATTCAAAGTTTTCTTAAGATTTTGTTTATTAATTTCTCCAATTTGTCAGTATTTGATAAATTTATTTTTATTTAAATTCTTTAACAAAATATAATCTTAAAATAACATGTACTTAATAATATTAATTTATTACACTATGTCATTATAACCATGGCTAGTTCATTTATTATGTTAAAAAGTAGAAGATAATATTTATCTTTTTGTGTTTTAATTAAGAGCATATTATTTTAAATATATGTTGTTAACAGCAGTTGTGTTCTTAATTGAGGACATGCTTAGTATTTCTTATTTATACGAAGTTGGATGAATATCATCATGAAAAGACTTTAACTATTTTTTTTATATATTCATTCATTTATATTTATCAATAGCAAATAAATTATTTTATTTTCATTTTTATAAAATACTAATTAAACTGATTATAATAATATACATTTTATAAATTTTGTATATTTCAATTATATTTTTCTTTATATGTTATAATTGTATTTATATTTAAAATTCTAAGATAATATTTATTATTTTATAATATACTTTTGATGTATCAATAAAATTAAAATTATAACCATACTATACTATATAATAACATCTATCTCTCTGTTATATCATATCTTCAAATTTCATATTAGTTATATATACACATAAGAATTAAGTTAACATGGTTTATTACATCATTATTACGGAAATATAGATAGTCATATAAATGTTTCATTTTATAACACTTTTGAATTTTTGTTAAAGAAATGGTAATTCTCAAGACACATTTTTTTTTCTCTTATTTAAATATGGTCTTAATCAGATAATCCAAAGACGATTTTTATGGTCTTTTATATATTTGGGCATAATTTAAAAGAATATAAAATTTTAAATCCAAAATTTAACGTTTCAACTAACTAACTATATATATACTAATATAACTTTTATTAAATATTAAATTGCTAGAAACTTTATATAAAAAGGAAACTTTATTGACTTCATTATTATATTATAATTTATATAATCAAGATTATTTATACGAAATATTATTAAAATTTAACAACAATAATAAAATAATAAAATAAATTAAAAATTACATCACTTTGATTTTGATTTATAAAAATAATATATTAAATACTTTTTTATTAATATTAATATGTGTGTGTGCCTGTGATTTATAAGAATAGAATTTTCAAATTATCAATTTTGAAAAGAAGAAACTAATTAACAGATTTTAAAGAATGTTATCGTTAGTAGAACTTATATGAATATAATTAAATTTTGTGTGTGATTTATAAGAATAGAATTTTCAAATGATCAATTTTGAAAAGAAAAACTAATTAAAAGAATTTAAAAATGTTATCTTTAGTAGAAGTTATATGAATATATATAATGAAATTAAAGAAGTTTTATTTCAAAATTTATTTTCAAAATAGACTTTTTAAAAGAAATATAATCATTAGTAGCGCATACTTTTAATTTTTTTTATTTCTTAAAGTTTCACTACTAAACACAATATTTTAATCTGATTTTTCTAAAGTGGTGATTTTAATCATGTCATCCTTTCTGTTATTATATATTTTAAAAAACTTTAATTTACTTTAAAAATGAAAGTTACCTTTTAATAATATTTTTAAAAGTAATCTTTGTATTAAAAATATATTAGACGAATTAAAAATAATTGAATTAAAAAAAGCATAAATTTAAAATTGAGAGCACAACTTATTGAAAAGATATGTCTATGAAACAAAATAGAAATTAGTAATGGATGTAAAATATGATAACAAAGAATTAAAACAAAACACAAAAAATCAGTCAGCTTTTGAAACTCATATTCCTTTTTCTTTTGATCTTTGTGTGAAAAGAAAATTAAGAAAACTACTATATGCTTTAAAATATCACCAATGATACACTTTTTCTTTTGGTCTTCATTGTATTTTGAAGAAGATTTGTCCTTACACTTTATTATATCTACTTTTTACTCATATTAGTAAGGGTAAATTGAACATAAAACTTAATGTTACACTCATTCAAGAATAGTGTTTTTTCTTTGACATTTCTTCTTTCTTGAAAGACCATTTTTACAAACATCTTTCTCTTTTCATATTTGTGTTTGTTACAAAACTATCCCTAGCAATATTTTTTAACAAAGCTATTGATAATCAAGTTAGAAACCATAATAAATGAGAGTAAATAAAAATAAGTACACAATTAAGAAATAAGTATACTAAGAAATATAAAATAACAGTAGTTTGAATTAAGTGATTGAGTTTATTTAGTTAATGAAGTATATATATATATATGTATAAAAGAAAAAAAATAGAATTTTAAGAATGTTTGTTAAGAAAATAAAAAAAGAAGAAGATGATAGTCTCATTAGAAATGATAGAAAAATATAAGCAAACATTCACAAGACAATTTTTAAGTTTATCTTTGAAGAGAAAAAACAAGAAAGAAAATTAGTTTTTCTATAAGTTAATATTATCTATATAAGCTAATTTATAAAAAAATTCTCACGTGTCTTTTCTTACCTTTTTTTAACTTATACATAGGTTAGTTTTAATTTATAAAAAAAGTTTGTTTTTCTTATGAACACTTATGGAAAAAATCATCTACACATACTTATATTAATACAAAATTTTAAGACATTAAATATAAAGGAGAAGTCTCACATGAGTTAAAATAAATGAATTCAATAATGTATAAATAAAAAATACTTTCAAATAATTTTCATAAAATTTTGGATTGACAAAATTTTTTGGATTGAGTATGATATTAAGTTCAGTGGTATGATTAGATTTTAAGGTATTGATCTCATATAATTAGATATTATATTTGTAAGTACTTATATAGAATCTTTGAACAATTATTAATTAATTTTGTGTTACTAACATTTAAAATATTCATATTTTAATGCATTTAAAAAACATAATTAATACATTCTGATATATATTACAAAATATCAAATAATTTTGAATTAATATATATATATATATATAAAGTAAAATTAACTTTTTAATATAAGAACCCATTATAAGAAAAAGTTATCCATTAAAAGTTAATAAAAAAGGATTAAATCACTCAATATTTTTACAATTCATTTCCACTAATAGGTAATTTATTTCCCTTTTATCTATCTATATTTAATTTGTGTACTTTATTTTGATGTGAATTTAAGTGCATGTTTTGAAAAATGTATTTAAGAGATTAGGTATAATATTATTTTTGGTATTATAGATTACTCATAATTTTAATACAAGTTTTAACTTCTAAATTTCTTACAGTTATTTTGTAAAGTTTTAGATATTTTTAATGATTGTCCATAAAAAAAAAACATTCATGAACCAGCAAATTAACCAATAAATGGCTTTCCAGAGGTATAACAAACTTAATATCAATACACACCTGATCATATTTTCACCAACAATAGTTGAAACTTTATGCTTCTAGAATTCTTCACTAACTTTTTTTTTTTATTTATGTTGAAAATGTTACAACAATACCTATACTTCACATAGATTTTTTAATTTGTTTGAAAATGATCATAATATATACAGAGAATATTTTTTAACACTTTTGATAAAATGATAAAAAAAATAATAAATATCTCAGGGTAAAAAAAAGGAGTTTGCATGGAGGAGGATGATGATGTTGAAGGAAAAGGGAGAGAGAATCTAGAGAGTAGAGAGAGAGAGAGAGATAAAAAATGACAAAGAAGGAAAGTTGATCGTAAAAGGAGAAAAACTGGAAGCTCATACTGTTTACCATTTACAGTATCACTCTCTCAAAGTCTCTTCTCTCCACTCCCAACCAAACCAAACACACAACACATTACATTCGATTAGATTCATGTAACCTAACAACAACCATTCTCTTCAACCCTTTCCAATCTCCTATATAACCAAAAACAACCTTAAAAAAAACAAAACACAAACGCGCACACACAGACATAAAACTGCAACAACAATGTCCAACACTCTGCACCAACACCAACAAAATCCCACTCTCGAATCCAAACGTCTCGATCCAGCTTCCAGGGCTTCACGCCCCGGCCACCGGAGATCAGTATCAGCCGGAGCTCCGTTAATATACTCCGGTGGCTCCTCGCTGCTTCCGACCGGGAACATCTGCCCGTCGGGGAAGATCCTCAAACCGCTTCTGCCCTCACGCGGGCCGAGCCGGACCGATGTGCTCGGCTCCGGCACCGTCAACTACGGCCGCGGAAGCATAATGCGCGGAGGCTCCGGCGCATATCCCGTGCCCGTGGCTGTGCCCGCGGCGGCGTCGCCGGTCACGGTGAAGCGCGCGCTCGTGGGGTCCGATCCCGAGGAGGTGAAGAGGCTTGGAAACGAGCTGTACAGAAGCGGGAACTTCGCGGAGGCGCTGGCATTGTACGATCGCGCGGTGGCCATCTCGCCCGGGAACGCGGCGTGTCGGAGCAACCGCGCGGCGGCGCTCACTGCGCTGGGGAGGCTCGGCGAGGCTGCGAAGGAGTGCCAGGAGGCTGTGAAATTGGACCCTGCTTATGCTAGAGCGCACAAGAGGCTTGCCTCTCTTTTTGTAAGGTAATGGATGCAACGAGATGAGAGGAAATTTTGGATTTGGTTTTGAGTTTGAGTTTGGTTTTCTTGAGATTGGAATTGGAATTGGTTTAGGTTTGGACAGGTTGAGAATTCGCGGCGCCATTTATGTCTCTCTGGGAATCAAGAGGATCAATCTGAGGAGCAGAAGCTGTTGTTGTTGGAAAAGCATTTGAATCGATGTGCTGATTCGCGTAAATTTGGTGATTGGAAGAGGGTGCTTAGGGAATCAGAGGCGGCCATTGCTGTTGGAGCAGATTTTTCGCCGGAGGTAGCATGAATTTCTAATTTTACAATGGTTTATTACGTTAGAGATGTCTTATCAAATTAATAGCGTGTCTTAGCTTAATAGCATAAAGTTTTATGATAGTCAAGGTGTGATTCATTTTACCATGATTTCGAAACTGTTTCTAGTTTTCAAAATGCAACTAAACTTGGTCGCTCATATAGCTAGTGGAGGGTGTGGTGCAAGGCAGGAGAGCTTGAACCAGATGAAAACAAAGGAAGATGAACAAGGTGTTTCTGTTTTTTGGCCTAAAAACACTTGTTTTATTGGTAACAATTTTTAAACCTTAATAGATTTTGGATGAGAAATTGATCAGTAAGCAGCGTAAAGTTATTTTAGAAGACATTTTTAAAATTGAAAAGTGAGCAGAGAGTCAAACCGGCTCTTCGTCTGTGGTATGGTATTTGAGTCTCTACAATCAAGTATAAAATCATTCCTGTGTCTTTACTTAATAGTTTTAAGCTTTTAGGATAGTTGGTTTATTTAAAACTGTTGCTTTCAGATTGTGGCTTGCAAGGCAGAAGCTTATTTAAAACTGCATCAACTTGAGGATGCCGAATCCAGTCTCTTGAACATTCCGAAGTTGGAAGGCTGTTCTGCAGCATGTTCTCAAACCAAGTTCTTTGGTATGGTTGGTGAAGCCTATGTTCTTTTTGTGTCTGCTCAGGTTGAGATGGCATCGGGGAGGTAAACACTAAACACCTTGGAGTTGAAATCCAGAGCTAAATAAAACTTTTGAGTGAGGAATGAATGATGGATTGTTGCAGGTTTGAGAATGCTGTTGTGGCAGCTGAAAAGGCAAGCATGTTGGATTACAGTAATGTTGAAGTTGGTAGGATTGTGAATGTTGTGAAAATGGTGGCAAGAGCTCGTTCAAGGGGCAATGATCTTTTCAGCTCTGGCAAGTTTTCTGAAGCTTGTTCTGCTTATGGAGATGGCCTCAAGTATGATAACTCCAACTATGTTCTACACTGCAATAGGGCAATTTGTTGGTCTAAACTTGGACTGTGGGAACAATCGGTTCAAGACTGCAACCAAGCTCTTAACATTCTACCAAATTACACCAAGGCTCTTTTCCGTAGGGCTGCATCAAATACAAAGGTGAATCCACTGGCACTGTGCATGTTGGGTGTGTGTGTGTTCATTGTTGTTTTGTTCTCTGAAGTTGATTCATTGTCGTTTTTAAAGATGCATGATCATGTTGCAGCTTGAAAGATGGGCAGATGTTATTAAAGATTATCAAGCCTTAAAACGCGAGCTCCCTAATGACAATGAAGTTGCTGAGTCTCTTCGACGGGCTCAATTTGCATTAGAAAAATCTCGGCTAGTGGTATATGGTACCAAGTTTGGAGTTGAAGTTGAAGAAATCTCGGCATTAGAGAAATTTAAAACTGCCATTGCTTCTGCAGGTAACTATCCAAAAATTTAGACTCCGCATTTTTTCTTGCTTCTTTGATAACGTTTTAATAAAAGGTCTAAATTTTCAGGTGTTTTGGTAGTTTATTTCAAAGAGGCATCAAACGAACTATGTGAGGAAATATCTCCATTTATAAACACTTTGTGTGTTAGATATCCCTCTATTAAATTCATTAAGGTACACAAATAAGTGTTTTCTCAATACTTCCTAACATAATTGTCATATTTGTCTAATTTTCTTCAAAATTTAATTGAAGGTGGACGCTGAGGAGTGTATTGCAATAGCAAAAACTGAAAGCATAAGAAGTCTTCCAACTTTTAAAATTTATAAAAATGGAGAGAAGGTGAAGGAGATGATCCAGCCAACACATCAGATATTAGAGGATTCAGTAAGGAGAAGTAGTAGTCTCTAGATATTAGAAAATTTCATACTCATTATTTGCATTCACATGCAACCAAAAACCACAGCAATATTGAAGAAGGTGCTCCAAGAATGCACCAAGCCCTGTTTAGTTCAAATTAGGAATTCCAGCTTTCCCTGTGATATACACCCACATGGATACCAATTTTTCAGGCAGGAAAACCCCAGATAGATTTTAGATAGCATTTTCAAATCATATATATGTATATCTTTGTCCGGAAAGTGCTGTGCCTCTTACCTCCATGTCTTAAATTTTATTGCACCAGCCTTAGTGAAAATGTTAAAATGCTACACTGAACAGACTGTTGTTTTAGATTTAGATCACCTCAAACAGGGAAAAGAAACTCTCAATGGCGATTTTCCTGAGGAAAAATTTGATGCTGTCTCCCAACGGCTTGTACGTGAAAAGCAATTGGTCTGCAAAAGATGAAACAGATGGATTTTAGGCCTAAACTCATATTACTTGGCTTATCTAGTTGTTCAATGTTTTAAGAGTAAATTACGCCAACATTTTTTTTGCAATTTTTTTTTATTTGCATCCAGATCATTGTTTTTTTAAACGTTTATAAACACTTTTTCTTGTAATTAGTGTACAATGCAATTCTCTTTGAACAAACAAGAGTGTATTTGAACATAAAAAAGGAGTCAAAGTGTTAGTGAACTTGGAAAAACCCGTGGTATGATAAAAGAATACAAAAAGATTATGTTGGCAAAAGTTCCCAGATCAACTATATAACATATTTTCGGGTATGTGTTTATATTTCTTAGATAATTTTTAATGCGATTCTTTTTATTTGGTTCGAACAACTTCGGAATTGAATGAGTTTATTACTAGATTTTATAGATTATTTGCAATTTATATTTTTAAGTTTAATTTAATTTAAAATATGATATTTTTATTTTTATTATTGGTTATTAATCTCAATTCAACTTAATATATATTTTCTATTTTTACTAATTGTGTATTATTTAAATAAATTAAGAAATTTTTTATTATATAAAATAAATATTAAAAATTAATTTATTTAACTCTCAAATTTTACTAAATAAATAAGATGTATAAAAATTAAAAATTATTTTTAATACAAATGATACGAATAGATATTTTTATAGAATAGGTTTATCTAGATTACCCAGCTGCTCTATGGAATATCGTGGCAAGAGTGCAAAACGCTTACACATTAAATAACGGTATATTCGACAGAGGCCTATACATAATGTGTTTACGAATTGTACAGACACGTACGTATAGGTAATAAATGCGAAATCAAACATATTTTAATGTGTGTCTGTCTTCTGTTAGAAGAAATATTTGTAATAAAATAGGTTTTTTTCTTCAATATTTTGAGATTTTTTAAAATGTTATTCCACAATTTTTTAATTAATTTTTTATTTTAGTTAAAAATAATCAATATTATTTAATCCTATAGACTAAAGTTAAAAGTGTAGATTAAAATTAAAAATGTTAAGAGATGATAACATGACATAATGACATATAACATATGTATACTGATATATATAAATAAAGAAAAATAAAGGGTTTTGACATATTAATCTACATGTATATTAAACACAAATATAATAAAAAAAATTATATTAATTATTTTTAACTAATATGAGGATTTAATTTCAAAAAAAAAATTGTAGAACTACATTGCAAAAATATTATAATATTAAGATAAAAAAAACTTATTACAAAAAAAATATGCAATCAATTATATTAAAAATAAGTAAACAGAATCTAATGTTAAGTAGAAATGAGAAAGTGGGAATTTTTTATAAACAAAAAAAAGCAATCAATTATATTAGAAATAAGTAAATAGAGTCATGTTAAGTAGAAATGAGAAAGTGAGAATTTTTTATAAAAAAAAAAAAACTCATACAAATTTAATATTTTAAATTTTATATTAGAGATAATATCAAATATCTTATAAAAATTACTTATGTCTCATTAGTGTTAAAAAAAACTTAAAAAATTTTAAAAAATTTTCAATAATAATATCAAAACTTGATTAGTGTTAACAATTAACTTAAACAAAAAAAAGCATGGGATGTAAAAATTTAATCATAGTTAGAATCACTATTAAAACAATATTAAAAAATATTTACCTTTAAAGAGAAGAATAATGAAATCATTTAAAAAAAATTAAATTGATCATTATAAACATTACAAGAAAAATCCATATTTCCCATCGATAATACCCACGTAATAAAGTTGATATGTAAATTTATGTTGCTAAGAGTGAGAAAATAAGCAAGAGTGGGCCCATGAGGAGTTCTTACCTAGGGATAGAGTGGGGGTGGGAAAGTAACATTGGTGAGTCAAATACTTAGTCCATGGTAAAATAAAAAAATTTAAATTAAAAACGTATGATTCTCTTGATGTAACTCTCACACAAACTTGTTCTCAAGTCCAAATACTTTCTGAAACCCTCACTCTCAAAACGCAAGCGACAACTTCATTTTGAAACCCTCATTCTAAAAATCCCCAACAGAGTAGATGTTCCCAAATCTATAGTGGTCTCCAAACCCTAAATCCCCAAATAAGTGAATCAAGGTTCATTTCTATTAAACCTTCCGCGCAAGTGTTGAATCTAATCACCCACGAGAAACCCAAGCACTGCCTTCGTTCTGAAACGTGAATAGTTCCTTCATTCTGATATGCGCGCAATGCCCTCGTTCTGAAAGCGCATAATGCCTTCATTACTGAAACCTGCACATGTCCTTCTTTTTCTCTTTTCTCCATTCATTTGCTAAACTTAGAATAACATTTTTTTCGTAATCTTTTCTCCATTCATTTGATAAACTTATAATAGCATTTTGTGGTAAAACATTAAATAAAAAAACAATTTAATGCACAAGAATGTTTACAGAGTGAGTCTTCAAATATCTTTCATGTGTATCTAACTAATGATTTTGATCCAAAATTTGGCTAGCAGGAAGTGGTTGTGACTCCTAAAAATAAAACAGTCATACAGTGATGATAAATTTTTTAAGGTTAATCTTATTGGAGATTTTGTTGGATACACAAATATACCATCTTTTGAGGATTTATATCTAGTTGTAAGAAAGGCAAGTATGCGTGTTCACTATAATTAACTTCTATTGACTATAACTTCAAAAAAATTGAGGTTAAATTAAGATAAGGTAAAGAATTGTATGATAGGTTAGTTTCTTACTAATTTTTACTTACTACTTTTGTGTAAACATTTTCCAAATACTGCTCTTCTGCAAAGAGATTGTCTAACATAATTTTATTAATTTGGCCATTATAAAATTTTAATGTGAAATATAAATGCCACTAGCTGCCTACCACAGAAAAAGTGTGTAAAATGCATTGATAGAATAAATTATTATCATGTTTCTCTAGCATCAGAACATGCATATTGTACAAGACAACCTGAATCATCCCCTATAGATCTTGCAGAGGAAGAAAAAATAAAGATTGAAAGTTGGCTTCTTGTTGTTGGGGTAAGAAGAAAGATCAAATTTACAAGATTGGAGAGCTTGCCCATAGCTTTAAATTTGGTGATAGGTTCACATATTATGGAGATTCCACTTCCTCTCATGATTCACATGACATTGTCCAACTAAAAGAGCAAGCTCGAACGTATTGGAAAGACAATGAGAGACTTAGTTGACAATTGAAATTATTGGTTAGTGTTGTGCTTTCTTTCCTTCCACTTGATGCACAAAATGCATTTGAACAACAACAACAACAAGAATTTGAACAAGTGCAGGAGCAACAACAACCATCCAACCAACAAGAAAATGTACATGAATAATGTCGAGATGGAAATACCGTTAATGCAAATTATTATGAACTTAAAAAAAATGGACTTCATTTTGACTATGTTTCAACTTTATCTGGATTATATTTGGATCATTTATCTTTAAATTTTGAATCTTGGATTATGTTTCAAGTTCATTTTGATTTTGGATTATGTTTTAAGTGGATTTTGATATTGAATTAAGTTATGTTTGATTTTGATTATGTTTGACTTCAATTATGTTTTAAAGTATTTTTAGATTTTGTTTTATAATTGCATAATATTGTATTGGATATTATGTGATTATTCCAATGAATAATATAGATGCTAGGATAACAATGAATATATGTACATTTTTTCATATGTTTGAATACATGTACAAGTGCAATATAGATTATAGATGCAATAGATTAAGTTGGAAATTAATTTGGATTATAAATGATTGGATAATATTAAATTGAATTATGTTTGAATGTTGAATTTAGATTATAGTTGGGTTGGACTGTATTTGTGTAAAGGAATAACAATAATAGTAGTGTGGACAGAAAATGGATGCAAGATTTACCCACATATTTACCTATGAAAATTGATTTAGAAATATATATAATATACTTACGGTAATTTTCCACGAATCCTAGGTAGTAGGTAAATACACACGGATTGTAACTCGTATGTAATACCCACTATTCCAGTTGCCTATGAACTAAAGATTCATAAAAAAGTTACCAATGAGCAAATTACCTATGGAATTTATTTTGTCAGTAATTCATAAGTAATTTTGATTTATTTACGGACTTTTGTTGTTTCCTACAAATTTCAGTCGTAGACAAATTTAATTAATTTTGTAGTGAAAATTGAATGCTGAAAGGTACTATCACAGAGAGGGAGTGAAGAATAACAGAAAGGAGAGAATAATTTGAGAGAAAAGTAAGTTTTGTCTTTTCTTGCCTCCCTTTTCATTCATAACACAGTGTGCTATATATGCACAATTTTGCACAATTTGGCCAAGCCTTGCAATACAAATAATATGTAAATAAAAAAGGAAAAATTATAATCATTCCTTTCTAATAGGATTTCTTCTATTGTGGGTATTAGGACATGTGACCACATAGTCTTTGAGGTGACGTGGCTGATAACGGATCCTTCTAGTGCTCTCCTCTTGGGTAGTCACGGGTTGAGGTAGTTGAGGAGAATCTTCAGTGGGGCCGTTAGGTGGGGTAATGAGAATAGACCCTGAATTCCTTACATCTCCCTCCGGTTCAAGAAGCACCTTGTCCTAAAGGTGAAATTGTTGCTGAAGTTGCGTCCAAGGCTCCCAACTAGCCTCTTCTAATGGCATGCCCTTCCATTGGACCAGGACTTGGATGTCAGGAATAGGGGTGGAATTGTCCCATTTCTAGTCAACAATTGCAGCTGGTTCCAGAATGGGATGATTGTCCTTAATAACTGGAGGAAGAGATAGAGGAGAAGAAGGTAATGGTCCCTTGTGAGGACAAAAGATACTGACGTGGAACACATTGTGAATGCGGGCAGATGGAGGAAGTTCTAATTCGTAAGCTACGTCATCGATTTTCTTTGAGACTTTGAATGGGCCGAAGAAACGTTTCATTAGTTTGGCAGAATGAGTACCAGTGACTGATGTTTGGCGACATGGGCGGAGCCGAACATAAACCCAAGCTCCCACGTCGAACTGTAATTCCTGTTGAGATTGATCAGCCCATTTTTTCATTGACTGTTGAGCCTTTCTCAAGTTAGACTCAAGCTTTTGCAGAATTTCGGCACGTGAAGAAAGTTCATACTGAACTGCTGCATTGTTAGTATCCTCCGGTAGGAATGGTAGCATGAGGGGAGGTTTACGCCCGTATAAGACCTCAAATGGCGAAAAACCTGTGGAGACATTAACTGAGGTGTTGAAACTCCATTCGGCCCAAGGAAGGAATTTACCCCAAAGTGAAGGTTTATGGTGGACGAAACAATGGAAGTATTGCTGCAGAATTGTGTTTGTAACCTCGGTTTTTCCGTCTGTCCAATTGTGGATGATATGTGGTAGACATCCGTAGTTTAGTGCCACTCAACCGAAAGAGTTCCTGCCAAAACTGACTGAGAAAAATTGGGTCACGGTTGGATATGAGGCTATTAGGCAGTCCGTGGAGTTTACAAACAATGTCTGTAAGTAACTGTGCCTCATTGCTTGCTGAAAATGATTTGGGAAGCATGTCAAAGTGAGCACCTTTAGAGAACCTGTCAACTACAACCAGAATTGTTGAAAAATTCTTATAAAAGGGGAGGCCAACAATGAAATCTAGAGATAGATCCTCCCAACAACGAGAGGGCGGTGGTATTGGTTGAAGGAGGCCCAGAACGCGTTGAGAAGGAATTTTGGTCTGTTGGCAATTCAAACACTGCTCAACAAATCGCTGCACATCCTTTCTAATGATTGGCCAGTAAAAATTTGCTGAAAGCTTGCTCAAGGTACATGAAACACCGATGTGTTCCGCCAAAGGAGTTGAGTGAAATTCCTGTAATAGTAATGGAATGAGTGAGCAAGAAGAAGGTAGCCACGTTTTACCTTTGTACATAATTAAATCATCTCGAATAGAGTAATCAGGGAATTCGCTGGGCGTTGTAGTGAGTTTGGTTCTAAATGCAACAAAATCTTGATTGTCCACTAGGGAAGATTTCAAATCCTGTAAGAAGGTGGAATGGGAAATGGACAACACATATAGCGAATCCTTGCCAGTTGTCATTGGGTTTTCAATGCGAGAAAGGGCATCGGCGACAGTGTTAGACTTCCCTGGTCTGTACTGGATATCAAAGTCAAATCCCAGTAATTTGAAAAGGTATTTTTGTTGCTCTGGTGTCATTACTGTTTGGGAAAGGAGCTCCTTGATGGATCTCTGATCTGTCTGAATAACAAAGTGTCTCCCTAATAGGTATTGACGCCATTTTTGGACAGCTGAAGTGATTGCACACAATTCGCGGATATAGGTGGAGGAGTTATGAAGATTGGGGCAGAATTACTTACTAAATTAAGCAATGGGATGACCATGTTGTGAAAGAACAACGCCCATGCCGGTGCCTGATGCATCCGTTTGAATGGTGAACAGTGAATCAAAACTTAGGAATGGCCAAGACAGAAGCAGCAAGTAGAGTAAGTTTAAGCCTATCAAAAGCTTCTTGTTCACTGTTATTCCAGAGGAAATTATCCTTTTTGAGCAATTCAGTTAAGGGGTGAGCAATAAAAGCATACCCTGGGACAAATTTCCTGTAAAAGCCCGTAAGTCCCAAGAACCCGCGAAGAGACTTAATGGTAGTTGGGGATGGCCAATTCCGAACAGCGTCCAACTTTTCTAGGTCGGGTTGCACACCATCAATAGAGACTACATGGTCCAAATAGTGGATAGACTGATGCCCAATAAAACATTTACTACCCTTCAAGCGGAAACAATTAGAGAGCAGCAACTGAAATGTTCCAAATGAAGTATATGGTCATTCAATGTTGGGCTGTAAACTAAGATGTCATCGAAAAAAGCAATGATGAATCGGCGTAGGTACGACCTGAAAGGTAGTTCATAGTAGCTTGGAAGGTGGAAAGGGCGTTGCAAAGTCCGAAGGGCATGACTCTGAATTCAAAATGGTCGTTGTGGGTACGAAAAGCCGTTTTCACAGAATCAACAAGCACCATCAATATCTGGTGAAAACCAGAAAATAAGTCCAATTTGGAGAACCAAGAGGCATGACCAAGTTCGTCGATCAACTCATCAACAGTGGGGATAGGGAATTTGTCCTTGATAGTGGCAGCATAAAGGGCCCTGTAATCGACACAAAAACACCATGTACCATCCTTCTTCTTGACAAGAAGGACTGGGGAGGAGAATGGGCTATTGTTGGGTTTTATGAACCCCGAATCCAGCATCGTTTGGATTTGGGTTTCAATTTCATGCTTTTGGAAGTGTGGATAACGGTAAGGGGGCACGGATATGGATGGGGTGTTAGGGTTCAAGGTGATTGAATGGTCAGTTGAACGAGGTGGGGGAAGTGTAGTAGGTGAGGAAAATAAAGTGGAGTATTTGGTGATGAGGGATTGTAGTGGAGGTTGGGTAGAAGATGGAAGAGGTGAGGTGGTTGAAGTTGGCCAGGTCGTGGTTGTGGTGGGTATATCTGGTGGTGTAATGGGTGAATAGGGGGTACCATAGTCAATTGAAAAAGTGCCTCAACTCTGTAAGTGTTTTGTAGGTGACGGAGTTGGTGTGCAGTAATGGGGGATGGGTTCGGGCCTGGGTCTCCTTTTAGCTCGTTTAGTTTCTCATGCCACATGAACCTCATGAAGGGCCCATTGTAATCCATCACAAATGAGTTGACCATAGAGAGCCAATGGACACTTAGGACCACGTCGGTGCCAGACAGCTCTAAAGGATACAAATCCACCAAAAAATCATGTTCATCCAAAGTTAGTGTAATTTGTACTCAAAACGATGAACATGGTAGAAACTCACCATTTTCTACCATAACCCTTAATGGGCTTGGTGTGGGCTGGGAGGTAAGGTGGAGAAACTGGGCGACTTTGCTTTGGATGAAATTGTGAGTTGTCCCACTATCCACAAGGATTTGAACTGCATAACCTTGAATGGCTCTCGTAACCCTAAAAGTGCGTGGGGTCCACTGTCCCGAGAAAGCATATAAACTTATTAGACCAGCGTCCTGTGGTGCTTCATCGGTGGATGGGGATTCCTCAATGACCCCAGAATCACTCAGCTCGTCGGAATCGAAGGAAGTGAGGAGAAGGAACTGGGTTTGCAACGATGGCCCCGAGTATACCTTTCATCACAATTGAAGCAAAGGTTCTTTTTTCCCGTCGAGCTTGCATTTCTTCTTCGTGAGACATTTGATTGGGAGTTTTGGTGGGTGGTGTGGGGAGCGACTGAAACGGTTAATGGGGAAGGGTGATGATCGATACTTATCATCATGTAATTTGGCAAGTGCGATAGCATGTGGCAGGTCAGGTGATTGTAAAGCAGTGACTTCCCGACGAAGCTGGGGTTTTAAGTCAGAGAGAAAGCAGCAAAGATAGAAGCTCTGAGGGTAGTCAGAGATGCGATTAGCCAAGGTCTCGAACTCAGAAAGATAATCCTGAAGGCTTTGAGTTTGAGTAAGCTTACAAATAGAAACAATACGGTCATCAAATCTGGAGGGCGCAAAACGAAGTTCCAAAGCTCTCAAGAATGCATCCCAGGATGTTAACAAATCATTGTTGGACATCCATTGAAACCAAGCGAGTGCTTGACCCTCAAAGTAAAAGGACGAGATCTGTATGCGTTAGTCAGAGGGGGTTTGATGATAGTAAAAAAATTGGTTCACCTTAAATATCCAACCTAAGGCATCGGAACGGTTGAAGGTGGGAAGGTCGAATTTTAGAGATCTGGTGGGTGGGGAAGGTCGAATTTCATAGATCTGGTGGGTGGGGAAGGGTGGGTCTTGGGTTGGTTTTCCAGAAGGGCAGTGCGGTTGGTAATGTCATGGAGGGTGTTGGATAGGTTGGCGTGAGAAAGAAGAATTTGTTCAAGTTTAAGGTTGAGTTTGGTGAGCTCATCCTGGGGAAGAGGGGAGGCAACCATGATGAGTAGGTGACAACGAGAGCAACAATGAAAGGTACTATCACAGAGAGGGAGTGAAGAATAACATAAAGGAGAGAATAATTTGAGAGAAAAGTGAGTTTTGTCTTTTTTTGCCTCCCTTTTCATTCATAACACAGTGTGCTATATATGCACAATTTTGCACAATTTGACCAAGCTTTGCACTACTAATAATAGGTAAATAAAAAAGGAAAAATTACAATCATTCATTTCTAATAGGATTTCCTCTATTGCGGGTATTAGGACATGTGACCACATAGTCCTTGAGGTGACGTGACAAATAACAGATCCTTCTAGTGATCTTGTCTTGGGTAGCAATGGGTTGAGATAGTTAAAGAGAATTTTCAGTGGGACCACTAGGTGGGATAATGAGAATAAGCCTTCAATTCCTTACAAATGCTCATTTATATATTCTCAAATTTTATAAATACAATTTTATATAACTACTTTAATATATTTTTTTTTATTTTTCCCTGTTTTTTTTTTCTTTGTTTTTATAAAGGTTTTTCTAAATTTAAAAATAAAAATTATGTAATATGATATTCTAAACTTTTCATATATAATGCAAATATATCATACAAATTCATTACTATTAACATTTGTTTAATTTGAATTTACGACGAAGAATAAATTGAATGTAAAGTATTTTCAACATAGTTAAAATTGACTTTGTATATATTTTTTAAAGAGAAAAAATTATTAGATCATTTTTCTATTATAAAACACTTATATGATCCATAACTAAGTATTATTAGTCTTTCTTTATAAACTAAAAAGATTAATTGTATATTTATAAAATTTGGAAGAATCTATATTAATTAGTGATTCCAAACTTCCTAATAATTTTTTTGGAAAGAGTTCTTAAAAGTAAAAAAAAAAGCTTGACTTGCATTTGATAAATTGAAAAAAGAAAAATAAAAAAATTGAAAACAAACGGAAAATTTGGTAATAATTTGATTATTATAATAAATTTTAAAAACTATAAATAATATATTGATTAATTTATTATTATTATTATAGATTAATTTTAATTAAATTAAATTATAATTTTATTATCATTAATACTTTATAAATTTGTTAGTAATATTAATTTTAATTTATTATTATTGTTATTATTATTTTATAATTCATTACTATGTATGATTTCATTATTACTATTTTAACATTTTATTATTATTTTATTTTGATTATTATTTTTTAATTTTATTATTATATTATTATATTATTATTATTACTATTAATTTTACTAATATTATTTATGATTTTATTATTGACATTATTATTTTATGAATTTATTTTAATTATTATTTTATTATATAATATAATATGTAACATAATATAATTAATTATATTATATATTATATATAATTAATTATATTATAACATTATATATAGTATAATCAATTTTATAATATTATATTGAATGTAATATAATCAATTATATATAACACTAACTTTTAAGATTTAAGATTTAAAGTTTAATATAATATATAGTGTAAATTGTAAGTGATTTATAGTATAAATTATAAAGTAAATATATAATCTTGTAATTTCTTGTTGATATTTTTTTTTATGAATAAGGAGAGGAAAAGTATATATTCTCATAAATTTGTTGTTTTAGTACATCATTTAATAAAAATATAAAGAATCATCTCTTTCCTTCCACCTGTACAGTATTCCCAAACAAACACAGCATGGTTGAGAGGGTAGAGTAAAGGAAGGGATATAGAGAAAAAAACATAAAATAAGAGGGAGAAAATAATAGATAAGAGATGTAGAACATGACAAAAGAAGAAAGATAATATGATAAATGATGAAGGAAAGAAACGAAAGAAAATTATGAGTGCTTAACAATGCAATGAAAAGAAAATACTCAGAAATAAGATAAAAGAGAGAATATTTATCCAAAAGTTGATGAGTTCCCTAAGAATTATTTATCATAAAAGCTTGAAAATATTGATAAACAAAAACATTATAGATATGATGATGACCTTGATTACATGAAACATAGTATAGATTGCGAAAGGAAGGTATTATTTCTTATTTGATGATCCCATGCAAAATCAGAGGAACATTTGACATGCATGCATGCATGGATGGATGATGGATGCATGGATGTCACTGGCCAGCAGCGAAAGCTTCAACAGGGAAAGTCTTGGTGATACCAGCCAGACTCTTGAAGTGGATCTTCCCTGTTGGGGGGTCATCCACTGTGATCTCACTCACAGGAGGCCACAGCATAAGCTCTTTCGCTTTCACACCCTTCAGTTTCTTTATCTTCTTCTTTGAAACGTATCCTGTTATCTCACTATCATAGCTAACCAACTTCTTTATCTTCTTGAACTCGTGCTCAACCTTCTTCTTCTGCACGATCCACATGTATCCTGTGCCCTTCACGTGCCCTACTTCGATCACATCCTGCAGAGGGAGAAGCCCCTCCGGAAGCTCGAACTCTTGCAGCAGTGAAACCGCAAGTTTCAGACCTTCCTCGTGCCCCTTCTTTACAATCCCTCCTTCCTTTTCTGCCATTCAGAAACCGTTTTTATTGCTTTGGTTTGGAATTTATGAGAGATACAGAAACTGTTTTCGATGGTTGGTTGGAGAGAGTTTTGAGTTGTGTGTGTATATATAGATTCTGCTTGTGAGGGGACAGCGTTTGTGCTTTGTGGAGATCGAAGAGGATTTCTTTGTATCTGCCGTCCGATGATGTTTTCTCTTGTCACTTGCACTTGTTTTATAGAGTATTGTTGGAGTGAGCATTTGGTGAATTTATATTATGTGATGTGGTTTTCTAGAAATAGTGACCATGGCAAGTACATGTGCAAGACGACATGAAACCAGTCTGAACAACCAATGCTTGGCAGATATCTAGCAAGAATTTTGTACCAGTTAGTTTAGATAATATCTGCATGAACATGTACTAATTTTTGTAACATTCTCATATCTGTAGATGTTATATCTTTCATATAGAAATTTGATTAATGGAAAATTGGGAAGAAAAGAGAATATTGAATTGTGACTTCGCGAGATTTTAGGTAATATGTTTGACTTTGACCATATAGATTTTTTAAAGTAAAAGTGCATTTAAATAAATTTTTATATGTTTTTTTTTTCTTAGAAAATAAGACTGATGGAAAATAGGTAATAGTATGTCGTTAATCAACTACCTTGGGCTTGTAACTGAATGGTGGACTTTTACGTGCTTCCAATCTTGTGAGTGTGTGAAATCTGCAACTTTAGGATGAAGTAATGGTGGTGACATTTTATTTTAATTACAAATTCTGAAATTTACCTATAAACATGTTTCCTTCTCCCTCCCTAAAATACATGGATTCAATGTTATTAGATTTGAATGGCCGTTAACTTTGTCAGGGCATTGAATTATTAGTTCAACTAGTAAATTACTAATTTATATATATATATATATAGATAGATTAAGAATTTCAAAAGAAATCACTATTCATAAATTTCACAGATTAAAAATTATAAAGGTTTCCATATCACCCTTAAAAAAATCAGAAGGTTAATTAAAAAACATGTCAAGTTATCAGAGTTCACTTGGATCGATTCAAGCGGTTAACCAAGCGGAATTTCATAATACATGGACGATAGAGAAGATGAAATGTTTTTCCAGCAAATTATTATCTGTCAGCTTTTTGAAAACACATTGTTTATCAGTTATTACTAGCATTTCCTGACGAATTAATACGATAGATAAACACAATTAATATCATTATGATAAAAAAAAACACAATAAATTTCGTTGTTATTATTATTGCTACGATGAAAGCTACAACAAGTTGCACAATTGTTACTCCCATCTCCAAATATATGATCTCTTGACTGTCCCCTCCACGTGAAGCTTTTCTATAAACAACAAGTGAATGATGGCAAATCCAGTGAAGCTCTTGCAATAGACTTGTATTCTTCGAGTTTCTCCAAAGCATTTGACGTGAGTTCCTGCTCACCCATGCAAAATATTTGACATAAAATGTAGGCGCACAGATATAAGATAGCAGAAAGAGAAGGCTTTCCGAGCAGAAGATATAATTTTCAAATGATTTTGTTTTATCCACTTAAAGTCCTCGCATGAGCTTTTAGTAGCAAATTAGCCACCTAGCCATCAAAAGGTGTCATCATTTATTACCTTATTATCCCACGTTCTTATGTAGCCAACAAGAATGATTTGCATCCTCTGCTTCTGTTTCAGGTCACTGTTTGCATCAATAAGACAAACACGCTGCAAAATGAGCCCCAAATATTCTCCATTAGTGGCATTCATCAATTTGGTCAAGTTAATCGCATAATCTAGGAAAAAATTGCAGAAAAAATGTAGTTGACTATGAGCTTCCGTTCAAATATATGACGTGTACTAAAATTATAAATTTGCAATGTGCTCTAACACTAAAACTCAAAAGTATTTTTGTGGAGACTCAGAAGTTCCCGAGTGTACTGAAAAAAGAAACTCCACAGAGTTTTATAATTGATCACTCACAATTTTTTTATAGGGAACACCGGAGAAGTCCACATTAATGCTAACCAATATCTTGAAGTTCCTATCTGTATCGATCTTGGCCCAACCTAAGTAAAGCCCAACGGCTTGATCAGGAAGAGCAAGTCTTGCATTGTCTGGATTAAGGAATTAAAATCTATCAGATTGACAAAACCATGTGAAATCAAGAAGTTAAAAACTAAGAAGCTAAGGGCTAGTTTACCTTAAAAAATACCTTTTGTTTTCATTTTTAATTACAAAATTATCACCTTGTTTTCAATTTATTTTCAAGAATTCATAAAGGAAACAGAGAAAAGAGAAAGAAAACAAAAAGTTGTTTTCAACGTTGAAAATAGAAAACATATTGAAAACAAGATGACAATTTTGAAGTAAAAAGTCAAACAGAAAATGTTCTCTCAAAGTAAACGGGCCCAAATTGGATGAGAATGGGTATGCCATCTGCTTTGAATATACACATATTATTACATTCCTACTCAGTTTGAAGAGTATGTTCTTGGAAGTTTACTAGTTAATTCAATGTCATAACTGCATATCTAGGAACATGGACCCCAAAGCTCAATAGACAGAGTTTGTTCATATTACCAATTTTATAAAACGAGAAAGATGGAGTTTCGCAAACCTGTGGCTTCCTCTAGACATCCAGTAACATACAAACCACTCAAATGAATTGGCTCTATAGTTAATGTGTCATCTAACCCTGCCAACATTAGTTCGAAAGATTACTCTGACAAAGGACAGTATTTAGAGAAACCAATCTACATAAGAAGAAACTAATTAGTGCATAGCATTACAGTCATCAAAGGGTGGAAGACCCCATTGCTCAGGTTGAAACTCCAAAAGTGAATGAAGAACAACATTTGCTAGCCCGTTACAATCAGCTTCCCTTCGAGATGGGACAGCCACAATCTTCATTTTTGCAGCATTGGCTGCCTTGACACCAACCCTGTTAAAAGTACATTGGAGAACATTAATTACATATAGCAAACATGAATATTACATAACAGAAATTCGCAAGACTGCACAAAAGGTGCAATTACAAACTTGGCAGGAGATGTGCGTCATATCCTGATGGTGAATCAAAGCAGTGAAAATGATATCCTCACATCCTGAGATGAATACCCAGTAGTTGAGATCAACTCTGATCAACATATACTGTTATGAAATCCACCAAAACAGTCTGGGAGCATTATTTTGAGAATAGTTTACTTAATTGAAGAAAAATTAATTTAGCAGTAGAACCAAGTACACGATAGGTTATACATTATGAGAAATTTTTAAAATAGTACAGATTAAAATAAATGGGCAATGTCTCCTCTAAGAACATGGACGTGATCTCCACAAACTAACAGAGTGAGTCTCGATAAGAGGTATTGAAAAAAAAATCAACTTCTTTTATAATGTCCATTTCAAACCGAAAGAGGCTAATCCAATTGCATAGTGTCACATACACTCTTAACATATCACACCTTTTGCACTCAACAGCCATCCACACATCTGTGTAGGCTTCTAAATTTGGATATTGCCAAAGGATTGGTTGAGGTCTACTTCAATTATAGGCTTCAAAACTGGTGGTACAGGGCCTCTTCATCAGTGATCACTCAGTTTTGGATTATGTTGGTAACTTTAGATGGTACAAAGCAATCCGATCCCAGAAATACTAGACCATCCTTGGTCAAGATTAGAATTTACTGTTAGTTGTCACGCAATTAAAAGCTTAACAAAAATCACAATAGCAAATGCAATCATACACAGTATGCAGAAATTTTGGGAGACTTACAAGGAATCCTCAATCACCAGACAGTTAACTGCATCTACACCCATTTTCTTGGCAGCTTCTTCAAATCTACAAAAATTATACTATTTTTACTGCTGTGATAAAATTAGAAGAGCATACTAGACCGAGAAACGATCTTCCCTACTAAACATAGTATGGAAAAAGTGAGAAAACTTTGGGTGATCAAAGTTCTGGAGAAAAATTTATGTACTGAGATAATTGTGGTTGATTATTTACTTCTAGTTGTGATTAGTACAGGTCAAACTTGGGATACTGGATATTTATTTGCTACTGGAAAAGTGTTACAGTAGTTCATTACCAATAGATCCACTTCTACTCAAGATTTTATTTGTTTCCTGCATATATGAGAGGTCAAAGTGCTAAGGTAGAATCTTACAAATATGGAGAAGGCTTCCCAGCTTTAACTTGGTCACTCCCTAGAATTACAGAAAAGCTTTCTTTCCAACCTAAAAAAATGTGATAAGCATCAAAGAATGTTTTAACAGGAAACTATATGTCAATAATAAGGAAAAGCAAAAGTGTTTTCTAACCAAAAAGAAAGTATGAAAGAAAGGCAGATAACTTCAGGGATCATTTCCAAAGCAGATAGCCGGGACTTACATCTAAGCATTTGGAATTCTCGGCTACTAATCCGATATACTGAAAAGTCAACCTACTTCAAATTTTCCTTACATGCAAATTTGGACATTTATTTTAATTTAAGAAGATCGATTAAGGATTAAATTTGTTGAAAGGATTATAATGGAAAATATTTCACAAGATGTCAAATCATATCATATCGTACTATTTAATGTTAATTAAATCATATTTTTAACATAATCAATTCCTTAACAAAATGTTATCAATGCTATATCAAGTTTTCTTAGTTCCATATACTTATTTTTAAAGGAATTATTGACGATAAACTTTAAAGACATTAGGCAAGCAATTCCATTGATTCCAAAACCTTAAAGCTAAAAGAAGAAGAAAAGAAAAGAAGAATTAAAACGCTACTGTTTTCTTTGGCAGATGTTACTAAAGAAACTAGTACCTGTAATCAGTTCAGAAATAATGGCATGCTGATAAGTAACACAACACTTCATGAAATTAAAGAACTTAAAATTGAAAGTCAGTAAGAAACAAAAAGAAACTAGTCCACAGAAAACAACCTTCATGATGAGAAATTTTTGCATCAACGTATTCTCGCAAGGAATTCGAGGCAAGAGCCATTGGAACTCCATTTTTCTGGAGATGTTTGATAAGGCGATTAGCACCAGGTAATGCTTTGGCCTTTGCCCACCTAAACCAATTTATGATTTGAAATTCAAATATGACAGTTTCCAACAGGTTTGATTTAAGTCATTAATAAAAAAAGTGCATTTCTTTGAAAACAAGTTTAGAATATATAATGAATCATATTTCTTACTAATTACTTTTCAAAAACTGTTTTAAATTTAAAAATACAGCTAAATAAGCTTATCCAGACAACTAATGGAGGATTGTCCAAGGCAAATAGAATTAAGGGAGATATTGAACAAGATAAAAACAGAAAAAGATGAGAAAACATCTCTTTCAGTTTTCAAAACAATTCTTTTTTCAAATAATTTTCAATGTTTCATACATTTTAGACGAAAATTTAATGGTTGAGTAGTTGACATTGTTTTAGAAAATGTTTTTCCAAACAAAAAAGTGATAAAAGAATCAATCATGCGATTATTGATACCTTTCCCTATACATAGGAGTGATTTCATTGATAAATTGATCAGGTGTCAACGGAAGTTCATAGTCCGTAACAATTATAGCTGCTGTGTCCTTTTGTGTCATGCCCAACCTCTTCTTGTCTTCCTTCTCTCTGTCCAGTTCCTTCCCATACCTGGCCAAAAACTCATTCAAGACACCCCGTGTAGCCCTTTCTGCACACCAATCACCAACACGCATGCATAGATCAGAAAGAACCCACAAGAAACAAAATTTCACCAACTATAGATGAGGTGAGACTTAATTGCACTTTTGATTCCTTAAGTATCATAATTATGTAATTTCAATCGTCCAGATTTCCTTAAATATTGGAATTGAGTAATTTTGGTCCATATTCATCTTCTGTTAATATCTTAATAGATTTTGCTAAAATGAGAGTGAATAATATTGCCTAGCGTAACTTAATTTCCCTTTTAGTCGATCATACATCCATAACAAATGAGCAAATTTTAACAAAACACTAGCTGAGGAACCAAAATTTCACAACTGGGATGTAAACCTAATTTGCACAATTAGAAGTTGGGAACCAAAATCGCGCAATAACACACCGGAAAGACCAAAAGTGTAATTAAATTAAAGCTAGAGGAGAACAGCGAGAGAATACCAGTATCCAGAAGGGTGCCATCCAAGTCAAAAATGACACCCAAAACCTTGGCTCCTTCATTGCAGCCTTGGAACTCACAGCAGCAACTCATGTCAGCACCAAATTTGAGGCAATAAAATTGATGGAAACAATATGAAGTTGGTAAATGGATGAGAGTGTCCTATAAATGCTACAAAGATTACAAGATCTGTGTATTCACAATTTGTATGGTTATGTTCTAATAACAAGCAAACAATGAAATACACCAAAAGAATCGTTAACTAACGCAATCTGAATGCAAAAAACCTGTGTTTCAGAAATCATTTAAATTGAATTTGGATTGAAAGCACTGTTTGATACGTGATATCATCATATTCAAACTCTTCTCCGTCACGTCAACCACAAATTCTGAGCGCTAGTTGATGGCGTCACCAGCATGATCCTAAGCATATTCCGTCTTCTCTCTTAAGCGAGAACCAGAATGAAACATTCTTCTTCTTTGAATATGTTTTTTGGAGATGCTAAGAATTAAAACTTAATAATAAAATATATATATTTACCGTTATTTAATTACAAAAAATGTCTTTATCATCTACAAATATATAAGGAGATTTTTTATATACATTTTACTTTTAATTCATGTAATACCATTTTATTTTTGTTTCGTTTCATCAGGTTAAAAAAGTTTCACACTACTCAAGTTTAATTTTTCTTTTCTTTATAACTCCAAATTCTCTTCTTTTTAATATTCTATTTTTTTCTCAAACTTATAACTTTAAATTCTTTTAATCTTAAATTTAAGTAAAACAACACAAAAATAATTATAGAAATAAATAAATATTAAAAATAGATTAAACTTATTATACAAATTGGTATGTAAAATAATAAAAAAATAAGAATAATAATAATTAAATTTTGACTAAAAAATAAAATAACATACAAGTGCAGCGTATATGGTTTTTCTTATATATTATAAATTTAATGAATTTTATGATTATTAGTTTAAAATTCACTAGAAATAAATTTCGATTAGGGCTTACAGAAAACGTTTTGTATAAAAGAACTTTTTCTATATATTAGAATAAAGATTAAACTATATGTTGGTTATGAATGTTTATGAAAGTACTTATTTTAATTTTATTTTTTCGGGAATAGAAGTTTCGAGGTATTATTATGGAAAACATTAATTATTTATCACAATAAGTAATCTAATGAGAGTGTTATGTCATTCTCTCTCGTATCCTTCTTATTTTGGAAGGAATACAAAATATGCTATTCCCACTTACTTTTCACTCTATTTATCGACCACCCAAGGAGAAAATATGATATTTCTGTATTTTTTCTATTATTTTCTAATTTACCAAACATAATAATACATAGACTGTAAATTTATTGAAAGTAAATTACATTGAAAATTCTCTCAATATTCACTTGTTTTTATTACTCCGTTTTGTCTTAACTTTTGAAAAACATTATATTGTGTATCTTGTAAAGAAAATTGTTAGACTTTTAAAAACATGAAATTGTGTATAAACTCAAAAAAAAGAGAGAAGATATTAGTGTAGTTTACTCATTAGTTAATGCCAATGAGAGAAGGAAATAATCATACTTGGGTTTGAAATTTGAATAGATATGAACCTCATATATTGAATTTTTTATTTAATGTAGCATGTAAAAAATGTGTTATTTTTATTTTATGTCTACACATATTTTAATATAATTCCACTAATTTAATCTCAATGAAGTGAGAGATAAACACAAAATTTTCATGAAATTTAAACTGGAAACAAACAATCCATTCCCAAACTGAGTGATCTCTTGCATATTTAGCTTTAAGTATAGTTGCTGCACACGATCAAAATATGATCAGGGATCTCTCTACCAAGCTACCACATAAATATCATCTTTGCTTTGATTAAATTTAAGGGAATAGCCTTTAAAAGACACTATCTGATTGACCTTTTTCATTTTTACTTTAATTTCTTACAATTTTTAACTTTGAACAAATGGATTATTTTTTAAAATATTATTTATTTAAAAAAATTACAAAATTATATCATTTCCATATTATTTATATAGATATCATATATCATATTTTACTGTTAATGTGAATTCGGTCTCTGGATAACCGAATTCTGACCTGCCAAGTCATTTCGTTGACAAATTTTGTCATTTGAAATTCGGTTTTTCGAAAACTAAATTCTGATAAGACTATTTTAATTTTCTTTTTTCTTTTGTCACTCATCAAATTTGGAGTAGGCTTTTTAATTTTTTTTCTTTTATCTCTATAAACAGTCATTCTCTGAAAATGGTCATTCTGAGATTCAAAAGAAAGCGTTGTTTACCCTAGAACGGTCATATCCAAACGAGAATGATCATTCTCATATATTGTTTTATGCAAATTAGAAGAACCGTTTACAGAAACAAAAGAAAAAAAAATATACTCAAAATTCAGTTTCTGAACAACTGAATTCCGAGTGACAAAAAAAAAATATTAAAACAGAATAGCAAAATTTGCCAACAAGATAATGTCGCATATCAAAATTTGATTTTTCGAAAACTTTAATTTGATTATCCAGAAACCTAATTCTGACAAACAATAAAGTATAATATCTGTATAAATAATTTAAAAAAGATTATAATTTTATAATTTTTTTAAATTATAATATTTTGAAAAAAAAATCGAACAAATGACTTGAAAATTAAGATCGAAGAGAAGGGACAGAAGATTATAAAGATAGGAGAAAGTGGAGCCCAGCGAACCAAAGAACAACGACAGTACAAAAAACAGGAAACATAAAACAACCTTTTTGTAAAATATTCTTTCATTTTGAAATCACTTTCTTCTTCTCTTTTAATTAAATTTCTTCATTTTTAATAACCTTTCAAAAAATGTATTTCACCCAACTCATTTCCTGATAATAACCTATTTTTATTACAAAAACACATAAAAAAACAGGTTATATATTTATATGGTTCACATTGTAGTACAGAAGATAGGAGTAAAGGCTATTTTCAATACTTCCGAAACAAATGCTTATTTTGCTGATTGAAAAGTGCTCAAACGCCACTCCAATTTCTGCAAGTCGTTTATTTACTTGTTCCACATATTGCGGCAATAGAATATAGGTAAGCAATGGAAGGGAAAATAATCATGGAAGATTCATCTCCAAAATCGCAGTAAAAGTTGTAGCATTTCATTGAAAAAGGAAATAATACACCATAATCAATTCTCATCAATCAAATCCCCCAGAGACGGGAGGAAAAGGCTTAGGAATGAAATAGGCCATTTCCAGACACCACACAAATAAAAACATAGCATAAATATAGCACAAATGGAGTTTCTTTTTCCCCTATCGGGAAGTATGGCCAATCAACAAGAAACAAAGAGGAAACAATGGAACCCTATCTCTAACTAATACACAGATAAGTAACCGGCCCTCATGTTTCATTCCCAAAAGCATGCATCACAAATCCTAAGGGAAGTTCCCATCAAACCATCGAATTCACTGCAAAAAAAATTGATGAGGTGAACTAAAGCAATCAAACAAAAATAAAATTACATATACCAAATAAGAAAGAATTACTCACCTCTGCATCCTCACCTCCACCAAGCTTGGCAGTGCCATTCACTTTTTGGGCGTCTTCTGTAATGGTGTGAGAAAATTGCAGTGAACATTTTGTACAAAAGAAGCAGGCAGCAAAGAGGATGTTGCCATAATTAATGTCCAATATATAATAATTACATTTTCAAAAAAATCATTTTGCTTAGCACCAAATCTCCTTAATAGTTTTGCATCCTTTAGTTAGACATAGTCTAGCATGCCACGGTTAGGCACCCCAATCATTATTTCAATTGTGCAAAAGCGTATTTAAAGATCATGGACCCCACAACCTTACAAATCAAAATAATAATTATGTGTTTAGGGCAAACCGTGCCTAGCTAAGAATTAATCCTTTTCCAACCGAGTAATCAAGCAATCATTGTTGTACACTAGGTAGCCTGTCAAATATGCTGGAACCAAAGGTTACTACAAGTCTTCTAGTAATAATTACCTCCATCTTCTGGGATGTCAGAAGTCCACAAAGTTAGATTGTCTCTGAGAAGTTGCATGATTAAGGTGCTATCTTTGTATGACTCCTCGTTCAAGGTGTCCAGCTCAGAAATAGCTTCATCAAAAGCTTGCTTTGCAAGATGACAAGCTCTGGAAATAGGAATATATAATTACCCTCATTAAACACAAAACACCAATCAACAATCATAATTCAACGTAGAAATCAAAGCCAAAAGACACAAACCTTTCTGGGGAATTCAAGATCTCATAATAGAAGACTGAGAAATTTAAAGCTAGACCCAATCGGATGGGGTGTGTGGGTGGTAAATCAGACTCGGCTGCAGTGGTAGCAGACTGCAATAAACAAAACATACTTGTGTTACAAAGGGATCTAAGGATAAAGTATTCTGAGGAAAATCCTTTTTGAGTACATTATCAATAAATGTCACAGGAAAATAATCATAAATCATATAACAAAAACAGAAAGAACTAAATAAAAATATGATTCAGTGCGAGAAACAGTGCAATTACAACACTACAAACTTATTTACTTCAAAAGAAAAAATAATGTCACAATCTATAGACATTACGCAAAAAAATAATAGTATACAAACAATCTACAGAATATAAAATGGCAATGGTAATGAAACAAAGTTTCTCCAATTTGAATAATCAATCCTGCCCAAAAGACTGAGATCATGAGATCAAAGCAACTTAACAAAGAAGGAAAATGATCGATGAGTCAATATAGCAGGAATCAAGTACCAAGGGTTTAATTGCTAACTTAACGAGCACTAACAAAAATTACCCAAAATTGCTAATCCTTATGGACCGGATTGTTGCAAATAACAGTTATCACTCAACCTTGTTCAAATCAGAGGAGTACACACTTTTCCCCAATACAACAGAAGACGTCTAAAGAAACCAAACACCAAAACCATAATATGATACAGAAGTTTCACGACAAGTTTGAAAAATAAAGAAACTCAATACAAAACCAAAACAAACCATGAGACTGTTATGTCTACCAAATAAAAAATGAAGAGCAAAAGAATCTTCCTTGGATTAATTGCTAACGAGATATTTTCAACAATCCCCAAAACCAAAAATGAAGAGCAAAAGAACCTTCCTTAGATCAATTGCTAACAGGATATTTTCAACAATCCTGGTAAACAGCCATCCATAAGATAAAAAATCATCATATAAACTGTGAAACATTAAACAACATAAATTGCACCTCATATGTTTCATAGGCTGATCAGCAACTTCCTTAAATCAATTGCTTACAGCATATTTTCAACAATCCCAGCAAACAACCATTCATAGGATAAAAAACATCATATAAACTGCAAAAACATCAAAACAAAATAAATTGCACCTCATATGCTTTCATAGACTGGTCAGCAGCTTCCTTCTTCTCATTGCCGGTCTTAAATTCAGCAAGATAACGATAGTAATCTCCTTTCCTGCAAGCAGAATATGTTAACATCACTTAATCCACATGCAAAAAATAACACATCAAACCAAACAAACCCTGTAACACAGAATGAGTCGCAAATGCTCACATCTTATAGTAAAACACAGTGGATTCACCAGCTGCAGCCGAAGGAATAAGATGTTCATCAATCACTCTCATAACATCATTACAGATGTTCGAAAGCTCCAATTCAACCTTCTGCCTATACTCCTTAATCCGCTTCGCATTCAATTCATTCCCTTTTGTCTCTTCCTTCTGCTCTATGGAAGACAAAATCCTCCATGACGCCCTCCGAGCACCAATCACATTCTTGTATCCAACAGAAAGCAAATTACGCTCCTCCACAGTCAGTTCAACGTCTAGATTCGCAACCTTCTTCATCGAATCCACCATCTCTGCCATAACAGATACAAAAAGAAAACACCACAGATCAAAACTCACATCACAGGAAGAATAAAAATAACATTCTTAAGTACGATGCTAAAACTTCGACATGCAGAACCAACAAAATTGAAACAGCCACACGCACTCAAACTGAACGCACTTTCCATTTCAAAAAAAATAGAAAAAAGGAAATTAAAATAAAAGTGAAAAACTACAAATGAAAAGCAAAATTCCTTTCAAATGAACCCTTAATCCTAACAGATTCTTCTCCCTCTACTCCCCTGGCAACCAAACTCACAGTGAACAGTGATTAGTGAACCAAATTAACAACTAAAAATTATTTTTCTCACTGAAAACGATATAAAGTGAAATAAGAGAGCGCAAATTTACTCCAATAAGTAGAAACAAGCAAACATATAAAAAAATTAGGATAAAATCGGGCACATCGAGGCGCATGAGCTGGTCAGAGTCTTCTAAGCAAAGGAAGAACTTCAAACCTTCGTATCGCTCGGCCTGTTCGGCAAGCTTGGCGATGTAGACGAAGTTGTCGCGATCCTTGGAGGAAGCCATGGCCGATCTTTTCGAATTTAGGGTTTGTGAATTCTCTCTCTGTTTCTCACTCTCTATTTCTCACTCTGACCTTCTCTCTGCTATTCTCCTCGGTTGAGACTCTGTAGAAAAGAACACGGTCCCGAAATGTCAAATTTATCCCTCCATTTTCTTTATTTTTCCCTTTTAGTCCTCTCGATGACTGGAGGGTATGATAAGGTGTATGAGTGCAGAAACTAAACTGGATTTCCAACAAGTGAATGCACTCCACGTGTCCCTCTAAACTTCGGTAACATCTTGCCACCAATCATAACACGCCGCGTTGTACCTAACTGCCAATGATGTCGTTTTTTTTAAAATTTCTCTGTTTATTTAATTTGATTTGTAAGTTTGTCCTTGGATGAGGTGAGAGTGAAGGGATGTGGACATGAAACTTGTGTTTTGTCTTCCTTTGTGGTGACTCTTGTTGTCTAAAATGTTTAATGTCTTTTTTTTCCATTAGTTTATTTAGAATAAACACATGACAAGTAAATCACCACAATCTTCATTTATTACAAGTTAATTAATACGATATAATCACCTGATTTTTTTCATGTTTTACCTGTCTATCTATTAGAATTTACTTAATTCATACAAGCCTAAAACACAAGTGTTAACATTTTTTTATAGAAGTAATATAAGTTTTAAAAAATATAAATATCTATAACTATACATGAAAAAATTCCTCTGTTATTTTTTATATTTTTTATTTTTATATATATATTTTAAAATAAAGATATGTATTTTATATTTTTAACCAGATTTTTCTTTTTTTTTTACTTTTTATATTCTTATTTTATTTTTAATATATTTTAAAATAAAAGTCTACAATTTATAATAATATATAATGAGAATTCTTATTTTTATATTCATATTTTATATTTTTATTTTATTTTTAATTATATTTTAAAATAAAAAATCTATAATAATATATAATGAGAATTTTCATTTTTTATGTACATATTTATATTTTATATTTTATTTTTAGTTATATTTAAAAATAAAAATAAAATATTATTTAAATACTAAAAATAATAACAAATCTTTTAAATGTATAATCACATATAATTATTATTTTAAAAATTAAAATAAATTTAGAGTCACAAAGTGTTTTTTCACTACTAATTATAAGATAAAATGTAATAATTAAATAGTTAATTTTGAACAGAGGAATTATGTAGTTTTTGCTAGATAAAGTTTATATAAGATCCAATAATATTTTAATAATAAATTTTAAAGTGAATTACTGACTACGTCTGTATAAAGGATTCTAATGTTATTATAATTCATTTTAAAATTCTTTCTTTCAAATTTTCTCTCCCTTCGTTTACATTCTCTCTCTTCAGTAACATAACCAGATTAGAGGTATAAGAAGTTGGTGAAGCGTAGATCTTATCTGTCCGAACAGAATTTGAAACTAGTAAGTGATTTGATAGATTTTGGTTGTTAAATTCTTCTTCTCCTTTTCTGATGGGATTAAGAATTAAGAGGAGATTCTACTTGTTCAATGTGTAATTTAGACTTACCTAGAGCTAGTAGAAGTGGAAAACAACTTTAAGAGTTATACTTCATTCCAGGTAAGGGAAGCTAACCATTATGTCTATGAAGGAAAGTTGTTTGGTTGTTTGTACATTTCATGTGTTGTGAGAATCTTGAATGTTGAAGTAGCAATTGAATATACTTGAGTATAATTGTTGATTTAGATCATTATATACATTGTTTATGAGTCTGGGATTGTGTAAAATTTATATAGGGGCTGATGGTGTGAGAAAACATGTGGATATATTATTTAGGATGACTCTCGATCTTGTTTTCGCTTAAGCGACATATGATCGCTCAAGCAAAACTGAGGCGATGGGTAATTATTACTTCCACCGCCTAAACTCGTTCAAGTGAGGTGTTGTCGCTCAAGCGAAACTTGCATTTTCTCTCAAGTAAGAAGCTTTGAGAAAAAGTTGCTCTTAGCCTCATTTTGGCTTAAGTGAGAAATTCTCGCTCAAGCTAAAATGACAACAAAAGTGTTATTATGTCATTTTAGCTCAAGCGAGAGAATCTAACTCAAGCAAAAATGGTGCTGAGATGAGTTGAGAATTTGCTGATGATGATTGTTGATTTGATAAATTCTAAATGATGTTTTATAAGATGATGAATACGTTGCTATGTTCATATATAAGAATGATGAACCTTATGTTGTATATTTGTAAATATTGTTGTTGAATGGTATATTGTTGATCTTATACATGTTGTTAGCCTCTCAAAGAGGGTAAGTGATTGTTGATATAGCTCACAATGGGATACAAGGAGTTAGTATTTCTACTAGTGAGTGTTGAAAGCCTTTGATAGGTAAGTTGTTATGGCCCTGATGGGTGTTGATATTGTTGTTGGCCCTTTATGGGTGTTAGCCTTTCATGGATATTGTGTTGGCCCTTCTAGGGTGTTAGTACATTACCCAGGGTGGTATTGTATGATAAGGAGTAGTGGTAAACATGACAATTTATGGATAAGAGGTATCTCAACTTCGTTGTTGCCTAGTCACACGTAAACAAGACACCAGATGGTGAGAAGTTAAGGGAGATTTACGCCAAGCTCTCAGAGTGAGCGTACACCGAACTATCAATAGGAGGTGTTTTGTGCCACCTTGACTTTAAGTACCCTGGTCCGGACCATGTTGGGTCAAGTGTTAGCCTCTGGTGGGACTTGTTTATGATGAATAGAGTCTTTCAAAAGGCGTCTTCTATTTGGTCATAACGGGAATTGTGACTGAGTATAAAATTATGTTGTTTGATAAGATAGTTACTTATAATCTGGTTGTTGATAATTTATGCTTATAATAGTTAGTTCATCCTTGTTGTCTAGTGAATGACACTACTATGATCGTACAATATACGTGAACAAATTTTACTGTAGGTGTTAATGAAAGCAAGCAGACTTCCCAAATAAGAACATAATAATATAACTTAGATGATTGTATTATATTATAATATATATATATATATATATATTGAATTAGTGTAATAAAATAATATATTATTATTACTCGACTATTATGTTAGATATTTATGGAATCGATTATTATGTTAAATATTTATGAAGTGTTCCAGTTTATAAAATTATATATTTTATCACATGATAAAATTATTTTAATTTAATTTAATAAAATAAAATTATTAAAAATGACACAAAAAATTTATGAAAAATATTGTATCTCTTTATATGAAAATTAAAAATGATAACAAAATAAAAAAAATATTATATATTAATAGAAATAGATTTATTGTCACTTTTACTATGTTCATATTTTTGTTAAATAATAAAAACACTTACCACATTAAAAATAATATTGCATAAAAATTAATTATTAAAATATAAATAAGAGTAAAATTTTATAAAAAAAAATTTGTATCATCTTTATTGTGCCTTACATACACATTTCGTTATATATATATTTTCTTTTTTATAGGTGTTATTTTCTGTGAACCTTGTTATTTTACTATTGGAAAATGTAAAGACCATGTGTACCATTGAGGATTGAGGAGAAGAAACATAATAATTACTTCTAATAATAAAAATTTAAAGATACTCTAAGGAAGAAATATAATAATTACTAGTGAAAATGCAGTCTTGTTACGTTACTTCCTATGTTTATATTTCTTAAAATAGTAAAAGATAATGATGTTTCATTACAATGACTTATTATAGATAATTATTTTAAAATTAAAAAAAAGGTTTAACATATATTAAGATAAAAGAAGTAAACGAGTAAAAAGAATTATTAGAGATTATAAAAACATGCATATGTCAAAATCTCGTCAATGACAATTTCAATGAAAGGGTTTACACAAAGATGAATAGTTATTCACGACCTTTCTATTTCAAATTTAGAAACATACATTTTAGGTGTTTTATATGCTGTCCAAGTTAACCAACATTCTTATTTAAAGAAGACAAAAATTCCAACATACCATTTTATCGAAGAGGACAAATTTCAGAATTTAAAAAAACACTCACAACATTATTTAATATATTAAATAACTCATAAGAACTCTACTTGTGATTTAACTCTTATTTTTAATTCATTAATAAATGTCAACATTGCTTAACAAAACCTCTTATGTAGAATAGATATATGTTATATATATAGATTATGGTGAAAGTCAATATTTATCCAAAAAAAAAAACATGTTTACTTTTTTAAAAAAATTGATAGAGTAAAAAAAGTGTCTATTTTCCTAATTTGACATAAAGGTGTATATTTATTGAAGGATAGGTGGAAGTTTGAATTTATTTATTTTTATGATTGAAGTTTGAAATGTATAGAAAAGGAACATGATATTCCTAGTAAGTCAGCATAACTAAGTAGTGATGTTGGAAATGATTAAAAATATGAAGAATATTAAAGTTTGATCATAACTAAGTGATGGTGGTACACATTTCAGTCACATATAGACAATATTGTGGCGTACATTAAGAGGCATATAATTGATGGAAGGAAAATGAAACTTTTCATTAAAAAAATTCAGGCTAAATTACTTTTATTTCCTATTTTTTTAATTTATTCAATTTGTTTTAGAATGTAATTGATTCAAATCTTTATTAATAAAAAAGCCAATTTAATATTTTTTACTTTTAAAATCTTATTGATGTTAACTTTTTATCTATTTGATCTAAATGTAAGAATAATATGCGCTTAATTTCACTGCTAAAATGGATGAGAAGAATGATATTGATATGATTTTAAAAATTAAATGAGAAAATTAAACTAATTACTTAAAAAGATTAACCAAAAGAGTAGTTCAGTTAAAAATTACATCTTCATATTTAGGTTTAAGTGAAGTACATAAATCCAATTTAAATAAGATAGTCTAAATTAGATTGTACTAGTTTTTATATTCAATAAGAGATTATGTAATTATGCATTTTATTTAATAAGATTTTTTTTATTTATTGAAAGATAAAATTATCTAATAGAAAAATAACACAAAATAATTATATACTCCAATCTTATATATTTTTTTAACTAATTGAAACAAAATATAAAAAAAAAATTATATACATCTAAAATTTTCTTTTACACTAGAACCACACTTAAAAAGAAAAAAAATCATAAATTTATAAAATATACAATGTAATAGAAAGAAATAAATAAATAAGTATCAAAATATAACCACTAAAAAGTAAAGATGTGTAGGTATCATTCTACATAAAAAAAAACACCAGAAAAGTTAATGAATGCATTTATTGCATCATCATCCTTATGTTAAATAAGTATCCTTAAACTAGTTGGTTTTCTATCATGATGGAATCCATCATCATTAACTCTAATGGATATACTCCAAAACACTTTGAATTGCAAAAGAAGCAAAGGTACACATACTTGAGTAATTCAAAACATAATTAATAGTCAAAACGATGAGAGAGAACCCTTTTCTTAGACACTTTAATTAATGCTTCATACATGCACTTCATATTTTAAAAGTATATAATACAATGTTTTCATTTGTATGAGCATGAACATGATCTGGTCACATAATGGTACAAGCGTGAGGATTGTCATCACTAAAAGCAGCACCAGTTTGGTGGCCAAAGATGGAAGATTGTGAGGGATAGTTGTAATAGCGAGGATCACTGCTATCATAGCCATGTTTGTAGTAGTTATAAGATGAGGAAGGTTGAGAAGCATAATAGGTGAGAGGACCATTGCAATGGTGCTGCTGAAAATATTGGTTTTGAGACTCTGTTGTGTATGGAAGTTGCCACAGCTCAGCCCTGCGACCAGTTTTTCTAACCGTTTTCAGAACCTTCTTCTGGTCAGCATAGCCATTCACAGTCACCTTTTGCAATTTCATGTCTATTTCAATGCCATCCACCCCTTAACAAAACCACACATAATTTAGAACACAAAAAAAAGGTAAAAATGTGTTTTTTACTAGATCTATGAATTGAGTGATTAGTCCATTGATCCAGAAATTGTGTAAATTACTAGTGGCAATTTTTTCTGCATCAGTAGCTAAATTTGTGATTGAAATATACAACTTGCAAAAGTTACTTTTTCAGTATAAGCTTTATCATTTTCTCTTGTACATTTTTGTTAGGATTCATCAAATCTTTATTAATCTTACTTCTAAAAGAAAGAAAATAATTAAATAAAAAATAAGACTCACCAAAATTAATAATTTTTGATAAATTTTAATCGATTATTCGGATAATATGAGAAAGTGAAGCTAGCATTCTTTTATTTATATATATAGATAGATATATGTGTGCGTGTGTACCTTTAAGCTTTTGTAGTGCTTTTTTCACTGTGTCTTCACATCCAGGGCAATCCATGTGAACTCTCATCTCTATGATCTGAGGATAGAAACAAAAAGAGATCATCAGACAGAAATATTAAATAAGGTCATTGACGTGATAAAAGCAAGAAATGAAGAAACTGAGATAGAAGAAAAAGAAAAAACAGTTTTTGATTGAATCCTCATGTATCCAAAGGAAGGAAAAGGAAAGTGACATTGCTCACCGTCATGTTGCTCTTGGTGAGGTAGAACTCTTGGATGATAGTGTTGTATCTTTTGGTGAAGGTTTAGGAAGTGAAATACAATAACATTGATTTTGCCTCTAGCTAGGTAGCAAAATATGTGTATATATAGAGGGAAGATAATTGGATGGCATGGTGCCCCATCTTTGCTTGTTATTTGGTGGATTAGATAGAATATATTTTTTCTGCAAGACTGTTACACCGACCTTTAAATGTTAGTTTTAATTTTGGAGAATTGAGATTCGAAATTGAAGCAAAGGGCAAATGCATGTTGCTTCATTCATGGCGCAGCTACCTCAATGTCACATGCAGATAGATCCAGTTCAATTCAATGTGGGTGTTTGACTTTGTGTTTGTACTGCTAGCCTGTCTCCCATACCCTTTATTAACACACAAGAACACATTTCTTAATGATGTCCTTTTTCAGTTTTTCTTTTCCAGAAAAAGCAGTATATTTATTTCTTTTATATGATTAGTATTCAAACATTAATTTATACATGTGATTAGTATTTGTCACCTAGTTCTATTTTTTTATTATATGAAAAGTTTGTTTATCATTATCAGTTTCATAAATAAGTACTTCTTTTATATCTTGAAATGCTTTTTAAGGTATTTCAAGTAATGTGTTTTTAAGCTTTTCATTAAATTTATATCAGAGTTAAACCATATACAAGCAAGGGAAAGTTTTAAAATGTACAAAACAAACCCCAAAACCATGTAAAAGAAAATGGAAAAGCAGCATAATATTATTCAAGAATGGCAAGAGATGAATATGATGAAAAGAGACCTTGACCAAAACCTTGTTTTATTGTATAATAATATAATATATTAGTATATGAAGAACGACAGAGTAACAGTTATTTGATATTAGTGGAAATCTCTAGTAGACATAGTAGGTTACAATGCTTGTATCCACGCCACAGCACACATTATACATAGTAAGCAAAACACACCCCACTGATATGAATCTTAACCAGTATTTTGCATGCCAGCAGCAATACCCTTCATTGTCAAAATAAGGGTGTCTTCAAGGCCAGGTGCATACTCGCTTTTGGGGTTAAGTTTAACAAGCTCTGCTGCTGGCTTGCTTGATTCCATGTAGTCCTTTGACAAGTGTGGCCTCAACTTTACATGGTAGTCAGGATCACGGATTCTCTTCAATGTGTAGGCTTGCAACACATTCAGGGTTGTGATGTATGAGTCACGAAGTCGAAGTCTTTGCTTCAAGTAGGGGTCTCCTTCAAGAAGATCCTTGTGCCCAGCAACCTAACATATGCAAGGTAGGAAATAACATTAAGCATATATATAAGGAGAGAAAAAGTTGGGAGGCAAACGGGTATATAGCAATATTGCATGATGCTGATGCTATAACAGCTTCATGTTGTGTTTTCTACATATAGTCATCTAGATATTATGACGATTGGTAAATGGTTATTACAATTACCTGGAGGAGAAAGCTCTTGGTTTCTTCATATTTAGCTCGTAAGCTCTCTCCAAATGGACGTAGCTCTTCTGACACTAGGAGTTTGTCAAATAGGGCTGCAATCCCAGGGTCTCCCTTGGCAAACACCATCTCAACCAAGTCAAGGGTGACCCTGAAGAAAGGCCATTGGTTGTACATATCCTGAAGCATTTGCAGATTCTTCGGATCTTTCTCAACAACATGCTTAAATGCTGCCCCAAAACCAAGCCACACTGGCAAATGAAACCTTGTTTGTGTCCATGCAAAAATCCAAGGAATAGCACGTAGCGATTCAATTCCTCCGCTTGGCTTTCGCTTGGATGGACGACTGCCAATGTTCATTCTTCCATACTCCAACTCAGGAGTTGCCTGCAGTGCATAATATTCATAAATACAACAGAATCAAAGGAAAGAAACTGCAACTTCATAAGTATTTTCTTTGGTTAATGGACTCGAAAGGAGAAAAAAGAGCATATACCATGAAAGTTATAAAGTATTGTCAAGAAAATTATTGAGAACTTAATTACAATGCATTGAATTCAGATTGTTACCTAATCACAAATTTTCTTATATGATAAATTTGTTAATTTTTATTGATTGATAGTATAAGAGAGTGAGTGAAAATGAAACTCAATTGTTAATCAAATTGTGAATACGTTAACCAAATTATCACTTTTGTTTAAAAAAAGAACCAGTTAAACTGCTAGATTTTTCCAAAGGGTATCTTCTAAACAAAGGTTAACAGCGAAAGACTGAGTACTAGCAGCACTTACACGTCTGAAATATTCAACAAAACGAGGCTCTTTGAAAACAACAGAGCGATACTCCTGAGTAGCAATGACAGCCATCTCATCCATGAGGGCGCGCCATGCCGGTTTTGGTGACACAGGAGGGTGCATGCCATGCTCAAGTGTAGCAGCAGTGAACCTTTGAAGTGTCCTAAAGCACAAATGCTCCTCTCCAAAAGACTGTTCAATGACTTCACCCTGAACCGTTACCCGAAGTGAGCCATGAATGGTGTCTGGTGGCTGAGACAAAATAGCAAGATGAGTTGGTCCTCCTCCTCTTCCAACAGTTCCTCCTCTCCCATGAAACATTGTAAGCTTCACACCAAACTCCTTAGCAACCTTGACAAGTTCCTCTTGAGCCTTGTAAAGCGCCCAAGCAGCTGAAAGACGGCCAGCATCTTTTCCCGAGTCTGAGTACCCTATCATAACTTCTTGCTTCCCATTGATGCGGTCTCTGTACCAATCTACGGAGAAAAGTCGCGCCACAGAAGCCGGAGCAGACTCAAGATCAGCAAGCTTTTCAAACAGTGGCACCACCCTTAGTGGCTCCTTCACATGGCACTCACGTTGTAAGAGCTCAACAGCAAGCACATCAGATGGGGCTGTGGCCATTGATATGATGTAGGCACCAAAGTTGTCTTTAGGTAGCTCTGAAATGACATGGAAGGTTTCCAAAACATCAGTGATTTCTTCTGTTTTGGGAAGGTCATGGCCAAAGAGAGGGCGTTTTCCACTGAGTTCAGACAAGAGCCACTCCTGCCTCTTTTCCTCAGGCCACTCTCGGTATGATCCAATTTCCAAGTGTTTTGTGATAGCATCCATAACATCAGTGTGCCTATCTGACTCTTGACGGATGTCAAGCCTCACAAGTGAGAGTCCAAATGTGGAAACTTGCCGCAGGAAATCAAGGAGGCTTCCATCTGCTATTGGTCTGTCACCACATGCACAGAGTGACCTATAGCATAGTTCAAGAGGCTCCAGGAACTACAAGAGAAAATTGGAAGTTATAGAATTTCCAAGAGAAGTTAATCATCATTTTGCTTGTTAGAACTTAAACAACTATCTGCCATAGTAATGCTTAGCAATATATTCTCTAAGGTTTCCATTACGCTTATCTTTTAACAGTTTACAGAACATCGATGGGAATTATACCTGCTCAACATTAGTGAAGGTTGTCTCCTCTGGGATATCAGATGTCCCATTGGCTAATAACTGGCGAGCACGTTCACGTGTGTTATACAGTTTGTCTCTGACATCACCAAGAATAACACGATATGGCTCATTTGGAGGAATCTGTTTCCAAAACTCTGCATCAATTAAGAATTTATTAAATCAATACCAGCACAACTGAAATTTACTCGCAAATTCTACTCTAAACGTATCCATAGGTATGAATAGTTCAGGATATGAGATTTTGTTCAGTTCAAACTTAAATGTGCAATTCAGAACAAAATACTACATACCTATGTAATGTTTTGCATCTCTCTTTGAGGACCTATGGAGTTCATGAGCACGAATTCGAAGCTCGTCAGTGCAACGCCACATAGACAACTGCAGTAGCAAACAAAAAGTAATAAGAACCACGTTCTAAAATGCTTAATAAAAAAATTACCATAAAAAATTGATACCTCAAACATGAGATCCTCTATCTGAGAGAAGTACATATTAGCAGCCATCATTCTAGCCAGCAAACACACATCCCTTGTAACTTCAGGGGTTACTCTTGGATTACCTACAATGTAAATTAGACTTTTGTAAGACAGGAAGTAATAAGGCAATGTCCAATATTGAAGGAGAAAGTCAAAAGTATAGTGAAAATGAATGAAGAAAATACAAAGCATCAAAGAGAAAACTGTTTTAAAATAAGTGTTTTTTTCATCAGTTTCTTTGTTATGAAAAAGAAATGTACCATCACGATCTCCTCCCATCCAAGATGAGAACTGAATAACAGGAGCATTATAAGGGACACGTTCATTTATTCCAATGTTCTTCAGAGCTGTATCAACCCGGCGCAGAAACTTTGGTACACCTTTCCAAATTGTCTCATGAAAGTAGCTCATTCCTGCCCTCATCTCATCTTGTGGTGTAGGAGGAGTCCTTCGAATTTCATCTGTGCGAAATGCTGCTTGAATCTGCACATGGGAAAAGCGTCATTAGGAGTGTAGCTTTGCCATATATAATTCTAAAACCAAGTTTGTAACCGTAAAACTCATTCGAATCTTAAAGAACAATGGCAAGTTGGCAACAAAAGTTTTATCAGACTGAAAATAAGAGAAGTGAAAATCAAATGGAGCATCCAAATCCATACAACTAGAGTTTAACAGCTATATGATGACATCAACTCTACCCGTCATACTTTTTCATATCACGAGAGTATGCTTTGAAACATAAGTTAATCAATGCAAACCATAGGCATACAGCATGTATAATTCAGATTACTTTATTCTAAGCAAAGAATTAATATCAATTATCAAATAAATCATTAGGCCATTCTCCAATATATTTATGTATGTTTACAAGAAACGCCATCCTCAATCACTAGAAAGTATAGGTAAAGTATCAATCAACTCAGAATCATCAGGATGTGAAGCATGGGATTGGATGGAGTATTTTATACATGGAATGAAAATATACCTCTCTTTGTAATGCCTCGTCAAGTTCCTGCTTATCATCTGGAGTTATGTCTTTGGCATATAATTGTGTCAAACAATTCCTTATCCTGAAAAGAAGACAATGATCACTACCAACAGAAATATTTAACCTCAATGCAGAAGCGTTTACAATGCCAGAAATAGTGTATTATATATGATGTCCTGTATTTAAAGCCAATGATTAGAACTTTTCAGTGTATCAAACTGATAAATGCAACAATGAATCAACTATGATAAATGCAACTAAATATCAGTCAATGTAACAGATATACCTTCCATGCTTTTGCAGCAAAGATCTACGAACAGACTGAGTAGGATGAGCAGTTAGGACCAAATCCACAGTTTGGTTCTTCAGAGCATCAAAGACTTCCTGGGGGGTCTTCTTCAGTTGAGTCACGAGCCTCTTCAAGGTCTCTTCAATGTCTGACTCAGTCGTGGCAGAGTTCTCATCCGCAAAATCACCCTTCTTCAATAATTTAATCCTTCTTCGGTACGCAATTTGAACTTCTTCTGCCAAGTTGGCCAAATTGAGCATGTGAGAAAATGATTTGGCAATAACAATTGAATCCCCAGCATCAAGACCAGTCAGCATATTCCCAAGTTCCTCCAACTTTTCAGGTCGATGCTCCCCTTCGTACTCAGCTGACAGCTCATAACAATCTTGAACCTATCAAACCACAAACTCTTAGCCACAATGTTCAGATATATGTAACTTTAAGCAAAATAGCAAATATGCTAATGGAATTGGAGTTAATATTACTTAAGCATGAATTTATATTTCACCAAAAAATAAAGCTTTTAGCACACAGAATCAACATGAGAAGAGAAACAGAAAACAAATGCAGATCCATTACCCGTGTAAAATAATAACAAACTACAATAAGGAGTGCGAAAGTTATATTATATGCAACTTCGATGAAATTATAAACTTTAAAGAAGAAAGCCAGAGATGCTAGTGGAGCACGAGGTTATATAATATATCGCCAAAAGTAGAACTTTTGCAATCAACATGAGAGAGCATGAAAATTATAATATCAAGCAATTTACGAAATTATAAACTTGCAATATGCAAACCGGTTTTGAACACCAAAAGAGTTCTTCCTTACAAAAAATGAAATGGGGTTTCATAAATCCATGAAGTTGGACTAAAAAACTCATCTTTTAAAAAGCAACAAGAGATTCGACATTACCGTTTGTCTGATATCTTCACCATGCAAATCCTGAAGAATGTCAAGGAAACGGTCCAACAAAAGAGCATCATACTCAACCAGTTTGTCATCATCAGAGACCTTGCGGGGTGCCAGCAACCTCAACTGAGCATCAATGGAGGCCATCTTTTCAATGTTACGGGTAGCCATCATCCCAGTATCTTCTTTGTTGCTCACTTAACCGAACCAGAAAGTTGGCAACACTTGTGTTATGACACTCTCACCGGACAAGACTTGAATTTTGAAGCAAGAAAGGTTGGCAACAGAGAAATGAGAGGGTGAGAGGAAAATCCCGTGAAAACAGAAATGAAAGATTTTGTAGGTTGGAAGGTAATAGGGTCCTTATGATCTCTGCACGGGAAAGTACAAAGAAAAGTGAACACTGAACAACCTTCAACCACAACAATAACTGATAACTAGCGCCTGATATCACGGAGAATAGAAAGAGAGAGACGTCATGTGAAGCAAAAAGGACTCCTCAGAGCCTCAATTTATAGACTCTCAGAAGTGTAAGAAATACAAAGATATTCATATAAGATAAGATAATCTCGGTGTTAAAAACATTAACATTTTTAGTAGATAAGATAATTCTGTTTCTTAAACATTTTATTGGAATATTTGATTTTGAATAATGTTTGTAGAAAAAATTATTAAAAAAGATAAAATTTGTTTAATTGATTTCGATAATTTAAAAGATAAACACATTTAGATGAAAATAATATTTGGTCTGTTCAATCTAACCCAAACATTTGAAGATAAATTTAACTGGTTGAAAAAATTAAATTGACCTATTTAATATTATGTAATCACTTTAAGATTAATTTAACTGGCCTTTCTAGGTTCTTACTTTTTTTATAGGACTTTATTATCAATAAAGATTTTCTAAATAAATCTAACTGATAGATACAAGAATATATCAAGTGATTTGTTTGAAATTTGTGATGTGACCCCCTGATTTCGGTATATTTATTAAATAAAGTTTGAAAATAGTTTAAAATTATTTAATTAAAAATTATACTATAAATTGGTCAATTTCAAATTTCAAAAATTAAGTATTTAATTTATATCTTGCTACATTAAAATAACCTGAAGTAATAAGTAGTGATTCTTAAATTTTATCCTAAAATATATCGATAGAAATTCAATTTTGTATTGTTGGATGTGTGTGGGTTATGGAAAATATGTACGATAATGTTATTAACTTTTTCAAGATATACTTTACAAGACACTTTTAACATATTTTCTTATTGATTAACATGTAACTTTTCCCAGACACATTTTTTTTCAATTTATTAGATTAAAGACTATCTTTATTTACAATACGATTATGTTAATAAATACTTTATTATTATTTAAATTTTAAATTATAAATATGATTAATATTTTTAATAATTATATTAATAATATATATTTTTATATTGTATAAAATAATTGAATAAAATTAAAATATTAAAATAAAAATAAAATAATTAATAATTTATTGTTATATAATTTTATTTGCAGAAATAAATAGTTAAATATTAAAATAGCAAATAAATTAGATAATTTAATATTTGATTAATTTTATTTTTTAACTAGATAAATAATTGAAATAAAAATATTTAAATAAATTTTTTGAAATATAAATGTTGTTATTTATTAAGATTTGATAATATTTTTATTTTTATTTAAAATTTTATTTTATTTATCATTTATATTTTAAGAAATGTTTTTATATTTAATTGTTTTAAAAAATTAATTTTTTAAATATATAAAAAAAATATTTTATTACACTAATCACATTTTATACAAACTTTTTTTTCAGTTTTTTCTCACTTTTTTTTAATCCAAATAATTTTATTTTCTTTTTTCTTTTTTTTCTTTTTTTTTTCTTCTCGTGCATCCTATTTACATAATTTATTTTAAAAAGAACTGTAATATTTTAAAGTGATTAGTTGATTTATAAAATCTTTTTATGTTTTCTACATAAATATTTTAACCTTTCAAATAATCATTATCATTTTATTTAAATTATACAACAGTATATAATTTTATTGATATTATTCAATAATGTGATAGTGCAATTTATATTTAAAAAAAATTAATTTAGTATTAAACTTCTTTATGATAATACAATATAGGAATAAATATTTACTTGAATCACGAATAGGAATGGAAATAGATAAGTTAAGTCAAATATTAGCAGCACTTAACTCAACATTCACTACAAAAATAAAGTATGAGTTTGAATTATTCGTGTCTTTTAATTTTTTTTAAATGTTTAGTTTGTGATGTATAAAAATCTTACTGCATTTACATATTTGTTTAAAAGCATATTTTGTTATGAGATATTTAAAATACTAGTAAACTTAGTAATAAATATACTAACAATTAGAAAGAATCTCCATTATCTTAAATGGTAAAACTCTTGTTGCAATCAAGGTCAAGAATATGCTTTATTTACAATTTTCAAATTTATTATAAATGGCAAAAATCTTTGCTTAACACTATAAAAATGTTTGCTTAATACTCTCAAAAGTTAGTTTAGGAATTTCTCTCTTAAGAAATTCATTGATGTAACATCTCCTTTTTATTATAATATATAAAATATATATTTCAAATATAAACAAACATATATTACACAAAACATATTGGATTTGTAAAACAAAATTATTCTATAATATATGTATAAAAAAATAGTATAAATAATCATGTAGAATTATTATATATGTAATATTATTTGTATCAAGTACTAATAATCACCAGTTATAACAAAAAACTAAAAACAATTATCTAATTGAAATAAATTACTATCAATAAAATAATGATATATATATATATATACTTGTAATTAAAGCTACCAGAATTTTAATGGTGACTCATGTGTAGTTAGGGTAGTTCTTTATACATATTGTATAAAATCCTATGTAAGAATTGTCATTAATTTCTTAGTATATGTTATTTTAATATGCATTATTTAGACTACAGTTTAAATATTTTATTTATTGAATTCAGATTTGTTTAAGTAATTAAATAAAGCTGTTGATATGAAACTAATTTAGAAGAGAAAAAGTTAGTGTTACAAACTATATTGAAAAAAAAAAGAATGAAATGGAAAACTAAATTAAAATGTAATTGTGATTTTAAAACAAAAGAAAACAGTGCAAAATTAAAATGGGTGCAAGAAATGTGAATTAACAATCAATAGGAAGTAAAATACAGATAATTAAAACACCTATACCGTTGAAACGTAAACTGCAATGCATAGATGCAAAAAGGAAAAAAGAGTGCAATGGTGGAAAGGTATGTAAAAACTAGTTTCTAAATGAGAAAATTGAAAAAAAAAAAAGAAGGAAAGAAGAATCATGCCAAGAAGAATTCTCATTTATTATTTTTCTAGAATTGTTACAATGTATGGAAGGAAATTCAAGAGACGAAAAATTAGAAAAACAGTTAGGTCATAAACCCAATTTTATCTTAGATTGAACCTTGACAAACTCAATTTGCATCATTGATTTATAAAACATAATTGTAGTAATTTAAAAAAATTTATTAGTTCAATTTATTTTAAAAAATTCATCAAAATTCGTTTAAAGTTTCAAATGGTATGCTCTTTATATCAAATTAAAACTATGAAAATAAAGAAATTGATGAAAAAATAATCAACTGAAAAAGACAACTATAAAAAAAGATATAAGCAAAACAGTAAGGATGGTTCAATATGCAACAAGTTGTATAAAACTAGTTAATTAACTTGTAATTCTAAAAATCACCTAATTATTAAATCAGATGTAAACGCATGTTAAATGCAACTAATAAACTATATCAAGTGCTAAGGTGGTTCAATAAAGCAACAAATGAGAGGATAAAAATTGAATCATCAACCACCAATTTATCATTTCTTCTTAACTCATCCCTCTTCCATTCAAGGTGCTTATGAGAAGCTAGATTAACCTTGATATTTGCAATTACTTTCTGTATAGAATGGTCAATTTGTCAAGGAAATTTTATTTGGTTTAGTAAGTTAGAATTGAGCTGATGAACCTGCATAGGTTGGCATACAACGGAATCCTCAAAATCTATTTTAGAAAGAGTGTTTGCCACTACATTATCTCTTCTTTGTTTATATTCAATGTCAAAGTCAAATTCCAAGAGCTTGACAAGCCACTTCTGTTGGAAGGTAGTATTTAATCTCTGATCAAGAATGTACTTGAGGCTCTTATGGTCTACTCTAATAGTGAACTTCCTAAGCAAACAAGTAATGTCTTCATTTCTAAATTGCAAAAACCATTGCCAACAACTCCTCTTCATAAGTAGAGAGTGACTATTGTTGAAGATTCAAACTTCTACTAATGAATGCCAAGATGGTGATGGGATGGTGATCTTGCATCAACATGGCCTCCAACCTTGACCCATAAGCATCCACTTCAACAAAAAAAAATTTGAAGTCCAACAATGCTAACACAAGGGTTGCCACAACAATGCAGGGTCTGAGTAAAATTCTTCTTCTTAAGTATGTCAATTAATGGCTTAGCAATAATGCCATATCCCTTAACAAACCTCCTTTAATAACTTGAGAGTCCCAAAAAATTCCTTAATTGATTTAGATTATGTAGATTAGTTGATACTCCTTGGTCTGAGATAAAATGGCCCAAATATTCCACTAGTGGTATACCAAAATAGCTTTTTGATTTCTTGACATACAAGGAGTGTTGCCTCATAGTATTTAAGTGCATTAAATGATCATGTAAACTAGCACTGTAGAGTAATATGTCTTCAAGGAAGACAAGGAGAATTTTTCTAAAAAAACTCCTTAAAGATATGATTCATCAATCCCTAAAATGTTGTAGGGGCATTTGTTAGCCCAAATGGCATAACCAAATACTCAAAATGGTCTCCATGCATCTTGAACGTAGTCTTACGTACACCAGTAGAATACATTCTAACTTTGTTATATCCAGCTCTTAGATCTATCTTAGAAAATATCACATATCCATGCAGTTTATCTAAAATATCATCCACCAAATGAATGAGAAACTTATCTTTGACTGCATTTTTATTAAGGTCTCTATAATCCACATATAGCCTCCAAGACCTATCCTTTTTGCCAACCAAAACTACAAGACTAACATAGGGACTATTACTATGCTATATAATACCATTGTTCAATGACTCTTTCACCAGTCTATCAATTTCATCTTTTTGTTGTTTCTATTATTTCAAGTAAAAATCTTTATATCAATTAAATCATATGCCAAAATTCAATCATTTAATTATAATCATTACAGTAAAGTATAATCCTAATTGCATAAAAAAATTTAATAAATAATACAAATTTAAAATCATTTTAAACAAGTATATGTAGAGAATATAGACGAATGTTTGTTTAAGTGAATTATACTCGTTTGAGCATCATTACTCTTAAAAGAAAGGGAATAAACGTTGACTCTCCTTTATTCAAGCTTTGACATGACTATTTGAATGATATGCTTTATCACTTGGCTGCTCAACTTCAAAAAAGATAATACTGGTATAATTTCTCTTCCACTCAAACTATTTCTTTATTACTTGAGCACTAAACATAATTTGTTTTAGAGACCATTTGGACATTTGAGTGATGAACATCTACAATAACATTAACTATCACCGCTCCAACCTTGCTCAAAGACACGTCATTTGAGTGAAACATGCATATATTAACAAGTATAGAATTTTACATTGTTTAACCTAAATGTAACCTTTTTCAAAACATACCAAGTTACATATTAATTCTATTCAAGATCAATCATGTTTGGTTCAAATGAGTTTGTGAAAAACAGAAAGAAACACAAGAAGGGAGGGTTGAATTGTGTTTTAAAACCTTTTCATATTTTTTGAATATCATCTTTAGATGTAAGGTTCAATAGACGATATATGAGATCAACATACGCACAACGTTTGTTTACTCAAAACCGATTTAGAAAAGGAGCTTTTGTTCAAGTTAAAATTCTTCTTTTGTTAAGTAATATAATAATATGCAATTGAAACATGATAAGGGAGGAGAAATTACACATGAGTTATTATACTGGTTCGTCTGAAACCATAGACTACGTTCAGTTCTCAATCAATCTGATTGACTTTCACTAGTAGACTAACGCTGCAAACTACAAGTATTCTTTTGGATCATTGTTACTCCTGGCTAACCCATATAAGTATTATTTTTTACAAAGTCATTCTTGGCTCAATCAAATATTCTTTCTTACAAAGTTACTCCTGGCTAAAAAATAAGGGTATGTTTAGGGGTTGTGATTAAGAATCACAATGCAAACGTTTTACTTAATCTAGAAGGATTGCGTCTTATAGACGAATACAAGATTTGAATTGGCTTCTAGTGGTAGCTAGCAAACACATAAGGTGTTTCTTCTAAAGCTTATGAAAGATTGAAGAGAGAAAATAAGTAGAGTTTTCACACTTAGAAAAATAGAGCACGTTCTTCTTATACTCCTTCTTTGAACTAGACTCTTTATAAAATGCAAGAGAGCAAGTAGTAATTAGAGATTTCTTTTGACATCTTTAGCTTTAGGTTGGTCTTTAGCTTATTCTTCTTGTATCGTCTCATGAAGACTTCACGTAGATGCATTAAATGCACTTCTTTATACATTAAATGTATGTTTATTCTTTTACATAAAACCTGATAACTTGTAGCACTTATCCTCCATTGGATAGTGAACTTTCTTCTTTTAGTGAAAGCAACACTTCCGTACATGGCAGGTATACTTCAAGAGTTGACAAAACTCATACGTGTTAGAAATTTGGTGAAAAAACATGTTTTTCTCTTCTTAAAAAATGTGCTATGAGAGGACATGAAATTTTCCTTCGTACATGGTCATCTCATATCGACCAAAAGAATGTTTATGAAAAACAAGGAATAAACATTTAAAGTTAAACATTTTTTAAAGACATATCATTTAATGATTGTACGAGGTATGGTCTGTGAGACATTACATGTATGATCTGATGATGATTTTGTTTGCTAAGATTTATTGTCTATTAGACGCATTAATTCTTTGTTTAATACATTAAATATTTTTAATTATGAGTTTAAAATCATGAAATGTTGTGAACTTTTTCTGACAGAGTTATATTCTTAATACTGATATTTTTAAATTTATTAACCATAGTTGATATTTAAATCACTTTTTTGCATTTGATGATAATTAGAACACTTTTTATAAATAAAATAAAATAAAATTTAAAAAATTTAAATAGTTTTACCTGGACAAAATAATTAAAAGTAAAATAATTTAAAACAAAATTAATAAAAATTCAATAATATATTTAAACGAGTAAAAGAAAACAAAAAATTCAGTGTACCAATATCTATTATAATTTCCTGATTGGAACGGAACTAGAATGTATAGTATTTATTTTTTTAATGCTTTAATAGATTATTGAGAAATTCTCAATACAATCTTTTTATTAAGATTTTTAAAAAATTTAAGATTCATAATAATATTTTAACCCTTAGACTTTATTTGGATTGAAGGATGACTTTAAGAGAGTAGGAAATAAAAATGAAAGAAAAATCAGGTTGTTTGAATTAAGAAAAGTATTATAAAAATTGAAAATAATTTAAAACATTTTTTAATAATTTGATTGATGTAATAAATTTAAAAAATTATAAAATAATATATTTATACAATAATCAAATTATCTTTATTATCATAAATAAATTTAATTAAAATTAAAATTAAAATTATTATTATTATTATTATTATTTTATTATCGTTTAATAAATTAATTTTATTATTATTACTTTTATTTTTTAATTTTATTTATTTGTAATTATCTTATTATTATTAATTTATAAATTTATTATAATTATTGAATTTACTACTATTATTTTATAAAAAAATTATTATTATTTGAATATTTTTATTATAATATATTGTATATTTAATTATATTTATGTTTCTATTTATTTATCATGCTAAAAATATAAATATTAATAAATTAATAATAATGAATTAATTATATAGCAATAAAATTGAAATGTTTTAAACTTTTTACATACATAACCGATTATATAATCCATGATTATACAAAATATCTCGTAATCAATTATGATAAAAATATAATTAGTTATCTATAACTTTGTCGCAAATCTTCTTGTTTTCATGTTTTTAACATTTTATTGTTTATTTTTTTAATTTTATTTATAAATTTTGTTTGGATAATCACTGTCAAAATATTGTGTATTTTAAAGTTTGGAGTTCCATTACAGTTATATTATTTGAAAAAACATCTAAAAAAATTAAAGAAAAAATAAGTATATAAATTACCTATGGTCTTAGCATTATTGAATCTTTCGGAATTATATTTTCTTTGAAATATTATTAGTATTTACTTTCTTTCAAATATTTGTATGTGGTCGGTGTCAAATTGTCAGTATCTTACCCAACTCACATTATCTCACGTCCACATCTATTCCTAGTCAAAGGTCAAAATGTACCAAAATTAATTAATTAATTAGTTAATAATAAACCAATACTCACTCAAGAAAAATAAAATATTAACCTCAAAAGAAAAACAAAAGAACAAAAGTGGATATCGAAACCCCTAGCAGAAGCCAAATTGGAACAATATTGCTGTTTTTGTGGTACTCAGAAATCGGAATATATTTTTCTGAAGGAATAAAATTACCCTTTTAATTTTGGGCAAAGATTCAAAATATTTGTGCCATTCACTACTTTTCCCAAATTATGAACTTTTTTCCCTTTATTATGGTCACCTATCATTGTCCTTCAGCATTTGAATACCCAATAAAGAAGAAACACTACTCTTTCATAAAAATTGAGGAATTTCATAAAGGAACTTATTTTTTTTTGTGAAAAAAATAATTAGATCTTTAAATTAGGGATGACAAAACGGGTTAGTCCGGTCTTTCTAGGCCCGTCCCGCCATGAGCTCGCCCAAAACAAGTCGGGCCAGTCCGGTCCACTAGAGTGATGCGGGCCAAAATTTCTATCTCGTCCCGTTATAAGGCTAGTTGGTGGGCCGGCGGACTGACCCGCTTATTTATTTTGTTTTGCATTTTTTTTTAAAAAAATTATTTTTTTTGGTTTTTTATTTTATTTTTAGATCTTTAGTTTTAAATTGGACTTTTTTTTTTCTTTGCAACTATTTTGTTTGTGTCCAATTTAAATGAATTTTTGTAATTACAACAATATATTAAAGATGTATATAGTGACTTGACATCTTAAAAGTGCAATATTTTTTTTTTCGTGGGTCAGCGGGTTGGCCTGTCCCGCCTGTGACCCGACAGATTGGCGGATTAGACGAATCGGATTGATACGGGTTGGCGGATTCAAAATATTAACCTGCTCCACCTATATGCTATCAGGTTGGCAGGTTGACAGGTCGGTCCGCCGGACCCAACCCACTTTGTCACTCCCTGTTTAAACCAATCATGTTTGAGTATTAATGAAAGAGCCAAATAATGAAAGAAAAAGAGATCTTTGTCTTGCTATTTAAATTCAATGATGCTCCATTGATTTACACACCTTCAGAAAGACTAAAGCTAGAAGATTATCATCTTCTTTTTCTCGTCCCTCTATTCCTTTTCTTTTTTCTTGGGTACTCTAAGAGGTTTCTGTTTTTGTTTTTCTTGCTATTTTTATATCAAGAATATATAGCAAAGTAATGAGTTCATGATTTATATTTGTAATAAAGTGTCTAATAAAAAGATGTGTTTTTCAAATTACTAATTTTATAATAATATTTATATTTATATGAAATCGTGCACATTAAATTTATTTTATAATATTTAGCTTATTAATAAGCCAAATAATAAAACAACAATTAGATTTTGACTTTAAGAAAGGTTCTTTTAAGTGTGGTTAGAATGTCCCTATTTTTTCTCTCTAAGTGTGCTAAAAGACTTCCATCACTGTTTTCTTTTATCACAGTACCATTGACTTCAAATGGAGATATATGCTTCTTCTTATACTCTTCATAATTTTATTTATGCATAAAAATCTCTTTATTCTTACTTCGTATGTCGAAGACCTATAACAAAGTAATGAATATATATATATTCTTAAGAGCTTTTACATCAGAGATACTTTGGTTGTTAATATAACATTACTTTTAATATAATTGTACACGAATGAAAATCATAAATTTAGTTAGAAATTTAAGAAAAATATTATCACTATACCAAATTAACCTTCATGGTTAATAATTATGTTCTTATTATCTATTACTTCAAAACATAAATACTTATACTATATAATAAAGATAAATAAAAAACAAGTTTAAAGTTACATAAAAAATATAAAATACCTTATAAAAATATGATGTTTGATAGTATAATAAATGTAAAAATTATGTCTATTAAGGTCAAATTTGATATGTTACTATGTAAATAGCAATTCTCCAATTGTTTTCTTAGCTTTTTTAATTTTTTCAACAATTTTGCTTTCGTTTATTTGTTTAGATATTGAGTTTGTTGGGAATTCAAGTGTGAGTATAAGTTTTATATTGAGAAAAAATGAGTGTGTTGAGCAGTATATAAGGAAGAAGATCCATAAATTCATTGTCTTAAAGTTTTTGGTTGAATGTGGTGTCAATTTTTTTATGTGCGTTGGCTCGTAGTTCATTTGGTGTTGTCTCCCCCGACCTATCCTCCCTCGAAAGATCTTACTCTGGTATCAGAATCGATACATTGGGAAAAAATGAGTGTGTTGAACAGTATAATAAAAACTAAGACCCATAAACTCATTACCTTAAAGTTTTGGGTTGAAGGTGGTATCAATTTCTTTATGTGAATAGGAAAAAAAAAACTTAAAAACTTTTGATATAAAATTCTACATTTAATGCTTGTATCATCTAAGATAAATTTAAAGTTTAAATATAAAATTTTAAGATGTTTAACATAAAAATACTTAAAATATTTATAAAAATACTACCATACTTTTTTATGTCATATTTATAAGAATTCAATATTAAAATGATATCATAAAAGATACATTTTGTATTAATAAAAGACACATTTTTTTAGTGGTGAAAAGTTTTGAATAATATAGTTACTCTTGAGGAAAAAAGAGAAAAAAAATAATGGTTAAGTTGAGAGAAGTTTCAATAGTTTTGAAATTAGGGTAAACATACTCATTGCTTGTGTTTCTTTTCTAATCCTCATCCTCAAACCAACCAACGACAATGCTACTTGTTCTAAAAAATCAAATTAGGTGTTTTTTATAAAACAAAAAATACACGTTATAAAAATGATGTAATAAAAGATCATATAGAATAATTTAAAAAATAAAATAAAAGTAATTACAATTTATTTATATTGAGAATAAAAAAGTATTTTTTGCCTAGATTGAAATGCAGACCTTCAAAATTATAGTGTTTCTAAACTCAAACTTTCCAAAAATCTACGTTAAGTCTTCAAAATTTTATCATACATGCAAGCAACATTTTCATTTAACTATCTCACCAAGAAAAGAAAGAGAAAAAAAAACTAAAACAATGATAATATTGAATATATTTACCAACATTAATATATGATTGGTCCTACTTATTTTAATATCTCCAAATTTATCAGTTCAATTCAATAGAAATTTATCAGTTAAAACTTTTTTTGTTGTCAGAGAAAATATAAAGAAAAGGATAGTTTCTAAAACTGAAAATTTTAAGATAAACCGATAGAGATTTTGCTTCAAAGTATGAAAATATCTCAATTTATCTTCATCTAATTGTATTTTTACTTTTATTAACAACACAAGAAAAGTTATATCAATAAAAATAGTTACTGTCTTTGAAATTTTATTATGAAAAGTTTTTCATATTTCGTATTCAATAATGTATTGAAAAATATCTCTTTAACATGAAAATAAATAGTTCTCATTTGTATAGATTTTTTCATTTCTTGTGGAGTACATGTAACTTGTGCAACAATCAATTTTAATAATAGGAAGAGTTATGTTATTACACATTTTCTTCTTTTTCCACCTCCATATTAGAATTTTGGTGGAAGTTAAGAAGAGTTGATTCCATGCACTTTTTTTTCATCAAAAACGAAAAACACAGTTAATTTGGAATAATTACCAAACGCTTTACACATTAAATAATACAATTTCACACATAACCCACTTACTTAAAATCATTGGTAACAAAATTTCCCCACCCACCCACCACACATTTTTCTTGCATCAGTAAAAAACCAGATTTATCTCCATAATCTCGTAAAATTCATGACTAATTGTGCCTTTAAAATCAATCCAAACATGTTGCATGTTTCATGTTTCATGTTTCCTCTTCACTTTTTTCTCCTTATTCTCTCATTTTATTAACAAAACAACATTTCCATGCCCCATAAAAACATGTTTTGAGGACACTTTGACCACAAAACACAAACTGGTTTTCAAAATACATCAACTAGCTTGTAACTTCGTCAAAGTCACACACAGTTTCTTCCCTCCATTTACCATGACTTGTATACTTTTTTTTCCGAGAAACATTATATGTATACTTATATTATATTTCCCACTTTTCACGCAATTGGGTCTTCATTTTCCATCCATATACACAATCAAACCTATTCATCCACTCACAAGTTCACAACATGCACCAAAGTTCCTTGTCTGTTTTAGAATGGTGTTATGAATATCTCCAGGGAAGGTTGAGAAACAGACAAAAACAGTGTTCATGTTTTTCTGTTGAAGAAAATTAACGTTTCTCTGGGACCAAATATATGTGTCACTCAATTAATGCCCTTAGAACAGTTCAAAGGTCAAGTTTTGTTGATGACTTTGTTCCCTTTTTTTTATTCTGTGTATTAGCCAACTTTTAAATTTTTGAAGAGCCAGATTACACTAACAGTGCTGTTGCATTCGTATATACTTTTCATAAATTAAAGGGTCAATTTAGTAATTTTCTACATTCGCCATTAATATTGCTTGATGCCTCCCATAACCATTTTTATGAACCTTAATTAACTAATAATACCTTCTCTGTTTAAGCACTTATTTTTGTTACTTTTATTAATTAAATTTCGTGTATAAAAATTGTTGGTGACAAGAAAAACGTTGAAAAGAATAATGAACCCTCTTTGTTGAACAAATGTAAACCACAGGTGTATCTATTAAGCACTTTTCCGTATAGAAGGGGTGTACGGAATTAATAAAAGCTTGTTGATTGATTTCTTATAACCTATATGATTCGTATTTTGATGTATACATAAAGTTTGAAAATGGTTTTTAATTAAAAGTAATTTATACTAATTATAGACTCCTAAATGGATTTAGAAGATACCTTAGTATATGCCCCTATGAATGAATGAGAATATTATCATAGATGGATATTTATTTATATAATTATATAAACATTTTTCATTAATTTTTTTATTAATTTATTTGTCTAAGCCAATTAACAATAAAATATACAGCTTATAACAAAATTATATATATATTCATAATAGTTTTGCAATATAAAAAGGGAATGGTTTATATTTATTTATTTATTGACACTTTTAACAATTAATTAATCATTAAATATAATTAAATAGGTCATTTTTCAATATATCAATTTGGAACAAATTTAGTCCATAATTATAATATTTTATTAATATTCATAAATTATTATTATCATTTAAAAAAATGGTTTTATAGGTGTTCATTGAATTAAGTTACTTAATTATTTAATTTTACATAATTTAATCCAATTAAATTAAATTGAGTTTTATTTATGATTAAATCAAATCTGACCTAATCCAATCTAATTGAATCTCATACGGTTTGGGTGATAATTTAGTGTCTTCCTTTTTTCACTTCTCATGTTCATCTTTAATGTATTTTAAGTATAACATCATACAAACAAACTTAAACATTTTTATAATCGTACCTCTTATTTTCTATATTAATTTTAACATTATTTTCTTTGTTGTTCATTTTTACAATTTGTCTTAATGGTTCGCATATCTCAATTCTAATATTAAATAAACAAATATAAATATTCTTATATTGCTTTTTTTTTTCCATTAACCTTAATATTCATGTCTTTGTCATTTATTTGTCTCTACTTTTTACTTTTCATATTAATTACATCTTCCTTTAATTTTGATCATTTGTTTCATATGTCTCTTCTCTAACATGATCCCATATTTAACTTATATTTTAGGTAATATTTAAAAATTACAACTTTTGAAAATAATAAAATTCAAAAATTCAAATTTTTTACTCAATCCAATCTAATAACTAGAATAAATTGAGTTGGATTGAATTTAATATAAAAGAAATACACAAACTGAAAGTATACTTTTAAAATTTGTACAAATTGAAGTAAGCTATATTCACAAAAAAAATTTATGTTAAAATAATTTTTTTAATATTAACATAATTTTGGGAACTAATAAATCTAAATTGCAATTTGATTCTTTCTTTATTTTCATTTATTTGTTTTCCATTTAGAATTTAGAATGTATTAGATTAAATTTTTCAAAAAAAGGAAAATGAAGAAAGCTTTTCAAGTCAAAATAGACACTTGAGGCGTTGATGTCACGGTGGCAATGGTAGAATCACATTCTTCCTCTCCCTTTTTTTCTCTCTTTCATTTTCCTTTGATATGACATCTCCTCTTCATCCAATTCCATCGAATTTTATTTTATTTTTTTTTCAAAATGGTCAGCTGGAAGATTCTTTTATTGTAAATAATAATTAAATTTTATAACATAATATGGGAAAATTATGTATTTAAGTTTATTAAACAACAAAAAAGAAATAAAACTTTTAAACTTAAGAAAATATTATAGAATAAATTATTAAAATAAATTCAGATTTTTTTAACTCAAGTTTTCCTTCACATGGAATCGATATATAATCTCTAGTCATACTTATATCTCTATTTAAGGGACAGGTACATTTTTGTTAGTGCTCTTTCTTCACACATAAAATATTAAATTGAATTTTTGGCATGATGTTTAAAAGTCAAAGTTATTTATCAATTATGTTACACTATATTCATAAATAAGACATGGTAATGTTAAGTGTATTTAGAATACATAAGATAGTTTTATTTACTCATGGATTTTTTTTATTTTTCTTTAATTTTATCTCTTAATTTTTTTTAAATTATTTTTTATCACCCATTATAAACATCACACAATTTTGATTCCTATATTTCTAATCGGTTGGTTTTGTTTTCTATTTTATTTTAAAAATTTATAATTTTAGAAATAATCAACAAATTGAAATTAACTTATGTATAAATTAATTTGAAAAAAAATTATTTTTATTAACTCTTTCTCTTATAACGTGGATTTAGTCCTAACTTATTATCAAAAGTCAACTTTGTAAAATTAATAATATTAAATGAATATTACTAGTACACTAATAAAGTTGAAATTTGTATTTAGAAACTGAAAACAGGCAAATACCAGAAATTTTATCATCACTTCTTCTATTGATGCATTTAGATAACACTCAAAGTTTAAATTGATAATTAAATAAATGAAGAAATTTAAAATAATTAATAGAACATGTTGAATAAATTTAAAAAACAATAAAGGTAATGAACCAAATTGAGCTATAGATATAAGATAAGAAAAAAAATATCAACTGAGCAACATAAGTTAAGAAAAAAAAACATAGAAAAGACTTATGAATAGAGAAAAAAGTGTACGAGAAAGAAAACTTCATCTTCATGATAAGTTATATGTTGATTCTTCATGACAAGTTATATGTTGATTCACTCTCACAATTGTTCTTAAAAAAACTCAACTGTTATATATTTTTCAAAAGTAATTTATAAAAGGATGACGATTATTTATAACATTTATTCAACTAGAAATTCAATATAAATGAAACTCAAATATACTTAGAATTAAATGAAAATCTTATATTTAAAATTGTTTAGAAATTAACCATTTTTTTTCAAAAGAAGAAGAAGAAATATTTGAATTTTAAAATTTAAAATATAAAATCAAGGTAAATCTTCTCTTGATCTAATTCAAGCCATGCTTGATTCGTGTTTTTCTTGTCACCATACTAACATGTTTTCTTTATCTTTTCTTAAATTTTTTTGAGGAGATTTGAAGCTTTAACATGCTTTCAATTTTGCATTTGAAATAATGTCTATTTTGTTTTCTTTTTCCTCTTTAAAAATGTTTCTTGTGTAGTTGTATTTAGATCTCAAAAGTCAATTAAGTCCAGTTTAAACATGTTTACATAAAAAGAAATAAGAAAAATATCTTCCAATTACTATTTCAAAAAATATGAATAAAGAAATTAAGTAATAATTTTAGAAATAAAAGTATCTAATCATGTCATTCTTTTTCTTATATATATATATATATATATATATATAATTCTTCATGTGCCTTTTCAGATATTTCACAGCTTCGTATAAATGGGGGATTTCTTCCTGCACCCCCAAGACTTCTTCCTGCACCCCTCAAAAAATGAAAATACCAACATTGCCCTTGTCATGTTATATATTACAGCATGAGCAGATGCACTCCTAGTGGAGATGGTGTTGTGTTGAGAATAGGTTTGTGGTGTTAGTTGTGCATAGTGAATGTTGGTGGAGGTTTGAAAAGCTGCACTGTGATTGGTGGTCCTAGGGTGAGGTTGAACGGAAGTTGGTGGTGGTGGTTCGCGAAGAAGAAGCCAGGTTTTTTTTTCAAATTTTTCAGTAGTTCCGGCTTGTAGAAGCCGGAAATTCCCGCATTGTACAAGTCGGAAGTCACTTTTTGACTTCCGATTTGTAAAAACCGGAAGTGAAGTTGAAAAACTTGACTTCTGGGTTGTACAAACCGGAAGTCAAGTTTTTCAACTTCACTTCCGGCTTGTACAAGCCAGTACAAATCGAAAGTCACTTTTTGACTTCCGGTTTGTACAAGCCGGAAGTCACTTAGGTTTGTGATTTTTTTGTTTAGTATTGCTATTGTGATTTGTTTTATTGAAATGGAATGTCATATTCGAACCAGAATGTCAGATGAAGTTGATAAGGGTTCTGACTTGTACGAAATGCCTCATATTGTAAGATTTGAGTTAGGAGAAGATGAAGTTGATAAGGGAGATTGTGGTGATCGTTTCACAACTGATGAGGTAAGTATAATTACTCGTTATTTTTGTATAAAATAGCACCCAATTAATATGCTTATATGTAATGTACATGCGTAGGTTTTTGTTACAAGGATGACTTACTTGAATGGGTCCGTGCAGTAGCATTTACACTTAGGTTTGTTATTGTCATTTTGAGGTCTGATACAGCAAATGGGCAAGCAGGAAGAAAGACATATGTGCTGTTAGGATGTGAGCGAGCTGACAAATATAGAAAATACAAAAAGGATCTACAGATCACAATTACTAGGACAAGAAAATGTGACTGTCCATTTAAATTGCGAGGTAAACCAGTTAGTAATGGAAGAGGGTGAATTTTAAAGGTAATGTGTGGTAGGCATAATCATGAGTTGGCTGATACATTAGTAGGTCACCCATATGCTGGAAGATTAAAACCCAATGAGCATTAAATGTTGGTTGATATGACCAAAAGTTTAGTAAAACCTGCAAATATTTTACTTACTTTGAAGGAACATAATGAAGACAATGTGACCACAATAAACCAAGTGTACAATGCTAGGTATGCCTATAAGAGATCACAAAGAGGACCAAGAATAGAAATGCAACAGTTGATGATGTTGCTAGAACGTGACATGTATATTCATTGGAGTAGGTTTGATGAGTCCTCAAAAGTTGTTACTGATCTTTTTTGGACACATCCCGATTCAATGAAATTGCTAAATGCTTTTAGCATTTGGATAGCACATACAAAACCAATAGATATAGGCTACCTTTACTTGAGATTGTTGGTGTTACGTCAACAGGTTTGACTTTCTCTGCAGGTTTTGTGTTGTTATCAAGTGAACGAGAAAATAACTTCATATGAGCTTTAGAAAGACTTAGAGGATTGTTTTTGAGAGCGGATGTCCTTCCCGAAGTAATTGTTACTAACAGAGATCTAGTCAATGAAATTAACACTGTGTTTCCTGAAGTGTGTCACCTTTTGTGTAGGTTCCACATTAATAAGAACGTGAAAGCAAAGTGTAAAATGTTAGTGGATTTGACAGAGGCTTGGGAAGTTGTTATGGATGCATGGGGAGGTGTAATGGATTGTGTTGATTGTCATACATTTTTGGAGTGTGTTAAACATTTTGAAATTGTTTGTTCGCCATGGCCATTGTTTTTTGAATATGTCAACAATACATGGGTCATTCCACATAAGGAAAAATTCATGAAGGCGTGGACGGATAAGGTTATGCACCTAGGGAATACCACTAGTAATAGGTATGCTTTTGTGTCTTTATTATTTATATTGAAATAAATGTTAAAACTTGTCAAACACATTTTTTTTATTTGACTTAACAGGGTTGAATATGCTCATTGGAACTTGAAGAGGGTGCTTCAAAATAGTATGAGAAACTTGTGTAACTGTTGGGATGCGATAAACAACATCATAACATTGCAACATAATGAAATAAAAGCATCGTTTGAGCATAGTCTACACGTTGTCGGACACATGTTCAATGTCAGTTTGTACAAAAAGTTACAAGACTTTGTATCCAAACACGCATTGAACCACATTGCTAAAGAGTTTAATCGTGTTAAGTATGTTGGTATTGATAGTCAACAATGTGGATGCACACTTAGACATACTCATGGTTTACCGTGTGCATGTGAGTTAGCTAGATATGCCCTTGGTAGTATACCACTTAATGTTGTGCATGTCATGTGGACTAGACTTAGCTTTGCCGATATATCATGCAACCAGTCAACATCTGAAATGGACTAGACTTAGTGCATAATCAATTTCATATTTAATAATAATACATAGTGTTAAATGAGTTTTATATTTAATAATACATAAACGAGCTAACTGCCACACACAGCTCCATCTTCCGTCACTCCACGAGCTAACTGCAGTGCACCGTGGGTTTCTTCCCATGTAGGAGTTCCCTCCTCAACATACCGACAATCAATCATCCTTTGAATTTTTTCAGCTATTTGTCTAAATATACCCTGCTATCAGTAACAACTACCATGTTAGTAGAAAAAACATGTTTATTAATGAACCTCGCAATGAAATTTCAATATTAAATATGAACTCACGGGACATGCATGCTCCTGTTGTGTCACGGGTAATGACGATTCGTCGCGTGTATGACTACGACGACGACATGTGTGCACCACGGGTCGATCTTCCTCAGTCCTCGGAAGCATGTATGGATGTGAAACTAATCTATACCACTCTATGTAACCATCCACACAAGCAGATGCATGTGTAGCTTCCACCATAGAGGTAACTAGATGGTGACTAAATGAACGCCACCTGTCATCTATCACAGCCCTCGTCCCATCTTGAAGTAAAGTAGGAGATCGGAGAATGGTTTGCACATAACCAAACTGTTGTAACACCCGCTCAAGAAGATGCAGATGTGTGCACCCCCCAAATCTGATATAACCAGAAAACAGGGTGATGGACTGGAATGGTCTAGTACGTTGATGGGCTTCATATGGCATCCAGTTTACCTCAGCATCAGTCAATGCATCAATTTGCTCCCACACAACTGAAAGTGTTGATATATTTCTTCTAAGAACATATCGACCTGCTCTAGGTTGCATCTCATCATAATGGAGATTCAAATCCCTTTGACCAAGTACTGGAAAATGCTCATATATCCACGCCTGCAACAATTTTAATACAAAATTAAACAAATAAATATTATACATAAATACATTACTCATTATTTCATTTACCTGTAAAAGCGTGGAATAACCAGCTATTTGTCGAGTTTGCGCCAAACTGGCTTCTGACAGTTGTTCGTACATATGTGTCAATGCGACAGATCCCCAGGAATAACCTCCACACATCGGCAAATCCTCAAACAAGCCTAAGTATGACACACTGACTGATGTTGCACTTTTATCAGCAAATATTGTGCATCCCACAAGAAGCAACAAGAAAGCCCTAGCAGCACAGTCCCATCGGCCATGGACGCATGCTTCCTCATACACCTCTCTCAGCCAACTCAGTCTCACATGCGCACCCCGACATTTCCTGATCTCTGCCGAGGTATCGCCAAAATCAACAGCTAAGAGGTTAACTAACAATGTTATAGCTGTGTTAGAATCTATAGTTATGTAAGAACAAAATTGTCCAGCGATGGGAATGTGCAAAATGCTTGAAACATCATCCAGCGTCATACTCATCTCGCCGATGGGGAGGTGAAAACTGTTAGTTTCTACATGTCATCTCTCCACAAATGCAGAAATCAACCCCCTATCCGCCACTTCATAGCTTATGTTGCATAGAGGCAACAATCCTGTGTTCTCCACTAGTGTTGTGATCTGTTCATGCGAGATCCCAAACTTATTTAATTTCCTACCATGCGAAATGACCTTTAAATCTCCACGATCCTAATGAAAACCACATATAACGAATTTACTTAAACATAAAAAAAATTATCACATATTACGAAAATCACAAATATCCTGTCAATACTGATGTGTCCCTTGGTCCCTCGGGGAATCCTTGAAGTTGCACATCACCTTCTCTCGGTGCTTCCAATACATCAGCACCGCTATTAATAGGTTGTTGTACACGATCTCTCCTACGGATAGAGGCCGTAGGTCGTTGTCTACCATCGCCACGTGAAGAGGAACCACCTCTTGTCTTAGCCATATCTGAAAATGAACCAAAATTAAATAATACCAAAAATTCTCATTCCTACAACATTGTACATTTTTCATAAAACTTAATTTTTTTGGCTTCCGGCTTGTACAGACCGGAAGTCATTTCCGGATGCGGGAATGACTTCCGGTCTATACAAACTGGAAGCACTTCGAGATTTTTTGGCTTCCAGCTTGTACAGACCGGAAGCCAATTTTAACTCCCATCCGGAAGTGACTTCCGGTCTGTACAAGCCGGAAGTCATTTTCTAAAATTGGAAAACGTGAAAACCATGAAATGAACTCCCTCACCTATGCTGACGCCGCTTCTCACCACCAAATGCAACAACAAGGCTGACGAGAGGGACTCAATGCAAGAAGAAGGAGATGAAGAGGGACCACCAAAACACAAATCGGTGCTGGAAGGAAGAAGCGCTGCCGGAAGAGAACCCAGTGCGGAAGGAAGAATGAACGCGCGGAAGGAAAAAGAGAAGGAAAAGGGGTGCATGTCATTTAAGGTTGGAGGGTATTTTCGTCATTTCACTGTGCACTTGGGGTGCAGGAAGAAATACATGGAGGTGCAGGAATAAGCTCTCGTATATATGTTACTGTGTAGAGTTCAATAGGCCTAACCGAATTTACACATATCATAATAGAGTTTTTATTTGGATATTTAATGGGCTTTTGGTAACATTCCAATGGGTTAAATGGACTTGACTTGTGAATTTTCGGGTAAACCCGTGGGTCAAGTATTTTGTTCTTCTTAACATTAAACAAGGACACAACCCTTAGCAAAAAAATAAAATGTCCTTCTTGCATGTCAACTTTCATACATTTTACAAAAGTGATTTATAAACATGTGTGAACGGTTTATAACCTTTATCCAACTAGAAATTCAACATAAATAAACTTAGAATTAAATAAAAATCTAATATCTAAAGTCGTATAGAGGTTAACCAAAAATAAAAAAAAGGAAATATTGAAGAAAAAATTAGAAGAAAAAATTAAAATAGATTTTCTTTGGGTTGAATTCAAGCCATGCCTAGCTTTTTTTTTTTGGAAAATTTTGAAGAGATTTAATACTCATGACACAAAAGCAATTATTATAAGAAATCTAACACCATCATTTGATACTATTATTGGAAAATTTTGTATAGCTGCACATTGTTTGATAAACTAGAGTCTTATTCCTATCAAGTTTTTAATCAAGGCTAATTGTGCAAGTTGAAAATCATGAATATCATTTTTAGTTGTGTTGTGCATTTGATGTTTGGAAAGAGTGTGGAGAAATGAATTCAAATTAATTTAGCATCCCTAAGTTTGACCCACGTGAAAACAAAGCATAGCTGTATAATTATGCAAATTTTTAGCCACTCTGCCATTCTGGCACTCAACATGAGTTTTTGCGACGTCCAACATGGAGTTTTCATTCAATTTAGGTGTTTTCTCACATTTTGACGCCCAACACATGGAGTTTTGGTGCAATTTGGGTGCTCCCTTCCCTGGAATTCTGACGCTAAGCACTAGTTTTTTTACGCTGAGTGTCAATGAGATTGAGTGTCACTTTTCTGAAGCTGAGCATCAACGTGATCTAAGTGTATTTTACCTTTTTGGCACCATTCACTTTCTCACTTTCTCTTTTTCCCCAAGTCTCATTTTCTCTCCACCGAAACCCCATTGCAACCACCATACATGAATTTTTGCTTCCTCCTCTTACTTTCCACTTCAATTATTCTCCACATTCTCGTTTAGTAAGCATCTCCAGTCTCCCAATCAAGTATCCATGTGTTCATTATCTCATTCGTTCATCTATTCTCTTTTCTTCTATTTCACTTATTTTCATTTTTGTGATTTTCATGCTATTTGTTTTTATTATTGTTGTTGATCTCTGATTGTTTCTTTCTCTTTTTATGTTTTGGGTGTGCTTCCATTGTCAAATCCTTTCATTCTCCCCTTGTTTTAAGTGTGCTCACCAAGTGTTTGTTATTTCGTCTAGACGAATTTACCTGTGTTGTTTCTTGCTTTTAGTTATTTTTGGTAGTTAGATTGAGCTCGTATGTAGTACTTTTGGTTAGTTATGCATTTCTTGTTGTAACATGTGGTGCCTATGTTTTGATTCTTTTAGTAAAATGTCCTTATGCGTGTGAATTGGCTTGAATTTTTGTTGTTGTTGTTTGTTTGATTGTCTTCTTTATGTGCATTATATATTTTCGTGAGCTTCTTTTGCGAATGTCTAAGATTGTTTAGTTGTTTCTTTGGTTTGTAAATTTTAGTATTTACAAATGGTGTGCCTCAGGATGGCTTCCTCCCAAACCCAAGTCTACAAAAAGAGAAAATTTTCAGCAGCTATTTGCTACCCATGTAGCTTTGCCACATCATCCTGGGGACTAGGCTTCTGACTAAAGAGGAGAAGAATCTGTTGTTAATGATGGTACTGAAAATGACTTGAATCTTGAGGAGGAGGAAGATTAAACTCCATGCTTGAGGGAGTTTCATGTTTTAATTTTTATTTTATGTTATTGCTTAAATTTATGGTTTGTTCAAACTTTATGATATTGTGATATGTGTTGTGTGTTGTTGTAGTTTAAATAGTCTAGTAGTCAAGTTGAGTTTTGAGCACTTCTTATTCCATACATCTCATGCTTCTTTTTAAAAATTGAAAAATTCCTAAACAGTGATAATATGCTTGTGGTTGCATCCCAAGTATCATATCTTGGATGTGTTGTAGGTTTTATGAGGTTAATGAGTATGATATTTTATTGTTGAAACCTTGATTACTTGTGTTAAGCCATGTGAGATGTTGTGCTCTAACAGGTATATAACCAAGTGTCACCATTGGAATGCATGCAATTGGTTTTGATTGAATCTCTTTTATCATAGATTGTACATGTGAACATAGATATGATCAAGGTATTTTGATTTCTTTTTGTTGTGAATTCTAAACACTAAGTCAAAAAGTTACCTTTAGAGATTCTTTATCCTCTATTTAAACCCCTTGAGCCAATAAATGTGCTTTTGTTGAACCTTTAGCCAAAAAAATAAAATGTCTTCCCACACCTTAGAGAAGAGGAAAGCATTTGATGTGAATGATGGGATACATAAGCATTCTAAGTTTGGGGTAGGTGACTTGACGTTAAAAAAGGGACGGAGTTTGTTGGTTGTAAAAAATAAAATAAATTTTGATGTGGTTTATTTTAACAAATTCCCCAAGGAAAGATTGAATACCAGATTCCCAAAAGAAAACAAAAACAAAAAAATATATGTCAATCTTATATCAATGGGTAATTAATGGTTCGTGCTCAAATTGCACTATGCACTGTATTTGAATTCAGTCATTAATATATCATAGCTAAAAGAAAGCACTTAAAGTGCTAACATTTGACGGTAAGGAATTGTCTTTCTTTTGAAAAAAATAATAGCATATGATAATTCCAAGCGAGACATCATAAATGCTAGAAACAAGAAATTAGCTCCATAGCATGAAATACTTCATAAGTTTATGGAGACAGGACGGAATGACAACAGTCATCAAATCACTTATTTAATTATGAAGTACAAGAGCATATATTCTCCCACATGAAAAGGAAACCATTAGCTACAATAGCTGGCCAGTATACGAAACGCTAATTGAAATACCAAATAAAGCAGCATAAAAAAATGATGACCCAAACAAATTCGATGACCACCATCGTATGCATAAACGAAGTCTCCGTGCTTGGGTCTATACCTGTCTACAACTTTATTGGAGATCTGGAAACTCCTATTTGTACATCGTGTGTGTGAATTCTGGGAGTGGTTTTGTTTACAAAGGGCTTTTGCATTGGGGTGCCAAAAGGTGGATTGGAAATTGCTGGCATTATTTTATCGTCACATTCTGTGCTAATGCTGAGAATGAAGTTTTTGGGGAGCTTTTACTTCCAGATCATTGTTTGGCGGTCCCTTCTACTCTAGATGACAACGGCGTATTTGTTGTCAGAGGTGGTCGCACCAAATCTTTGACGTTGTATTCTATGGTTTCGGGGCGGCCTCATACCTGTGCTGTGTGGGTGATGAATAAATATGAGATCAAGGAATCGTGGAATCAGATCTTTACATTTGTGGGTGCAAATCTCACCTTACCAAGCCGGTTTTGTGGGGTTGAGTTAGGTTTAAAGTCCACTTCTTAATAACATTTAATGTGAACTGCAATTATATCTGTTCACCTTTGTTTGGCTTCAACTGTGAGATTATGACAGTCACAGAAGTGCCTTTTCTCTTGTTTCACAGAAACAACGGTTGTTGTTTCATGTGCAATTCAACAAAGAGAACTTCCTTCTTTCCTTGGATATAGGCCATGGAACTTACTTACCTTGACATTGATGTAGCTGAGGTGGGCGAACTTTATACCAGTTACTATTCTCCCAGTTTAGTCTTTTTGGATAGACCTGCGACATGAGGTGAGGTGCGTGTTATATGCTATCATATTTTTTCTGGACTTCAAAAAGCAGATTTCATTTAAATAATGTTTGAAATTCTGTTAAAATTGAGAGCAAAATACAATTCTTTGGTCCCACCCCTTTACTCACTTGGATTCTTTATTCATTTGATGTGAATATACTGATCACAACTTGCAAAGATAGTTGATCTATCTTCATCCAAAGGCAGTAGATTGAATGATATTTTTTTACTTATGTTTTGGAGAAGTTGATGGTATAGATACAACTTGGTGACAATCCTTTAAAAGTAAGACAAATTTGAGCTTCACTAAAATAAATCACATTATTATTAAATAGAGAAATGATACATGATACATAATATTAAATAAAGAAATGATACATGAACAACTTCTATCTAATACCTTATTATTTATGTGAAGAAAAGATTAAAATTTAAAAATAAAATCAAAATTTATTTTTAGATGTGTGATGAGTGATGTATAATTTTTCTATTAAAATAATAGTTATTTTTATAAAATGTAAATGTGAAATATGACGGTAATTCATTGAAAGTGAATACAGATTTAGGTTTCACTGTCGATATTTCAAGATATAATTTATTTTATGATGAAAGTATAGTTATCAAATTATTTGAAATAAAAATAATAATAATAAATTATTTAAATCTTAAAAATAATTGTAAATACTTTAAAAAATATAATACTTATTTTATTATTTAATTACTATTATTAAAAAAATCTTAAAACATACCTATACATGAAATACTTATTTCTCATTAATAATATATTAACTTGTATATTTAAATATTTAAATTATAATATTATTATATTATTTCCAACAATAACCTTGCCTCCATTTAAGGAATTTTCAGGATTTTTTTTCAAAATAATACATATTTGCCAAAATATTTCCTTAGATGGACCCGTGTGATATTTAATTCCTAGTATTGGCCGAACAATTGTATATGTCCACTTTTATTTTAATTTTTTTAATTTGAAGAGAGGAAAGGAAATTAGAATAAAAATTAAAAAGTTAACTTTACAATAAGAAAAATTAATTAAAAAATGTTGAGATTAATTTTGGATTAGTATATTTAAAGTGTAAATAAATATAATTTTTTTCATATTGACTTTGTAATATAATTTGAAAAAAAAACTATTATTATAATTGATCATAGAATTTAAAAATTTATAATAAAAATATAATTTTAATTTTGAACTTGTGAATGAAGAAATAAAGTGACTTAAATTAAATAAATTTACAAAGGAGTTGTAAAAAAAGTTGAAATAAATATTTATTAATTTAATAAATTTATTTTTTATGTGTATGACAATAATAAATTTTTTGAACCGTTAATTTTTTTTGAAGAGTTTTGAAAATATGTTTAGTAATATAATAGAAAATTAAAAATATTTGAAATTATTATTAAAAACTATAATTTATATTATAAATTTAGTGATAAAATTATTGACAAAGGAGAAACTTATACATATGTAGGTTGTAATTGAATAATTCATGACATATAAATACGTAAACACTTATTTGTGTTCAATTTTTCGTAATTTCAAAAATCAAATTTTATTTTCGATCTGCACTTTCGTTTTACACAAAAGAACTCAATTTTTCATAATTTTAAAATTTAAATTTTATTTTCGATCCGTACTTTTCTTTTAAAAAAAATATCAATTTTTCATAATTTGAAAATTCATATTTTATTTTCGATCCGTACTTTTGTTTTAAAAAAAACTCAATTTATCATAATTAGGAAATTCAAATTTTATTTTCGATCTGTACTTTTGTTTTACACAAAAAAACTCAACTTTCGTAATTTCAAAATTCAAATTTTATTTTCGATATGCAGTTTCGTTTTACACAAAAGAACTCAATTTTTCTTAATTTTAAAATTTAAATTTTATTTTCGATCCGTACTTTTCTTTTAAAAAAAATATCAATTTTTCATAATTTGAAAATTCATATTTTATTTTCGATCCGTACGTTTGTTTTACAGAAAAAAATACAATTTTCATAATTTTGAAATTTTTATTTTATTCTCGAGTTGTACTTTTGTCTTACAAAAAAAATCAATTTTTCATAATTTGGAAATTTATATTTTATTTTCGATCCGTACTTTTTTTTTACACAAAAAAAACTCAATTTTTCGTAATTTAGAAATTCAAATTTTAATTTGGATCCGTCTTGTCGTTTTACACAAAAGAACTCAATTTTTCTTAAAGTAGAACTCAATTTTTTCTCTAATTTATTCAAACACTACTTATTTGTGTTCAATTGAATTATATTTTCAATTATATATTTTTTAATTTGCAACTAATTATAATAATAATATTTTTTTTTCAAATTATATTACAAATTCAATTATTTACTATTATTTTTGTTTTTCGAATTAATCCAAATTTAATTTCAACATTTTGAATTAATTATTTTTAATTACTTCTTTATTATAAATTTAATTCTCTGTTTTTCTTTTCTTTTCTTTTTTTTCCTCATTCCGATTTTAAAAAAATGAAAATAAGTATGTATAGTGAAGAAATTAAAGATCACATGGTTCCATCTACAAAAATATTTTTGCAACATGTATTATTTTGCAAAAAATTTTGAATCTTCATATTATAAAACCAAAACAACTATAAAACCAAATTTAAAAATATTTTTATTCACTTTAACATTAATTTCTAAATAATTCTTTTATTTCATACCAATCTAGAGTTCTTCTATTTTGTTAAATTTCCTTTATTTTATCAAGTTATTGTAATTATTTTATATCAGCGTAAACACAGGCGTTGCCTTGTGTGTCTGTATTTTATTTTAATATTTTATATAAACATAATAATATAAAATAATAAAAATTAAAGAATTTACAAATTTAATGTTATATGAAATTTGTATATGACTTACAATGGTTTTGAATTATTTATATTTTTTATTTTATTATATTATATATTAAAAAAGAAAAATCATTTTGAAAGACAAAATTAGGAGGTAAGTTGAATTTCTTTTTACTTAATTTTATGATTCTTTAGTTAATTTAATTTTAAAAATAAAATAACTTTTTATTATATTTATAATTTTTAAATTTAAATTTGAATTTAAAAAAAAAAGAAGTTATTTAGTTATTTTAAAATAAAAATAATTAATTAATTACTTCTTTCATTTAATAAATATTTTTTTCAATTAAATGTATTATTTAAAAATAATTTTTTAAATAGTAAAATAGAAATATTGAAATGTATATACTAAAAGGTAATTATAAAAATAGGAATCGTCTTTATAACATATAGATTAATTATTACGATAATTATATAATTTTAAATTATTTTAAATTCACATTAAGATATGAAAATTATTCAGTTTCTAACTTTTATTCATATTTTAAAATTCTTTCAAAATTACTGTTAGTTACATAATTAAAAGAGTCATCTAAATTTAGTTGAAGTGATATTTAAAAAATAATTAAACTTATTTGATATGTAAAACATAATTTATTTATTTTTGTTTTAGTTTTCTTGAAAAAGTGCATAATTTTTTTTACTTGCTCTAAATTATTTCTTTTAGATAAACCAAATCTTTTTTAAGATTTAAAAATGCATGTAATGGTATAAATATAAATATATTATATAAAATAAGCATAAAATTTTATACCATATTTTTATATCATAATTTATACTATTATATAAAAAGAATATGCAACTTCCTTTAGTTTAGATAAAAAAATTTATTATTTAACAAATAAAAAATAGTTAATTTATTTAATAAAATAAATAATTGATTAATTTTTATTTTAAAATAATTATTTTTTTTCTTTTCAAAATAACTAAATAGCTTCAATTTCTTTTATAAAAATAACTTCATTTTTAAAAAAAATTTAAATTCAAATTTAATTTTAAAAATCACTAATATAATAAAAATTATTTTATTTTTTAGATTTAATTAACTATTCGTAATAAAAAATCTATATACAATAAAAAGATTAAATAAGAGACACATACCATGTTAAGAATATATGTTTCCACCGAAATATATAATAATGACAAAAAATAAATAATATATGATGTCATTATTACTTAAAATTATATTATATGTTAGCAACGTCTGCATTTCATCTTCCCAAATCTACATTTTCTCTATATTTCTATTATACCTCTTACATTTATAGTTGAAAAGAGAGATAAAAGAAATAAGTATAGCATATTTTCATTTTGATCAATTCTATGTATTTCTCAACAATAACAGAAAGAATAAGTTATGAATATATTTTATTTATTCACACGTCACTTTTAATCAATGCACTGTACAAGTACATTGTTCAGGGTATACAATTTTAGTCAATCACTACCGAATTTCATGTCCAATAAATTTCATAAATGATTTAACATTTTCTTCAATTAGGAGTTTTATGAAAATATCAATTAACTGATTTTTTTTTTGTACAAATCATACATGTACAATTTCCCTTTCAATATATTTTTATCTAGAATGCAATATAGGACTTTTTTAAAGACTTATAGAAACATTATTATCACATAAAATTGGAATATGATCTTCAAGTTATGGTCTACTAGTAGATTTTTAATTCATACTAGTTGTGAACTAATCCTAGCTATTGAGATGTATATTGAATATGATAAATTTCCTTGCCAATACCAACTATTGTATAGGGGAAGGCAAAAGGGTCATTCTGGTATGAACTAGTATTCCAGGTAAAAACATTGGAAGGTCAAATGGTTTGGAGGAAGAGAAAATAAAGGGTTAGAAGGGCAAGGTACCTGACATATTCTATTTCAGTGTATTAGATAATGGAGTTGTTTCAAATGAGTTTTGGACAATTGTGGACGTAGTCGAAAATCTTAGTTGGGGTTCGTTCCATTATCATGGGGCTACCGAATTTGTAGGGTAATCTTATATTGGAGTAGTACTTGTTAGTCCATTTCCAACTCACACAGTGAGGACTAAGATTGTTGCTGCATTAAACAAATGCGAAATTAGAGAACAGGGAGTTGTATAATGTTGATAATTGTTCATGCATAGATCCTTTCTTCGGAATTCCAGAGGGTTCTAGTTTACACACTACAATCCAAATTGAAAGATCCAAAGCAGATGCCATAATGATTGTTGTGCTAAGTTAATAGTAATGTTGATCTTCTCAAATCAGTTATGTTAAGCACATATTCAGATTCAATATTTTGGTTTTGATGGTCAATATGAATGTATAATTTCTCTAGGTTCTGTCATCTGAGTTACAAAATATATACATTTAAACAACTTATCGAAAAAACGTTCAAAAGTAATGCTATATTTGATTCTACTACTGAAGTACTATTTACGATGAATTGAAGACGCAAATGTTAATATAATATAATTTAGTTATTTGAATTTATTGATTTGTGCCAAAATGCGAGGACAGAAAAAATATTGATCTCTCATTCCTGAAGAAAAAAGAAGGATGTAAAAATATTGGTCTCCCATTCTTGAAAAGAAGAGAAAGAGTAATTAATTACAATTTTGTTTTCCAACAATATATAACATTATTATTTTTTTATATATGTTTTATTTTATAAGAGAGAAAAAAAATTATTTAATTTAAATTAATTAATGTTAAAATTTATTTTTTAATGTAAATGATATTATAAATATTTTTAATATAAAATAGATATATGACTAAAAAAGTAAATAAAATTTTATTATGATATTAATGTAGTAGAGGTAATATTTATATTATGTTTTATTTTTTTCCAACATTTAATATGTGTGTCTGAAAATTTTTAAAATTTTTAAAATATTAACAATATTATATTTAAAATTTAATTATAATATTATATTTAAATTTTAATTATAATATTATATTTAAAATTTTATTATTTGTTAAATTAATTTAATTTTGTGAAATTTATTAATAAAATAAATTTAAATATTATTTTTAATTCTATGAATTAATTATTTCTTAATTAATAATTTTTAAAATTAAACAAAATATATAGAATTAACTAAAAATAAACTGAATCATAAATTAGAATTAAAATCCATTAATTTAATATTTACATTTATAAATAGAATGGTTATAAGATTTCCACAGCCAACCATGCACAACCATGCATAGGTGAGTCAATTATACGAATTGAGATCTTGTCAGTGAATTCTCATCCCCTTGATTTGGGCGTTCACTTTGAACAATGGGTAATTAATGGTTCTTGGCAATTTCAATACTTTGAACAAAGTGATTCTTAGACTTGAGAAAATGGAATTGGTGATTGAGTCCTACAAATATGTTTTTCTCTTTTTAAATGGTGTTAATTTGATTATCCAGAAAAACCAATGTTCTTTGTAGCCCAACCAAGTTACAACCAGTTGAAGACCTTGTCATGTGTGTGATTTTGTGATTTCTTTAGAGATGAAAATCAAAATTGCATTGTGTTGTTTCAATGGATGAAAAATGAGTGATACACTTCCTAATACACACGTGTGCTTGAGAGAAACACTATACTATAAGGACACACATGTTCTTGGTTGGTTTTCTTAATAATTTTCATGCCATGCTTGTTAGTCTCTTCAAGAGCATTCTGCAATTGCATCCTTGCTTTGATAATTGTAGAAAGCACCATAGTATGTAGATTGTGTTCCAGAGAAAACTTTTGGTTCAAACTTTTGAATTGAAGAAGCAAACGAGAAATAGTTGTGATTGATGATGCTTGAGCTTAAGTCTTGTGTGATGTCTTGTCTTGTGATAGTCGTAACTTTGGTAAATTTTCTCATTTTAATTACTATAGTTAAACTTTTTTCTTCAAAACAAGCAAAGCTTTAAGTTTGGGGTGTTTTGATAATTTTTTTATATACTTATATTTAGAGCATTTATCTTGTAATTTTCTTCCTTGAAATGTTGCTTTAATAAAATTTGATGGTTATCTAACCATTAAATAGGAGTAGGTTTAATTTATTTACTTGAACATATTACTATAAATTTTATTTCTTTTTGTAGAAAACGAGGAAGAATTGAAGAAAGTAGTAGAAAAACCCTGGAACGATTGAGTTAAGCTCATTGTGGAAGCAAATTTTAGCTTTCAAAGTCAAAATTAGAATTCTGGAATTTTGAAGTTGAGCATCTGAGGTTGAGCATGAGTTTTCTTATGCTCAGCATGGACGATCTGATATGACTTTAATGAGTTGTTTAAAAGTGATTTTGAGACTCATTGGAGACAATTCGTGTTTTGGAGGTTTAGACCTAGGATTTGGAGAGCAAGAAGCTTCTCACACAGTGGGTGGACAGCTGGAAAGCTTCCTTTGTGCTTCCATGGCTCCTCAACCTAGTTTCTTGATTTTTGTATTATTTCTTCTCCATCTTTCATCCATGATTAGCTAAACTCCTTTTTGTTGGGGTTAAATATAGCTACACAAAACTCTCTTGTGTTTGTTGATATATATCATCTTCTTTGTTCTTCAACATTATGTTAGGAATACAAGTGTGAGAGTGAGAGTAAATTCCCACATCAAATAGAAATGATAAAGTTGAGATGTATACAAGCAAAGAAAAGACCCATAAACATGGAACCTTAAGGTTTTATGTTGGAAGTGGTGTCGGATTTTCTTATATGCTTCTCTTCTCATGTGTGTTAAAATCTTCTGTAAGAAAATTTTCTAACAGTGGTACTAGAGCTTGGTTGTCTTGGTGACCGGCTTAAATAAGGGCAAGCATGTCCCGTTGTGGTAAAAGTCTAACAACAGTTAGGGTCACTACTAAAGTAGTAGTTGAGTATCCCCTTGAGGGGGAGTATACCAATGTGGAAAGGATATCAAAGGACCATTGTGGTAAACCAAACAACAGTTAGGGTAGTCTCACACTTGAGGGGGAGATTGTTAGGAATACAAGTGTGAGAGTGAGAGTAAAGTCCCATATTGGATAGAAATGATAAAGTTGAGTTGTATGGTATCATCTTTCTTATATGCTCGCTCCCTATGAGAAAAATTTTCAATAGTGGTATCAGAACTTGGTTGTCTTGGTGATCGATTTAGACAAGGGAAAACATGTCCCATTGTGATAAAAGCCTAACAGCAGTTAGAGTCACTACTATGGTAGTGGTTGAGTATCCCCTTGAGGGGAGTGTACCAATGTGGAAAGGATATCAAAGGACCATTGTGGTAAACCAAACAGCAGATAGGGTAGTCTCACACTTGAGGGGAAAACTATTAGGAATACAAGTGTGAAAGTGAGAGTAAAGTCCCACATTGAAGAGAAATAATAAAGTTGAGCTGTATATAAGCAAAGAAAATACCCATAGACATGGATCCTTAAGATTTTATGTTTAGAGTGGTGTCGGTATATGCTTCTCTTCTCATGTGTGTTAAAATCTCTCATAAGAAAATTTTCCAACACATTAGTGTTTTACTTCTATGCTTCATGTTGTTGTGGATTTAATTCATAAATTTTTCTAGGACTTTGTGATTGGAAAATACTTGCATTGTCTTGAATTGAGGTAAAACACTCAATAAATCATGTATCTAGGAATGGATCACGATTTATTGGTCATCTTTTAATCACTGAGCTTAATGCAAATTGCTTTGTTGAGTTACACAAGGAATTGAGGCTTATAAAAGGAATTTAGGTTCTTTTCACTTGAGGAATTGAGGTTTTGAATAAATTTGATGATTGATGTTAATGTTGAAAGACAAAGTTTTTGTTTGAGTATCTTATTGTAAGAGAGTGGTGTTTAATGAAGTATAACCGAACATTTTCTCTTTATTTACACAAACTCAACTTGTTAGTTTACTTGTTTTTCATATTTTAGCATTTTAGTTGCTCTTAAAGAATTTCATAATCATCTTTATAATAAACTTTCGTAATCTAACTCGTCTAGATAGTAAGAAATTTTACACTTTACTAGTATTGTGCAAGTCTCATGGAAAAGTGATATTTGGGCTTTCCATTTTACTACTTGTACATTTTGGTACACATGCCAATGATGTAACATAAGTTAATATGGATTGGTTTAATTTTTTAGAAGTTTAGAAAATTATTGAAAGAACAAGTGATGTGATCAGTTGTCCTTGAATCAATTATCCAGTATGCATTATGAAACGTATGTGTGGTGGTGCAAGAAACAAAGGAAATATCGAGACCCATATTAATGGGGTCTGAGAGATCAGTGCAGGTCATTTGGTTGAGACTAGCATATTTCTCGACTTGGGACGAGTTCAACTCTACTCGATCTGGAAAGTGTCTAACTCGACTCTTCCTGAGACCTGACTTGACTCGGTCTAGGTCCTTATTCGACTTGGACCAGGACGGACCCTGCTTGACTTGACTCGGCTCAGGGTGAGTCCAGCTTGGCTTAGTCTTAGGAGGGTCCGACTCAACTCAGCCCAACATGAGCCTGACTAGACTTGGCGCCAAGCAAATTTGACTTGACTTGTCCAAGGGTTAGACTTGACCTGACTCGGCCAATTGTCAGACTTAACCCAAGTTAAACTCAACTTGACTCGACTTGGAGCGAGCTAGACCGGACTTAGCCCAGTGATTTGGCCATAGTGAAATTTCAATTTCCTTCTGTTTTTAGGGTATTTCAAATTCCACTATTTTAGTTATTTGAAATATCTTTTCAAAAGTCCTCAATTTTCATTTTCTTTTAATTTCTTTCTAATTTCTCTATCCAAAGAAGTAATTTTACTCAAAACCATTTCAAATTCCTCAAATAAATAATTTAACCTTTTAATTTGTCTCATCCAAACACACTATTAATGTTTACATTAAAAAAATAAATTTTTTTTCCTAATCACAATCTCCAAAAAAGATATAAATAAAAAAATTAAATATTAATTTTAGAAATAAAAGCATATAATGTATTTCTTTTACTTCCCGCACTTATCATATTATTAATAAATATTAAATTAATTAATATATATATATATAAATAATATATAGTGAGAATTTTATGTTTTGTTATTCTTATTTTATCTTTAATTATATTTTAAAATTAAAAGAATTATAATATATAATAAAAATTTTCACTTTTAACATAAATATTTAATATTCCTATGTTACTATTAGTTATTTTTCAAATAAAAAGAATTATTTAAATATTAAAAGTAATTATAAACTTTTTTAAAATATAGGTATCTATTTTATCATTTCTAATTTTTTTTAATAAATTTAGAGATACAATTAGTCTTTTCCTAGTATATATATAGAACTAAAAAAAATACTATTTATGTCTCACAAAACTCACAAATAACATGTTAACCTTCTTGGTTACGTGGATGATGTGGTAGAGGAATGTAAAAAGGAAAAATACTCAAAGAAAAACAAAATGTAGTTACAAAAGTTCTTTATTATGCTGTTGTAGGTTGTGGTTTTTCTGTATTTATCATTTATACTTTTATAAGGTAAGTTATTGATGTATTAATTTAAAAAATTTATTTAGTATAATTTAATTACATTTTTATTTTCAACTTGAGCAAAAACTAATTTATGACCCATTTTATTTATTTAGTTAAATACATGTTTAGAAAGAAATTTGTCCACATACCCAAAATCTAAACTACTGGGAACCACTTTATAAAGGAATATTTTGCTGACTAAATTAATATGTTAATCTTATAAATTCGTTATCTATATAGTATTCCTCGTGTGCCTTTTTGGATAGGGGTGATTCTTCCTTCACCCCCAACTTTTCTTTCCGCACTCTCAAAAATATTAAAATTCCAACATTGTCCTTATTATTGACTTTCGGTTTATAGAATCCGGAAGTCACTTTTTGACTTTCGGTTTCTACAACTCGGAAGTTATTTTTGGACTTTTGGTTTCTACAATCCAGAAGTCATTCCTGCATTCGGAAATGACTTCTGGTCTATACAAACCGGAAACACTTCGAAATTTTTTTTGCTTCCGGCTTGTACAGACCGAAAGCCAATTTTTACTCTGTATCCGATTTGACTTTTGGTCTGTACACGCCGGAAGTCATTCTCTAAAATCGGAAAAATGCAAAAAACACGAAACGAAACAACTCACCTGTGTCGGCGCCGATGTGCACTCCGAAGGGCTTGCTTCTCACCACCAAATGCAACAACAAGGCCGATGAGAGGGACTCAATGCAAGAAGAAGGAGATGGAGAGGGAGCAACGGAAGAGAATGCGGTGCCGGAAGACAATGCGGTGCCCGAAGGAAGAATGAAAGCGGAAGAGAATACAATGCGGAAGGAAGAATGAAAGCGGAAGAGAATACAATGCGGAAGGAAGAATGAAAGCGGAAGGAAAAAGAGAAGGAAGAGGGGTGCATGTGATTTAGGGTTGGAGGGTGTTTTCGTCATTCCACTGTGCGCTTGGGGGTGCAGGGAGAAATATATGGAGGTGCAGGAAGAAGCAGTCTTTGGATAGTTCACAGCCACGAGTGTAGACTTCAACAGGCCCAACCTAATTTATACATAACATAATAGAATTTTGATTTAGATCTTTAATGGGCTTTTGATACAGTCTACTGTGTTAAATGGACTTGACTTGGATTCTTTCTGCACCTCCATATATTTCTTTCTGCACCCCAAGTGCACATTGAAATTACCAAAATACCCTCCAATCCTACTAAATCATATGCACCCTCTTCCTTCTCTTTTTCATGCCGCTTTCATTCTTACCTTCCGCATTCTCTTTCGGTTCTGGCGTGTTCCCTCTCCATCTCCTTCTTCTTGCATTTCGTCCCTCTCCTCCTCCCTGTTGTTGCATTTGGTGGTGAGAAGCAAGCCCTTCCGACTGCACACCGGTGCTGGCACAGGTAAGTTGGTTCGTTTTATGCTTTTCGCGTTTTTTCGGTTTGAGAGAATGACTTTCGGCATGTACAGACCGAAAGTCAAATCGGATACAAAGTAGAAATTGGCTTCCGGTCTGTACAAGCCGGAAGCAAAAAATTTTTTAAGTGCTTCCGGTTTGTACAGACCAGAAGTCATTCCCGCATCCGGAAATGACTTCCAGTTTGTACAAGCCAGAAGTAATTTTTTTTGGCTTCCGGTTTGTACAGATCGGAAGTCATTTCTGGATGCGAGAATGACTTCCAAATTGTACAGACTGAAAGTCAAAAAATTAGTTGACTTCCGGATTGTAGAAACCGGAAGTCAAAAAATAACTTCTGGGTTGTAGAAACCGGAAGTCAAAAATAACTTTCGGATTCTATAAAACGAAAGTCAAAAAGTGACTTTCGGATTCTACAAACCGAAAGTCAATAATAAAAGCAATGTTGGAATTTTAATATTTTTGGGAGTGCAGGAAGAAAAGTTGGGGGTGCAGGAAGAATCGCTCCTTGACTTATATGAGTCAAGTTTTTCTTCTTAACATTAAACCAGAACACAGGCCTTAGCAAAAAATAAAGCTCATTACTTCCTGCACTCCATAGTTTCTTCATGCACCTTTATAAGCCATAAGCCATGTAAAACTGTAAAAGTATCCTCTAATTTAGTAAATTATGTTATGGATGATTTTTTTTCAAAAATTTATGTTCAGAATATTATTTTTTTAGTTTTAATATTATGGAAAAGTCTTTCTAAAATTGAATTTTTTTTATTACAAAATATCTTCTCAAGAATATTTCAGAATATCTATTCTGAAATTTTTTTCAAAAAATATTTCCAAAATATTAAAAGAATAAAATAGTCATTTTAAAAATTATGGTGGATGGAACAATGAATTGCCAAAATAAAAGAAGTATTTGAAAAATGTCCTTCTAGTATGTGTACCTAAATTGTTTTTTTTTTGGTAAAGAGTCTTTGCTGCAAATGCATGAAAAAGGGTTTCTTAATTTCTTTAAAGAAAATAGTTGTTTATGATAAATTTCTTAACATTTATCATATTTATTATATATTTTTTGTTGATAGAAATGTCTTTTGCTCATTTATTTGAAATAAATTATTCAAAGATTTTGAGGAAATGTTATTCCAATAAATGTGAAGAAGAAAATAAAATGATGACACTACTACAGAAGTAGGTATTAACGTCGCCAATCTACGTCGGTTTAAATCCAAACGACGTAGAAAGTTTGATTTGACCCTTCTACGTCGGTTATACTGTATAACCGACGTAGAATGTTTTAAAACCAACATTCTACGTCGGTTCGTTGCAGAACCGACGTAGAATGTAAAATCTTCTACGTCGGTTCCGCAACAACCGACGTAGAATGTTTTAAAACCAACATTCTACGTCGGTTAGTTGCAGAACCGACGTAGAATGTAAAATCTTCTACGTCGGTTGCGTAACAACCGACGTAGAATGTTTGGTTATGACACGTAGAAAGGCCTTTAAAAACCTATTTTCCCCTTTCCTTCCTCACTTTTGTTATTCGTTGCGCCGCTCCCTCTGCGTTCTCCACCGCGAGTTCTGTGACACCAACGTCGTTCCTCCACCAACGCCTCCCCCTCACCATCGTCTTCCCCGTGCCGTGAAGCTCGTGACGCCGCTGTCGCCGCTGCTGTCGTGAAGCCACACGAAGCTCGTGAAGCACGATTCGCCGCCGCCGCTGGAAGTCTCCGTGGCCGTCGCTGTCGGTACTGCCGCTGGAACAGCTCCCCTTCCGTCAGCCGTTTGCGCCACCACGTCACCATCGCTGCCGGGAACGCTCATCGGCCAGGTGAGTTTTTATTATTTTATTGTTTTTCGTTTTGTAAATGATTGTTCTGATGATGGTCTGCTCTATTTGATGTTGTTTATGTATAAAAATTTGGATTTAGTCAAATAACAGAGGAATTAGGACAAAAACCGTATGCAAAATGATGCAATTAGGACAAAAGAAGCTACAACTATGAAATTTCTAAGATGTAATGGCCTGATAATTCTCTGTTTGGTACAACACAACTCCACAAATTTTTTCAAAATTTTTTGACAAGTGGAAGTTAGTCACATAAATGGCCAAAATTTAGGAAAATAGGTAAAAAATAGTAAAATAATAAAAAGTTATAGTAAATGGAGGATTTTTGAAATTTTTTGCCCAAATCCCTCTGGGATTTGCCAAGAGGTTCGTTGCATCATTTCCAAAAAACTTTCATTTTTTACGCATCTCCATCCGAGGTCCGTAGCAAAAGTTATGTTTGAAGTTTTTCTACACCTAAATTTTGTATTTTCAAAACTATGATTATTTTGGGGGATGTGAGGCCTCTTTATCCAAGTACACATCAAAAGAACATAACACAACAAAAATTAGCGGAAAATTCAATGTCTAACTAATTTTTATGATTTTTTCAATAATGCTGTTTTTACATCAATCTTTCTTTTTTTAAATTGTTCTTCTAAGACAAAGCATATAGAACATAACACATCATTTCATTAGAGATCATATAGCTAAGGATTGCATTATAGAATACATAGATACAAAACATCAATTAAATTACCTGATATCTTCATCAAACCTTTGCCTAGAGAGTCTATATTTGAAATTTAGCTATTCGAAATGTATTATATATGAAATTGTGGCAGGTTTGCTGGTTTATTTAATATGCAGGTACTAAAATTTAGGGAAAATGAGAAAATTAGAAACTGCATTGCAGTTGTAAAAGTGACTTACAACGTCGGTTAGGGCTACAACCGACGTTGTAAGTGTGGGTGACACTTACAACGTCGGTTCTAGCCCTAACCGACGTTGTAAGTCTTGTGATTTTCAACGTCGGTTCAAATTGAACCGACGTTGAAAATATTACTTTTAACGTCGCCTGATTCAACGTCGGTTTTGGGGCCGTCGTGAAATGATTCCCAGAACCGACGTGGATTCCGGTTCCTGTAGCAGTGTGATAAACTTCTTTTTATGTAAATCTTTTTCTATTAATTGAACATTAGAATAAACTTCTTACCATGAGTTTTAATCTACCCATGATGATGATGATATATACATATATATATATATATATATATTTATTTTTATCCATCTTATCTTATGATAGCTAACAATAAAATTAATGTTACTTATCATCCTAACAAAAAATTAAAATTATAAGTAATTTAACATTTTCAATATGAATTAGCTTGTAACTTAAAAATTGTGCATCAGATTTATTTAAATAAGTAATTATAAAAAAAATATAAGTAACATTTTTATACACACTATATATATTTAAAATACGTTTTTATTGCTATTTTATGATTTAATTAATTGTTTTACATATAATTGGCTATGTCAGTTTAATTTATCTTCCTTTTCTATTTACAAGAAAAATTGTTCATTTCTAAATTTCTCTAAAAGTCTGTTTTTATTTTTAATGTACATTATTCTTTAGTTTTGTACATTTTATAAATCCAACATCATAATAAAATTCTTGCTATGAAGAATTTTATGTACTATGTAATTTATTTAAATTAATTTGTAATTAATCATTATTAAGACATTAAATTTTTTTACCTTCATTATTTTCAATAATGCAACAAAAGTATGGATATTCACTATGATCTCTATGTTTATTCCCTTTTTGGTATACTTTTTTATTGTATTTGTCATAGATTAAAATAAATTTTAAATAATTTAATACTTATTTTCTTTTTTATATATTTTTTGTATACATTCAATTATACATGATTTTGTGTGAATTTTTTTATTTAAATGAATATTTTTAACATAATTGTTTCATTATGTTCATTTTACTCTTATTTATTTATGATATTTTGATAATATTGTCTTTTCTTTATTTTTATTAATTTTTATAGTATTTTAACTATTTTCTTTTATTTATATACTTTTGTACTTTCACTAACTTCAGCTAAAGAAGTTTCTGATGAGAAAGAGCGAGGGAGAGATAGTAGGAATTGGAGTGGAATGGTTTATTTTTTAATCTTAATTTTTATTTCATTTCAAATTGATAGTTTAGATTAATTAAATAATGAGTATATTTCAGTTTTTAGTAGATTATTAACATTTCTCTCTTATTTCATTCATTAATATGTATCTAATATTTTTTTTAATATAAAAAAAATAACACGAATTTTCTTTTTACTGATAAACAAATTCTAAAAAAATATTTTTATTAAAAATCTTACATTTTATATAAAATATATATGTTATAATTTATTATTTTAAAATATTAATTTTTTATAAATAATTATATAATAAATAATAAAATATAATTATATATTTTATTTGTAAAATAATTACTTACAAAAATTATAAATAACAAATATTATCTTTATTAATTAATGAATATCAATAAAAATAATAATATTTTATATTTTCAATTAAAATAAATAAAAATAAAAACATTCTTATTTAATTAAATAGATAAATAAATTAACTGTATTTCTATTATAATTTTGATCATGAAAGAACTATATATATTTTGTTTGAATATATTTTTTAAATAAATATTGAAATATAGTTATGTTATTTTAAATAAATATTTAAATATAATTATGTTATTTAGAATACATTGTATTTAAAAAATTAATTGCATAAATATATATTTTATTATTTATTATGTAATTATCTATAAAATCAATTAATATTTTAAAAAATTAAAATTAAAATTTAGATTATTAAAAAATTATTTAAAATATAAATAAATATTACAAACATTAATAATTTTAATAAAATCGTAACATTATATTAAATCTTTTATGTTTAATCATAAAATATATATATATATATATATATATATGTTATAAAGAAGGTAAGATTTTTTATAAAAATTGCTTTTTTTTGTCTAGAATGTTATTTAAAGATGAATTTTGTACTTTATTTTATATTAAGTAAATATTTAAAATAAATATTAAATATATATTAATAAAGAGAAATGAGAAATTTGAAGAAAGAATTAAATACACTTATTATCTAATTAATTTAAATTGTCTATTTAAAATAAAATAAACATGTTTTATAATTTGTTGTTTATTGAACTATTGAAATGTTTTCAAAATTAGTTGAATTGAATGTAAATATAATTGTTTTTCATATTTTATTAAGAACATGTAATATAAATTATTTGTAAAAGACAACAAATTAAAGAAGTTATCATTTCTATTCTCTTTCAACAATGTATATATATTTTCAGAAGAATTAACAATGTATATATATTTTTAGAAGAATTAATATAAGTAGGTGTATGTTTTACAATAATATGGAAAATAGTAAAAGGTAATGTATATATAGGAAAACCTTACAATTTATTCTAACAATAATCTTAAGTAAGTTCTTGTTACAACAACAATATCATTAGATATGTGCAAAATAAACACTCATAAACCTGTTTAAAGCAATAAGAAAAGAATAAAATGATAAATAAACAAATGCATGATTTTATATTAAATTACCATTAACAGAAACATGTATTTGATAAGACTGAAATAAGGTTTTGCAGTAAGAATTTCAAATTAACATAAACTTTATCTACCTGCATTTGATTGAATAAGAAATGATAAGAATTGTTATAAGTAAAAAATTATAGTTAGATCTAATAAATGTGAAATATGTTTTATACCTAACAATTGTTTTGTACTGTTGTATATGATGTTTAGTTATAAAGATTTTCAAAAATTTCTCAGTACATTACATTTTTATTTATAGTTAAATTTCCATCTTCAGCTAGAATTTCAATCCTTTCTTTGATTTCATTCTAAAAATAGTGATATGTAATTGTCCATTAATGAATACTGGACACGATAGATAAAATCCCACTTTAGAAAGTAATTGTCCTTGATTCTTATTAATTGTCATTGCAAAGCACAGAAAGATGGGAAACTGTCTCCTTTAAAATTTAAAAGGAAGTTCGAAGTTAGAAGGCATGAGATTCATTCTTGTTATAAATTTTTTATCACCAACATTCTTTCATGTAATAAATGTTGTAGAAATAACATTCTTGCCTAGAGTGTTGACTTGCAATCTTGTTCCATTACAAAGACCGTTTGCTTAATCAAAATTTCTTAAAAGTATCATAGGTACACGGACTTTCAATTTAAGTGTATGATTGAGGATACCTGAACATTTTATCTCATTTAAGAACTCAAATGTAAACCATTCACTTTGACTTTCTTGGTCTTCATCAGATTTGCAAGGTGTGTCTGAACTTAAATATGCTATTTCTTCACTAGGTATTTTAGAGAGAATGAAATCATTTACTTCTTCCACACATTTAGAGGTGAGACAAAGTATTGCTCCATCATAAAAAAATCAAGGAGACATTATATTATGCATAAATTCTAGATAAACAAATTCAATCGACGATAGTAAAGGTGATGAAGTATTTTGAATAAGAAGATCTTGTGGTATCTCAAGATTGCCTTCACCATTTTCATTTAAGTCCATTTTTCCATCTCCAATTTGTAGGATCCAATATGCAATTCTTTAATATCTCTTGTAGTATGCACATAAGTATATTCAATTAATGGATTAACATTTTTCATTCTTAGTAGCTCCATTGCAAATGTAACTAAGCTAAATTCCATCTACAGTACAAATTATGCATTGCTTAGTCATTATGAAATTGAATCAAAGAAAAATACAAAGTAAAAAAGGTCATATATCTCTATAAGAAACTAAGTACATGAATTACCTTTAGTGATGATGTTGTCACTATCTTTTGTTTGACTATTCTGTGTTGCTATTGATCGAGCTATAATTAATTTCAAAATTGACTATAAGTTTCAAATGTATATTGTTGCAGAAAATGATTTATAAAGATGTCCTAAATTGTATGTGTTATGGTGTATCTTGACTATCATTGGGGGATATTGAAACATGAGGCTCTAGAAGGGGACATAGTTGAATAAAGTCTTAGATTCTTTTGTGAGAACACACTAGACCGTCTACAGGATGATATGATAGACTAGATCGTCTAACACTGAAAGAGCTAACACAAGATCTTTATATTAGTTCACCCAAAACTCACGGGCTATTATCTATACTTCAATGTGTATATAACTAAATTGATTTGCACCTAAGTTTAAAATGTACGATGACAATTATTCAATGCAGAATGCATAATAATCTAAATAACAGAAACATAGTTGTTAGATATTAAGCTCTCAGTTGTACTTGAGATATTATTAATCTTGTGTTGTGCCTTTGAGTAAGATTGTTGTTGATTATATTTGTTGTGCTCTTCAATCTTCTTTATCTAGACTCCAAGCATTTGTTATTGTGAATTTGAATTGAAATCAATAATCAAGACTATTTTATTCAACATATACTGTATTAAATGAATGTTTGCAAAGCTTGGTTGCAGAATTTTTGTTGGAAGTTTGCAGTTGAACATAGTAGTTTCTTCAAAGTAGTTATTGTACTTGTTAAAACAATTTGTGTTTAAATTTATTTATATTTATTTTAATTAATTTTGATTTAGTATAAACTAACTTTATATAATAGTGTGGCAAATTAGGTTAACATATGTGGGAAGCATAAGCCTATGAAAATACTGAGCAATCCAGACCTGCTTGGTGCAAGGTGCATAACCTCCAAATCTGCCAATTAAAGGATTTATATTTAGCAATATTTTTTTTACAAGGTTTCTTTTTTAGTCACGAACCAAGACACATATATTGAACCTCCAAGTAAGCATGAAAATAGGTTTATGGTTTCTTTATTGAACGATGTGGTTTTTGCTGGTGGTACTTATTTGTCCAAGTAATATACGGAAGAATACATTTATTTGTATTGGTTTTCTAATTTATAATAATACAGATAGACCATGTTATAGAGTAGTTTACATTTCACATCGTACTTTTAGTTGTAAACTTTACATTTGGATTCATAATTAGAAGACAATGTTTACTATTTATTTTATATTTATATGTTGGGTTATATGGCTAATTTGGTGTCATCATATTTGGTTTGAGTTAATGTTGAAATGATGAAAGTGTTCATTGGAGTTATGATAGTACATTTGTATTTAGTATACAAAATAAATGCTGAAATTTATAACTTCATCCACCACTTTCCTAACATACATGTTTAAATAAAACACAAAAACTTAATCTAAATAAGTAATACTTCAAAATATGGTGAGGAATTGTAAAATGGAATCAATGAAGTAGTAACAACATTTGTTCTTGCTTCTATTAAAAAGAAGCAATTGTTCAAAAAGGATAACTTTTAAACAACATAACTGGAACATTCAAATAAATTACAACGAATTAAACTACATGAAATTAACAAAAACTCTAATATTTTTTAGGTTCTGGTCATTGTCAAATTGGAATTTAACAATGTCGTCTTTATGTAGTTCATTTTCGACACAGAAATCCTTCCAACCTTTGCCAACCTTTGTTGATTTCTTTGGTGAATTTCTTATTAGAATTCTGCATTTGACAGAGGTTATGCGTCCATGGAGACAAACAAATCGTAATCTATGTTTACGAACGTAGTTAGCAAAATGAACAAAAAAATCCTGCAAAAAAAGGTGACAATATGGAAAGTAAATATGTCAGTTAAAAGGAAATAAATAGTTAAAAGATAAGATGAAGATGATAGAATGAAGATAGAACTCACCAGATAGCTTGCTCTCATGTGGTAATTTGACATTGTTAACTTGAACGTAGTGTAGGGCAGTGGGATTGAAGTTTCCTTATAGAACTTTTTAACCACGCTCGCTGGGGATGATGTTTCGCAAACAATAATTTCAAACCAACAAAGACCAACATAACAGAACAAAAATAAAAGTTAACCTCAAAGTTTATAGAACTTTCTCAACTTTTGCCAGCCTTTGGTTATCAATTGGTTGTCTAAGTTTATGTGGTAGTTGACAACATGTAAGTTACCTTTGTTGTCAGCCAGATCTCACTTTTCACTGAGTTCTCCATAATAAGTATTCGCAAAATAATGGTTCACATAACCAAAATCCTTGAAGGAAATTTACAAAATAATTTAATACAAACATGAAATAATATTTTCAAGCAAACTCCTTTAAAAAAGAAGTATGAATTTGTAAAGAGTAGAATACAAAAACTCAAAATATATCATACCTTTCCAATTAGATGCATAGTAATGAACTTCCTTTTTGTTTCACTTTGAAGGATGCTTTGGGCTTGTCCATCTTTGTTCTAAAAGAAACAATGAATCAAAGATAAGGAAGAAAAGGAATAACACAATTTCGAACAAGTGAATGGGTTCTAGAACAAAGACAAAAAATGTAAGAAAGTGTTGATGAAGATATAAATCTTACAGGCTTTTGAGAGAAAGCGAAGAAGCTTTAACATTAAATAGAGGTTAAAGACTTGTCAGAGGAAGTGAACATACTTTTGATATATTTGAATATTTCTCAAATAAAATAATTAAATTTAACAATTCTTTTAAAATAATTTAAATAAATAAATGATTTTAAAATGATTTTTCAAGAAGTTGATAAGAATAAAGACTGTGGTAAGTGAAGGTCTTTGATCGACACACAAATGAAATCAAGATTTCACATGTTTTCTTACAAATGTTTGTTAAATAAATAAATTAAACTGTTGATTTTTTTAAAACAATTCAAATAAATGAGTGCTTATTAGAAAACTATTCTAGAAGTTCATGACAATGAAAAGTTCGGTTAACGGATGTATGAAAATATGGTTCAAATGGAGGGATATTTGACCTAATTGTAATTCAAACAAAAGCAATTAATCTTTTCAAACATAAATTAATAAAACTTAATACATGTTAATTTAATTATAAAAGTAAAAAATAACATAAATTCCTCTTTCATCTTGATAGAAAAATATAAAATTAAAAAATTTAGAACATCTAATTTAAAACAATAAGGTTAAATATGTTTTTAGTCCCTGAACTATTTGTCAAAATTGTGTTTCGTCTCTGGGACAAACTTTGGACCTATTTCGTTCTTATACTTTAAACAGGTGTAAATGATCCTCGATGACAAATAAAAATATCTTTAAAAAGAAGAAAAATGAGAGGAAATGAAAGGGAAAAGAGTGAAAGAAGCTTAAGAGACAGATGATAATGAAGTAAGAAAATATGAAGAAGGAAAATAAAGAGATAAAAAGGAATTCTTAGACTTCATCAAGGATCGTTTGCACGAGTTTATAAAGTATAAGGACGAAATAAGTTCAAAGTTAGTCTCGAAACACAATTTTGACAAATAATTTAAGGACTAAAAGCATATTTAACCGAAACAATAAATAATGAATGCATTTTGATGTTGTCATAGTGATTCTAATAATTCATACAAATAACTCATCTGATAATGAAAGAAAATGCAAAATATAGAAACAAAAATTTGGATAATTTCTTTTCTAAAGGTAGGTTTGATAAATATATACATAATGTAGTTGAGGTCTTCGAATGTTAAGTACATTAATTTGATCTCAACAATTAAAGATTGACCTAGCGATTAGCTATAAAAAAAAATAAGATGTGAAATGTCTTCCTTGTTATTATTGTTAGTTTAGAATAAAATTAACATTCATTGTTTATTAAATTAAATTGCATTAAACACTTATAGCATGACCTAAGAAATAAAAAAGGTTGATAGTAAAATCATCCAAAAGTTTATTTTCAATTTGTTGTGTTTCTAATTATAGTAATGTAGTAAAAAAAATATTCAATTCATATGCTTTCCAAATTTACAATAAAACCATTTCTAATCGATTTAGCTTAGAACATTCATTGTTTAGCACATAAAATTGCACTAAACAATTATAAAATGACCTAACAAATAAAATAAATAAAAAAATAACAACTGCAAAATATACATTGAAAGACTTTAAATTTTGCAAAATGAATACTAACAATAACATTTGCAACTTCTCCACATGACAGAAAAACATTTAGGTCCATTACATAATTGTCAAATTAAATGCACTCAATATGATAACTATATGGAAAGATGAACTTAAGTTAAAAATGGTTAATAATAATCATTAAACTCTTTAGAAGTTGTGTATTAACCATCAACTTCTATGGAAATGACATTCATCTTTGTCCTTTTCCCATTTTTTTCCAACTCCATTTCAGTGTCAACTCCTGTCAATAATCCCAATACATATGTAGAAAGAAGCAATTTGGTTTAAGTACAAAATTTTGTTCGAATATCACATCGAAGAATTTTCAAAAAATTAAATTCACCAACTAAATAGTCTGTGTCAAAGCCTAAACAATTGATGTTTGAAATAGGTATGTATTGGGTGTTTATGTTTGGAACCTAATTACTATCAACCAAACATACCTTTGTTTCAAATTGAAAGATAATCATGTAAGGATGTGAGTGGTTCTGTAACACGCACCATTAGACGCCACACTAAACAACTGTTGTGAATATACACTACATTCTACTATATCCGGTTAGAACTTGTAAATCAGTGTGCTACAGTCAGATGCATGAATTGTAGCACCCTGCATTATCATTCAAAAAACAAATTACAAATTTAAAAGCAATACATTTATCCAATTATGAATATTTTACAATATAATGAAGAAAGCAATGTTATATTGTACCTTATTGTCTTGTAGGACCATTTTCATAGAGAATGGAAACTTCTGCTAGGTGAAGTCAGTGACAAACTGCAAACATATAACTTTAGCCATGACATTTCAATTTTCTTTTTGTGGGCTCACTTCTACAGAGTTGATTTGCTTGTTCGTAGTTGATGTAATCAATATTGAAAGAAAATAAGTTAAACATAATAAATAATAACTCAGATGTAAAGCAAGTGAAATAAGAACGTTGATTTTGTTGTGAGCAAAAAGACATAACAAAAGTAATCACACCTATATATAGTTGAAGTTGGAACCCTAATTTTCAAAATGAAGTTCAAATATTGGTAACCCTAAAGGTAGAAAAAAATTGAAAGAAAAATAAGTATGAAAGAAACACTAAATTTAGAAATTTTGAAACCCTAAAGTTGGTGCACACAAAAAGATGAAAACATTAGACTTTGAGATGGAGAAGTTTGTAAAAGTCTTGATCGAAAAAACCAACCTTTGTGCCCATTTCTAAATTTAGACCCAAATAGCATGAACTTTGACCAAAGGCCTACAAATCGAAATTAAATCCACATCTTCCTAATCCTAAATTTCAAAATATTTTGTTTTTGAAATCGTGCCAAAAAGATAAAACGATGGTATGGATATTAATGGAGAAGAAAGTATGATATGCTTTCAGAGAGCGCAAAACACTTTATCTTTATTGTAACACCATTTTAGAAAACTCTGCGCAAGCAAAGAAGCTTTGAGAGAGCATAAATCACTTTATAGTGGTTGCAACAAAAATGTTGAAACTGTAAACTTGTTGTAGATGTCTGAAATCAATCCAAAAAAATGAAATGATTAAGCTTTGAAATGGAAAACTTTGTAAAAGCATTGAATGAAAAACTGGTGGTAGCATGTGTCGCGTTGCTATAGGGTTTCACAATGGTGGTAGCATGCTTTTGGAAAGTTAGGCGTCACGTCCAAAAAAGTATGGTTTCACATTAACAAAAGAAAATGTATGGTTTGAGAGAGTAAATTCAGAAGCATAGGTTGCGAGAAAGACCGAGAGAAAAATAAATGAAATGTTTCAGGAAAAAAGAAAAATCAAGGATATAAATGGATGAGTGTGAGTGTGTATTCAATGAGTGAAACGCATGTCAAGCATACATAGCATCACATGTCAGTTGGAAAGTATGCTACGATGGCAAAAAAAATTCTATTTATAACAAAGTTCAAAAGTTATTTTGTTTTTTATTTTTTTTAGTAGTTAAGATGTGTCAAAACTTACCTTTTGTACTCCTCTCAATTGTATAATTTATTGATTCTTGACAATTAATATTAACATACAATTTATTAACATTGTATCGTACTAATAAATTTATATAAAATATATTATAAAAGTTCAATTGTACATATTAGTTTGATTTTATATTTACACAATATTGAATAGAAAAATTCTTTGTTGTAAAATCACATGAATAAGGTGAGAGATAGGAAAAGTGAACCATATTTATTATGTATCTTCATGTTTAAGTAATATAGTTTTACATGTTATTAACTATGTTATACTTACATAATTTACATTATTTGTTATTTTCTGCACTAGTTATGAAATTATTTGTATAAAATATTATTATTATTATTATTATTATATAAGAAATTCATTGAATATAAAATAATTTAGAAACAAAAAATAATTAATCATTATAATAACTAAATTAGAAACTATTTTATAAACTAAAAACTATTAGTATCTAAAATAGTTTTTATTGTAATAGAAACTATATTTTTTTGTTATTGGTATTAAAAAATTATGAAATTGGTTTTTATATAAAGATGATTAAATTGATTTTTAAATTAGAGTCTAAATTTGTTTCTAAGATTAACTATCAAGATTTTAGTCACTTATTAAATTAGACTCTACATTAATATCTAATTCAATTAGTGACCAATTTCATCATTTTATAAGTCACTAATATGATTGGTAAAAATAATTTTTTTTATTTTATTATTATTATTATTATTTATTTTTCCTTTCTAACATCTGTGAAATAGAGGAATGGTCTGCTAAATCATTAAACCACCACATAAATATCATCAATCTAAGATTTAAAATTTAATTTTTCATTCAATTTTTAAATTTTAAATTTAAAACAATAATGGTAATTATGATAATACTACATTATTTATACATTTAATTAAAAAATTATAAGATTACAAAAATGAAAAAGATAATTATGTTATTATATGCGTAAACAAGTCTTCTATTATAATAAATTGAAAAAATATTTAAATATTTCTATTAAAAATTAAATATACAGATCATATCACGTGCACCTAGCTTAACTGAATAATTTCTTAATTAAATCATCCTATTCTGTAATAAATAGATAATATTTTGTTTTAAAAATTACCGAGCAAAATATTTTAATAACACAAATTTCAATATTAAAATTACGGTATTATAAAAAATATACCTACTTAAACTTTTCCATGCTTACTTTTATTTATACTTAACATTATATTATTTAAACCATTGAATTAACTGATTTTCAACAAATTGTATTATACAGTTAATTAGTTTTCAGAGATAAATTTATCAAATCGGTATCATTTTGTTTGTATTTTGCGAAAAGAAGTAAAATTTTAAAATTTAGCATGAATAAGTCGTGCTTGGAAGTAAATTTTGTAATTAAAAAAATTATGCATATAAATACAATTCTAAAACCAGTCAACTTGACTCACTAAATTCTTGTTTATAATGACACTTTTTTATTTTTTTCATATACATATAAAATTGAGATTCTAAACATTTTTTTATAAAATTGTACATCTAAACAAAATTATTTTTTTATATTTTTTATGTAATTCAAAATTTTAAGTGAAGTCGTGTATATAAACACAATTTCAATTAAAATAAATAAAAAATATAAGTCTAAAATTATGTTACATGTATGATTTTATAAAAAGAATAAGGTGTATCAAAATTATATATATTTTTTATCATAAAATCGTGGTTTTAAACACGATTTATCCATTTGTTAATTTTTAAAATTTTATCATTTTTGTAAAACCTAATTGGTGAGTGGAAAATCTTTGACGTTGGGTATCACTAGGAAGGTAAATAGTATGGATAAAATGGAAAGATATTTGAAAGAGTAAAGAGGAAGGATGATTGATTGACAATAAAAGATATACAAAAATTCAATGTGGCTCTTATAGCAAAGTGAAAATGAAGATTAATAACACAAAGTAAGGGATTGTGAAAAAAATTTCGAAGTTCAAATATAGAATTTGGAGAAAATTAACCGTCAAATTAAATCCAAGTATGAGTCGACTTGGTGGTGAGACTTAAAGATGATATGTGGGGTGGAAGTACACCAAAGCTTTATTTGATAGGAATATTAGTTGGAAACTTGGTAATGGAAATGAGACTCTTTTTTGGAAAGATATATAAATGGAATGACGACTTGTGTTATGCTAAAAAATATCATAGAATATTTAATAATTCAAAACTAAAAAATGCAAAAGTGGCAGATATGGGAGCATGACATGATGATACTTGAGAATGGAAGATGTGTTGGAGGAGAGATTGGTTTACTTGGGAACAACAACAAGTAAACGAATTTAACCTTGAATTGTTAAATAAAATACCCTTCAAATCTGCCCAAGACACTTGGCTTTGGAAAGGTGAAGAATCCTGATAGTTTTCAGTAAAATCTGCCTAGCAACACGTTCCACAGTAGAAGTATGTGATTTTTCAGCTCTATATGGAAAGTTAAGGCCATGCCTAATGCTAACCATTTTGTCTGAAAAGTGGGATTGAATAAGGTTATCACCAAACATTAAGACGACAAGTCTTTTATGTTGTATGTGTAGAACAAAAAGGAAGAAATTGTTGCACACTTGTTATTTGAATGCAAAGTAGCTAACTTAGTCTGAAACTTTTATAACAAACCTTATCTATAGCTACGGACATTTTTATTTATAAATAATGTAAGTAAAATTAAAATTTTTCTTTACCCACATAAAAATTTAGTATAACTAAAATCCAAAAATCTATACTTACATATATTTAATATTCGTAAAAACTAATAACACTAATAACTATATTTACTTAATATATATAAGATTTTAAAATAATATATTTAAATTATGTAAATTTAATAATATTATTAAATAATATAAATTTTTTAATAACTAATTTATTCGGTAAAAATTATATTTATTTTAAAAATTTATATAATTAATATTTATTATTATTAATATTTTTAATTTATATAAAATAAAGGATAAATATTTTAAGGGAAAATAAAAAAAATAAGAATCAATTTTTTAAAAATATTTGTTGTGTATAATTTTAAATATAAGAATTAATTTCTCTATGGTGTATCTCTCGGTTGTTATGTCTTTGCATTTTTACACATTCTCTCGGTGTAAAAATATCAGCAGGTTTGGGTTTTTATTTTATTTTGTGCTTAGTTTTATTTGGTTTTCGTAAATCCCATTTTCTCCCACGCATTGAGTTAGGTCAACATCCAAGTCTAGTAACATCCTCCTCCGAATCAATCTGGTAACAGAGGATGAGGAAGGAATATTGACAAAATTGAAGAGCAACAAGATGTTTGAGCAAGGAGAAGGTGCAATCGTGCTGAGAAAGATTACGAGGAGCAAAGAGTAGGTTACGGTCTTGCTCCGCCGGTGCTGTTGGCTTACGGTCTTGCTCCGTCGCTGCTGTTGGGGTACAGTCTTGCTCCGCCAGTGCTATTGGGATACGACGTGGTGGCTGTCTTCATTTTATAGGTACTGTTCAAAACCACTGTAACTTTGGAGATGTAGATCTGTTAAGTTTTATGCAGGTATGTTTAATTGAGAGTGATGCTTAGAATGTATTTTGAAATGGGATATTTACAGTGAATGAGAGCTAGATACATAGGTAGAAATTGGGGAATTAGAAAGGTAGAAATTGGGGAATTGGAGGTAGAAATTGGGGAATTAGAGTTTATTTCCATAATTAAAAAAAGTGTAGGTATATGTTGACAAATTTATTCTCACAATTGAAAAAAGTGTAGATATATGTTAAAAAATTTATTCCTACAATTGAAGAAAGTGTAGCTATAAACTATAGTGACACATCACATATGTTGTTAAATCTCATTTAAAATTTACACTAATATTGTGTGTGAATATATGTATAAAAATCATATACCCACATATATTATATCTATGGTGACATTTTTTATGTCACTAAATGTTATATTTGTTGTAGTAAAATGGTTAAGAATTTTAAATGTGATGCATAATCAAACAAAACAACACTATATCCATAACATAATGTAGAAGATTATGTGGACGACAATTATGAGAGCTACGGGAACATAGAAATAATATCTTATTAAGGAACAAATCAGTAGATGAGGAAGAAATTTTCGAGACTGCTCATATTAATGCATGAGCTTGGATTAAGGACAAGAATCATAAGGTCAGTTTCCCATACTTTCATTGGTGTTTATCTCCACAGTTATGCATAAATGCTATTACAACACGAAAGTAATGTTTACTTCTGAAGTTTACATATAAAGTTGACAGATTAGGAGAACCTAAAGAGACATACACATTTATAGGGGCAGACAAAAATCTCATTATATGCCCAAATAGGTTACTGATAAAAAATAGTAGGCAGATAATGCAAATGTAAATAATGAAATTCAACAATAAAATTGTTGTGTTGGTAGTTTTTTGTTGTTGTCTTGATAATGCTTTTATAGACAACATAGATAATCACAAATCATGATGATCAAATTGCTACAAGAATACTATGAAGCCTATTTCCATTATGATCTGTGGAGCGTGTAATAATGTGTTTAGCAAAAGAAAAAATGTTTATATCATAAGGAACAAGATGACCTTTATACTTTAAAAATAGATTTTTTATTATTTAAGCTATGAAAACTAGTTATAAATACACTTAATATTTATCACTATTTTAGAACTGTTTTGAGGTTCTGAGAAATATTTATTAGACATTTGTAAATAGTAAATATTATATTTTTTACATATATGTAGATGGGTTGAAGTATCTTAATACTTCTATTTATATATTCTCTTTTTTGCTGAAAAAAAAAATAGAGTGAGATTTACTTATTTGATCTCTACTCAATTTAGAAAAATCAAACCCGCTAATTACGTATAAACAATCAATAAGTTGCATAGGAAGAGACAAGTAAACTTAAATTAAAAGATTGAACGAGTCTTTCAAGACATGAGTGCGAAGGAGTCAAACAGATTAATCTTCACAATAACAGATTAGGTCATGTGAAAACTATTTACAGAATAATTAAACGAATTAACAGCTGGTAGCTAGACTAATAATAGAAATCAAGAACATGGTTGTACAATAATTAAACTTTAAATTAATATAATATTAATTTACATCTGATAAATATGACTTTTTCTTTTTTTATCTTCTGTCTGTAGACATCAAATCAAGATGAAAACGAAAGAGAAAAGGCAAAGAAATGTTGAGATGGGTACAAAATTCTGCAATAACAAGTGGGGTTTTGTGCATATTTGTCAAAATTCTGAACTCTTTAATCGTTTTCCCGTTTTTTTATTATATTTTATTGCACTTCTTCGTTCTAATGAAAGCTCGGTTTCAGTTAGGTTAAGAAAAGCACATAGTTTAGAAGGACTAGTAAAAACACAACAAAAGAAACTGTTAATTAGCAAAAAAAAATATTTTAAGGAATTTTTTTTAATTAATGATATTACTATCCCCCAAAACCCTAAATGTAAAGACTAAGGAGGAATGAGAGTTTAATATTTAATTGGCAGCATTTATTAATGAAGTGTAAGTTGGCATAAGACTGGATGGTTCTGATTTATCCATTGAATAATTGAAGTTGGGAGTTGGGACCCTAAGAACATGTTGAGGGAGAAAACAAATGTGATCATAGTATTTTGTTTTTGTAAGAAATGAACCTAAACACGAGTTTGGTTGTCCGTAGTGCAAAAAAGTTGAAAAAAAAGAGTGGAATGTGGTGAGGAAAGAAGAAAGAGGAAAGGAGGGCCATGAGCATTGTTGTGATGGCGATGAAGAGTGAAAAATATGGTGCAATTATGATGCATAAAATATGAAAGGGTGTATTTGTGTAAATGGAATGTGGGGGATAAAAGAGTGCTTTCAACGTCACGAAAAAGGGAGAAGGGATTTGTGGGGTCGAGTATCTTAGACCATCTTATGAGCTTAGAGCCAAAACAAATTATTCCCTAAAGACAAACACCACAACCTGTTATCTTATACTGCCAATTCCACCAAACTAACCCACAATTAATATTCCAGGCCACTTCAATGTACGGACCTCTTTAAATACCATATTATATTTAGTGCTCCACTCGTTAAACATTTTTATTCTATACCAATATATACATATATTCATGTGCTTTCATTCTCAATATATTTTTTTATTATAACTTTTTATCAAAATAAATAATACTACATTTTCATAATCTAATCATAAATTTTTTAATTCTGTATCATGGAAAACAAATACTTATGTTTGAGGAGAACAACATGAGTCCAGAAAAAACTATTAGACCATATAAAATAAGATATCCTATAGTATGTATAATATTTGGAGGACGACTATTCAATGATATTCTCCTAATGCAAATCACGAGTTTTCATAATGGTTTTCACATATTAGATAATTTTTTTCTAAATTTGTGCGCTTAATTTGGTGATGTTAGTGATACTTCATAGTTTATATCTTTTTAAATGAGAGTGAAAGAAATTTCATGTTGCATGCGTCAGGGGAGGAAAACAGCAAAAGATGTGTACAACCTTTGCTACTTACTTTTAATGTTTATGGAGAGTCTTAGTATGTAAATTCTTTGAAAGTGTGAAAACAAGAAAATGCGAAACTTTTTTTACACAAAAATACATAACACTTTTATGGATTTTAAAAATTCAAAATCAAAATTTGCATTAGGTTATGAAAAGTTAAGTAAGACAAGACAAAACTGAGTTGGATTGACTCAAAACAAGCTTGATTCAAGTTGGTTAAGTCGAGTTAAACTTAGATCTATCTAAAATGGGTTTGGTTTAAGTAGGATCCATGTCAAGTCAGATTTAAGTTAAGTTAAGTCGTGTCAAGTTAAGTCTAAGTTAAGTTGAGCTAGATCAGACCTAGATTAGTTTGGTCTAGGTCAGTCTGGGCTCATGTCGAATTAGGTCAAATCGGAACTATGTCAAGCAAGTCAGACTTAATCTAGGTCAAGCTGAATCGAATTAGGCCAAGTTGGGATGAGTCTTGTTCAAATAGAATTGATTTAGACCCACATCAAATCGAGTTGGGTTAAACCCACATTAGGATGAGTAGGATTGAGCTCATATCAAATTAAGTTGAACTAAGATTATGGCGAGTTGGGATAGACATAAGTCGACAAAGTTCGGGTCAAATTGAGTTGAGTTAAATCCACACAAATTAGGTTGGATTGAGACTTTGTTGAGTCAAACTCATATCAAGTTGAATTGGATTGAGTTTAATCTAGATCAAATTGAAACTAAATTGTATTAAACCTATATTAATCTAGGTCGAATTAGATTAAACCCACAATAAATTGGTTTAAACATAGACTATGTCTATGTAAGAATGAATAAAATTAAATCAAACTTACGTCAAATTTAGTAAGAAGATATCATTCTCAAATTAAACTTAATTAGACTAATTTAAAATCAAGTCAATATGTGTTTAAATCTAAATTTAAAGGGAGTATGAAAGTAATCAATTTAAATCAAATTAAGTTAAATTTAACTTTAACTTTAACTCTATTTTAAAAAATTAAACAAACTAAATTTAATACAATTTAAAGTAGAATATTATAAAAAATCAATTTAATTTGATCGTTTTAGAAGAATGTAGATTTTATATTCGATCTGTTTTGTACTCCGATGATGATAAATTAATCGATAACATAAAATGTAGTTTTATGTGTGAAAAGGCATGACTTTTCTTGTCCTTAACTTTTTATTTGTTTCGGAGAATATAAATATATCATATATAACATTATATTTGTGAGAATTACTTATGTAATTGTTATATGACCAAATCCCGCGACTATGATAAAAAAGAGTTTTAATAATATTCGTATTTTTATTATTTACTTTGTTTTTGTTTTTCTCTCCTTTTATGGACATGTTTCAGATAAAATGCTGCAAAAGTGTTGTATTATATTATTAGTAGTAGTAGTGTTATTATTGATTCTTTCTTGGAGGTCTCACCAGTGACATCATAGATGTGACAATATTCACCTGGTGAGTTTGAGGAAGTTAAAAATTTATATACTCTGAAAAGGGGAGGAAAGGGACAACAATCTAAAGACATTATTGGTTAAAATGTAGGCCGACAAGGTGCACATTCACTCTCATCTTTGACAACAATCACCAAGAATGCCAAATGCATGTATCTAAGCAATGACTTATAATTTCTTGGTTTGAGAAAAGATTGTTATTTGTACCCAAATGTTTTCAACTGTTTGAAGGTACTATCATAGGGCAAGAATTAATATTTAAAGTGATATTTGTTCTAATAACTTCATGAAAAAGCGATTTATAAATCATCTTTAACCTTAAATAGAGGACTTTTTGTTGTACCATATATTAATAAAATATAACTTTTGGTAGTGGAAGTGAGGAGAGGAAGAAAATTCTCCACACTTTTGGCACATCATAATTAACATATTGTCTTTTCAATTACCAAATGTCTAATCATTCATACCTAAACATAATCCCATATAAGTGAGAAAATTTTGAATTTTGTTTTCCACTTTCAACAACTTTATACTATTAATTAATATCCCAATTTCTGTCATTTTAACATACATTTATGTTTCTGGTGTAAAATTTGTTTTTTAAGAAACTTAGAATCAACATATTTACATTCCAAACGCTTACATAGAAAAATAAAGTTAATACTTGTCTTCCCAAAATATTGGGTCGTCCTAAGAAAATATATATTCAATCTAATTTAATAATTCTAATATCATGTTTTTTTCTAGTAAATTACCAATTTATTTTCAATTTTACAATTATGCATTTCAAACATTTCAATCTTGACATATGAAATGACAAATTATTTATTTTCTTTCTTATAATTTTAAATATGTAATCTTAATTTTAAAAAATAGCAATAATGATAGTTACATGTCATCAATACCATTTAAAAAATAATTCGTATATTGAAAATTAACTTTAGTTTTTAAGTGTTTTTAATAAATCTAGTTTTTAGCTAAAATTAACTTGTTTGGTACATGTTTATTCTAGTTACTTATTATAATATACTGGAACTATTTTACCTACTATTTCACTCTAAATGACGTCATGTTTTTCTTTTCACATTTCCCACTCTTAACACAGAACAGAATGGTAATGCACATCTCAACAAAATCCATGGATGAATTGTTCTTCTACGTTATCACACTTTCTTACCACCACGTCACCCTTTCACCACATTATTTTACCAAAATTTTATCATTTCTTTATAAAATAAAAATGATTTTTTTCATTTTTATAAAATCTAATATTATTTTATTTATAAATTTTAAAGTGAATTATTACTAGTGTTTATATAAGGTTTGTGGTATCATTATTTGTGAGCTTGATATTGATATGCTTTGTATGAAATACTGGAGATAAGCATCTGTGACTATTGTTGTTTCTATTAGTTTAGTTTTCTTTATTGTCTATGTGGGTAACACATTACTGTGATCATACTATGCTCGAGAGAATATATTCTTCTGCAACTGTGGTTGGAAGTGAGAAAACTCAAAAAAGAGTAGGTAGAAGTTATATCTTTATGTATTTGAGAAGCTTTTAATTTTAATGTATTTTGAAAAGTTCACGATGTGATGTATAATGTGTATGAATATATCTATATATCTATGATGCTAATGTATTAACTATATTAAGTAAAATTATAGTCTGATAATGTTTATAGTAACTGGATGTTACAGTTTTAAGATGATAAATTATTACAAACAAATTCTAATATTGAAATATATGTATATATAGTTATAGTAAAATAATTAAATATATCATCTAATATTTATAAGCTAATTATTAAACTAATTTTATTAAACACGTTCAATTGGGTTAATAAATTTATGAGTTTTTAGCTTATTTATAAATTTTTATTTACACTAAATTTATTAAATATAAACTAATTTAAAGATAAAAAATAATTAACTATTATAATAACTAAATTAGAAACTATTTTATAAACTAAAAATTATTAATATCTAAAATAGTTTTTATTGTAATAGAAATTATAACTTTTAGTTATTATAGTAACTAAATTAGAAACTATTTTATAAATTAAAAATTATTAATATTTAAAATAGTTTTTATTATAATAGAAACTATAACTTTATTGATCTTAAAAAATTATGAAATTGGTTTCTATATAATGGTAACTAAGTTGGTTTTTAAATTAGAATATAAATTTGTTTCTAATATTAGTTACCAAAGTTTTAGTCATTTACTAAATTAGACTCTATATTAGTCTCTAATTTAATTAGTGATCAATTTTATCATTTTATAAGTCACTAATATGGTTAGTAAAAGTAATTTATTTGTAGTGTTAACTTAAAAATTAGTTTTCTAAAATATATTTTATTTTTATTACATTCTTTTGATTCTTAGTACTTTTTTTTCTTCTAGTTGTTTTCATTCTTATTAGACTTTTTGAACTATAAATAACATAAATAATGTGTTTTATAAAAGCGTTAAATGGTTAATATGTACCAGGGGGACATGAATGTAAAAGGATTCAAAAGGTGTGCAAAAAATATTTCTTGAAATTAATTCTAGATCATTTTATACTTTGTGTGATAGTCATATTTTAAACTTAGTACTTTGTGATATGACTAACTCTTGTCCTAAAACTATATCTTTTTTCGGTGTGTTACAACATATATATACTTTATTTTCTTTTTCTACAAAAAGGTGAAAATTTTTACAAGATCATATACGTAGTGTAAGTCTTAAATCATTGTCACAAACATGTTGGAAAAGTCGTATTGGAAGTGTGAAAGTTGTAAGATTTCAAACTTCACAAATAAGAAATTCTTTATTTGAATTAGTTGAAGCTAGTGATGATCATAAAATAAAGAGTGAAGCTGATTGTTTAGCAACTTGTGAGATAGAGAACTTTGAATTTTTGTTAGACGTGAATATTTGGTATGACATTTTATTTGGAGTTAACTCAGTTAGTAAGAATTTATAATCAAAATATATGTGCATTGATTAAGCTATTATTAAAATGTTTTCTTTCATTTTTTGAAAAGTATAGAGAAAATGGATTTGAATTGCATTGATTTCTGCCAAGGAAATTGCTTTTAAAATGGAGATAAAACCTAAGTTTCGTGAAAAAACATATTAGTCATAGAAAAAATTAATTTGGAGAAAATTTTGAGAATGAAATTGTAAAATCTCTTTAAGAATCATTTAGAATTGATTACTTTTTGTACATTGTAGATAAAATAATTATCATGCTATAAATTAGATTCGAATAATTTAAAATATATAAAGATATTTTTTATATTTTATTTAGTGTTAAAAAATCAAAATCACTAGACTGTATAGGATTAAATATCTTAAAGAAAATTATAGGATTGGAAAATAATAAATCAATTGACATTCTTAATTATATAAAAAGAATATATATTTTTTGCAAATGCATGTATAACTTATAGAATAATGGAAACAATTCCAATATCATTTGCTTCACTCGAAAGGATTTTTTCAAATATAAAGTTAATAAACATTTATTTAAGATCAACAATATCTCAATAAAGATTAATCAGATTGACCTTATTATCTATTGAAAAAAAATATTAAATTAAATTAATTACCACAATTTAATAGATAATTTTATATCACAAAAAGTTCAAAAATTATATTTTAAATAAAACTATGATACATTTTAACATAAATTATTTTATTAGTAAAATAAAAAAACTTCATTCTTAAGTTTCTTTTAGACCTCCTAAACCCTTAAGTCATCCATGATTTTCATTAACAAGTTAATTTATACGTTATGAGGTTTTTATGTTATGTGTTAATATAGTAATTGTCATTTATGAAAAAGAAATATATCTTTTTTTTAATGCGGACAAACAAAAATTCTTTTCTAATTTATTGCTAATTTTTTTCAAAAAAAAAATCTCTCTCTTGTCCACGTGAGTGAAATGTTAATTTTTTAATAATATTTTTCATATGAACTTTTATTGTTTCTTATGATATTGTTCTTTTTTAAGTTGAAAGATCTTATTGTTTTTTAAGTTTTTATGATTTAATTAATTTAACTTTTTTTATATTTTAAAATATTTTTGTATAAAAATTGTTTTTAGGTAAATAATCAAATATTATCTTATTATATATTTTTATATTCTAGATATCTCATTATTTAATTATATTCTTATAATTTATTTTAATTTTTAACTTTCATTATATTTAAACAGGTATATTGATGAAGAGTAAAATAATAAATTATTTTTTATCAGGAAGATTATCAAAACAAAATCACAAAATATCATTCCAATATATTATAGTTATTAATTTAATTATATTTTAAAGAATAATATGTTATGTTATTTCTTGTCATGCATAAAAATAATGAAAATATATTGTTATACATATTTTCACATTACACACATATATACACAACTTCTTGTATTTAAAATAAAAAATTGAAATTGACCGTTTGGTTCGTCGAAAATAAATCGAATCGAGAGCATAGAACTTTGGAAAATTTGGTATCTCTATCTATTTAAATTGATATTTTTTTATAAAAGATAAGATAGGAAAGTGAGAAAAAGTATCATCTAAAATAATTTTATATCAAAACGTAATAATATATAAATATAACTAATAATATATATAAATATCACATTCACAAATTCATCAACATTGCAATTTCATCAATATATTCCATTTTATTCAAATATTGGAAAGATTTGAATTTATTTTGTAGTAACTAATCAGGATAAATGAGTTTTATCATGATTAACAGAATATCACAAGATTATTTCATTTTGGATAATATCTATTCATTTAAATCCCCAAGGTCAAACCTTTAACTAAAATTTCATCAAATCTAACAAATATATATATATATGGAATATAAATAATTAAATCATAAGGATATAAAAAAATAGAATGGTCAATACATTACTAAAAGTAAAATTTAATAAAATAAATATGAATAAATAAAAGGATCAATACAGAACTAAAAAATATATAGAAGAGACCAATAATTTAAATACCATGAATATAAATAAGAAGAAACAGTGCAAAACTAGATATAAATTAAATAATACAAATGTAAATTGTTGAAAAGGACCGGTGCAGAATTGGAAATAAATTAAATAATATAAATATAAATTGTTAGAAAGAACCAATGCAGAACTGGAAATAAATTAAATAATACAAATATAAATTGTTAGAAAGGACTACTATAGAACTAAATATAAATAATACAAATATAAATTACAAAAGGACCAATACATAACTCAAGATAAAATAAATAAATAAATATAAATTATAAAATAATCAAATAAGTAAATAGTATGAAAATAGAAACACCTGACATAGCAAATATAAATATAAGAATAATAAATAAGTAAAAAAATAGAGTTAGGACATCTCACATAATATAAGAGTAATAAATAGATAAAGAATATGAGATTAGACACACCTCAAAACTATAAATATAAGAGTAATAAATAAATAAAGAATATGCTTTTAGAGACACTTTACAAAACAAATATAAATAGAAAAATAATAAATCAATAAATAAAGAAAATGAGATTAGAGACACCTCATATGATAAATATAAATATAAAAATAATAAATAAATATAAAAAAGATGATGTTAGAATCACCTTACACAATATATATAGATATAAAATAAAATAATTAAAATGAAAGATATCTCATTTCCTTACTTTAATATATATAATTAGTCTTTGAAACGAGAATATAGATATATATGTTTTTTTCTTCTCTTTCTTTATTTATTTCTCTTTTTCTCTTTTTCTCTCTTCTCTCTCATCCTCTCTTTCTCCTCTCTTCTAACTTTACGTGGATGAATTTGTTTTCAGGTGACCACTTCTTCCCTTCATTTGTATATATATATACATGTAAAATATTTATATTTTATTTAATTTAAATATATGTAATGATGATGAATGAGATTGATATTAATATCTTGCTTATCTCTCGGTGAGATAAGTCTTATCCCATCCCTTTTTTTAACTAATTTTATTTTTTATATTTATATTTTTAATAAAAATTTAATTAATTTTTTTAAAATTAAATATATATATTTTATAATAATTTTATAATTAATTTTAATTAATTTTTTACACTATTTTGTTTTATTTAATATTATTATTGATTAAATAATTTATAACATTAAAAAAATAGTAAAATATTTAAAATTTGTCAGCAATAGAATAATTTAATACATCAAATTTTGAAGATATTATATTATAAATTTTGGAATGTTACAAATACATCTCAACTCAACACGAAAGGGTAAATTTCTTGTAACTAGTTAAGCTTAGTCTTGTTTCGTACTGTAAGATAAGTTACAAGAAACTTCACTCGACTTTCCGTATTTAGCTCCAGACATCAACAGAGTCAAGATATATATCTTTTAGAGTCACAAATTCAATACATTTCACACACCACATTATAGTATTTCTACCTTAGAAATAATTACTATACTCATCACCAATTAACTCATATTGTATATGTACATCAACATACATGCTACTTATTAGTATATCACATATTATACAACAAACCAATTCACATATTACTTTATATTTATTTTTTGTAAGTTACAAGAAATAATTGAATGAAATGAAGTTGTATTTCTATAGAAATTTTACAAGTTACAACGTGGGAAGATTTCTCTTGAGTAAAGGTTGCAGATTTCATAGTCTGCGTGATTGTGTTTGTATGTTACTCTAAGTATCAATTTAGATTTTAACATTCTCCTATACATTAAACACCTATGCACCCTTCCTTAGATCCAACTATGTTTCCTCTTACTTCTTATAACTTATGCACACACCCTTTATTTTAAGTTATTAATTAAGATTTCAAAATCCATTCATTTGGAAGCCTAAGCTTTTCAAAGTTCAAATATCTAGTATGACGCAGAATTTACCTATTCTCAAGTCTAAGTGTTCACAACTAAATTAACTCTAGTATGATCCATAATTCCCCTATTTTCATTAATTTATTTTTAAATAAATCTCTATCTATAATGTTAATGTGTTCAAACTTTTACTCTAAAAATTCTGATTCTCACCCTCTCAAGATATTTAGGTTTGTAGACTAATTTTTAGATTTTTTCATGATAAGGATTTTTCTCTATCAACCAATGGTTCCAAAAACACATCATGTACCAATATGACACTTTTTAAAGTACACTAACTCAATAATTAAAAATAATTCTATATAAATTCTAATTCATGTAGAATTCTTCCTTCTTTTCTTTTACTTTTGTTTACACTCAATAATATCATCCTGGAACATTTTATCCAATATAACAAAATTCACCATTTACTTACAATCATACCTTCAAAATATTTTTCAAGTGATGGTCAAATCATTTTAAGAAACAAAATATTTATCAATCCTAAAAATTTCAACAATTTAAATAAGCTTCCCTTATCTTGATAATTCTTCCAAGGAACTAGATCTCCAACTCCCAAAATTTCTTACTCAGAATAGTAATAACAAAACCCTAACTCCAACATAAAAACAATTAATTATCATATAATAAAACACAAGGGTTTTTGGGCCATGAAAATCTGTCTAAATCTACTCGAAACTCAGACACAAGACCCAATTAGAACATACAAGCTTAAAAGTCAAGAACAAAGGAACAAAAGAGAGGGAACATGAAAGGAAGATGAAACTTAGCAAAAACTGAAGTTGATCAGGTATAAATACTTTACTCGTTCTTTAAATCACAGTTGTGAACTTTAATTTTAAAAGAGATAACTAGAGATTGCAAATTTAGAAGAGAAAAGTCAAAATTTATTTGAAATTACGGTTGGAAATAGGAAGGGTTGTGTGAAACTAAAACTCAAATTCTTACTCTACCCCCACTTTAAGTTCAATAAAAATAATTAAAATGATAAAATCTTTAATTAACTAATCAAAAAGTTGTGTCTTACAGTTATAATTATATTAAATTATGTAGTTATTTTTGTTATTTTTGACAATGGTTATATATATAAATTTTGAGTATATTATTTTGGACCCTTCAAAATTATTGGTTAAAATTTGTTTGTGGTAATCCTATTATCATTAATTTTATTTTAAAATTATATTAATTTATTTTCAAAAAAGATAAAACTAAATCAAGAATATTTAAAATAATAAAACAAAATGGAAATAATAATAACGATAAACTATGAATTTTATGGGGTGTTTTTTTTTTTTGCAAAATTTAAAGTTTGTTTGAATAAATTTTTCATAAACACTAAGAAAATAGAAAAAAATGCATTACTTTTTTATATACTAAAATCAACTTAATTACATATCTTAATTTTTTGGAAAAGTTAATAAAAAAGTTCTATAAAAGTTAATTACATAAATTATTTTTAATTTATATAAGAAGCTTGATTTGTTTTTACTTTTTTAATCAGTATTTCTAAGAAAAGTGATTCGAAACCAGCCTACTTTCATATAAGAATTCTTCCACCAAATGAAATATTGTGCTAAACTCAAACAAAAAGCTTGAAACTGGCTCACTTATTTTTTGGACTGTGAATTCTTGTCAGAGGTGTGTGCAAAATGCCTTAGATGGTGGGATATATAAATATAGAAAAGTATGAACACAAACACTTCAATTTTACTAACACTAATTTCAAAATTTTAAATGTATTATTTTTTTAATAATGTAGTCAATTATTTTAATTTTAATTTAAAATACTATAATATTGATATGGCATAGGTATAAGATTAATTTTGAGTGATATGTGAATTTTTTTCATATAAATATACACAATAATACTAATCTTGCATTTAAAAAGTCAATGAACTGTGATGCAACAAATATTAATAGAAAACAAGCGATGTTATCTTGGATTGTTTAATCTAGTAAATTTACGAAAATCATAAATACAGTTATATGTGTTCAGAAAGCAAGAAGAACTTGAATGAAATGTGAAAATAGTTAAGCTGTAATGAAATACAGTTATGGTGCTTTGGCTGTGCGGGAGGTGAAGAAGATTGGTGGAGAATTGAGTTGGAGTTCTTATGAATGTGTTGCTGTGATATCACAGTTTCATGTGTCGGTGCTATGTATTGGGACATTTATTTGGGTGGCTTAGAATCTACAAGGTGGTCGAAAGACACGTCACTTGCCATTGCTTTTTTGTGGTGGGTCCAGTGCCATTCGCTGGGCTCACTTTCTCATTCTAACATTCTAGATGTATGCCATGCTGTGGCTTCCAAAAATTCAAAACTCAATATCTGTCTATCGAGTTTTTCAATTTTTTCTACCGTTTCTTCAATATGGAGTTGATCAACATGCTGGTTTTCAGTGAAGCTAGCTCCTCCTTGGACCTTAGTTACTGTATGCTGTCATGTGGACAACCACTCCATCAACGAACATGCTGTGAAGGATCTTCAAGCATTCATGGCTCACACTTGGAGTTTTGGTGTGTGATAGACCCTGTCGTCTAAGTAGGATCTGCATCAAGGGTGCCCTTTTGTATATCAAATGTGGTATTTGGTTAATGTGCATGGATTGGTTTGATTATGCTACTCATGATCTGCAAGATATTGGTGCACTTTTCAATGGTGTATCAGTTTAATTCATGTAAATTGCAACTTTGCTTCTTTTATGATGGTCGGGCTTTGTATATAGCTTTGTTTTTGCGTGTCTTGTGCTTATGTTAGTTTTCTTTCATATATAAATGAAATATTTTGCTCTATATATATCTTGGCTATTTGATTACATAAATCTTTGAGTTTTTTTCTCCTTTATTCTATATTTCTTTGCCTACAAAAGGATGTTTTTTTTTCAAGTACATTTTTTTTATCAAACTTGTATTTACATATTTCATATGATCTTTTCAAAACCTAATATTCTTTGAACATTTTTGTGAATAGCAACAAAATTGTTTTTTAATTTGATAAAATCATTTAAAACACGATTTAGCCTTATATTTTCAGTACTATATATTTTTAGGAAACATTAGAAATGTGTTTAGTTTTGAATTAATTCATAAAACTCTTTGTGAATTGAATATGGAATGAATAATGTGTGTAATCTTAGTGTGCATTTGACTTGTGGCCAAGGGCGTCAATGGGCCCCTCATTTCACGATATCCACTCTTAAGATAAAATAAACAAAATACAATGGATGTGTACCATAGCTTCCTTCTCTTCTAAATCATAGCAAGAAAGAATTAACCTGTTCATATGTATGTGTTAAAAAACTCCACACTAGGATATTACTTCCAAAATTGCGTCACATGCCTTACCTAATCTCTTATTTGCTTTCAGAAATTTGAAATCATATTCAATAATTTGAGCATGAAAAGGGCTACTCACAACACAACTGTTTCTGAAGTATAATACTATAATCTCTCCCTGCAAAATATCTATCCCTGTTTAAGATTACGAGAGTTCAAAACAATAAAAGCTATTAGCAGACAAACAAAGAAATAAATCTCCTTGATATTACGTTTCCACTAAAAATTAATCTAAATCACTAAATTTACGTTCTTATAAAAAATCTTGTTACAAAATTATTTTTTGGTTAGCAAATTAAAAAACTAAAAAAAAAGGAGAAAGAGAGTGCTACTACAGAAAAGGTCTTGCGTGCTAAAAGATGTACGGCAAAATATCTTGTGGGATGCAATATCCCATAGAACTGTCACAAAATACATATGGTATAAAAACTGTTTCTGGAAAAGGTTACTTGGTTAATACAGTCTATGAATATTATTTTTCTGGTTGCGGTAATCTATATAGAATAAACAATGATACTTGCACAAACAATGTGTAAAACACAAATTCCACTTATAAATTTTCACACTTACTTTTCTGTGTCACTTGGTCCTTTCTCCATCTCACGGCTCTAAGCAGATCCATCTCTGTCATTGCTGTGTTTGTTTTGTCTGAGTACGTAACTATTTTCATATAATATTTTCTTTCACACCCAATAATGCAGGTACTCTAGGGTTTGTATGCTTATTCCACCACTCATTTTGACAATGACAACCATCACAGTGCCTTCAAACGTCAATACTGCAGATCTCTTTAAACAGAAATCATGCTCTCTCTCTCTCTATATATATATATAGAGAGAACTCGTATGCCCTCTTTAAATACAAGTAAAGTTATAACACGTACATTTATGTGTTATAATTCAGATGTGGCACATATTGTCGTGTATGTATGAAAGAATCATTATCCCTTATTATTAAGTGAAAATTCTATTTGCATTGTACTTAAAAAAAATAAAGAACTAACAAAGTTCAATTCAGTAGATAGTTGTCCTAATTTAAGTTTGTCGTGTCTTTAAAATATGTTAATTAAATTTTAACTTTTTGAATGTATAAGTTGTGTGTGAAGAAACATTTCATGGAAAGGAAACTATATAAAACTCATTTCCACAATATTTACTCCTGAAATAGATTAGCTTGATAGAGTATTACTGTATACCTAGATTTTGCTGTGAAGACGCATTTATTAGATATGGGATGGATAGAGGAAAGGTTAACCTTAACATTTATTAAATAAAAAACTCCTGTGATAACTTTGGTCAAAAAGGAAAAAGAAACACTAAAGAAAACTTGGCACTAAACAGCTCCTTCTGAAAAAAGATTAAACCCTTTTTGGTGTATTAATCTGTTCAGTTGTATGTAGTTTGGCATGGGAGAGATGTAGGAAAATAAAATAAAGAAAGTTGGGTTGTAGAAGCTAGTCCTATTAATGGATTGATATAGTTAGGGCAATAATGTTAAATGAGGTTCATAATAAGGCGATAAGGTTGATGCGTGTTGACAAATGGCAAACAATAATTATATGATTACAGGAAAAACGTATAGTTAAATGGTAACGTCGCTATTAAAAAAAGAGAGTATAAATATGAAAGAGAGAAGAAAAAGATGAGTAGAAAGCAACTAATGACATGGCCCATAAAATGTCTACTCATTAGCCCAATGACATGATCCCCATCTTCCTCTCCCTATTCATTTCACCTAGCTTTCACTTCCCCTTTTCCCTTCCCTTCAATTAGCTTACAAAACCCCCCAAACAAGCCTCTCCATCTTCACCATTCAGTAGCAGAAGAATGTCTTCAAGTGGCAAGGATTTGGGAGAAGGATCAAGCTCTCCAACAGATTACCAACAGACTCCAGGGACACTTAGCCGCTATGAGTCTCAAAAGAGAAGGGATTGGAACACTTTTGGGCAGTACTTGAAGAATCAGAGACCCCCAGTTCCACTGTCTCAGTGCAATTGCAATCATGTGTTGGATTTCATGCGGTATCTGGACCAGTTTGGGAAGACCAAGGTTCACCTTCAAGGGTGCATGTTCTATGGGCAGCCAGAACCTCCAGCACCCTGCACATGCCCCCTTAGACAGGCTTGGGGAAGCCTTGATGCTCTCATAGGGAGACTCAGAGCTGCTTATGAGGAAAATGGTGGCTCCCCAGAGACTAACCCTTTTGCAAGTGGCTCCATCCGTGTCTATCTCAAAGAGGTTAGGGAGTGCCAAGCTAAGGCAAGAGGTATCCCTTACAAGAAGAAAAAGAAGGGCACAAATCAAACCAAGGCAAATGATGAATCAACTTCCACCATCCACTTCTCTTGAAAATCATCTTCATCATCATCCCTTTCAAGATGGTAATTCATTAATTAACTCATCATCGATCGTTCACTGTGTTTACTGGAACGATTAACTCAATGTGTGGTTCTTTAGAATCTAGTTATTAATTGCTCCTCATATATAATTATATAATCTAAAACTTACTACTGCAGTAATTTATACATGAGGAATTCAATCTAGGAGCATCTGATTTTGTTTGTAAAACCAGGACTTAAAATTTTGGATTCTACTCCTTATAAAATATATTTCAAATAAGCAAAATCGTAATGATAACTGGTTATCATTACAACATTAGTGTATAAAAAAATTACAACAATAGTATATCAAAAAGTAATCTTTATACACAGTGGCTTTCAATTAGAGATCTAGATAGCCAATCTTCATATAAACCAAGATTTTCACTTTTAGGTAGTTCAGTTAATTAGTTTATGAAACATATTGGGTTGGTATAATATTACTTACCCATCAAAGAAAGCATTAACAATGTTGTCATTTTGTTAGGTTGCAAACGTGTGCTGATAACAGTGATTAAACTAAACAGGAAAGATTGTGTTAGTCTACCCCTCATACACGCTCTAATACCCACTGACATGGTATTATTCTGGAAAAATATTTGTGATCTGTATAACTTTAATTAAATATTCGTTATTTGCATGTTAGCTTTCCCCTAAATTTTTCCCTTTTAAGATTCTGCAGATTTTCTGTCCCATGAATGTTCAAAGTGAAATGACTTAGTCTCTCTATTTAGTTCCTACGCATCGAATAAACCAATGATTGAAAGCATTTGATTAATTGAGGTTCTTTTTTTAATTCAACGGTTAATTAAGGTTCTACTCAACATTGGAATGATTTATATCATATAATTATAGAAAATGCATGCTTTTTGTAACGTTTTTCTAATTCACAATTTAATACTAACAAAGTCATGATTGTGTGGAATCTCTTTGAGTAAATGTTGAAGAAATCTGATGCTAATTATTTATTTAATCTTACGTTAACCTTAAACATTTCCCACCATCCTCACCTCCATATACCCCACTTATTGCTATGTTTGATATAGAAGATCTTTCCATGCAAAGGGTGACTGGATATACATGTCTTTTTTCTCCACTTTGTTTTATTACCATGTCAAGTACGGATTCAAATATTCTGTCTTCTTTGTACATGTCTCCTTTGCTGTCCCTTAATAGAAATTTAACACTTTAGTAAGAAAAGAATAACAAATTAGAATGATAAAGAATATTATTTTCCAATCATATATCAATTTTCTATTGGAGAGAGACAAGTAAGAGAATAGAAAACGGAGACATGTAACTTCTGTCGAAAACGTACCCTGATTAGATCATGTTGTCTAGCATCTGATTCTGTGGAACAGTACCTATATATTCCTTCCTCAAAATGTTATTAGTCATCATGTACAGTTTTAATAAGCTCATTATTGTTTGGTTAGGCAAATGGTTGAGCTTTGTGCTTCCTCCCATCACCTCACATGTTCTTGTCGGTTGTTTATTAATTTAAGCAGAACTTCATAAGCATTTTGAATGAGAAGCTTTTCTTTTATATGTTATATATTATTGAAGACAAGCTCTTGGTTTCAAGTGATTATTCCACTCACAGTACACTCGATCGTCAAAACTTACTGCACACACGATTCTTTAAGCATTTAAATTATTTATATCTAGATTATTGAACTACGTAAAACTTCGGTTAGGGCTTCTTTAAGCATATATAATGCTTCCTATAATACAACACTCATACAGAAATCATGTGTAGCTTATAGCAAAGATCAAGGGAATATTCAGTTTGTACGGCTGTTTGTCTGCACAGTCTCTGTCAGTGTGTGGCAGCTGGTGGCAAGTTAGGGTTTTCTTTGTACGTATTATGATCCAAGTATGTGAAAACTATTTGTCGGCAGCTTTTTTGTTGGGAATCTGAGACTTTTTTATGATAGAGTATCAGATTTTTCACTTGTGCTTCCTTCATCTAACATAATTAAAGAACCATACTTGGACAAACTCTACTAAATAGTTGGTGAATCATCACTATATCTTTCCCTGCCTTCATTCTTTCCAGTTATAGTTTAGAATACTGATAAGCTTTTTTTTAATAAGCTTTCCCTATCAAGTTGGTACTAGTTGCACTTTGTTTTGATAACATTTAATAAAGTTCTCTTATTTTGATTACTAAAAAACAATTTTTTAATAAATATTCAATGAGAGAGAAAAAAAATCCAGGTGAAGTAGAAGTTAACTAAAGTAAATGAAACTTCTTTCATTAGTTAAACACGTCTTGTCTTATGTATCTAACTTGTGAAGAAGTTAGATGAGAAAGCACATTTGAAAAAGTTAAGACATACAAGTTAATTTTAACTAATAAAAAATGCTGGATTTTTTAATTCAATTTGATTATTTATCTTAAATACATACACAGAGAGTATCAGCTTATAAATGTAAATGCAGTGTGTGAGATACAAACATAAAAACTTTCTCAGAGAGATGGTTGCTTGGTAATGTATCATGTGTGAATTATTTGATGAATTACTAGGTTGTATGTTACTGACAGTGTAGGGTATACATATCTCTTTTGAAATCTTTTAGTTCATAAATGATATGTGTCAGAACAAACAAAAGCAGCTAAGGGTTTTTGATGGATATAAAAGGAATATCTATTATGGTCAATAAGCATCAGTAGTTGCTGCATTAATCTTTCACAATATTTATTTTGATTAATTAACCCAATGCATGAAAAATCAATAATTGTTCAAATTGAAAAGAATCCTTTCAACATTTCTGATTATTCTTCTCATGACAAATGAATGAACTGATTCACATTTTTTTTGCTTTTATAATATATCGTGAATTGTAAAAAGCACAAGGTAAGAAAGAGAGATTTACCTGAATTGGTGAAAGAAGAAATTATATATATATATTAATTAGTACAATAATATATATTCAATATTTATTTTTTTATCTTGTCTTTCTTATTTTGTCACATCATATATTTTATAAATTTATAGTTTCTTTTTATTTTTAAGTGTGATTTAAATATAAATTCAAATTTTAAATATAGATTAATCATTTCTTATATATTAAGCCATGATTACATATCCTTGCAGGATAATGTAGCATACAATCAAATTGGAGATCCTTTTTACATGGCACAGTGTGTATTGGAGGTTCACTTTCTGCTTCGGTCGATAATTTATCAGCACTGCTCTTTTGTTTACTGAGGAATTTGTAAGATCCTAGCCTAATGAACAAAACACTCATTAATTATAATGCTTATGTTGTTTTTGTTTATCTTCAAACTATTCAGTTGCATATATACATATCTAGTTAGTTTGTGGTGTATTCAAGGAATTGGTTCCCACTAAAACCTTAGGTATTTTAATAAATTGGGTTTTATACTCTTCTCATCAAGAAACAAAGACTTTCTCAAACTATTATTTTTTAATGTTATTGATGTTTGCATGTTAGAAAACAAGCTATGTGTGTCTTCTGTGATTGATTACAGAGTTATGGGTGGAGACAAAGAAAAAGGACAGAAAATTCTCATAATCTCTGTGCTTTTATAGCTATTTACTTCTAATAGTGAAATTGGAGTATATCGAGATGTGAAGTTTATGCTAATATGGAAGATTTTGGAGATTTATGAGTTTTTTTAGTTTTATAGTATTCAATTTATTATTTTTATCTAACGTAGAATTACAACTTCACATTTATATAATAATATTTTTACTAATAATTTTTTTTCTATTTTTGATTGGTGAATGAATCATGTAACCATGTAACACTTTTCCTTTCCACGTTCTAAAATTTCCTTAAAAGACATTGTGCTTGGTCACTTAATAATTTTTTGTTTGTATAAAAAAATATGTTTACATAAAGATAACACACATAATTAAGGACTTTTAAGTACTTCGTAAATGTGGTTAGGGTGAATGTAGATGTTTTCATAACATGTATTCTTTATATAGTTTTACTTACACTTATTATATAGATTGAATTTTGAAAATCAAAATTGGTTTAGGTTTTTCAATTTTTTTTAATGAGTTTTACTTATAATTTATAATCTTAATAAAATATTATGTTAGAAAAAATGTGCTAAACAATATGTAGGTAAAGATCTTAAATGTGAGTGATTGCAACATGTCGGTGGTTAATATATTTTTTTGTATATAATATATGCGTTTGTCTTTTACTTAAAGATTACAAAATCAAATGTTTAAAATATGCATTAAATAGGTATTCAATAATTTAATTTTTTAGATGCTTTTTTTCCAGATACCACCAATTTGTCTTAAAAGAAGCGTTCTGCCATTACTGCTTGGTTTTCAATATTTTTTGTGGAGATTTTTTCATTTAATAAAATAACTTTTTTTCTTGTCAAATTGAAAGAAGTTTAAACTAGAAATTAATTTTGTTTTTCATATATATCCTTCAATATTGTTTTATATAAATGAAAAGGTGGAGAGACATGCAAGTTGCACTAATGATTGCAATTCTTATGTGTATATGTATAGTCTCTGACTTTTTCAATTTCATGGGACAATTTCACTTTTAAAAAAATAAAGTTGTACAATTGAACATGGGAAGTTTTTATTCTTTGTAACTCATGGGCAAGACCATTGTTTGAAAAATGCTTTAAGAATAATAATTAACTTCAATAAATGTTCACTTGTCTTTAAACATGTTTTAAGCACAATAATTAACTTCTAAACTCTTAGTTTTGTTTAAACAATGTTTTAAGCATAATAATTAACTTGTAAAAGAAATACGAGATTTATATATAATATATTAAAAAACATACACTCATAATATGTAAAGTTATTGTACTCTGTTATTTAATTATATATGTTATTGTTGATATGATTTCTAAGATAATGTATAATATTTGAAAGTTATGGATGACAAAATATACTATAAAATTAGAAGGTACAAGAACCAAACACACAAAATTTTGAAAGTAAAGTACAAAAGAGAATAATAAATTATAAAAACATTAAATATGCTGGTAAGAAAATAATAAATTATAAAAACATTATAAAAACCTATACTGCCTTCTCACAAATCAATCACAAACCATGATTTGGCCTTCTATAAACCAATGCTACCCACTCAAAAGCATCAACACTATCTTCACATAATATAAGTTCTTCTGTTTTCACAAATTCCCAGAGCAAAGTAATCCTTTTTTTTCTCATTTCATGAAAAAAAAGGAAATAACTGTCTTAAATTTTATAGAGTTTGTGAAGTGTTTACAAACCCAAAACTTAATAGGTTTGATAAAATATTTCATTTAGATTATAAATAAAATTGGTTGGTGAAATATTTCATTTATGTTTGATAATTAATTTGTTTAATAATTTTTAGCTTATTTTGATAAGTTACTTATATTCGTGTTTTAAAATAATTTATTGAAATGAAAATTATATTTTTCCATTTCACTCTTTAAAATTAATGATAGAAAACTTTTAATGCCCAAATCCTGATTATGATTTTTGAATTATTATTTTAGTGTTATGTTAGTTTGAATTATCGATTTAAAATTTTACAGTTGTTTTTTATTATTTTAATTATTCAATTAGTGATTTAAGTTTTTAGTAAAATACTTATTTTTATTGAGAAATAATAACTATTTAAATTATAATGAATAATGAATTTTAACGCACTTGAAATTTAAGTTATATAAAAAATACATAATAAAAAAAGTAAAAAAATATAAATTTATAATTATTGAGAATATGTAATTATTTAATATTAAGATTTGATTCAATAATTAATCATGTATTTATCTATCATTTTATAACTTTTAACCAATTCTTTTAGAAAAAAGAATATTGTATATATATACCACCTAGAATGTTTTAATTTGAATATACAATCAAACTATGTATAAAAAGTGGTTAGATAATATTTATTTTAAAAAATATCAATATTTCATAATCATCTTAATTCACATAAAAAAATAATCACTAAAATCATATCATACAATTAATGTCAATAGTAAAAAAAAAAAAGTTTGTATAGCATATCCTACTCTATCTATATTAACATATATAAGAATAGAATATTATGAAAGTTATAATGAGATATGTTGGATTTGACTTGAACGGATATATTAGGGAGAATTGATATTCCAGTCCAATGAACTATGTTAGATCCAATGAACTATGAGTCAGTTTATATAAAAGACTTTGATATTACCTTTAATATAAAACTTTAAAACAATGAGTTTGCAAGTCTTTCTGCTTATATACTGCTCATCTCTATTCAATGTAAGACTATCAAACTCTGCACTTGAATTTCTTACAAGATAAAATTTAAGGTAACTAAACACAACATTAATAATTTTATCTACCATACACATAAGAATTATCAACACTAATATATAATCTTATCTCAATAAGAACGGTATTTTGCTATTTTCTCCACTAACTATATTTCTCTACATAGTTGTTGTGGAGTTTAGATCAACATTATTTCATCTACTTCCATCTCTAATGCTTAATCTAATATTAATATCAATCATAATTACCTCAAGCAAATGGTTCTATTAGATAGATTGTTACCATTTCTATGTTATAATTAGTGGTATGTTTTGACAACCCCTTAGTTGTTGTTGAATGAGGTTTGAATATCTAAGGGTTTATATTCCGAGGTTGCTAGTTTTCTTGAGTATCAACTCCATATTTTCTTGTTTTACATCAATTGTTCACCTTCTCCACATCATCTTTTTAGTTGTGTGTGTTTGTATGTTGTTGTCCTTTCCTCTTTGCTTGACTAATAGTTCTACTTGTTATGATAATTTATAGTTTATTCATCACCTATATATAGAAGAGAAAATTGAAACAACCTACAAATGATTTAACTCTATTTCATATTCTTTCATCATTTATCAATTCCTTTTTTCTAAAATTCTATCTATTTCTTACCTTTGTTTTGTTTATTTTTTTAATTGAGAAAAGGATAAAATTATATATATATATATATATATAAATATATATATATATATATATATATATATTAAAGGAGCAATAAGAGGAATACTTAAACTCTTATACATAGCATAACACTAAACATATGATAGATATATTACAAAGATAGTAATAAGGGATAAATAGAAGCTACCAAACTTACCAAAAAGCCTAGTAAAACCTTTATACTATACTCAAGCCTCTCAAACATACATATTATTCACATTAAAAGAAGTTATAAGCTAAAACAAACACAAAACCTTCGTCAGTATACCTTTGGTTATTGTTGAGGCATTCATCGTACATAGTTCTTAAGTCACTTGACTCTTAACATAACTATCCAACCAACAAATCTCTCTCCCAAGTTCTTTTATAGCAGAGACACCTTCCACCATACTTAAGGTATGAACAAGAGGCTTATCCAAGGAATGATGAACAACAGAAGGCATCACGAGCCACATTGTTGATCAAGCACAACAGACAAATGTTGGTTTATATTATGTTATTGCCATCTTTGTACCATTTGATCAGTCATACAATTCACATAGTTCCATTTGGAGTTGTCATATGTCTTCCATCTCTTACATAGAATCTCAAAAGAAACCCACTAGCCAACACAAATTTCTGAACCATGCCTAATTTCAACCATGCGTCCTTCAAAACAACATTTTGATCACATTTGAAAGGATCACTAATGTAAGAGGCCAACAACACCATTTTTCTATACCGCACAAAGAGATAATAGTAAGTTAGACCAATAAGACAATCTATAAAAACTAACTAAAAAATCTAAGGAACTTAAACGTCCCAAGATTACCCAAGCATCCTCACTTAACAAATATCAATACTTATAAAACCAAATTCATGTACTACCTTCCTACCAATAAGATATGCCCAAAATTGAAGGATGTTCTAAAGGACCAGAAACCATGTCATCACCAGAAGGCTAATTCTAATAGGAATTTACACACGTTCAATGAATAGAGAGTTGTAATTCAGACCTCTTATCGTTTATGTTTGTTACATTTTAATTACTGAACACATGCTAGTGACTTTTATATGACACACTACCCTATCCCTTCTAGTTTTGTAAGGACTAAATGCAACCTTTTCATTTCTTAAATTCACTAGGTTTCTCTAGTTCCATATGCAACAAATCACTGTGACACACATACCATGCCAAATTAAATTCCCTTTTTATTTAGATTGGACATGATCAATTGTTGTAATTTGTAAATGGTATGTAGATAAGTTGTGGAAGAGAGAAAATTCTCTCTAATTATGGGATCATAATGTTTACTTCAAATTGTCATTGGATTTGGAACCTCCCTGACTATAAAAATCTATAGTTTACAAAATGACCTCAAAATAATTGTGTTTACCAAATCTACAACATACCAACATATAATTAACTAGTTTTACTAAATATTTTTAGTCTAATTTCTTTCATTTTCAGGTATACTTAGCTTTTAACTTTTAGTTAACTTTTTAGTGTTCAACTAATTTTTAATAAACATTATCACATTGAATAATAGAGTATCAAAATAGAAACATCACAATCAACATGATAACAAATAATTAGAGTAAGTAAAATAGTGTTACTATCTTGAAATCATCATAAAAAAATCTCACTTGACATATTAAGATATTAATATTTTAACTATATTTTTATTTTTAATATAAAATATTAATATATATTATTATATTATATAAGAGTTGTTAAATGAGTGTTATTTTGTTTTATATGATGTCAAATTTTATATGATGTGAAAATATCATTTTACTAAACAAATGACAATATTTATACTCACTACAACACAACTATGGAGAATGAAGTGTCAAGAACAAAAACATTGTAGTATAGTAATTGCTAATTATGTGTTGAGATATGGCATGTTAAAAGGAAGAGCATAGTTTATAAATAGTTGTAAGAAAATGCTTTAAATCTCAATGGTGGTTGGCGTTTACATTTTAATCCATGACAAAAATATAGTTCAAGATTCATTATATATATGGTGCAAAGATGAGTTTTATGTAACAATTTGAATATGAGAGTGAGGAAAATAAATTTAAAACATAGGAGAATATAATTAATAATAAATATAAAAATTGAATTATCAATTTTATTTTATTGTTAAAATATAAAAGTAAGTATAGGAAGAGTATTGTGAAACAATAAGTAAAAGTTGGAGCAAGGAAACTGGAAAAGGATCAAGGAGACTTTGCAAGAAAGACAAAGAATTAGGGTAGAGAAGCAAATTGAGGAGAACCATTTCAGAGCATATTCGAAGATAATAAGGTTAAATATATTTTTAGTTCCTGAATTATTTGTCAAAATTGTGTTTTGTCCCAGAACAAACTTTAGACTTATTTCATCCTTATACTTTATAAACTGGTATCAAAATTGTGTTTTGTCCCTTTTCTTAAAGGTGTTTTTATTTGTCATCAATGATTGTTTATAATCGTTTATACTTTATAAAGACGAAATAGGTTCAAAGTTTTAGGAAAAAAATACAATTTTGACAAATAGTTTATGAACTTAAAACATATTTAACCCAAAATAATATCATAAAAAACATGCTACATAGTATGGGAGTGTAAATAGCATATGTTGCATCACATGGATTCTAACCCTATAAGGAAAGAGGATGAGAGGATATGCAAAGGAGGAAAGGTTCATAAGAAGAGGTTAAGTATTTGTCAAAGAATTCAAAGAGACACTACAAGGCTAGCTAGTGAAATTAGTACCAAGTAAAAGAAAGAAGTATATATAGTTATAAAGGAGAAACTAAAAATGTTGAAGAAGGATTTAAAGATATAAAACTACACAGTATTTAGGAATATAGTGCAATCAAATCAAAAGTTGATAGATTTTGTATATAATACTTTTTATGCAGATAAAAATTATTAGCATAGCTATAAATAACATAATTATAGAGATTTGTTATCCTTTAATTCTCTCAATTAGTTGTTATTGTAATTTTTTTCTATAATTATAATTTATTATGTTGTATAAGCTGGCATGCATATAAGGAAATCAAATGAATAAGAACAACAAAGGGAAATCTTCTCCTAATTTAAAAAATGAAAAAAATAAATAAAAGGGTTAAGTAAAAAAAAACATGTAATATGTCACCCAAAGTTTCATTAATTAATAATCATTGAACCATTGACTTCAAAAGACATTCATATAGTGGTTATTGTCATTTCTAGATCAACTATCATGCTTTTCAAATTAAAATACTTATTTAACTAAATTCCTAATGCAATTAATCACATTTCAAAACTATATTAATTTAATTTTATTCCAATAGAGTATAATGTAATAATTAATAAAATTATGTCACCCAAATAAGAATCAACAAATATTAAACCATTAATTTAAAAAAACATTCACCGAATAATAATTATTTTTATTATTAAATAAATTACTATAATTTTTAAATTAAAATAGCTATTGAAATATATTACCACTATCTCAATCTCAAGTCTTATTTAATTTTTAATTAAAACCATAAAGTATGTTGAAAGCAAAAGTTTTCTTTTTCTGACATTGTAGTTCTATTATAAAAATATTGATTATATTTAATAGTTCACTTGTTTCTACCAAAAGTCAATGGTGATAACATTACTTAACATTCCAAAATATACAATATTTTTGCACAATAATAAAAATGAATAATTGCATTATACATGAAACGAAAGAATCCGAAATGAATGATTCTCCGTAACACTGTTAATTCATGTGGTACAGTTTTCTTCCCTCTGTTTTGTTGTCTCACTTTTTTATTTTTTTGTTTTTTATTTAATTAAGAAAAGTTTCAAAATGCAAATCAATAAATTTTAAATAAATTAATATAAAAAATTTCGACTTAAGTATACGTGAAATATTTCGCATAAAGATTTTCTCTTAATTAAGGGTTTTGTAATAGTTATGGTCTTTATTTTCTCTTATCTTAATCCATAAAACATTGCAATGTTCCTATTTAACAGCTTCTCTAACATTGAGGTGCAGTAAACTAATTGATAACGGTTCATCTTAATATTTAGCACATAAGGTGTTTGATGGAATGTCAATTAGGAGGAAAGTCTCAAGGAAGATTCCCACTGGACACGAAGATAATCCCGGAGGTTATCTAAGTGTGAATGTTCACTTCACAAGGAGCTCAAGAGGAGAAGGGAATAACAAAACATAAAATCCAGCCAACACAAATTAAGACAAGGCTTGAATCATAAAGACATAAGAGTAAATGACATGAAAGTAAAGTGCTGGAAATTAAAGAGCATGAAAGTAAAGAACATGAAAGTAAAGAACATGAAACAATAATGGAGGAAGAGATTGAGAGAAGGGGAGGGGAATGGAGTGCTACACGCCACTTGGGGGATGGTCCAACCCAAGATGAGTGGTGTTAGCCGCCACTTGAGCCAAGGCTCAAGATAAGACTCCAAGAGGGAAGAACACCCAAGAACACAACACAAGCTCTAGGCTATGCAAGAATGCTCTCTATTTCATTAATGTTAAACCCTTTTACAAGAATGAGAGGCCTCCTTATATAGAGTTCGGGTGGGGACTTAGAGGGAATTACATTGGAAAAGATTCCTAAGCATATTCCACTCTTGGTGGCCAAGACTCACACATTCTAGAAGGTAGGGCACAAAAAATGGGTTGCCAATGATTGGGATGATGAGAGGACGTTTTCCAAGGGTTCTAGAAGGTCAAGATTGACTTCTTCACCCCCCCTTGGATGTCCCAAACTTGGGCCTCAAGCCCAAGTGCTCCTTTGCTCCAAACAAGGCTCTACTTGTAGAAAAAGGGTGTCAAAAGCAATCATGCAAAACCCAAAAAAACATGAGTTTAGAAAATATTTAACAACTAATAGAAATGCTAAAAGGCTAAATAAAAGGGAGAGGAGGAAGTGTCCCTTCTCATCATGCTTCTAGTAATCCTCCTTGGACACTCCTCTTCTTTATTTGTGATCAGGGGCTCATCATCCTCCCCTTCTTGGAGAGAATTCGACCACGAATTTTCAAAACCTGCATCAAAAGGAGTAAGATCACCAACATTAAAAGTGCTACTAACATTATAATCTGAAGGTAAATCTAACTCATATGCATTATTGTTGATCTTGCGCACAACTTGGAAAAGTCCATCACCTCTAGGGTTAAGTTTGAACTTCCTTTGATTAGGGAACCTTTCCTTCCTCAAGTGAAGCCATACCCAATCCCCTGGTTGGAAGATGACTTCCTTCCTTCTCTTGTTGGCACTTTGCTGGTATTGACCAACCTTCCTCTCTATCCTAGCCTTGACTTGAGAATGCAAGTCTTGGATCATTTTTGACCTTTCCAACCCATCTTGGCTAGTCCAAGCCTCATGAGTTGGGAGAGGGAGGAGGTCAAGAGGAGTTAAGGGGTTGAACTCATAAACAACCTCAAAAGGAGAGTGAGAAGTGGTGGAGTGAACCACCCTATTGTATGCAAACTCTACATGAGGAAGAAGATCTTCCCACTCCCTAGGGTTCTTGGAGATCATGCATCTCAAGAGTTGAGACAAAGTTCTATTGACCACCTCGGTTTGACCATCGGTTTGGGGGTGGCAAGTGGTAGAAAAGAGGAGTTTAGTGCCAATTTTCCCCATAAGGTCCTCCAAAAGTGGCTTAAGAACTTTGTATCTCTATCGAGATACAATGGTCCTAGGCAACCCATGCAGCCTAACAACTTCCTTAAAGAAGAGATTTGCAACTAAGCATGCATCATCATCTTTGTGGCATGGAATAAAATGAGCCATTTTTGAAAAACGGTCCACTACCACAAAGATAGAATCCTTTCCCTTCTTTGTCCTTGGAAGCCCAAACACAAAATCCATGGATATGTCTATCCAAGGCAAAGTAGGGATAGGCAAAGGGTATAGAGTCCATAGGGTTGGGCTCTAGACTTGGCCTTCTTGCATGTGATGCAATTCTCACAATGTTTCTCTACATGCTTTCTCATGTGTGGCCAAAAGAAATGTTCATTCAAAATGTCTAGAGTCTTAGAAGCCCCAAAATGTCCCATTAAACCTCCCTCATGAGACTCTTTCACTAGTGATGCTCTTAAGGACCCCTTGGGTATGCAAAGCCTTCTACCCTTGAAAAGATAATCTTGGTGTAGGTAGAAGTCTTTGTAACCCCTTTGGAGCATTCACTTGTAGATTATAGAGAAGTCATCATCAAGAGGATACAATTCCTTAATGTGATCAAAACTAAGAAATTTAGTTTCAAGAAGAGTGAGCAAAGTGTGGCGCCTAGATAAGGCATCCGCCACTATGTTACTCTTCCCTTGCTTATGTTTGATCACATAAGGGAATTGTTCTATGAATTCTACCCACCTAGCATGTCTCTTGCTAAGCTTGCTTTGGCCTTTCAAAAATTTAAGGGACTCATGATCACTATGGATCACAAATTCCTTTGGAAGAAGATAATGTTGCCAAGTTTGCAAAGCTCTCACAAGGGCATACAACTCCTTGTCATAGGTGGAGTAGTTGAGATGACTACCCTTAAGCTTCTCACTAAAGTAGGCTATGGGGTGGCCTTCTTGAAGTAAGACAGCCCCAACACCTACATTAGAGGCATCACACTCAACCTCAAATGACTTGGTGAAGTTGGGTAGTGCTAAAAGTGGTGCATTGATCAACTTTTCTTTCAAACTAGCAAAGGCCTTTGCTTGATCAATGCCCCATTTGAAGCCCACATCCTTCTTCACTATTTCACTTAAGGGGGCAGCTATGGTGCTAAAGTCTTTTACAAACCTCCTATAGAAACTAGCCAACCCATGAAAACTCCTCACCTCACTCACACTCCTAGGAGTTGGCCAATCCCTAATAGCTGCCACTTTTTCTTCATCTACTTGAACTCCATTGGAGCTCACCACAAACCCTAGGAAGACTACATGATCCATGCCAAAAATGCACTTCTCTCTATTAGCATACAAAGTCTCCTTCCTAAGGGTCTCAAGCACCCTTCTCACATGATGCATGTGCTCTTCTATAGACAAACTATATATTAAAATATCATCAAAATAAACCACAACAAACTTGCCTATAAAGGGCCTAAGCACATGATGCATTAGCCACATGAAGGTACTTGGTGCATTAGTTAGCCCAAAGGGCATGACCAACCACTCATATAATCCAAGCTTTGTCTTGAAGGCAGTTTTCCATTCATCTCCTTCTTTGATTCTTATTTGATTATAATCACTCTTCAAGTCAATCTTAGAAAATATGGTGGCACCATGTAGCTCATCTAGCAAGTCATCAAGTCTTGGGATAGGGTGCCTATACTTGATGGTTATGTTGTTTATAGCCCTACAATCTATGCACATGCGCCAACTCCCATCCTTTTTGGGGACAAGAATCACTGGCATAGCACATGGACTCATGCTATTTTGCACCCACCCTTTATCCATTAATTCCTCTACTTGCTTTTGAATCTCCTTAGATTCCTCGGGGTTAGTTCTATAGGCTGGCCTATTAGGCAAGGATGACCCGGAATGAAATCAATTTGGTGTTCAATTCCTCTTAGAGGTGGTAACCCCTTAGGAGGCTCTTGAAAAACATCTTTGAAGTCATCCAAGACTAATTCCAATCTCCTAAAACAACTTGAGGGTTCATAAAAAGATGGAGATGACCCTAAGGTAGGGTAAGCTACATACATGGGTTTATTGGCAAGCATTACCTTCTTAACTCCCTTGTGGGAGATCATGATGCCCTTTTCCTTGGTCTCCTTGCTTGCTTTTTCTTTTTCCTTCTTTTCTTCTTTTCTCTTTTTTTTCATTTTCTTTTGGTCCTCACTAACTTCTTGAGGGGAGAGGAGTGCTAATGTGATCTTCTTACCATGGAAGCTAAAAGAAAATTTGTTGGTAAGGCCATCATGGAAGGTTTGTTTATCAAATTTCCATGGCCTACCCAAAAGAATGTGGGTTGCTTCCATAGGTACAACATCACAAAGTACCTCATCCTCATAAGTCCCTATTGAGAAGTTAATAAGGACTTGTTTATTTACCTCAATCTCACCATCCTCACTAAGCCATGAGAGCTTGTAGGGCTTGGCATGAGGAATGGTAGGTAAACTAAGTTTGTCTACCACCCTTGTGCTAGCCACATTGACACAACTTCCTCCATCAATGATGAGTGAGCAAAGGTTGTTGTTAATGAGGCACCTGGTGTGGAAAATATTTTCTCTTTGGGAGCTATCAAGTTCCTTTTGAACTTGTCCCAACATGCGCCTCACTATCAACAAATCTCCCTCACAAGGCTTAACCTCTTCATCACTAGAGGAAGAATGGGAGGAGTTCTCTCTTGAAGGTGAAGGGGGAGAGGAATGTTCACTCTCAACCTCACCATTTTCCCTCAAGGTCATGGTTCTTTTAGTGGGGCAATTTGAAGCAATGTGCCCATACCCTAAGCCTTTAAAACATTTGATTGAACTTGACCTTTGGGAATTGGAGGGGTTGGGAGTGCCCTAGCCGGATGGCTCCTAGAAGTGGAGTCTTGGTGAGACTTGGAAGGCTTACTATCATGCTTTTCTTTGTTCCTATCCTTCCAAGAAGAGCTATAATAGTCATTGTTTGAGTGACCCCTCCTTGCACTATCTTTTCTTTTGAGTTGAGATTCAATTTTTAGTGCAAGGTGTAAAACATTTTCAATGGAGGAGTACTCATACAATTCTACTAAGTCTTGGATGTCTCTCCTCAAGCCACTAACAAACCTAGCTACCTTGGCCTCATTAGTTTCATCATGCAAACCAGCCTTAAGCAATAAAGACTCCAACAATTTAAAGTAATCATCCACACATAAATTTCCTTGTTGAAGCCGTTGGAGCTTCAAAGGAGCTCCCTCCTATAGAAGGAAGGAACAAATCTAGCGCGCATCAAATGTTTAATGTCCATCCAAGAGGCGCGGGTGGCCCTTGGTAATTATCCATACAAACTTTATGCCACCATGTCATGGCATAACCCTCAAATTCTACCACTATTACATCAACTTGTTCTTGTCCCTCAAGAGGGTTCACATTCATTAATTGCTCTACTTTTGCTTCCCACTCCAAGTAGACATCCGGATTGTTGTTTCCATAGAATTTGGGAATTTTGATGTTGTGGTTAGGCTTTCTTTGAGGGGTGTTGCGCCTAGCCCTCCTTCTTCTATAGTAGCCCCAATCTTCTTCTTCCTCTCCATTGTAGCTAGGTGGGGAATGAGCCCGCCTTCTCTCCCTTTCGGCTTTCTCTTGCTCAAGTCTTTCAATGGTCTCTCTCAAGTGTCTTTCACTTTCTTTTCTTGAGATTTCCATCTCCCTTAGCAACTCCATGAGAGGCAATTCATTTTGGGACTTGAGTTGGGCCTCCAAGGTGATGCTCTTCTCTTTGGCTCCCTCGGGTGAGATAGGAGAAGATGTGGAAGACATGATTCCTACAAACAAAAATAAAATAACCAAAAACAACTAGACAAAGGCCAAAAAAAAAAAAAGATTTAATGGTTAGAAAGGAAACAAAAAAAAAAATATAACTCTCAAAGTGTTTGGCTAACTTCCCAAAGATTGATGGTATGTTTCACTCAATTCTCTTGTGTATCAAGAGTGTTCCAACCCTTAATGGTGAACTTTTAATCTTGAGTGGACTCAAATGAAGGATGTTCAGCCACCACACTCAAGAAACAAGAAAGAAAACTTCAAAGACAAAACTTATAGAATTTCCTAAAGATAAAGCAAGAAAAGTTCAAAACAAGAAAGAGGCACACTAAGGAAAATACAATCAACTTAACAAGAGATTATAAAGAGAAAAGCTTGAAAGAAAACTCAATGGAAACACTTAGAACATGCAGAAAATTTTTCCAGCAAACCACACATAACAAGAAGATTAGGATCCTACAAATGATGGTACTAATTTGTCATACTCATCCTTAAGCATACAACCATGTAGTTAAATTCTAGAATCATGCACTTGGTCACTTTTTTCTTGCAATTTTTTCTTTTCAAAATAGCATATATAGCTCATGACCTTGGTAATTTTTTTAGCTCTTCTCAATGTTCTTTAATTGATTCTAGACTTAACATACACACTTGCAATGGTTGTAGATGATTATGAAGCACTTAGTTCCTATGTTTAGGTTCAACCAATCAATTCAAGTTACATGCAATTTTAGCTAAACATTTTATCAAACATGTTCAAGTATTGGAAACAAGGATAAGAAAACTCAAAGGGGAAAATTATATGACATGTGACTCAAGCAAAGGGAAAGCAACACAAAAAGACTCTAAACTTGACTCAAGCAGATGATCAAACATGTAGCTTTCATGCAAAAACTAGTCCAAACTTGAGTTCTATGACTAGTATTCATGCACACACTCAACATACTTCATGTTGGATCATTTTGGCATGAAAATTAAGCATGTAAAACCAAAAAACAGCAAGCCACAGTTCCAGAATTAGGTGCAGATTTTTTTTGACGAAAATTAGTTATGGAACCAGTTTTGGATAGATTTTGTCATGGATTCACAATTTGCACAAGCTACCAATAATATATGGATGAAACAAGAAGACAAACACCTTATAAGCATGAAAATTAAACCAAAGCTCTGATTACCAAATGATAACGGTTCATTTTAATATTTAGCACATAAGGTGTTTGATGGAATGTCAATAAGGAGGAAAGCCTCAAGGAAGATTTCCACTGGACACGAAGATAATCTCGGAGGTTATCTCTAAGTGTGAAGGTTCACTTCACAAGGAGCTCAAGAGGAGAAGGGAATAACAAAACATAAAATCCAGCCAACACAAATTAAGACAAGGCTTGAATCATAAAGACATAAGAGTAAATGACATGAAAGTAAAGTGCTGGAAATTAAAGAGCATGAAAGTAAAGAACATGAAAGTAAAGAACATGAAACAATAATGGAGGAAGAGATTGAGAGAAGGGGAGGGGAATGGAGTGCTACACGCCACTTGGGGATGGTCCAACCCAAGATGAGTGGTGTTAGCGCCACTTGAGCCAAGGCTCAAGATAAGACTCCAAGAGGGGAAGAACACCCAAGAACACAACACAAGCTCTAGGCTATGCAAGAATGCTCTCTATTTCATTAATGTTAAACCCTTTTACAAGAATGAGAGGCCTCCTTATATAGAGTTGGGGTAGGGACTTAGAGGGAATTACATTGGAAAAGATTCCTAAGCATATTCCACTCTTGGTGGCCAAGACTCACACATTCTAGAAGGTAGGGCACAAAAAATGGGTTGCCAATGATTGGGATGATGAGAGGACGTTTTCCAAGGGTTCTAGAAGGTCAAGATTGACTTCTTCACCCCCCCCTTGGATGTCCCAAACTTGGGCCTCAAGCCCAAGTGCTCATTTGCTCCAAACAAGGCTCTACTTGTAGAAAAAGGGGTGTCAAAAGCAATCCTGCAAAACCCAAAAAAAACATGAGTTTAGAAAATATTTAACAACTAATAGAAATGCTAAAAAGGCTAAATAAAAGGGGAGAGGAGGAAGTGTCCCTTCTCATCATGTTTCTAGTAATCCTCCTTGGACACTCCTCTTCTTTATTTGTGATCAGGCTCATCACTAATTCTCAAACAAATTGTTATCTTTTTCTTTAGGTTGAAACAACAACAACAACAAATTATTATCTAAAACAACTAAACTAACCATTGGTCTTACGACAACTTCACATGCATGGAAAGAACATTGCGTATGCAACATCCCATCTAACATGCATACATATATTTTTTGACTTATTGACATAAATAGACATCTGTGTATTCTTTTCTATTAAAAAGGTAACAATATTTGATAGAAAAAGAGTTATAATTTAAGAGAATATTTTACAAAACATTAAAATAGTTACATATTAGAAATAGAGTTGATGAAAGTTTCTTACTACACATCTTAATATGATGGTAAAAATTTGAATAAAGGAATGAGATACTTAGTGTAACCACAATGGGATAATTTGATTTATAATAAGTCCATTGTCAAATTAATCATGATATCTAATGTTGAATTTATATAAATTAGTAAAAATACCTTTAAAAGATAAAGATAATCTATAAAATACTAAAAAAATTATAAGAAAAATCATGAAAATTAAAAGTAGAATGCAAAAATGAAAAGTACATCCATCTTTTATTTAAAACACAAGTTTCAACCCTTAATCTTACATCCAAATTTTTAATTTTATTATACTTTCATTTTTTTTCTATTATATTTCTTTTTCATTAATTTTTGTCAAAGTTTTACATTTTCTTTACCTTATATATAATTCATGAATGATTTTAAATAGTGTTAATTTTCCTCTTTAAGAATATTTTCAATAATATTTTATTAAATATTTTCTTTGCACATGCCTGCACACTGCATTGGTATCTTTAATATATTATGTATTATTCAATTCCTATTAAGCTTTATATGAGAATTAGCTTTAAATAATAAACATGACAAAAGGTAAATCAATATTAGATTTTGAGAGAAACCCACATACCTTCAATAATTCATGCACGCAAATAAAAATAAATAAAATATTATAATTATATAATATCATGATTGATATTTTTAAAATATATTATATATTAAATTAAATTTCAGTAATGTTTATGTATCATCTAATTTCAATTATGTTTTATATGTGAGTAAGCTTTAAATCTATATGACAAACAGAATGGAGAATAGAATATAGTAAGCAAATGGATCAAACTCACATGCCTTAAGTCATTAATCCCAGTTAAATTTTAAAGAAATAAAATATTTATAATAGTATAATCTTATGACTATTTCTTTATGTGTAAATTATTTTATATATTAAATTCAATTTACAAAGTATCAACTAATTAAAATTTATAAATTTCATCCATGCAACAAATTTCTAAAAACTATTCTCTATATAATTCAATCCTGATGAATGCAACTAAAAACATTAACGTTTAATTTAAAAAGTAATTCAATTAATATATAATTTAAGAAGATCTTAAATATGAACAATAATCAATAATTTTTAAATAAGACAGAAAGAGACCGTAAAATTATTTTCTCACAAGTTACTTATTATTAATCTTTAAAGCAATCTAAATGTTTTATTTTAAAATTTTAACTCTTTGGAATGTATAATTGTAGTCATTCTAGTTTTGGATTATATTTCAATTTTAGTTCACATTTGATCCTTGTATTTTAGTTTTTCAAATGTATAATTTTGGACTGATTTTAAAATTTTAATTTTTAAATAGTCTTTTTTTTTTTTAACACATTGAAGCATCCCTCTAACTATCACAACTATAAATAAAGTCCAAAGTCAACAATACTAAAAGATAAAAAATTACCATCTTATAAGTTTCAATGGAAATTAAAAGTACAAATGAAATAATATGATTTTATTTTGATAATTTTTTCATTCATACTTGTTAAAAAAACAAAATAAAAAGAATGAGATAAAATAATTTAAGTTTATCTTAAACTAAAATAAAATCAACTAAAATAAAATCATTAAATACTTTCGAAAAACTCAACCATCTAAGTTACATGAAACATATTCCTCACAAGCTCTTCACTAGTACAAACTTAAATAAATTGACATGTAACACTTGTATTCTTGTAAAGAGTCTTCGTGTACTTTTTCCCACACATTTGAATAAAATTGATATTCTTTTTCTTTAATACACACTGATGTTTGGGGACCGTCATCCATGCCATCTTTATCTACTCATCTTTGATTTGTGGTTTTTTATAGATGATTGCACATGGATTACTTGGATTTATTTTCTTAAACATAAAAGTGAGATTTGTGCATTTTTAAAATGCTCCACAAAATGATTCAAACACAATTTGACTCGTCTATTCGTGTTCTTTGCTCTGATAATAAACGTGAATATGTTAATCATTCATTTTGTCATTTTCTTACTGCCCATGGGATTATACATGAGACCACTAGTCTTAATACTCCACAGCAAAATAGTGTAGCTGAACAGAAAAATCGTCATAGTTTAGAAACCATTAGGACATTGTTGATTATATATCATCTAAATATTGGGAAGAGGCTACTGGAATTGCTATGTATCTCATGAATTGTATGTCATCTAGAGTTCCTGATTTCAAGACTCCACTTGAAGTCTTGAGAAGTCACTACCCAATCTCTTCTCACTCACTGCTGCCTACCAAAGTTTTCATGTGTGTGGTCTTTGTACATCTTCCTCGCAATATGCATTACAAGTTAGACATATGTGCAGTTAAATGTGTGTTTTTGGGTTATAGGATACATACGAAAGGATATCACTACTATGATTTGTTTCATCGGTGAACAACTGTCACCATGCATGTGTCTTTTGTGGAAATTGATCTTTACTATACCTTCCCTACTCATCTACAAGGGGATAAGTGTGGTGAAGATGGATTGGGTGGAATATTTGTGTCTGATGTATTCGAAGGGACTGAAATGTGTGGTGTAAATGAAGAAGAATTAAGAGTTGTATCTTGAGGGACCAAAAGTTCTAACATAAATGAAGAGGAATTAAGATAAGGTCAACCCAACTCATCTACGATTAGTGGAATGGATTTACAGAATGAGGATGCATTCCAAATGGATCCAGAAACTGTCTCAGATGTGGCTATTGAAAATGAAACAACACAGTATCCTACTCCTCCCTCTTTACTTGCTAATGAGTCTTTTGAGGATATCCAAGTAAGTGTTACCTCTCAAACTGATTTGTCTAACACTTTAAGTCATTATAAATTGACTTTCAGGACCAGCAAGGGTAAACCTCCAATTAGATACTCTCCATATGTGGAAGGAAAGAGAACTAAGCATCCTATAGCAGACTTTGTTACTATTGAAAGACTCTCAAGTTCACTCAAGACGTTTGTACATCAACTTTTTGCTAAGTCAATACCTACTCGAGTAGAAGAAGCGTTGAAAGATCAAAATTGGACTCAAGCTATTCAAGAAGAAATGCAGGCCTTACAAAAGAATAACACTTGGAATCTTGTAGATTTACTAAAAGGGAAAAAAAGGTTGGGTGTAAGTGGGTTTTTTTTATAAAATATAAACCAGGGTCTATTGAGAGATGCAAAGCTAGGTTAGTAGCTAAAGGGTATACTCAGACATATGGAGTAGATTATCACGAGACATTCTCTCATATTGCAAATTTCAATACCATTAGAGTGCTACTATCATTGGCTGCTAATTTAGATTGGCCTTTACACCAACTAGATGTAAAAAATGTCTTCCTACATGGTGATTTAGAATAGGAAGTGTATATGGACATCCCACCAGGATATATAGTCTCAACACATGAAAACTAGTATGCAAACTTAAAAAGGCCTTATATGGGTTGAAACAATCACCTCTAGCATGGTTTGGGAAGTTTAGTATGGCAATGAAGAAATTTGGATACCAACAAAGCAATGTTGATCATACTATTTTTTTAAAAGAGAAAAGGAAAACTCACAGCTCTTATCATCTATGTAGATGATATGATAATCACTCTGAAGAGATTACTAAAATCCTAGAGCAACTTAATTTTGAATTTGAAATGAAGAATCTCGAGGGATTAAAATATTTCCTTGGGGATAGAAGTTGCAAGATCACAAGAAGGAATCATTATTTATCAAAGGATGTATGTGCTAGATCTTCTACCTGAAGTTAGGTTGCTTGATTGCAAACCCGCAGAGACACCTATTCCTCAAAATTTGAAATTTGTGGAGACTAATGACCCAACACCAGTAAACTGAGAGCAATATCAAAGATTAGTGGGAAAACTTATTGATCTCTCATATACCAGACCAAACATTGTGTAGCAGTTAATGTGGTAAGCCAACACATGCAAAATCCAAGGGAGGAACATATGGAGGTAGTGATAAGAATACTACAGTATTTAAAATCTTCACTAAGAAGAGGATTATTATACTCAAAGAGAAATCATCTAGAAGTAGAAGGATACGTAGACTCTGATTCGGCTAGGACAAAACTAGATAGGAAATCCAAAGCAGGGTACCTCACTCTAATAGATGGAAACTTGGTAATTTGGAGGAGCAAAAAGCAAAAGAAAGTCTCAAAATCAAGCACTGAAGCTGAATGGAGAGGTATGGAAAATGGGATTTGTGAATTACTATGAATTAGAAAATTAATGATAGAATTGAGACACAAATCAAAGTCAACCATGAAGCTACATTGTGATAACCAATCAGTTATTAAAATAGAAAATCCTATATAGCATAAGAGGACAAAGCATGCAGAACCTAGAAGATAAAATTATTAGTCTCCCACATATATCAGATCTGAAAATCAATTGGTTGACATGTTGACCAAAGCAGTATCTGGAAAGATCTTTCATGACTCTCTTGAAAAGTTCAAGATTAAAGATATTTACTCCCCAACTGAAGGGGTGTTAGCATAGCTACAAATAACGTAATTATAGGGATTTGTTATCCCTTAATTCTCTCAATTAGTTGTTTTTGTAATTTTTTTCTATAATTATAATTTATTATGTTGTATAAGCTGGCATGCATGTAAGGAAATCAAATGAATAAGAACAACAAAGGGAAATCTTCTCCTAATTAGAAAAATGAAAAAAAAAATAAAAGGGTTAAGTAAAAAAAGTGTAATATGTCACCCAAAGTTCCATTAATTAATAATCATTGAACCATTGACTTCAAAAGACATTCCTATAGTGGTTATTGTCATTTCTAGATCAACCATCACGCTTTTTAAATTAAAATACTTATTTATCTAAATTCCTAATGCGATTAATCACATTTCAAAACTATATTAATTCAATTTTATTCCAGTAAAGTATAATGTAATAATTAATAAAATTATGTCACCCAAATAAGAATCAACAAATATTAAACCATTAATTTAAAAAAACATTCACCTAATAATAATTATTTTTATTACTAAATAAATCACTATAATTTTTAAATTAAAATAGCTATTGAAATATATTACCACTATCTCAATCTCAAGTCTTATTTAACTTTTAATTAAAACCATAAAGTATGTTGAGAACAAAAGTTTCCTTTTTCTCACATTGTAGTTCTATTATAAAAATATTGATTATATCAATAGTTCACTTGTTTCTACCAAAAGTCAATGGTGATAACATTACTTAACATTCCAAAATATACAATATTTTTGCACAATAATAAAAATGAATAATTGCATTATACATGAAATGAAAGAATTCGAAATGAATGATTCTCCGTAACACTATTAATTCATGTGGTAGAGTTTTCTTCCATCTGTTTTGTTGTCTCACTTTTTTATTTTTTTTTTGTTTTTTATTTAATTAAGAAAAGTTTCAAAATGCAAATCAACAAATTTTAAATAAATTAATATAAAAAATTTCGGCTTAAGTATACGTGAAACATTTTGCATAAAGATTTTCTCTTAATTAAGGGTTTTGTAATAGTTATGGGCTTTATTTTCTCTTATCTTAACCCATAAAACATTGTAATGTTACTATTTAACAGCTTCTCCAACATTGAGGTGCAACAAGTAATTCTCAAACAAATTGTTATCCTTTTCTTTAGGTTGAAACAACAACAACAAATTATTATCTAAAACAACTAAATTAACCATTGGTCTTACGAGAACTTCACATGCATGGAAAGAACATTACTTATGCAACATCCCATCTAACATGCATACATATATTTTTTGACTTATTGACATAAATAGACATCTGTGTATTCTTTCTATTGAAAAGGTAACAGTATTTGATAGAAAAAGAGTTATAATTTAAGTGAATATTTTACAAAACATTAAAATAGTTACATATTAGAAATAGAGTTGATGAAAGTTTCTTACTACACATTTTTATATGATGGTAAAAATTTGAATAAAGAAATGAGATACTTAGTGCAACTATAATGGGATAATTTAATTTATAATAAGTCCATTGTCAAATTAATCATGATATCTAATGTTGAATTTGTATAAATTGGTAGAAACACCTTTAAAAGATAAAAATAATCTATAAAATACTAAAAAATTATAAGAAAAATCATGAAAATTAAAAGTAGAATGTAAAAATGAAAAGTACATCCATCTTTTATTTAAAACACAAGTTTCAACCCGTAATCTTACATCCAAATTTTTAATTTTATTATACTTTCATTTTTTTTTCTATTATATTTCTTTTCCATTAATTTTTGTCAAATTTTTACACTTTCTTTACCTTATATATAATTCATGAATGATTTTAGATAGTGTTAATTTTCCTCTTTAAGAATATTTTCAATAATATTTTATTACATATTTTCTTTGCACAATCCTGCACACTGCATTGGTATCTTTAATATATTATGTATTATTCAATTCCTATTAAGCTTTATATGAGAGTTAACTTTAAATAAACATGACAAAAAGGTAAATCAATATTAGATTTTGAGAGAAACCCACATACCTTCAATAATTCATGCACGCAAATGAAAATAAATAAAAGGGTTAAATATGATTTTCGTCCCTATAAAATATATAATATGTTAAAATAGTCCCTATAAAATTTTTTGGGTTTGTTTGGTATCTATAAAATTGAAACCTGTTATTTTAGTCCAATTTTTTAACGGGACGTGACGGAAGTTGACATGGCAAACGGAGTGGTGACGTGCAGGGGCGGAGCTTAATAGGAGCCAGTGGGGGCCACGGCTCCCCAAAGATTTTTATTGTACATATAAATTTATTATATGGGCCCCCACAATTTAATAAAATAAATTTTTACAATTAATAAATTCTTTTAAGATGTATACTTTTTAGAGTTTCCATAAAAATTTATAGATAACAACAATTTACATTTACTTTTTTGCTTTAAATATAGACTCTTAGTATTCTTCTTCTTCTCTTTATATTAAGATATAATGAGTTTTTTTCTCTTTTAGGTTTCTTCTCTACGTCACTTATCTTCTAATATACTTCTATAAAACTTCTTCCATTCCAGATACCTATTATAACTTTTTTTATTTAATATTATTTATTTTTTATGCTTTTATGTGACTATTGTAAGTAGATTACATTATATTGTAGATTATATTTTTAGGAGGTCTACTACTATGTAGATTAGATTGTAAATTATCATTTATTATAATTTTATATATTTTGAAATTAAATAATTATTTTTTAATAGGTACAATACTCATGGTTAAGAACAAGACAATTGATGTTTTTTTTTAAGAGGAAGATTATTGATAAAAATGAAAATGATATTTCTTCAACTTCAAATGAGCAAATAGTTACATTGAACAAAGAACGTTTTAACTTTTATTTTCAGAAGTGGAAAGATTTAATTTTTAATTATTTTTATTAGGCTTAAAAAATTTAAAAATTGTTTAAGGTTTAAAAAAGTAAAAACAATCTTCAGACTTACATGTTAACCTCTAAAAAAAATGTTCAACTCTTAAATTAGTAGAAACAATATTACTAAATATTAAAAAAATATTAAAAATCATTAAAAAATTAAAAATTGTTCAACTTCTAAATTAAATAATTCAAAATTATTGAAAGAGTTAAAAAATATTATAGATAACTGGAATATAGAATAGTGCTCAATATTAAAAAAAATTAAAATTAATAAAAGAAATTAAACCCATTAAAATGAAATTAAAACTCATTCAGTGCCTGCATTTGTTAAAACGTTAAATTTGTTCGATTCTACGATTTTTCCAATTTTTCTCTATGATTTCACCGATTATAGTGTATTACAATTATAAATATACTCTAACACGGAATTGAAATAAAAATCGTATTACATTATGAACAAGTATATTGAATTGATGTTTGTAAGTAAATTGAATGTTATATTTAATGTTAATTTTGTTTATTAAGTTGATTTTTTTACATATTATATTATTTTATTTATAACTTTTTTATATTATTTAATTATTATTAAAATATTAAATTGATTTAATATACAGTGGCTCTCCCTAGAAATTTAGTCAAGATCCGCCACTGGTGACGTGTGAGGTGTTTACATTGACACGTGTCGTGACGTGGACGCCCCGTCATTGACAGGTGTTTAATACATTTTTTAAGTTAATTAATTTTTCTGAACGGCTTGGAACCCTTGAAGGAGATGAGCCACGCGACAGCCATGCTCCCTCTCTTCTCCTCTTTCTCTGGTTTTCGATTTCAGTTGCAGCACAACGCGTTCGAAACATGCGATGTTAATTGGCACGATGGTAACTACGAAGAGCTCGTGCGCAGCGTGCACCACACAAGAAGGAACACAAGAAAGAAACCTCGGAGGGTTTCGATTCCGCAAACAAACAGACACTCGGAGAAGCTAAGAATCGCGTGCCAACTTAACCATTAAAGAGTCCTTACCAGTCTAACGAGAAAAGAAAAGAAATAGTAAACCCTTTTTAAAAAAGAAAATTAAAAAATCAAAGATAAATGTTCTTCCTCTTTAATTTAAGTTATTACGCCATTTTTATATTTTGTGTTCCTATTTGTTGCGTTCTCTCTCCTTCTCCGGAAGCATACAAATACAGTAATAAAATTGGTGAAAGAAATGATTAATTAACTATTTGTTACTTTTATTGTTATTTTCGTTAGAATGAAATTCAACATGAGGAGCTGGATTGAGAGAAGACTACAACATCTCCTACAAGGGTTCCAAGATTCCTTGCCCCATGAGGAGTTGGATCGAGAGCAAGTTGAGCCTGGAGCTCTTGAAGGCTGTGGAGAAGGCTGGCTATAAAACCCCTTCTCCGATTCAGATGGCAGCCATTCCCCTTGGCTTGCAGCAGCGTGATGTCATTGGCATTGCCGAGATTGGTTCCGGGAAAACCGTGGCGTTTGTGCTTCCCATGTTGAGCTACATCACCAGGCTTCCTCCCATGAGCAAGGACAACGAGGCTGAGGGTCCCTATGCTGTTGTCATGGCCCCCACTCGCGAGCTCGCGCAGCAGATCGAGGATGAGACTGTTAAGTTTGTGCAGTATTTGGGCATCAAGGTGGTGTCCATTGTTGGTGGACAATCCATTGAGGAGCAAGGGTTTAAGATCAGGCAGGGTTGTGAGAAACACCTGTCAATGAAATTAATTAACTTAAAAAACGTATTAACTTAAAAAACGTATTAAACACCTGTCAATGACGGGGCGTCCACGTCACGACACGTGTCAATGTAAACACCTCACACGTCACCACTCCGTTTGCCATGTCAACTTCCGTCACGTCCCGTTAAAAAATTGGACTAAAATAACATGTTTCAATTTTATAGACACCAAACAAACCCAAAAAAATTTATAGGGACTATTTTAACATATTATGTATTTTATAAGGACGAAAATAATATTTAACCCTAAATAAAATATTATAATTATATAATATCATGATTGATATTTTTAAAATATATTATATATTAAATTAAATTTCAGTGATGTTTATGTATCATCTAATTTCAATTATGTTTTTTATGTGAGTAAGCTTTAAATCTATATGACAAAAAGAATGGAGAATAGAATAGTAAGCAAATGGATCAAACTCACATGCCTTAAGTCATTAATCCCAGTCAAATTTTAAAGAAATAAAATATTTATAATAGTATAATCTTATGACTATTTCTTTATGTGTAAATTATTTTATATATTAAATTCAATTTACAAAGTATCAACTAATTAAAATTTATAAATTTCATCCATGCCACAAATTTCTAAAAACTATTCTCTATATAATTAGTCATGATGAATGCAACTAAAAACATTAACGTTTAATTTAAAAAGTAATTCAATTAATATATAATTTAAGAGATCTTAAATATGAACAAATACTTTTTAAATAAAATAGAAAGAGACCTTAAAATTATTTCTCAAAAGTTACTCATTATTAATCTTTAAAGCAATCTAAATGTTTTATTTTAAAATTTTAACTCTTTGAAATGTATAAGTTTAGTCATTCTAGTTTTGGATTATATTTCAATTTTAGTTCACATTTGATCCTTGTATTTTAGTTTTTCAAATGTATAATTTTGGACTGATTTTAAAATTTTAATTTTTAAATAGTATTTTTTTTCTAACACATTGAAGCATCCCTCTAACTATCACAACTATAAATAAAGTCCAAAGTCAACAATACTAAAAGATAAAAAATTACCATTTTATAAGTTTACAAATGAAATAATATGATTTTATTTTGATAATTTTTTCCATTCATACTTGTTAAAAAAACAAAATAAAAAGAATGAGATAAAATAATTTAAGTTTATCTTAAACTAAAATAAAATCATACAATACTTTCAAAAAACTCAATCATCTAAGTTTGGCAAAAACAAAAAAAAATTAATTTTGTTTATAAAAATAACTCAAAACATTTTTCTTAATTTTTTATAAATATTTATAGTAAAATTGTCTAAACAAAACCGTATTTTATGTATCCAAATTTTTGTCTTTTGCAAGATATCCTCATAGAGGAGATCCTTGGACGTGGTACTAAGAGGGAGGACTCTACTGTATGGAAGATTTGAATTTTAGTAGCACGAATGATGTGGGAAACTGCAGGACCAGCAAAGAAGAAGAGATTCGGGTTTGGTATGTACGTATGGGACATCCATTCTTTGTTACATGAAACATATTTTTCCCAAGCTCTTCACTAGTACAAACATAAATAAATTGACATGTGACACTTGTATTCTTGTAAAGAGTCATCGTGTACCTTTTCCCACACATTTGAATAAAATTGATATTCCTTTTCTTTAATACACACTGATGTTTGGAGACCATCATCCATGCCATCTTTATCTACTCATCTTTGATTTGTGATTTTTATAGATGATTGCACTTGGATTACTTGGATTTATTTTCTTAAACATAAAAGTGAGATTTGTGGTATATTTAAAACGTTCCACAAAATGATTCAAACACAATTTGACTCATCTATTCGTGTTTGTTGCTCTGATAATAAACGTGAATATGTTAATCATGAATTTTGTCATTTTCTTACTGCCCATGGGATTATACATGAGACCACAAGTCCTAATACTCCACAGCAAAATGGTGTAGCTGAACAGAAAAATCGTCATAGTTTAGAAGCCGTTAGGACATTGTTGATTATATGCCATCTAAATATTGGGAAGAGGCTATTGGAATTGCTATTTATCCCATGAATTGTATGTCATCTAGAGTTCTTGATTTCAAGACTCCACTTGAAGTCTTGAGAAGTCACTGCCCAATCTCTTCTCACTCACTGCTGCCTACCAAAGTTTTCAGGTGTGTGGTCTTTGTACATCTTCCTCGCAATATGCATTACAAGTTAGACCTATGTGCAGTTAAATGTGTGTTTTTGGGTTATAGGATACATACGAAAGGATATCACTACTATGATTTGTTTCATCGGTGAACAACTGTCACCATGCATGTGTCTTTTGTGGAAATTGATCTTTATTATACCTTTCCTACCCATCTACAAGGGGAGAAGTGTGGTGAAGATGGATTGGATGGAATATTTGTGTCTGATGTATTCGAAGGTACTGAAATGTGTGGTGTAAATGAAGAAGAATTAAGAGTTGTATCTGGAGGGACCAAAAGTTCTAACATAAATGAAGAGGAATTAAGATAAGGTCAACCCAACTCATCTTCTACGATTAGTGGAATGGATTTACAGAATGAGGATGCATACCAAATGGATCCAGAAACTGTCTAAGATGTGGTTATTGAAAATGAAACAACACAGTATCCTACTCCTCCCTCTTTACCCGCTAATGAGTCTTTTGAGGATATCCAAGTAAGTGTTACCTCTCAAACTGATTTGTCTAACACTTTAAATCATTATAAATTGACTTTCAGGACCAGCAAGGGTAAACACCCAATTAGATACTCTCCATATGTGGAAGGAAAGAGAACTAAGCATCCTATAGCAGACTTTGTTACTATTGAAAGACTCTCAAGTTCAATCAAGGCGTTTGTACATCAACTTTTTGCTAAGTCAATACCTACGCGAGTAGAAGAAGCGTTGAAAGATCAAAATTGGACTCAAGCTATTCAAGAAGAAATTGAGGTCTTACAAAAGAATAACACTTGGAATCTTGTAGATTTACTAGAAGGGAAAAAAAGGTTGGGTGTAAGTGGGTTTTTTCCATAAAATATAAACTAGGGTCTATTGAGAGATGCAAAGCTAGGTTAGTAGCTAAAGGGTATACTCAGACATATGGAGTAGATTATCACGAGACATTCTCTCATATTGCAAAGTTCAATACCATTAGAGTGCTACTATCATTGGCTGCTAATTTAGATTGGCCTTTACACCAATTAGATGTAAAAAATGTCTTCCTACATGGTGATTTAGAATAGGAAGTGTATATGGACCAGGATATATAGTCTCAACACATGAAAACTAGTATGCAAACTTAAAAAGACCTTATATGGGTTGAAACAATCACCTCTAGCATGGTTTGGGAAGTTTAGTATGGCAATGAAGAAATTTGGATACCAACAAAGCAATGTTGATCATACCCTTTTTTTAAAAGAGAGAAAAGGAAAACTCACAGCTCTTATCATCTATGTAGATGATATGATAATCACTCTGAAGAGATTACTAAAATTCTAGAGCAACTTAATTTTGAATTTGAAATGAAGAATCTCGAGGGATTAAAATATTTCCTTGGGGATAGAAGTTACAAGATCACAAGAAGGAATCTTTATTTATCAAAGGATGTATGTGCTAGATCTTATCTGAAGTTGGGTTGCTTGATTGCAAACCCGCAGAGACACCTATTCCTCAAAATTTGAAATTTGTGGAGACTAATGACCCAACACCAGTAAACTGAGAGCAATATCAAAGATTAGTGGGAAAACTTATTGATATCTCATATACCAAACCAGACATTGTGTAGCAGTTAATGTGGTAAGCCAACACATGCAAAATCCAAGGGAGGAACATATGGAGGTAGTGATAAGAATACTACAGTATTTAAAATCTTCACTAAGAAGAGGATTATTATACTCAAAGAGAAATCATCTAAAAGTAGAAGGATACGCAGACTCAGATTCGGCTAGGACAAAACTAGATAGGAAATCCATAGCAGGGTACCTCACTCTAATAGATGGAAACTTGGTAATTTGGAGGAGCAAAAAGCAAAAGAAAGTTTCAAAATCAAGCACTGAAGCTGAATGGAGAGGTATGGAAAATGGGATTTGTGAATTACTATGAATTAGAAAATTAATGATAGAATTGAGACACAAATCAAAGTCAACCATGAAGCTACATTGTGATAACCAATCAGTTATTGAAATAGAAAATCCTATATAGCATGAGCGGACAAAGCATGCAGAACCTAGAAGATAAAATTATTAGTCTCCCATATATCAGATCTGAAAATCAATTGGTTGACATGTTGACCAAAGCAGTATCTGGAAGGATCTTTCATGACTCTCTTAAAAAGTTCAAGATTAAAGATATTTACTCCCCAACTGAAGGGGTGTTAGCATAGCTATAAATAAGGTAATTATAGGGATTTGTTATCCCTTAATTCTCTCATTTAGTTGTTATTGTAATTTTTTTCTATAATTGTAATTTATTATGTTGTATAAGCTAGCATGCATATAAGGAAATCAAATGAATAAGAACAACAAAAGGAAATCTTCTCCTAAATTGAAAAATAAAAAAAATAAATAAAAGGGTTAAGTAAAAACAAAGTGTAATATGTCACCCAAAGTTCCATTAATTAATAATCATTGAACCATTGACTTCAAAAGACATTCATATAGTGGTTATTGTCATTTCTAGATCAACCATCATGCTTTTCAAATTAAAATACTTATTTAACTATATTCCTAATGCAATTAATCACATTTCAAAACTATATTAATTCAATTTTATTCCAGTAAAGTATAATGTAATAATTAATAAAATTATGTCACCCAAATAAGAATCAACAAATATTAAACCATTAATTTAAAAAAACATTCACCTAATAATAATTATTTTTATTACTAAATAAATCACTATAATTTTTAAATTAAAATAGCTATTGAAATATATTACCACTATCTCAATCTCAAGTCTTATTTAACTTTTAATTAAAACCATAAAGTATCTTGAAAGCAAAAGTTTCCTTTTTCTGACATTGTAGTTCTATTATAAAAATATTGATTATATTCAATAGTTCACTTGTTTCTACCAAAAGTCAATGGTGATAACATTAGTTAACATTCCAAAATATACAATATTTTTGCACAATAATAAAAATGAATAATTGCATTATACATGAAATGAAATGAAAGAATGAATGATTTTCCATAACACTGTTCATTCATGTGGCAGAGTTTTCTTTCCTCTGTTTTGTTGTCTCACTTTTTTACTTTTTTGTTTTTTTTTTCTGTTTTTTATTTAATTAAGAAAAGTTTCAAAATGCAAATCAACAAATTTTAAATAAATTAATATAAAAAATTTCGGCTTAAGTATATGTAAAACATTTTGCATAAAGATTTTCTCTTAATTAAGGGTTTTGTAATAGTTATGGACTTTATTTTCTCTTATCTTAACCCATACATAAAACATTGTAATGTTCCTATTTAACAGCTTCTCCAACATTGAGGTGCAGCAAGTAATTCTCAAGCAAATTGTTATCTTTTTCTTTAGGTTGAAACAACAACAACAAATTATTATCTAAAACAACTAAACTAACAATTAGTCTTATGACAACTTCACATGCATGGAAAGAACATTGCTTATGCAACATTCCATCTAACATGCATACATATATTTTTTGACTTATTGACATAAATAGACATCTGTGTATTCTTTTCTATTAAAAAGGTAACAACAGTATTTGATAGAAAAAGAGTTATAATTTAAGTGAATATTTTACAAAACATTAAAATAGTTACATATTAGAAATAGAGTTGATGAAAGTTTCTTACTACACATCTTAATATGATGGTAAAAATTTGAATAAAGAAATGAGATACTTAGTGCAAATTGGTAGAAACACCTTTAAAAGATAAAGATAATCTATAAAATACTAAAAAAATTATAAGAAAAATCATGAAAATTAAAAGTAGAATGTAAAAATGAAAAGAACATCCATCTTTTATTTAAAACACAAGTTTCAACCCTTAATCTTACATCCGAATTTTTAATTTTATTATACTTTCATTTTTTTCTATTATATTTCTTTTCCATTAATTTTTGTCAAATTTTTACACTTTCTTTACCTTATATATAATTCATGACTGATTTTAGATAGTGTTAATTTTCCTTTTTAAAAATATTTTCAATAATATTTTATTAAATATTTTCTTTGCACATGCCTCCACACTATATTGGTATCTTTAATATAGTATGTATTATTCAATTCCTATTAAGTTTTATATGAGAGTTAGCTTTAAATAAACATGACAAAAAGGTAAATTAATATTAGATTTTGAGAGAAACCCACATACCTTCGATAATTCATGCACGCAAATGAAAATAAATAAAATATTATAATTATATAATATCATGATTGATATTTTTAAAATATATTATATATTAAATTAAATTTCAGTGATGTTTATGTATCATCTAATTTCAATTATGTTTTATATGTGAGTAAGCTTTAAATCTATATGACAAAAAGAATGGAGAATAGAATAGTAAGCAAATGGATCAAACTCCCATGCCTTAAGTCATTAATCCCAGTCAAATTTTAAAGAAATAAAATATTTATAATAGTATAATCTTATGACTATTTCTTTATGTGTAAATTATTTTATATATTAAATTCAATTTACAAAGTATCAACTAATTAAAATTTATAAATTTCATCAACAAATTTTTAAAAACTATTCTCTATATAATTCAGTACTGATGAATGCAACTAAACATATTCACGTTTAATTTAAAAAGTAATTCAATTAATATATAATTTAAGAGATCTTAAATATTTAAATATGAACAATACTTTTTAAATAAAATAGAAAGAGACCTTAAAATTATTTTTCAAAAGTTATTCATTATTAATCTTTAAAATAATCTAAATGTTTTATTTTAAAATTTTAACTCTTTGGAATGTATAATTTTGGTCATTCTAGTTTTGAATTATATTTCAATTTTAGTTCACATTTTGATCTTGTATTTTAGTTTTTCAAATGTATAATTTTGGACTGATTTTAAAATTTTAATTTTTAAATAGTCTTTTCTAACACACATTGAAGCATCCATCTAACTATCACAACTATAAATAAAATCCAAAGTCTACAATACTAAAAGATAAAAAATTATCATCTTATAAGTTTCAATGTAAATTAAAAGTACAAATAAAATAATATGATTTTATTTTAATAATTTTTCCATTCATACTTGTTAAAAAAACAAAATAAAAAGAATGAAATAAAATAATTTAAATTTATCTCAAACTAAAATAAAATCATACAATACTCTCGAAAAAGTTCAATCATCTAAGTTTGGCAAAAAGAAAAAAAAATAATTTTGTTTATAAAAATATCTTAAAACATTTTTCTTAATATTTTATAAATATTTATAGTAAAATTTTCCAAACAAAAATCCGTATTTTATGTTTTTAAATAGTTTTACCATCAGGTAAAATGTTGTTGAAATTATGAAATGTAATGTAATATAAACAAATTAAGAAACAAAATGAAGAGTACAACATTAAAGATTAACTACCTATAAACAAAACCAATTTTCATGGTTAAGAAAACACACTCATAAACTAAAGTTATAACTGAATATTCACAATCTCTTTGTTCATATTGGTTGCATTGCTGGAAGGTGACAGAGAAAGTAAATTTACTGCACATAAAGATAGTATTGGACTACTAAAATTCTAAAACACGACCAAATTTAAACCTTACTGTAAAAATACCTTTCCTAAATTCCTTTTTCATTAAAAAAATAAAAAGGCTAAAGATGCTTCCATGTCCAATGGTAATATGTTTATGTTCTTCTGGATTAGAGTCTCCATCACCGCTTGCTATGAGACACTGTCTGTTAGGGGACAGAGAAATATAACCATTAGATTCATTCGCGTACCAGGAACATGGGAAAGACAAAAAATACACAATAAATCAATGTCACATCCGACAACTAAAGCTATGCTAAGACTGAGATCAGAAAGATTTAACCATGTAATAGAAATATCAAATATGGTCTACCCAAAAAAAAAATATTCAAGCTAATGAGTGCGTGTGCTTGGCCAAAAGTACTTTTTTCTTATTTAAAATATAATATAACTTCAAATAATATAATAATGCTTCTCACTGTTCCTTTTAAAAAAAATGCCTCACACTGTAATAATGTAAGTTTGCTGAAATAGTTCTAGAATAAGATTAGATATTATAATAGTCATGAACATTACTGAAAGAATAAAGAAAGAATGAAAATATTTTTAATTGGAAAATATTATATGATTTAAATATAATATAAACATTAATATCGTTATCAAAGTAATAAATTAAAATAATAAAACACACTTTTGAAATACAAAGTAAACAGCATCAGTAAAATCGTCATAAATTTAAAATACTAGAATATGTTTATACTAAGTAAGAATATTATTAGAAAAAATAGATAATAATTCTAGAACAAATAATATCATTTAAACAAACAAATAATTATAAAAATTTAAAAGAATCATCAAATGAAAATTTCATAAACATATCTAAAAAACTATAATATCATTACTAAAATATAGATAAGGTTGTCAATCCATGCCACATCACACATCTCAAATTAGTAAAGGAAAGGTAGAGCTCTTGGATGAGTAAAAAATAGTACATTTCATAAAGTTTTATTTTATTTCATCTGATTTTAAATTATTCAAATAACAGAAATTAATCTTCCTGCATTTTTTTCATATAATGTAGCATAACTTTTAAGTTTCTTCGAAATATTATTCTTTGTTTTTTAAAAATATATATTTATATATATATATATATGAAAATATATATATATATATATATATATATAACCCATGTAAAGCACGGGTATAATTAATTTTTTATGTTTAATGTATAGAAAAAAATTATTACATGCCAATCACTGTATTAACAATAAGCAATCATAGCATCAATATGCAGAGGCGCTCAGATCTTGTGTTAGAGCGTCAGATAGAGATATTTGCACCAACAAATAATACTATGGCTCAAGCAGTTGACTTATAACACAGATTCCTAACAACAATCATAATGTTTCATTATAGCTCCATATCATCATATGATAATAAGCATAAAAAGGTGTTGAATAAACAACAGCATTGGCTAGTTTTCAGGTTAAATTTATGACAGTGGAACACTCGTGGATGAATGACTTGTCTTTAATCTACAACTAAGTATGTTATGTTTTTCTCTTTTGTATTTTTAATCATTTCAGTGCTGCACACAACAGTTGATACTTGTCAATCAATCATAATCTTAAGTACTAAACTGCATCCATCACTGATTTTCTTCTATCATGGGAACATAGTAGAGTCTCTCTAAACAAAGAAAATAAGAAAAACAGAAAAAGTAAACGAAAGAGGTTTGCAGCCCCTTTTGATTGAAGTTCTGAGGAGGATGTTCTTATGCAAGAGACAGAGGTATGTTTTGACCTCTGAAGTGATAATAGAAAACCATTTTCTAGTAGCAAAATTTTCTGCTTTGCCTTTTATTTAAAAAATGTGACAAGTAGATGTGAAGTTTAATGACAAAAACACATTACTGCTATGGCTTTTCTTTTTCCTTCTTTTTTACTTTATTGGATAGGTGAAGGAGGAAAATAAGCCAGGGTGAGCGCTATAAATGAGTTTAGATACACATATTTGTGTTTAGGTTTACATGGAATTCAACCATTTATGTCTCACTAGCCATGGAGCATGTAATTAAAAGTATCAAAAGATAGCAAACGCCACAATTCCTCCACTTCAAATCAGATGCCAACAAAAGCCTGGGTAGCACTCAAAATGAACAAAAAATATCTTCAAGAAAACAATGTAACATGTAAGTTTCAAAACAAAAGTGTATCATGCTATACCACATACAGGTTATGAGAATCATTAATCAAATGATTCATAACCAATATCTGGCTTTAAAACCACAACACCACTAAAATACTGATACCTATGACTAAACAGATTAATTACAATCAATCACAATAGCACATAAATAACCACAACACAATAACTAAAAATGCATAATAACATTAAATAACGTTAAAGTATTCATAAAAGAAGAAATTAAGAAGGTAACCAATGAAACAGTGGTTCATCAGATGATATTTTGGTCTTGTATGTACTAATTGAGATGAAAGAAAAGAGGGAAGCAACTAACCAGTTGCAGAAGAACGTTTGGAGTTGGAGCGATTCATTTTTTGCAAGTGAAGCTGAGTTTCCATGAAGAGTTTCATTCGCTGAGTTTCCAAATCCTTAGCAAACTGCATTCTCTGTTTCTCCAACTCAACCATTTGCCTCTGTTTCGCTACTTCAACTCTCTCATAAATCTCCCCAAACCTCTCCAACGCTTCTGCAACCTCTCTGTAACCAAATTCCCAACCCCTTCGTCTTTTCTTCTTCTCTTTCTTCTCACTCCCACTGCTCCATTTAGAACCGTTCGAATTATCGCTATCGGCCTCGGCAGCAGCGGCCGCCGCCGCCGCAAAAACCGAGAAATTCCGCCGGAAGTACGAGTCGGCAACGCTCTCTGCCGCCGGCGCGGCAGTCGTCGGCCGCTTCTGCGAGCGGGATCGAGGACCGACAGGAATGAGGGCCCACGCCGGGGACTTCGCCGGAGGAGTGCTCCGTCGATCGGCAGAGGTTGCCTCCGGCGGGGAGGGCCTCTTCGCCGGGAAATTGTCGCCGACGAGGAACTCGAGGCGGCGGAAGAACGGCCAGGCGGTGGCGGAATCGCCGGAATTGGAAACCCTAGCCTTCTCGATCTTGTACTTCTTCTTGAGCGTGTCGATGCGGTTCTTACACTGCACGTCGGTGCGGCGGGACCTGGCGCCGGCGTGGCCGTGACGTGCGTTGACGGCGTTGGCGACCTCCTGCCAGTGCCTCTGGCGGAGGTTCCCGCGGTTGAGTTCAAGGTGGCGCTCGCCCCACGCCTCGATGAGCGTGAACGTGGCTTCCTCCGACCAACAGTCTTCCCGTCCGGGGAACGGCGACGGCCGAGACGGCGGAGGGGTTGCTGTGTGAGGCGGAGCTCCGACGATGGAGTCCATGATGCGCGTGGCGGTGGCTGGGGCTGGTAGTTTTAGATTAACGGTGGTGTTTGGTGTTACGGTGAGTTCGGTTCGTCTGAGGAACCTTTGCCTATGTGCTACGACGTTTGGCGATTAACGTGTGGGAAGCACTGTTTTTTTGGTGTTTTTTTATTTTGTTTTGTAGGTTAGGGAATTCTGTGGGCCCAGACCATTTTCGATATGTTCTGGGTTCCGTGTTCAAGTATGGGCCTGAAATGTTCCAAATTAGTTCGGTTCACTAAATGACTTGGGCGTTTACTACCAGCATCCCATTATTACTACGTGTACTCCCATATCCCATACTAACATACTCTTAATTGAAAATACTCTTACCTTGTGTTTGGATGGAGAATTTCAACAATTCCAAGTAATTGATATATTTAAAATTGAATTCTTTCTATTGTTTAAATGGTTTGTTTAGACAAAATAATTAAAATACCTTATATTTTTCAATTGTTTTATTTGAATAGAGAAATTTAATTTCTCTTTTAAGATGAAATTTAATTTTACAAAATTTTTTAAAATATAAAATTTTAAAATTAAACTTTACAAAAAATATTAGTCAAATTTAAATATCAAAATAATATTTAATAATTTAATTTTTTAATTTTTTAATTTTTTAATATATATACATGATTCAGTTTGGTGTGGGTTTAACTCAACTTTACCTGATATAGGACTAACTATATTCGATTTCATGTAGGTTTGACTCAACTTGGTCTAACACAAGCCTGACTCGACTTGGTCCAGGTAGGCCAAACTTGACTTAGCCTGAGTTGGACCCAACTCGACTTCGTCAATAGTGGACCAGACACAACTCATTCGAGGTGGGCCCAACTTCACTCGATAATGACGATCCTGACTTGACTCGGTCCGGGACAGTCGTGCCTGACTGGATTTGGTTTATGGCTAACCCAATTTGACCTAGCCTGGGGTAGGTCCAGCTCGGCCCGGGGCGGGTTTGGCTCGATTAAACCTAGGTCAAGCCCAACTCGACTCAACCCAGTGCAGGGTTAGCACAAATCAGCCTAAAGTTCTACTTGACTAGGCCTGGGGCGGGCTTAGCTCGAGTCAACCTAGGTTAAACCCAAATCAAGATGATCCTGGTCAAGCCTGGCTCAAGTCGACCTTGGTCAGGCCTGACTTAACTCAACTTAGGTCGGGCTCGGCTCGAGTCAACTCATGTTGAGCTCAGCTCGAGTCAACTTGTGTTAAGCTTGATTTGCCTCAGTCCTGGGCAGACTTGGTTCGACTCAGTCTTGAATAGGCTTGGTTCGACTTAGTCCCATGCGGGCATAGTTCGACTCTATTCAGGGAGGGCCCAACTTGACTTAGCCCAAGGCAAGTCCAACTCGACTCAGCCCATGGCGAGCCAAGCTCGACTTTGTCTAGGGCGGGCCTGACTTGATTTTGCCACGACGGACCTAACTTGACTCAGCACAAGTCAGGCCTTGCTTGACTCATCCCAGCTTGGTTTGACTTAGGTCAAGTCAAGGGCAGCTCGACTCGGCCTAAGGCAAGGCCAGGTCAACTTAGCTTGGGGGGCCCGACTTGGCTTGTCCTTGTCCTGGGACGTGTCCAACTCAGCTACGTCCAAGGTGGGCACAACTCAACTTTGGTAAGGTCAAGGTCGGCACGACTCGTCTTTTGGGAAAGCTCGACACTACTTGGCCTAAAGTGAGTTTGACTCAACTTGGCCTGGGATGACTTGACTTGATCACAGTGAAATTTTAATTTCCTTCTTTTTTTTAGGATATTTCAAATTCTATTGTTTTAGTTATTTGAAATACCTTCTCAAAATTCCTAAATTTGAATTTCTTTCTAATTTTCTTATCCAAACATGTCATTTTACTCCCAAGTATTTCAAATTCCTCAAATAAATAATTACCCTCTTAAATTACCTCATTTAAACAACTATTAAGTTATGTTTTAATCTTAAATCCTAATTCTTTTTCACCTTCATTTTATGTTTTCTCTTTCTTTGTACCCCTGCCTCACTACACCATTGCTAAAGGTAAATGGATTTCCTTTTAACCTTCAAGATTTTTTAATATAGAAAATTCCTAGATTCTTCAATTTATAATTTTTTGGATTATGCAATGAGGATGTATATGCTTATGCAATGTTCTAGAGTGGTTATTCTGAAACATCTTTTCGGATTGTCCAAATCAAAACATGTTTTCAAGTTACAATTTCTAGAAACATATTTTAAGGACATTCCAAAAATAGTGTAGTATATATATGTTTTAGAAAACTTGTTTCGAAACGATTGTAGAATAAGTAACTTGGAACGGTAAAAATCTAAATATCTTTTGAATATAAAAATAAAAAAAGAAGACGGGAATCCTCAAGCAATACCAATTATGATAATAAATGATATATTACCTTTATTATAAGATAAAAAAAATCTTGATTAGCTCTAAGACCATTATTATTAGTAATTCCTGAAAGGCTAAATGCTTAAAATATAATGAAATAACAAGCGAATTAAGAAGTAATTCTTTCAAAATTCTAGAATTTAGTCTCACAAGACCCTCATACAATACCAACCCTGAATAAAAATTAGATCTCGGAAATACCCAGTGTAATACAATAAAATCTCAGGATTTTTCTATTAAATTTAACTTCATTCAGTTGAAATATGATTAAAAAATTTAAAATAGATAAAAATAGCTTAATAAATGAATTTCTTAAACTTGAAAATAAAAAAAAGAGAGATTGTTTTTTGAAGTCCTTCTCACAAAAAGAAACTTCATAATTACTGGGAAAAATACTTCATAATTACTTTCTTAGAATTAGTTTAAGAAGATATTCCTTATTTTCGATGGTTTGAACAAAACCGCTTAAGTAAATTATATTTAAATGTCATAAAAATGTTGATTATGCCTTGTTGAGTTAATCAGGTCCTACTAAGATGATTTAATGATTCTGTACCTTTCAATATCCTCTGAAGATGGAGATTTGAAAATTTCAAGTATATCATGGTTTGGGAGAATCTAGATAGTTAGCTTGAGTTCTTATTGCCTCATGCTTTGCAAAATTATTTTAAAAAATTCATTTGCATGTGTTTTTAAATCTATCAAATTTTTTACATTGATTAAAATACGTTTTAATTGAGTAAAATATCAAAAGCTGAATTTGTAAAAATAGGATCTATCTGGTTAAATCAATTAAACCTTAATTTCACTAGACAAACTTATTAAAAATATCTTGTCAAGTGTTTTTAATGAGCTAAGACACATTTTAACATATTGATTTCATTTAACATGTTTGTTACACTCGTTTTAATCACTCAAGGTACGAATCAATCAAGTGTTCCCATTAGCTTGACCACTAACATATTTTTATATAAAAGTTGGGTTTACAAAATTAAAAGGAGAAATATCCAAGACTTTAAAATGTATTTGTAACATTGAAAAACTCACTAAAAATGTTGATTATAGTGCACATAAAGATTCTTCATCCCTTTTAGATTAGGAAAGAGTATCTTTTTCACTATTTAGTGATTCTTCAAATTAGGAAAATAGTGTAATCACGTTCAGGTGATTTTGTTTCAATTTTTAATGATTTTCAGTTTTGTATTTGTTCTTACTTAAGGTGGTCAAATTTAACATATAGTAAAGTTTCATAAGTTGATAGAATTTTGTAGGACTTAAAATTTGTTAGTTTTATGATTTTTTTCTTGTTTTTCCTGATTTATTCTTGAAAAAATTGATTATAATAGATTAGCTTGGTCATAGTTATTTTAAGAGTTTTACTTATTTTTTGGTTTATTCTTGCAAAATACAGAAAAAGAATAAATGGGTGCAAACAACAAAGTTTGATTTTTTTTTCTTACTTATCTATTCATGCAATAAATTTAAAATAATTTATAAAATGTTATTTTTGATTTATATCTCTTTCATCTCTTTATTTTTTATCACATTATATTTTCACTATTATTTGAGAATAAGAAAATAAGTTTGTGGTGCACATTTAGATTCACTCTGCCTTTAGCTCATAAAAGATTAGTCAAGTTCTACTATTATAGCTAGTAGGCTATACGTTCTCACCTATCTTGTGAAACAATACCAAATTTGAAATCTTTATTTTTTAATATATATATATATATATATATATTAAAATTATACTCAATTGTCTACATATCTTTAAATTTTAATTAATTAATATATCTAATAAAATAATTAAAAAATACTACTTTTGCATATTAAATTATTCAATTATAATCAATAATTAAACTTTAATTTGTAAATATGATTTAAATTATATTAATATTGTTTAGTTGTATTTTTGTAAAAACTGTAATCTTTTAAATAATAATCTTTTTTAATTTTATATTTATTTCAATAAATCAACTTAAATATTTTAGATGTAATATAAAAGTAAAAAATGTAAATGAGTGTTAAGTCAATCCATTAAATTTGTGGTCCGACCGACTTCCAGAATAAACTAGACTAGCTAAAACAAATTAGTTGATAAGATATGTTAAATTTATAAAAAAAAATTACATATTTAATAAGTTATTTTTTTATGAAAAAAGTGTTTAGATGGTGTAATTTAAAAATATCTCTTGATAACAATTTTGGTGATTACAGTGTTATGCTATTTTTGCTTTTTTATGCTTATCTAATATTCCCAGGTGTCTTAATTTAATTGTATTTATTAAATAATTATTTTCATACAATTTTGAATTAAAACTAGTGAGATAAATAATGATAACAATAAATATAAATATAAAATTTAACAATATAATAATTTATTTCTATTATGATATTTTACATGGAACCAACTTAATCTTAATATTTAAAAAACTTCACAAAAATGTCAGATTAATATCCAATTTGGATCGGGAATAACGATTCTCCACCAGACACAGTTGTTTTCAATTTCATTGCACATAAAATACGGGGAGAGATAGATTGATCTCATCTTTCTGATTGGCCCAGAACGAGATGGAGTTGCAGCACAGGATAAAATATGGATTCATATTTCGCATGTTCTGCGAAAACGAACAAAATTCACGAATAGTCCACAACATCAGCCGATAATACAACGTAAAAACTCTACCCAAAGTTTTCTATGTACAAAAGATATTGCTTCAGCACAAGGAGTACTCGATGTCCACCAACCGAGAAAGAATCTCCTCACAACTTGGCCGCTCATGAGATTCTGCCCAACAGTCTGCAGACAAAAGAAAAAAAGGTAATAATTAGTTAAAGCAGACGATTCTGAATTCTGCCATCAGCATGCAACGAAGGAAAGTTGAAGGGACCTGAAATCAGCCTTCCTAGAGGGCCTTCTGGTATTTCCAATCTGGAAGCCTCATTTGCAACGGAATAAACCACCTAGTCAGCAGAGAAAATGGAAATTTTTGAATGAAGCACACCACAGAAATAGAAACTATCACGCAACATGAACAGATAATGTGTTGAATATTATACCCTCTCAGGTGGTACTCCTTCCCATGGTCTGCTCAAGGTGCAGAGTTCCCACATTATCACCCCAAGGCTAAAGATATCACATTTTTCTGTGAATGGTTCGTTGCGAATGAGCTCAGGAGCCATCCATTCTGGAGTTCCAGCCGAGGAAGAATCTCTCATAGGAGAGTCTGTTGTTATTCTTGAAAGCCCAAAATCACATATTTTCACAGTCCAATGCTTATTCACCAGACAGTTTGCGCTTTTCAGATCACGGTGAACAACCTTCATTCGATGTATGCACATCAAACCCCTACACACAATTATTCTCGTCAATATTGATAGACCAACTGTAATCTTTCCAGAAATGAACTTAAAACTGAACAGGACATTCAACCAAGGTAGTATTCATAATTCATATTTTAAATCATGATCAAACAGGTGACAAGAAAAGTACTTTTTTAAATGTATTAAATAATATAAATATAATAATCGTTCACCAAATCCACAAAAAATATTATGTTCCACAATTAACAAAAAAAAATGACAGCTATTTCTCAAATGAAAGTAAAGTGGCAGGGAAATTTTATTGTGTATTGAAAGACAACAATGTAGTATTTAATTTGTAAGACCTGTTTATAACATAAATGCCAATGAAACAGATAAGATTCTGAAAAGTATGAACAGAATAACCATAAACTTACTTGCATATGTCACGTAACATCCTTAGTCTTCTCCGCCAATTAAGCTTTTTCTTTTGACCACTCAAATGTATCAAGTAGTACAATGATCCCAATTCCATATATTCTGTAACCATTGACAAGCGTGGAGGCTTTGTGCAAGCACCGAGAAACAAGATAACTGCGTATAATTTCATCAATAAATAAGTAACAGCTGGTTGCAAAGGAAAAAAGTTACATAAGATTTCTTATAACAAAGTATGCACAATATTATTGTCATTCTTCTCGAGTAAGGAATATTTTATTAAAATAATTATAAATATCAGTTGAAACAAAAAAAGAAAACAATTCAGATTTTCTTCCATTGATTACATATCAAGAAAACAAAATGTTCAAAAACAATGTAAAAGTCCCAACTATAGAACAGTAAATAGCAAGGATGTTGGACAATACCATTAGGATGTCGGAGTCGGCTGGAGGAAAACAAATACCAATTCAGAGAGAAAAGAGTCAGAAAATGTTAGATATAACAGAAAAATGCTGAAAAACAGAATATAAAATGACAATATACCTCAGAATAGAAATCTCATTGCAAAAATCTTCCATATTTTCAGCAGTTAAATCTTGCTCTAGAAAAACCTTGATTGCAACATCTGTGCCATTCCATATGCCACGGAAAACTTCTCCAAAGAAACCTGAAAAAGAATAATACATCAATGGTCAAGCAACTACTTCTTTAGTCAAGAATTCCCTCGAAATAGTAATTTACCAGTAACCATAAACATGTTAAAAAGACAATTTTATTTTTCGAAAGTTGAATAGCACATTTACACTCAAGATTGCACTACTTTTAAACCTGTGTAGCCCAAGACAATAAAATGTCTCAACTATCATTCTTAACCTAACCTCTTCTAGTTACACTACTTCTGTAAACTTGTCAGTCACAAAGAAACAAGGGGAAATCAACAGCAGAAACGGAATTCAAGTGCTTCTAGTAATTCTCAAGAAAAAGCACAACGAACATATAAAATAAAAGGAAAACAAACACCAAAGTTACATTATCCAGAAATAGCAGAAGCCAAAACAAAATCGGCTTAAGGAGAGAAATTTGTTTAAATCAACGACACTACTACTTTCACTGAAACTTAACAGCACTTCATTTTCTTCTTTACTTTTTCCTTTTACAATTTAACCTTTAAGGTGACATTTGGTTTCAGGAATGTTAGAAACACTCCTAAGAAAGTGACAGGAAATTAAAGTTACCCATATATAGTAAATAGAATAAAAACATTTCCTTTGTATAAAATATTCTTGAAAATGTTAATATTTGTGAAGAAGTGAGAAAAAAACTTCCCATCTTCACAAGAGGGAATAAAACTTTCCTAATCTTTCCCATGGTAACTGACTGTATACATATAATTCCTAGGTAAATTGAATAACCATGCATATTTTATAAAATTTTCCAGGAATCATATTCCCAAGAATCCTATTTCTAATCCTATTTCAAAACCCAATCTTTGAAATTGATAAAACTAAAATTTAATAAATGAAGAAAAGAAAAAGCCATCCATTGATTTATGTAGGAGAAGAATATTTAGTACTGAAGATTTTTTAAGGCTCTCATGCACCAACTTTTTTACCATTGGCTGTAAGAGATTTGGATCAGATCTTTCACATATCCAACACAGAAACATACAGACAGGTCTGATTAAATCTGTCACAACCCAATACATAAATGTAGAAATCCAACCCATAAAAAGTTGGTCTGTGATTTAACCCGACAGATTGACTCAAGACTCTTAATTTGCCCGTATGAATAATTTCAAGTCATTAAGAGTGCAGATCATAAATCATGTGATTTTAACTGAGACGTAACACTTACCAATACCTACACGGGTTCCAACAGTCAATTCAGAGAAATCAATATTCCATTTTTCATAAGGTAACAGAGGTTTATTATTGAACATCGGAGATTCCAGTACTTTATTCCAAGTCGACTCCATTTCATCATTCACTCCATACCTCGACGGTCCACTTCTCTCCGAAGCCTGACCTCTATAATCATGTGGTGAAGATGGTAATGACATTGCCTTTTGTGAATTTCCTTGGTCATGCTGACGAGAATATAGAGCATCATGACCATCACGATGGAAATTTGACACCTGTCAGCAGAATAAGAATCAAATGTAGAGCATGGAATATGTTAAATTTAACTGAACACTCAAACCCCTCTCCCCCTCTTCTAAAATAAGGGGGAAAAAAAGGCATCACGTTCGGAAAAAAAAGCTAATCCAATTATTTTTTGGACCAAGCCTAGGTGAAACTAAAACTATGAATAGAAAAAAATATACATAATTCAAGAGACACTAACTTCCATACAACTAGCAGACCTCCATAAACCCAAGCCCAAAGAAAGCATATGTTTAACATCAAAATTGTCTCAATATTCTAGCTTATATCACCATTATGAATTATATACACAAATGTTGATTCCACTTGATTATTTCAGTCATACTTCAGTTTTGTGGTGGTTCTATTTCCTGGACAAGTGTTGTATACGGATTTTGTTTTATTATTTAGGTCTATTGAGTTTTGTTTTAATCTCTTCCCTTCATTGATTTTGTGGTAGTAGTTTTAATTCCTATAGAAAAAGGACTGTCATAAATCTTGGAATAAATTACAGGTCCATTTAAATAGTTGTGTTGTGAAATTGAAATAATTTTTTTCATAAACAAAAGTACTAATTATGACAGCCTAACTAGCTCTTGTGATTGTGTGATGTAATCAAACTCTACTATCTGAATTCTTACTGTTTTACTTATTTTTTCTATTCTATTTCTACCCGATCCTAATTTTCTAAGCAGATATTAATAATAACCAGGTCCACAACTACAATCAACTTTCCTTTGCCCTTAGAAACCGTCAGAATTCAGACCCAAATCTATCTGGCATGTACCGTTCAAACACCCATACAGGCACGGTTGTGACCCTTAAGCCTCATCCTAAGATCATGCTTGACCACTTTTCTTCCAACATCAAGACCTTATTATTTTATTATAGCATAAATGTCTGGTAAAATTTCATGCCTTATACATACTGCATAATCTGTTTCACTGCAACAATGCCCCTGTTTGGGATACTTCACATAATCTTGCCTAACATTTCAATTTTTCTGTAGCAGTGATCACCCAAAAAATAACAAAGTAAAATATTTTTGGCTATGAACCAGAATCAGAAATCAAAACTGACACAAATATTAGAAAACATAGAAGATAATACAGAACCAAATCAATAAATATTAGCAAAATAATTTCTTAAGATGAGATTTTTCCACCCAAGATAGCAGTAAAGTAATTTGAATAACATAACAGGATTTACGAGAAACCAAATCAGACTAGAAGGGCTTATCATGATTATGAAAACAGTTGAGTAAAGATATAGGTTTAGAAGCATGATGTAAAGAGTTGTTTGATGAGATGCTGAACGATGCAGAGGAAGAGAGACAGGACAGAAGGTTTAAATGATAGCATATAGCACTGTTACCAAAATAATGCAGACATACATTTTTCTGAAGATTTGCATCACTACTAATATTGTTTGGAGAATGGGGGATCGAGTTATCATCCCCTCGTTCTCTCAAGAGACGATTTTGCTTCAAAGTTTCATTCATAGCCCGTACAGCCCTACATTGAATCGATCCTGGGTTATCACAGTATTTCAAACAACTTTCATACCAACACACATACAAAACATTAAACAAAAATAATAACAACTAACAATGAAGTTTGGATATTCGAAAAGAAGGATCATTAATTGTACTCAACAGAGGTACATATCGCAATCATGCATTATTTGTGTTAGTTATTTAGCTTAAAACAGGAACCAGACATAGCAGTCAAGTCTTCAATCATAACAATAAATCAAATTAATCAACTTTGAAGTTAGAATTAAAGCAAAGATTAATTGATCAAGCAATTCAGATTCAATGTTTTTTTATGTTAGACACTATCTACAAAGAAAACAGATAAACATGGCACAGAGGGTAAGGAATCCTCTTAAAACAGGGGGATGGGGGGAAGGAAAGAACCAATTAAGAAAATAAATAAAAAAGCTAATTCAGCACCGGTTTCATATTAGGTATAGGAAACCCCTGTTAATAAGCTATTAGCTCAATTAACACTGACTTCCTTGGATATAATGACAAAGTCATAGGTTCAACCTCCACTATCTCCCTCCCCTGTGACCTATTTGAGTCCGTGCACCTCCAAAGTACTAGAACAAAGTCTGTTCCATAAAAGAGGAACTAAGCATCTGCAACTAAAATTTTTTGCAATACATTCAGCAAAAAGAGCAAATCCCAACAGAGTAAGGTAGTGTTTGGTCCAGCCTTGAAAGTAGAAGCTCCGCCAATTAACTTCATTAGAAGCTTTATTTTTACAACTTCATTTTTAACCCAGATTTTCCTTTTGAAGGCCAAACACTACCAAAAAAGGGCAGCCAAAGAGGAAAAGGCTCCCAGCATAAAGAAACTGCCACCATTGAAAGATCCACCTGTACAAGGCTCAACATCTAACAGGATAAGTTTAAATATGTGATAATTGTTGAGTTCAAAGAAAATATTTTATCGAGTTACAAGAAGAGTGTAATCATTACAAGTGTGGTACTGTAACATACTAGAGATGTTTTGTAATCATCACTTTAGAGATAGAGTTCTCAATATATATGCTAATGTATTGTTTCAAATTATTCAATTCAATATGGATCTTCTCTCACATAGCTAAATTCTTTTCATGTTGGTATCAGAGCTCCCAATCTTAGAGGCTTTATTCTGCATACTATTCATTGTTGCCTTAGTTGCAGTTCCTTATTTTTAAAGGTTGTCTAAAGTGCACCCAGTTCTTGTTCCATTGCCACTGTCACGTTGTTGTCATCGTAGCCATCATCATGCTGTTAGAGCCTCCAATCTGACCAACAACCACACTAGAAGATTCTCCACCCTCTGATCTGCCAGCTCCCAAAGTTGCACTGCCATTAGAGCAGCCACACATCTACGCACGTGTCCTCTTTCTTTGCTGCAAGTTTCACACGCCACCCATTTCCAGCATGTGATGGTGCATTCAACCATTGCTCTTGTGATCTCTTTCTTCATCGGAGTTGACAAGGTGGCGATTCTAGATCTGCCCCTAATTAGAATTTTTTGTCTCGAGTTGTGTGTCTCTCCTTTTAAAGAGTGTTGTTCATGTTCTTGTTCTCTCTTTTGTTTTCTAATATGTAAAATTATAATAATGTCTTCTTTTTTTGCATGGCAACCCCTCTATGCAATGTTGATCTTCCAACTTTGTCTAATGATAATTGTCTTAATAGTCAGAATTATCTCTAGTGGACTTTTCCACCTTTGTCTAATGATAATTATCTTAATGGTCGGAATTATCTATAGTGGACTTAATTCATTAGACACACATTGAATGGTACAGGTAGGCTTAACCATATTCAGGGGAGGTCATATCCCAATACAACCCTAACTTACAAATTTGGGCCAAGAATAACTTGTGGATAATCCGTCCTCCACACTCAATGGTACAGGTAGGCTTAACCAAATTTAGGGGAGGTCATATCCCAATACAACCCTAACTTACAAATTTGGGCCAAGGATAACTTGTGGATAATTCGTCCTCCACACTCAGTTGCGGTTACCCATACAACCCTAACTTACAAATTTGGGTCAATGATAACTTGTGGATAATCCATCCTCCACACTATGTTGCGGTTACCCAAGTTGCTCCCTCGCAAACCATCTGATTTGGATCCCCCTCTTTCTCATAATTCAAGTGAACATGTTATCTTCAACAAATTTCTCAAAATGGTATGAGAATCGTCAAAGTTGTAGTTCCACTACTTCTGTTGTACACACAGGTACCTCATTTGTTGGCTTCACTCACTCCAACTCTCTTTGCCCTTGGGTTCTAGACTCAAGAACCATTGATCACATTACTGGTAATAAATCCTTTTTTTTTTTCTTCCTTTTCTACTCCAGGTTATTTACCTTGGGTTCTAGACTCATGAGTCATTGATCACATTACTAGTAATAAATCCTTTTTTCCTTCCTTTTCTACTTTGAGATATTTACCATCTACTACCATTGTTAATGTGTCTATGGCCTTCTCACATGGTGTTGGTACAATTAAACTTCTTACCTTCTTTGTTTATTGATAATGTTCTTTATGTACCTAGGTCTCCTTTTAATTTATTATCTCTTAATCATCTTACCCGTTCTCTTGATTGTATTATCTCTTTTACCAAAGATTTTGTTTGTTTACAGGACTAGAGTTTGAGACGGATAATTGACACCAGATGTGAGTCTCATGGGCTTTATCATCTACGGGCATTTGCACATGTTGGTTCAGTAATGGATTCTCATTCCCTCATTCATGCTCAATTGGGTTATCCTAACCTTGCCAAGATGCAGCAGCTTGTTCCAAGTCTATCTAAGTTATCAAGTTTGTCTTGAATTGTGTCAATTAGGAAAACACAGTCATAGTTCTTTCCCTAAAAGTGTTTTACAACGTGCTTCATCTCCTTTTGCCTTAGTTCACCCCAACATTTGGGGACCAAGTCATGTTATGTCAAATTTAGACTTCTAGTATTTTGTTACTTTTATTGATGACTATTCAAGAAATATTTGGTTGTTTTTAATAAAAAATCATTCTGGGTTGTTTTCTATTTTTCAATCATTTTACAATTTAAAACTCAAGTTAGTATTTCTATTCATACTTTACGTAGTGATAATGTTTGTTAGTATCTTTCTCATTCTTTTAAAAATTTTATGGCTTCTCATGGCATTCTTCATTAGACTTCATGTGCTTATACATCTTAACAAAATGGGGTGGCCGAGCATAACAATAGACATCCTATCGAAACAAATTGCACGATTTCAATTCATAGTCAGGTTCCTCAACATTTTTGGGTTGATGTTCTTCTTGCGTGCCATCTTCAGTCTTAGATAATAAAATTTCTTATTCTATTTTATTTCCTTATAAACCTCTTCATCCCCTACCTGTTAGAGTATTTGGGTCCACATGCTTGATTTACATTTTAGGTCATAGACTTCATAAATTGTCATCTAAATCCCACAAATGTGTATTTTTAGGATTTACTAGATCAAAAAAATGATGCAAATGTCTCTCCTCGTCTCTTAATCACTATTTTATTTCAGCGGATGTCACTTTCACTGAATCTCTACTTTGAGTCAAATCCTTCTCCCTCAACGACTCTATCTGACCAATTCACTATCCTTATTGTTTGTGATCCTCCTACAGTGTCTACTGTTCAGACAAATCCTACACCACCACCGACTCTTCAAGTATATCATCGTCGGTAGGTTTCCCTGCATGACTCTCTTCTGGTGCCAACTCCACCATCCTCTCCGGCTCCATCAGTTAAGCATGATCTTCCTACACTTCACCTGTAATCCTCCTCCTCATGATAGTGCTTTGAGCTATCATACTAGTCTTTTATCTATTTCTTCTGTGTGAATTCCTAAATCAGCAGATGATGCCTTAGCCCATCCTGGTTGGCGTCAAGCCATGCTTGATGAAATAAGTGCTCTCCAGAATAATAAAACTTAGGATCTCGTTCTTTTACCTTCTAGGAAATTTATTGTTGGTTGCAAGTGTATTTTTCTACCAAAGTTGGTCCCAATGACACTATTAGTCATCTTAAAGTTCGTCTAGAGGCCAAAGGTTCTACACAAATTTTCAGGTGGGGCTATGGTGACACTTTTTCTCCAATTGCAAAGATGGTCTCCTTTTGCTTATTCATAGCCATGGCTACTCTTTGGCATTGGCCTCTTTATCAATTGGATGTAAAAAATGTTTCTCTTGATGGTGATTTGCATGAATAAATTTATATGGAGCAACCTCCAAGTTTTGTTGCTTAGGGGCAGTCTTGTGGATTGATATGTCGTTTCCGCAAATCTTTATATGACATCAAACAGTCTCCTAGGACATGTTTTGGAAAATTTAGCACTGTTGTTCAACAAATTGGTACTCACAATGAGGCAGATCATTCATCCTTTTACTCTCACTTGAGTGTTGGGTGTATCTATCTAGTAGTATATGTTGATGATATTGTACTTACATGTAGTTATCACCATGGCATCTCACAAGTAAAACAACATCTTTGTTGTCATTTTAAGACCAAAGACCTTGGTAAACTCAGATATTTCTTGAAGATTGAGGTAGTACAATCCAACAATGGAATTGTTATTTCTTAGAGGAAGTATGCATTACATATTTTAGAGGAAATTGGGTTAATGAGTTCAAAGTCTATTGACACACCCAAGGATCCTAATGTCAAACTTCTCTACCTAATCAAAGGGAGCCACTATCATATCATGAGAACTTATTTGACTTAAATAGATACTTAAAGAATTGCAATTTGAAAAGGTCACTCAAATGACACTTATATATGACAATCAAGTTGCCCTTCATATTAGTTTAAATCCTGTCTTTCATGAAAGGACCAACTATATTGAGATTGATTGTCATTTTATTCGCAAAAAGATTGTATCCAAAGATATCAAGACTGAGTTTGTTAGTTCTAATGATCAATTAATAAATGTTTTCACTAAATCATTGCGGGGACCTAGATTTGATTATATTTGTAACAATCTTGGTACACACAATTTATATGCAACCTCTTGAGGGGGAGTGTTAGATGTAATGGGCTTAGGCCTATATCTTTGTATTTTTCCTATTATAAATACATAACCTTATGTGCTCAATACAAATTAGGGATTCAACCTAGTCTCTTAACAATCTTAAAGTGAATTGTGAAAAGCCTATAACTCAATTGTGATAATAAATTAGCTATTAGCATTGTTCACAATCCAATTCAACATGATATGTCCAAACACGCAGAGATAGATCAATACTTCATTAAAGAAAAACTAGACAATGGTCTTATAACTGCTTCTTACATGCTATATGGTCTTTAGTTAATACATCATTTTACAAAGGGTCTTCACACAGACTGGATTTCACAATTTCACATGTAAGTTGGGAATGATAGATATCCATTCACCAACTTGAGGGCGACTCTTGAGTTAGGAGAAAATATTGAGTTACAAGAAGATATTGTAATCATTACGAGTGTAGAGATCTTTTGTAATCATCACTTTAGGGATAGAGTTCTCTCTCTCTCCCTCCCCCCCCCCTTCTCTCTATATATATATATATTGTCAATAATAGAATATCAAATAATTGTTAGAAGTTGATAGAAGATTCTAGAGATTTATTTGTAATCATTCCTTTAGAGTTAGAGTTCTCTAATATATAGAGGTTGATGTAATGTTTCAAATCAATTTAATTGAATAAAATATTTTCTCATTCACATTAATCTTTCTCAAGTTATATATATATAAAATGTACTATTGCAAATTATTCAATTCAATAAAGATCTTTTCTCTCATATATCTAAATCCTTTTAAAGATAAATAACACACTTCAACCTGGGATTGAATAACATCAAGTACAGAAAGACTACCTAAACAAGACACATATCAAAATAATAACATCCAGTACCAAAACATGTTATCTTTGCTCCACGAAGAAATCACTTCCAGCTTCGAAATGCAAAAATATGTTATGTTTGCCCCAACTGGACCTAGTTTTATGAACCTCTATAAATAGAAATTACAGCTCTGCCCTGGGCATCTGTAATCCTTATGAGATTTTAAATAAAAAAATAAGACACTTACTTTATCAATTTGGTTGCCATAGTAACACCATTTTCTACTTTCTACTAATGGTCCGTTAGTACAACAGATAAGCCAAATAACTAAAGAGAAAAACAAAAACCAAACTCTCTACTCTTGAAAAAATAAATGCAGAAAGTAACATGAAAGGGAACCCTTTGACATAAAATTTTAAAGATAGAGTTTATCAACTAGACACCAACCAGAAACAAATATGTTCATTGAAGAGAATGATCCAGGGAAGTTATCATCTTTAACATATCCAGGAATACATGCCAGTATGCATATGTCCAAAAGGAATGAATCACAGAAGAAAAAATACCAGAAAATGGAAATTCAGCTGTTCAGTCAAACATTTCCAACAGACAACATAATATGCCAAGGAAAACACACTTCACAATGAAGCGAGTATAAATACAAAATCATCTTAGAACAACAATCAACCTTACGATATCATCTCCAATCTCTGGTGTAATACTGATGCTTCTTCTTCTTATCCTCCGGGTTTCTGACGAGGATGCACCATCTGATCTATAGCTAGATCTGATAAATGGACAAACTTCTCTTATAAATCATATCTATAAAAAGAAATAACGAGATCAAAAAGAACAAGGACAAAAAATCAACATTATACATTATTCCACAGATAATTATTGCATATAAGGGATGAGCAAAGTAAATACAAGACGACACAACTCATCCTACATAATCCCATTCAATTCCACAAATCAAAAAGTAGAGGAAAGATATGCTTTCATGATGGGTATGTAAGAACAATCCACAACAAATTATGAGCAGAGAGGCAAATCATTTCTACAGTCCCTAGTCCATCCAGCGTCTAGACTGATGATAATTAAGGTGATTACCATTTTGTCTTACTTATTTAGGTTTTGCCAACATTTCAAAGTGAACTGACACAGACAGAATGCAAAGATATTAAAGATTAAAGCCTATACGCGTTGAAAGTTTTACACAACATAACAAGACTATGTGGAATCTAGTAAAAAGGCAAATAATTACAATATTAAATCCATAGGTTTAATAGCTCAAGTGGATATCCCTGCAAACCTAACACTTCATTTTTCATGTCACAAATTTGTCTCAGAATCTTATCATAAATCTATGTTTGTGTTTAATTTAACCTCAAGTAGCACATTATTTGATATATAAATACGTATATACACACACACACACATATATATATATATACATACATATTAAATCTCTTGCATTACAATCAATTATGAAAATATATTGATTAATTGTTCGTATAAATAATAATAAAGTGAAAAACATGACAGGGCAACATAATCTTGGGTAAAAAAAATTATTAGCCATTCTTTATTCAGAATGTAAGGAGAACCACAAACAAATAAATAAATACAGTTTGCAAGAACTAATGACACAGTATACTTACAAAAACAAGCGGGGCCATATAACTTAACAGTATAAAAGCAGATATTAAGTGATAAAAAAGATGACAACCTTGATGTAGCCTGATCATCAGTAAAATCCCTAAATGCTGCCCTATCACCACTAAGCATGGACCTTCCACGTGCTCGAAATGAGGGATGTTCTGGACTGCAAGACCAGAAATATTTCAAACACAAAGAAGACTGAGAACAAGTTATTAAAATTAGTAGATAGAAAGAATATCGATGCATCAATAGAAGGAATGCAGGTAATAAAAAACAAAGAGAAATACAGAAGCATGCGCACAAACACCACAAAGAATAACTTAATAATGTACTAATACAAATGACAGATTACGTTGATCATAGAAGCTGAATTTTAGAAAAATTAGGCATCATTAAATCAAGAATCAAAGTTCAAATATTTGAACATTGGATGACAGTACAATAAACCTATAAGTCTAATTTTAACAAGTTATACAAGACCAAAAGGAATCAGCATTCAGCATATTACAAGGGCATCCTAATAAAAAAAGACAAAAACAAAATGATATGCAAGAAAAGCAGATCCAATATTCCACTAACAGAATTTACATATTCTCCTATTATTGATTCAAGTTTGAAAATAAAATTGGTTTCCACAAAACAAGCAGCAAAGTGAAATTTCATTCTCAGTGTCATCATTGCAATATTGACGAGTATGTTTGCTCCAATCATCATCATGCAGTGCTAGTGAATGCATACAATTAAAGCCATCATCTTGTGCCACACCTAAGCCATCAATGCCTAAAGTCATAAAGGCATAACTTTTAAAAGTCCAAAATACACATGAAAACTACAGAGACCAAACATCGACCTTCAAGGGCCATGAAATTTCTAAAAGAGTAGTAAGCCCCTACCTCTAAACTGCCAATACTAATAATAATAATAAAATGTATTCATCGCAAATAACCATGAGTGATTTATCATCACCAATTTCTCCTTATATGATTCTTTCCTTAATCTTCTTCCTATCCACTATGATACACTTCTACCGAATTTCTCAATCTGAAACCAGCCAAAGAGTGACGTGCAATCTGTAATTAAGTATGCCAAGTAAATTTACCTATGCTGCTTCCACAAATCATTGTGTGGCATAAAAATGCAACCAGGGTCATTTGCGATGAAAACTACAGAGACCAAACATCGACCTTCAAGGGCCATGAAATTTCTAAAAGAGTAGTAAGCCCCTACCTCTAAACTGCCAATACTAATAATAATAATAAAATGTATTCATCGCAAATAACCATGAGTGATTTATCATCACCAATTTCTCCTTATATGATTCTTTCCTTAATCTTCTTCCTATCCACTATGATACACTTCTACCGAATTTCTCAATCTGAAACCAGCCAAAGAGTGACGTGCAATCTGTAATTAAGTATGCCAAGTAAATTTACCTATGCTGCTTCCACAAATCATTGTGTGGCATAAAAATGCAACCAGGGTCATTTACGATGAAAACTACAGAGACCAAACATCGACCTTCAAGGGCCATGAAATTTCTAAAAGAGTAGTAAGCCCCTACCTCTAAACTGCCAATACTAATAATAATAATAAAATGTATTCATCGCAAATAACCATGAGTGATTTATCATCACCAATTTCTCCTTATATGATTCTTTCCTTAATCTTCTTCCTATCCACTATGATACACTTCTACCGAATTTCTCAATCTGAAACCAGCCAAAGAGTGACGTGCAATCTGTAATTAAGTATGCCAAGTAAATTTACCTATGCTGCTTCCACAAATCATTGTGTGGCATAAAAATGCAACCAGGGTCATTTGCGATGAAAACTACAGAGACCAAACATCGACCTTCAAGGGCCATGAAATTTCTAAAAGAGTAGTAAGCCCCTACCTCTAAACTGCCAATACTAATAATAATAATAAAATGTATTCATCGCAAATAACCATGAGTGATTTATCATCACCAATTTCTCCTTATATGATTCTTTCCTTAATCTTCTTCCTATCCACTATGATACACTTCTACCGAATTTCTCAATCTGAAACCAGCCAAAGAGTGACGTGCAATCTGTAATTAAGTATGCCAAGTAAATTTACCTATGCTGCTTCCACAAATCATTGTGTGGCATAAAAATGCAACCAGGGTCATTTGCGATGAAAACTACAGAGACCAAACATCGACCTTCAAGGGCCATGAAATTTCTAAAAGAGTAGTAAGCCCCTACCTCTAAACTGCCAATACTAATAATAATAATAAAATGTATTCATCGCAAATAACCATGAGTGATTTATCATCACCAATTTCTCCTTATATGATTCTTTCCTTAATCTTCTTCCTATCCACTATGATACACTTCTACCGAATTTCTCAATCTGAAACCAGCCAAAGAGTGACGTGCAATCTGTAATTAAGTATGCCAAGTAAATTTACCTATGCTGCTTCCACAAATCATTGTGTGGCATAAAAATGCAACCAGGGTCACTTCTAAGATAAAGGTAAAGATGAAAACTATGAAAGAGCAATAATGGATTTAACACAAACCATGACCATTACTTTCGTGAAAATATAATATGAAAAGCAAGCATTCAGGCACTAGCCATCCAGGCTCTAAACCTTCTCATACTGACAGACCAAGAGAAGAGAGACAAACCAGAGTTCAAAACAACACTTATAATTCCATCACAAATAAGTTAAAGGCTTTATCAAGTTAATCAAACAGAAAAGTTTCTAAGCGCCATGATCAACAAAGTAACAAACAAATATCATTAATAATATAGATCATGTGTTTCGAACCTAAACCAAACTTGTGTATACCCACATCATTCCAAAACGAAAACGAATAATGAATAATAACCTTGAACTAGCCGTCCTCTGGTCAGCAATGATCTTTTTCCGACTACGCCGACCTAATGTAGTGCCAATGTTGGGTTCACTATGAGACAGGCTGAGACAATTGACAAAACAGTTCAAACAATAAACAGTTGGTACATAGTAGCGTGCATTATTACAGATTCTAGTAAAATAAATTCCCCAACTATACACCAAGAAACTAAAATATAACAAAATCTAAAGGGAGGAAAAGTGCACCATCTGCACCCTAAATGAAAACAATGGGAAAAAGCCACAATGAAAAACGGCTGATAAGGAATGGAATGTATTACCTCAAACTGCTATTTGTTCGTAACATCACATTTCTCAAGGAAAGGCCAGATGCATTTGAAGTTGGCTCAAATCTTCTATGGAATTGGAGGCTTTCATCCTTCTCAACACTGTAAGAAGAGAAAGAAATACCAATCAAATTGCAAGTCTTGTAACAGTGGGTCTGTACAATTGAAATGGCCACTGCAAGTCCCATCCTTTCTCCAGTACTCCTACCATTACGACTACAATACTCAATTAGAAAAATTGCTTGTCACAGTATGCTTAGGATACCGTGACCATTTGGAGAAAGAAGGGAGTGTTATTCCCATTGAAAATAAACCTAAACGGCAAAAGCTTGACTTCCAACTATGTGTTGTTGTATGGCAGTCGGTTAAACAAGATGTCTTAGACATACTCAGATGCTTTAAGACATTTATTTTAAAGATAACCCAAAACATTTTTGCCAAATGTCTCTTTGATGAGACCCAATGAGTAGTCTCTCTCAAATAGACCAACCATGTTGAAAAGTAGAGAGAGAATATTTTATTGGTTATCATCATAACAATTACATTCTCAACTCATCTATTAATAACAATCACACTCTCTGAAAAGAGTAAGTAAAAATCAGCTGAATGTGCAGATTCTGGAGATATTTTTCCTTCCTATTTTAATTATAAATTAAATATTTTTTTACAAAAAATAAAAATAAAGAAAATATGATATTATCAAGAATTTAATGTTAAAAGGATATACATATTATTTTCTCCAATGTTAAATATCAATAAGGAAATTATAATTGCATAAATATCAAATCAAAGTATCAAAGATAAAAGTCAAATAATTATAGAAAAGAGTAAAAATGATCAAATGTGTACCCTAGAAGAAATAAGTTACCAAACTAAGAAATAAAGAAAAATTAATATAAGTTTTTTAGGTTACTTAATAAATTAAAGGTATTTTAGTAATTTAAAACAAGGACAATATGAGGACAAAGACGGATATGGGGATGGAGATGAGGCAGATATGTACATCCTCATCCCTGTCTCTATGCCCAATTTGAAAAATCGAGTATTACCTACTCAATGTGGGGATTCTCCATTAAAATTGAGACAGGTTCGAACAATACCTATGGGAACAAGTTTATTTGTCATCCCTATTAAAAAATCTATATTCACATTTGGTTGGTGATAAGATCCCTTCAATAAACAAGTTAATTACTAGACTGTTTGGGGTGCCTACTTTGGTGAAAGATGAAAAATCAACGAAATTATTGAAACTTCAACAATGGTAGCACCTTGTGCAAGAGGAGGTCATTGGAACTAAGAATGACATGGTAGCCAAAGTAGACATCCTCAATGCAGATAATGCCCAAGAAAGTTGTCATTTTATACACAATTTTCCAGAAAAGGCAGTCAATGTATTTAAATCTGAAAAACGAGATTCCAAGTTTTCTAATCAACATTACCAAGAATATTTTAGTCTTAAATCTTTAAATTTCAATAGCAAGTTCAATCTTTTTCAGCACCAAGTGTTTCAACAACATGTATTTCTCAATCTGTGAAGGACAAGGCCCTTGGATACTTGATCAAGTGCCTATGGCCACATTTATGATAATAGCTCTTCAATCTAATTTATTTCTTCTTTAAAAACTCTTGGCCTTATTATTGTAGCCAACAGATCCAATGTTGCATGTCAAGGAATTGTTCAAGTTTCTTTATCTCCTTTAAATATTAACTTTGCCTCGTACATTCTATGTTGTCCTTATCAATTAATCTTTCTAAGCCAACTGACTCATTTTTTAAATTTTTTTTTGCAACCTTTGATATTCATTTGTCATACAAGAACACAGTACGAGTTGTCTAATTAGAGAAGGATGGGAATCAAGAAGTCTTTATTACCTTAAATTTAGTCTCCCTATGTCCTATTTCGCAACCTCAACTTAATATTTTGCATGACCATTTGGGTCACCCATGTTTGGCCAAGTTGGAGATAATAGTCCTTAGTCTTAAACAACTTCCAGTGTTAGAATGTAAATTGTATCAATTAGGAAAACACTTTAGGTCATAGTTTCCTAAACAAACTGAAAATAGATGTAACTTGACTTTCTCTACCATTCATTCAAACATTTAGGGAACCAATTGTGATACGCCTCTTGGTTTTAGATATTTTATAACCTTCATTGATAAATTCTTAATATACCTAGGTTTATTTAATGAAAGATAAATCCAAACTCTTGTCCATATTCATGTCCTTCTTTAACAATATTAAGAACCAATTTGGAAAAATAATTGAAATCTTCCAAAGTAACAATGCTAAAGAATATTTCTCTATTAAGTTTTCTTCTTTTTATCATCACAAGGTATTCTACAACAATCCACATGTCCCCACATACCACAACAAACTGGCATGGAAGAGATGAAGAATAAACATCCTCACCGCTTGTTTTCTAATAAAGACAACATCCTTTCCTCTATTTAAAATTAAATTCCTCACTCCATTATTTTTCCAAAAGACCCTTTATTTTATATCTCCCCCTGGGTGTTGGGTTGTACTTGTTTTGTTCATGATGTCTCTACATGTTCAAACAAACTTTCCACAAAGGCTATTAAATGTATTTTGTTGGGATACTCACAACTTCAGAAAGGATATGAATGATATTCCAACTACCAAAAGACATCATATGTGCATTGATGTTAACTTTTTCTAGGACACTTTTTCTAGTCCTCCATGGAAACTCTTGCTTCCATTCAAGAGGTACCCCCTATCCCATCCTTTGTTTCCTATGATGATGATTCCATCTTCTAAATCCAATCCAAATGAAAATCAACCTTCCTCACTAACTCATTGTTTTACCAACGTTGCTCTACCACCCTTCCTTACATAGGGAACAAAGCTCCTCCCACATTTCCTTAAGCCTCATGTGATTCAGCTCCTCCTCCAATAGCTTCTCGTATCATGGATCCTTCTTCATATGATTCTACTTCAGATTGACCTATTACTCTTAAGAAATGTATTTGATCCACTCATAACCCTTATCCTATTTACAATTTTTTGAGTTATCATCATTTGTCTCCATCATACTTTTTTCTTTGCTTTGTCCACTACTCTTGTTCCTAAAATTATCCACTTGATCATCCTAAATAGCACCAATCCATGATTGATGAAATGAAGGCTCTTGAAAACAATGGCATGTGGGAGCTTTTTCTTTCTCCTGGTTGTAGATGAGTCTATGCTTATAATGTTGGCCCTAATGGTGAAGTTGATCACCTTAAAGCTCAGTTGGTGGCCAAAAGATATATTTAAACTTATGGCCTTGACTACTATGATAAGTTTTTTCCCATGGCCAAGATCAACATAGTTCGGCTCTTTCTTGTTATGGTTGTTATTCTCCATTGGTCACTTCACCAACTCGACATTAAAAATGTCTTCCTTTATGGTGATTTTGAGGAGGAAATTTACATGAAGTAACCTTATGTCTTTGTTGCTCAGCGGGAGTATGGTCTACTTTGTAAATTATGCCACTCTCCCTATGAACTAAAACAATCACCTCAAGCTTAGATTGGTAAATTCAGTCATATAATGCAGATTATTGGATTGAAACAGAGTGAGGTAGATCATCCTGTTCTCTATCGTCATACATCCTGTGGGAAGTGTGTTTATCTAATGGTTGATGTTAATGATATAATTATTACAAGAAATGATGACTCTGGGATTTTCAATGACCTTGGCTTTCTGAAATACTTTGTTGGTATTGAAATTATGCTCTAGATAATCAAAGGATATAGGGTTGGCAAATTGCAAGCCCATTAATAGTCTCATGAAGCCAAATCAGAAGCTAATGAAGGACCATGGTGTTTCAAATCCAAAGAGATATAGGAGGGTGGTGGGAAAGCTCACTTATATCACTATTACAAATCCTAATATTTCTTATGTTGTTGGAGTTGTTAGGCAAATCTAGTAAGATCCTCACATTGACCACTGGAATGTTGTGACTCACATTTTCAAATATGTCAAAAAGGTTCCAAGACAAGATTGTTGTATGAGGATAAGGAAAATACTCAAATTTTGGGGTATTATGATGCAAATTGGATTGGTTGTCCATTTACATAATACCCCGTACAGGAAATTGTGTATTAATTGAAGGGAATATCATCTCTTCAAAGATCAAGAAGCAAAATGTTGTTGTCTAGTCCAGTGTAGAAGCTAAATATAGATCTATAGCTTTGGCCACTTGTAAACTTGTGTAGATTAAGCAACATCATTAAGCATTGAAATTTTATGAAGTTGAGCTGACAAAGTTGCAATATGACAATTAAGGAGCTCTTCATATTGTCTCCAATCCAGTGTTTCATGAGATAACCAAACACATAGAGATCAATTGTCATTTATTAGGGAGAAGCTACTATCCAAGGAAATTAGTATCAGATTTATCAGCTCTAATGACCAACTTGCAAATATTCTAAGTCTTTAAGGGACCTAAAATTCAGTTTATACGTTCAAAGCTTGGTACACATAATTTATATGCTCAAACTTGAGTGGTGTGTCAAAATAGTTATTCTTATTTTGTTGTAGAGCTTTCATAAAGCTGCTTTTTGGGTGTACCTAAGAGTCATAGGTTGTAGCTATTCCTTGTTCTTTAGTCTTCTCATCTTTTCATATATATATAAAAAATACATCAGCTTAGAAATACACTCATTGATTTTCCTCATCTCTAAATTCAAGTAAGACAATACTATTTTATTTATTGAATTTACTGACTTGGACATGACATATCACAATACTACATCACGGAAAAACTGTTGCAACATTATTGCAGCAATTTAATAACTACAGCATAATATTGTTGTAACTAAAATTAGGGGGGCCATAATCATATTTAAAGGGAACAAAAGTGTAATCAAGACCAAGTAATAATAGCAGTTTTTAAGCCTGTTAAGATCTAACCTCTCCGAAACCCCAAATAAAGGGCTGTTTGGTTCTAATGGTGAATCACACGAATCATTTTCTGCTGAATCACTCTCTCCTGCGCCAGAAATGTGAGTCATAAAAACTGCCTTGGTTGATTGTGGTAACAATTGGCCTGGAAATCGCATAAGATCAACCAGCATTTCCACAGAATTTAATACAACTATCAGAGACATATGCTTGTACGAATCTTGACATTCAGTAGCTCCATCATTTGGCAAGCCCTGATAAAGAAAATGGTAGTACAAGATATGTCCTTATAAAATTAGATATAATGAACGAAATGAATAAAAACAAACCAAAACCTTATCCCACTAGGTGAGAACAAAGTGGGCAAACTAATATACAACATTGAGTCTCCACCATTAATTCTTCAGCTAAATACATTGTTTATTTGTATGTATATTCAACATTAGTAAACTGGCAATCAAGTGCAGACAGTATATCTAAGAGAGAAATTGGGCCCACCAACAGAGCTTACCACCACGAGCCTACTTTCAAGACCGACAGTATCAGCTAATACTTTAAATAAAATAGCTCGAGGACGGCAAGAACCATGTTTTATTTGCCCCAGCATCTGGACTCCTCGATTCTCAAACATGTGAGAGGTTTCATCTACCGCAGCTTTTGCTGGACTTTCCACATTGGGACGCTTATAAAAATCAGAAACCTGTTTAGAAATAGATGTCAAAAATATTTCTGAAGGTCAAAATAAGCATAAAACATCTTTAACTGTGGTTAGAAAATAAATTAAATAACAAATTAATGAAAAAATCCCACACATAATTCATCTAATCCCTGTAATGCCCCGCAACAGCCTTGTAAATAATAATTATAGTGAAATTATTTCTTCCAAACAAAGCTGTAGCGGTCATGACTAATATCAGAAAATAAAATTATTAACACAGCCCAGCCAAATGAGTTTAAAATAAATGTTTCTTGACAAGTGAATACTATTTCTATGTTGGAAAATTCTATTTTATAAATTGCTTGGGAATATAATCATATGCATTATTTGAAACAATATGAATCAAAATGGTAAAGCACGCTTAAGGAAAAAATTAAATTCCAAGTTACAATAACGACATTAAAGCAACAATAATATGCTAGGATATTCTTATACACAATAAGAGGGCGACACAATAAGATGTGGCAAAATACATACTAATCCAGCTATCTTCTTAATTATGGCAGCTGGATTTGAGTTTAATCCTTTAACTAATGCCACAATCAATTGCTTTAACATGGATAACTTTTTATCTTTCTCTGAATCCACGAGAATGATGTCAGCCTTAAAACCCTCTCCACCCAAAGCATGAAGCTCGTCCAAGGTAGGAATGTTATCAAAAAGTTCCTTGAGTCTTGTTTCCTGCATGTTGTCAAATTAATTAATCAAATACAGTGAGAAAAATCATTTTAGTCACACACCAAGAACCAGGGTACCATCAACAAACTCAAACAACAATATGTGCCATGATCCATGAATGAGGAGAGGTTATTGAAATACACAGTAAAAATTCTATCAATAGGAAAAAAATTATCTGGTACAGCTAAGTGGGATCAACTCCCTGCAAGAAATTTCATCTGATTGGGTCCACATTCTGAAGACTTAAAGAATAACACTTGCAAATAAGATAACGTATATCTATTGTTGCCAATGTCAAATTCCAGATTATACTGAATTCGCCTTTACATGCAAAACTATATATTATTTCAATAATGATACTATAGAAAACAACTACTTTGCAGTTTGCACAAGCTAAAGAGACACCTTTGGTTATCTGTAAGCACCACATTTAAATGTTCAGTTAAACAACAATAATATGCAGATTGTAACTTCAGCTCCACTAATTATAAAACCCATGTGTCAAGCACCATCTACATCTGTATAATGCAACACACAATCATTAACAAGTAGCGACAGAAGATTGCTAATGCTATTCCTACAATCTATATAACTTGAGCACTTGTATGAAAAATAAATTCACAGTTCTGCATAACCCTCTCTCTCTCAACACACATACCTTCATTCAATTTTGGAGTAAAAACAAGTATTATATAAAATCACTATTTGAACCTGCACTTTTTAAGATAGATCCTTGACCAGAAATATTAAGAGACTAGAAACTAGAAAAAAGCCAATGCAGGGCAATTGTTAGGACCTAAACAAGAGAAGAATCTAACCCAAAAGACTAGTCCATTAGATGGGAGAGTCTCAACGCTGAAATACCACATCAAGTAGTTTATTCTACCCAGTGTAGAACTCCTAACATTATTAGGCCCTTAAAGGGATGATGTCTATGATGGCGTTCACTCTATCAAAGAATAGATCAAAATTAGGATGCAGCTTTTGGAGTATGCAACAAAGTAAAAGCAAATAAAAAATCTTACAAACTTGGTGTATCTCTCTTAAGTATCAATTATCAGCAGTAATATATGCAACAAAAGATTACTAGCACTCTAGCATGAGAAAATAGACATATGCAGCCCTAAGAAGGTAAGGTAGAAATCAATCCTTACCGGAAGGACTGAGTAAAAACCATTTGGTATGGGCTCTGAAAGCATTCCAGTGCGCCAGAGAGTTTGTGATGGATTTTGAGAAGACAAAACATCTTTGACAAAATGTCGAGGGGATCCTTTATTACTTAGTGTCTCATCATGAGAATCCAGAGAAACAGATCCAAATTTTTCAACAAAATCTGAAGGCCACCACGACACATTAGATGGCCCTTGCTCTGTCGGCCCTGCATCTTCTCGTGTCTCCTCCATGTTCTTATATATTTGGAATGAAAAACCATTTCGCCGCAATTATTAACCCATAAGAGACATATCCAGGCTAATGGTAGTTCTGAATATACGAAATCATTGATATAAATATTTTAGTAACCCCAACTGCTTCAGGCAGAAGATCATGTAACCTGCATGAACCAAATAACAAGGATATGGCATTTTAAAAAAAATAAACATCTGATAAAAAAGGAATGAATTCAAAATTATTATATATGAAACTGAAGCACTACAACCATGAGCCAAAAACAAATTGATATACAAAAATAAAAGTAGAAAATTTGTTACATTGACCAAGATCCACCATGCACAAATCCCATGACAATAATTAGATGATTCCCAAATGAACCGTAGAAGTTAAACTTTCAGTACAGATATTATCACGGTGGTGAGTTTAGGACACCATGAAGCAATGATCATCCCAAGTCCAAATCATTCAAAATACACGAGTAAGCCTACTTGTGCAAGTTACCAGGTTTCCAACAAATGATCAGTCATATGACACCCATAAACATCAGATTTCAAACCCATAATAATGTAACCTATATCCACTCTCCAAAGGAAACAAAAAATGCATCATGCATGACTAAAAGTTGACTTACAAAGACCTTCTGACCATTTCCAACTCAGAACTTTGCCGTCACTAAAAATGAATACAAAGTATTCACCATGATACACTCCCCTAAATTATTGAAGCAGACATGACAAGGACACATATGAGAGATATCAAATATCTAGATTAAAGTGCAAGCATATCTTTAATATTGGACATGTTGACATAGTATACTGTGCAATTATAGAATATTCATATAACCAAACCATTCTTGCGAAAGACAAATATCCTCCATTCACAACTTTATAATGTGCTGACGACAGAAATTCCTACTCCCATATATTCATTACTTACAAATGTAACTCCAAATGCTATTGCATCCACACTGAAATTCTAATAATTTATATATTAACTAGTTTTAAATATTCTGACTGTTTACTAGTTCATGATATCCTCACCTAGCAGGGTAAAGCTTTTGATGTTGTGTTGTTGTTGTTTACTAGCTCATAATAAAATCCTACACAGTGCCAAGGCAAATAGTGACTCAGTCACCTTATATTTAACCAAAACTGGTCTGCATACGAAATGATAAAGGTAAATCAATAAGAGAAGCCCACGGAAGAAAGAAAGAATCTTTCATTTCACCAGTAAAGATCAGGACATATGCATAAGACATATCGTCAATACTATTACCACTTTTATAATTGTTTACTGTACTATTCATTGCACATCCAAATGAAAACTCTTAGCACAAAACTAAAGTCTGCAAAAGTATTTCTAATTAACCCATATTATGCATACTAAAGAATCTCTCCTATTCTTGCTTCTTTCAAGACTATTTATTTCAAACTGTACTATTAGTTTCCAGCTAAACTGATCATCCCTACTCTTTCCGCAGTAAACTTCGTTTCCACTTTTCCTTTTATTCTTGTCCCTTTCTATGGTTTCTGCATTTGTTTTAAACAAACAAAGATAGAGGTCAGGAATATTTTGTCTTGTGTTAAATCATTTCCCTGTATTAGTTTATTTATGTATTTCCATATTTTAACAAGTATTACAGAGAAAAACAAAAAACAAAGTTAACAATAAGTCAATAACAATCCAGCATGGCGAAAAGGGAGACAACAAAAAGACAGCTAGAAACTTCCCAATATAGACTATTGCTCACATAAATCTCCAAGAAAAATCACAGCAGCACGAATAGGCTGAACGAAAAAATACTATAACCTCTTTAAAGGAATGCCTGTACAGTACAATTCAAATTTCAACCACCTAACAGTGCAAAATAGTTCAGCCAAATCATCGATTCCAATTCAAATTTTCAAAAACCATAGTTTCACAATACCAACGCAAAACACATTCAGATCACACAGACGACCTACTTACATCACGCACAGACACAACTCCATTCACCATAAATGACAAAAATAAAATAAACAAATTCCTTAAACAAATCCGTATGGAACAACCAATGCCAGAGCCACAACAATGCCTGAAGTGAGAATGCAAGGCCATCGGAAACACGAATCAAACACAAACGGATTGAATTCGGTTGCAACAACGCGAATAAAAGCAGAAAGAAAATTATGAGTGAGATAAAAGGAAAGGCGAATTCACCGGCAGCAGATCCAAGCATTCAGTCTGAATCTGGATTGGCATCCGATAGCATTTGAATCTGAATCACCTGTTAATAGCGCGGAATCGTTGTTAACGCATACAAACAAACGAGCGGAGAGAGAAGAAAGTGTGAGAGAGACGAAGAAATGAGAGACAGAGAGATAGAGAGAGAGAAAGAGAAATTTGAGTTTTGGATTGATAGAAGAAGAAAGCGATGATGCGCTTTTTGTTTCAGAGTTGGGAAGGAGAGAGTGAGAGAGAGAGAGAGAGAGAGAGAGAGAGAGAGGAGAAGGGAGGGGGTGAGTCACGTGCAGTGCGAGAGGGATCTGGGGACCTCTCCCCTGACAGCCAGCTAGCAAAAGGGTTGGCTCACCAACATCCACAACTTGTTACGCGTCAAAGCTATTATGCTATTCCCCTCTAGCCCTCTACTCTAGCTTTTCCCTCCTCAATTAAAACTTTTCTCATTCACTATTCATTATTATTCTTGGTTTATTGTCATTCAATTAAATCATCACTTTCATTCACCTTCTTAATTTTTATTTTCTATTTTATATTTACATTAATAAATATACATATATATATATATAGACACATATATTAACTAATTAATTAATTCCATTATTCATCCTGCACTCAATTTTCTTAAAGTATCTTCATTCTTTAAATAGAAAAATATGTGATTGCATTAAGAGTTATAATTAAAAGTGATTAATAACAAAATTACTCATAAGTAAAATTGATAAATACTTTATATTAATCATACACTTTTCTATACAATGTTATTATTATTATTATTAAAAAAGTATGAAATAAAAAAAAGAGGTCATCCTTAAAGGAGAATGACACTTATTGAAATTTATGTTTTTCCAATAAGTTTTAACTTTCTCAAACATTTTTATTCTGATTCAATTACTAATTTTAATTGAGTTGTAAATATATAATTACTTTAAATATTGATGACTTAGAATATTCTTAACCAATTAAAGTAGAAGAAACATGTGATACATATAAAAAGAATATTTATAGAATTTATTTTTTTGTGTAATTTTGATATAAACATTTTTACATAGTTAATCAATTATAAGTTATACTAATAAATATAAATTTTAAAATGATATTAAATGATAAATTGATATCAAATGATGATTGAATACTAAAATTAAATAAAGTATTTTAATTAAATAGTTGTCTAGGTATAAAAATAGTTAGAATACTTAGCCTGAAACTATTGAAAGAGGTATTCAATTTCAAATTGAGATTAAAAAAATAAAAACATTCTTACAACAAAAAATAAATGATATTTGGGTGATGTGTTTTTGTTTCTTTGGTCTAAAAATGAATAAATAAGTAAAGAAACTACCAAAGACTTGGAATACGTATGAGAGAGTCGTCTTTTGGTACTACTAGTAGGTGAAATCTTGGTGGACCCTAAGGTCAATGAACTCCAACCAATTCAAACCTTGATCAAGCTGCCACACACGTGGGGACTTAATATGTCAACAAGTTATTGGTTATCATATCTGACTTTTTTATTAATCGATGTCTTCTCATGTTAGTTCAATATTTTTTATTAAAATTTATGATGGAACAATATCAATAATATTTTTAATGCAAAATTGTCAATGAGTTAATTAATAAGTATTCATATTTGATTTTTTTTCTCTTGTCTTATTTTCTTCTTAACTTTTTGTTTTAGTTCTAGTAACTTGTTTACCTCTTAGTTTTCATTCTTTATAATAATATTTCCAACTTAATAAAATTGAGTGAACCTTAATTTATAATGTATAGTTTGTGGTCTAAGTGTCATCTAACATGAGTAGACAATGATAAATAAATGCATCTCTTTACAAAATATGGATTCATATTTTTCTTATTTCTCAGGTAAATAATTTTGAAGTCACAAAATATTTGTGATGAGTTAGTTTTAATAAAATATCTATTCAGATAGAAAAATATCTATATGTATATATTAATTATAAAAAAATTTATTTTTTATTAAGAAAATCACAAGATTTCTATTATATATATTTTGACCAACTTATATAAGGTTCTCTTATATTTTATTTAAGAAAAATCATAATATAGAGTCACTTAGTTTGATTTACACAACATTTTAGATGAAGAAATTCAGTTACATTGTTTTAGTATAATCAAATTCATATGAAAAATATTATTTTTTTTAAGTTAGATCTATCAATGTTAAAAAATATTATTGGAAAAAAAAACATTACACTAGATAAAATAGTTTGAAATTATTAGAAGATTCCACTTGGGAATTAGAAATATGAGAAAGTTATATTATTATCTCTTTTTTTAAATGAATTTTTTATGATAGAAATTTTTGGTATTTTAGTATGTAATTTTTTTTTCTAAATGTTTTTTTAGTCCGAGTTCTTTTTCTATTTTTCTACCTTCTCTCTAATTTTAAAAAATTATTATTATTTTTTTTCACGAGGACGACAAAGAATAGATTAATCTAAATTGAACAAAATTTTGTTTTAAGTAACTTTTTGTTCTCTCAATTCTTTATATTTGTTTATTTTGACATTTTTATACATATTTTTTGGGATACATGTGATATACCAGTGATGTATTTGGATTACTTTAAATCTATATAATGATGTATTATGTTTTTTAATCAAGTTTTTTAACAGTAGATTAACATTTCTCTAATTTTTCAAAGTTTTAAAATTTTTCTTAAAGAACATAGTATCTAAGATATAGAGAATTTTTTATGTAATTGATTTGAATAGTGTGATAATTATAAATTATGGAGAACATATTTTGATGTCCTAGAAATTATGTAGTTTTGTTTTGGAATTGTTTGTATAATTGGTTATTGTATTTTTTTAATTGTGAATAAATATCTACATGAAAAGGTGGTTTGAAAAAAAATATATAAAATGCATTTTAAACTTGGTAAAATTTAATTTAATGAGTTTGAGACTCATTTAAAAGTATCAATCTTTTAAAAGCAAATTGAATCAAATCACGTTGCTTTGGCTTTTTAGTGTTAAATAGTCATTGGAGTTGGTGCACATGCATATCAAAGTGAAAAATAGGTTAAAGTTGAGGTTTAAACCTTAATAGAAGGATTATAATTGTTTATTTTAGATAGTATGTATATTTATTGATTCTGCATAATTAATTTAGCAAATTTTATCTACAAACTATAAAGTTAATTTATTAATTAAATGTGATATCTTTGATAAAAAAAACACAAGTTCTGTCATGTGTAATTTGTTTAAGTTATACTTTGTATATTTGTTTTCCTCAACATTCTTTGTATGAAATTTATCAAAATTGAAATTTGTGGAATATTAATTATGTTATTATTTAATTTTATAATATGGAATCAATGACATTTTTTTAGAGTGTTATTAGGAGGTTTGATGATATTTTAGGTTCTAATAAAATACTCAGTAAAAAATAAATAAATATATTGTATGGTGAGAATAAATAAAAGTTTTTTTAGATTATGTTGGATAAAAAGTCATTTATATTTAACAAGATGTATAAGAAATTATATGTCATCACATGTCATTAAATACAGCTAAGTGACATTTATACTAAATTGGGTAGATTGTTAAACAATCTCTCAAAATTTGCATGAATTACATGTGTAGCCTTTTATATACTTAATGTGAAGTGAAATTTCATATATTGTTTGTAACTATATGTTATATATATATATATATATGAATGTGATGAACCTATATATTTTATTTGTTTTAATAATTTTAATATTTGTATAATTCAAGTTTTACGTATATAATTTTATATTAATTAAGTGTTTTAATATTAATTAAACTGTTTAATTTTTGAGAAAGATCAAAAAAATAATTTGTTTTTTTTAAAGACTCGTATGTTAAAAATTATTGAAATAAGACAAACTAGTTAATCATAATAAAGATAAAAAAAAACAAAATATGATTTTGCTTCTTTTCTTTTGTTAAGAGTATAAATTAGTTATTAGATATAAAATATGCTTCCACTAGACTTTTTATAAGTAAGACACCATAATTATTATGTTCTATAATATATATATATATATATATATATATATATATATAAAGCTAGTTTTATAATTTTGTTTGCAGGCGGCATTGTTATATCCAAAAGTGGGGGGCAAAATACTCTAATTTGAATTGGTATAATAAAAGTTAATAATTTGGATTCTATATTCTTTATTAACAATGATTAATCATTCTGTACTCAAACTTAAATTTTGCATAGTCTTAAAATAGTATATATATAATATATACTCTTAGAATGTTATCTTATTTAATATATTATTTAATATATTACACACTTTGTCTCTTATCTTAATTAGAATTTAACAAATATACTATAATATTTTAACTTTATATTTTTTACATTATGAAACAACTATCTATCTCTATACAAAAAAGAGAGAAAACATGGAGATTGACAATAGAAGTCCAAGAAAAAAAATCAAATTCATAGTTTAACTACAAAAAGCTCAAAAAGAAATTAAATTATTGCATAATGTTAATTTTAACGGTGTAACCATTTTAAGCTTCCAAGAAATTAAATCGATGGATATTTAAGTTTTTAAAGAAATTAAATCAAGTTTTGATGCAATTCAAAAAAATTAAATTTATCCATTATATTAAAGAAAGAAATGTGTGACCATCTTATTCATCTTCATTTATCATTTCTCTATTTCCTTCTTTTATCTGCTTTTACAATGGTTCATCTATATGTATTTTTATCTGTCATTACTCCTGAGAAAGAAACATGAAAAATCAAGTACAGATAATAAGATCGTGGTCCATTCTAAGCTTTAATGGTTCAAAAACATCATTTTTTCTAGAGATGGTATTGTTAGATGAAGATGTAATATTTTTTTCACACATGTTATTTCCAGTTAAATGTTATTTCAAGAATGCATGCTTCTATTAGGAAAATATTGATTTATAAGTTTGAATCTTTGTTATGTGAAGGAAACATTTATATGATATGTAATTTTGGAATATGTGCAAGTGGTGGTCATTATAGAACTACCACACATGATTACAAGTTATAGTTTTAGTTCAACAAAGTTGTGCAACCTTTAAAACAATGTATCGCATTAGGAAGTCCTTATAGCTTTTTTCCCTTAACTGACTTGATTGAGAATGATACAAGATATAGTTGTTATATAGTTGGTTGGTATATTAATTATTTGTTCCTTCTTTAAGTGGTTTATATTGGATAGTTTATGAATTTGTTTATGTGCATATGTCATTGGTATTTTTTCTAGAGTTGGTCCTAATAAAGAATATATGAAGGATGACAAAAAAACTAAAATAAATGTTATTGGGTTAGAACAACAAAGGCAAACATTGCTAAATATTGAAAATTTGTATTGTGAGTTTTATATAGTAGATTAATTTTTTTTATATAAGAAATTGTTAGTTTGAAGATGGAATGTGCTCTTTTTGGTCCTTATGTTGATGAACTTAATAATTTTCTGAAATTGGAAGAAAAGGTTAACTCAATGGTTGTTATTCAGCTTGCGAAGGTTAAGAATTTTAAATGTATCCCCAACAATCTTTTTCTCAGGTGTGAGTCTCCCCCTCAAGTAGAAGTATTTCAAGTTACGAATACCTCATGAATGACCCTTACTTGTACCTCCATTCATCAACAAGACACACTTGCCTAAAACTTCTATCATAAATTTCGATACAGGGACCATTTTACCCACTCTATCCGTACTCATCTTAATCACCTAACCAGACTCTGATACCACTATTAGGTTTTTCGAGGGAAAATACGTCGAAAAGATACAACACCAATGAGCCAGAGCCAACCCACGTAAGGGATTGTGATACCACCTATAACCCAAAATCTAAAGACAATGAATTTATGGGTTCTCTTCCTTGTATGCTAATCAACTTACTCATTTCTATAATATGAGGCTCAAACTCACACTTAAAATTCCAACATGCATATCATATGCATTTTGTTCAACCATTTCATATACACATACATGCATTCCATTAAATAAATATATGTAAACATATGTCATCATTATATCATACCATAATCACCAGAGGCATCTTGCTTGAGTGAGACTATCTTACTTAAGTGACTTGTTTTCACTACACGGGAAAGACTCATCATTCAAGTTGTGAAACCACCACTTAAATGACCTGCCATGTCTCTTAAGGGAACTAACATAACATGGGCAACCAATTCCAGGAAAGAATCAAAACTAACTCTTCCTCGTTTAAGCATAGCTCTATTTCTTAAGTGACATGACTTGGAGCACAAGTCTACAAGTTCCAAAACATCAACACATCACATTCTTTATTGTTTAAGAATCCATTGGTCACTTGAGTTTGAAAGTTTTAGAGGAGAGAAAATTGTTTTTACCATTCTCTTACTTAAGCCTTAAGTCCCAACTTAAATGAGGAGTCATATTGTTTGAGCCACCATGACAACACTTAAGCAATAATGCATGGTAAATAATGATTTCTCACTATGTAAGCATGGCTTGAGCGTCAGCTCAATGCAAGAGTTACAATAAAAATAACATAATAATTCATCAATTAATACATAAACCTTATTTACCATTATAACCTACTTAACATGATTTAAACATCCAAAACAACCTATTTTTACCAATTTGCATAAGACTCAATTGAAACTAAAAATTACTAGTATAAACTCTTAATTCATTTCAAAATCAGAATACACCATTCAAACCACAATTCCATCTAACTTTAATTTAAAGAAATTTCATCATCAATCTACAATGTACATACCATTATAATATACTTAATTTAAACTTAAATGAACAAATATAATTAATCAACTCTCCCTACTCAGACGCAAGAAAAATAAAATGTCTCTAACACCAAAAAGTTTTCTAATAAACTAACAAAACTTATAAAACTACTATCTACACAATCAATACTTTTCCATGTTCAAATTACCACTATATTCCCTTTTTTCCCTTGATTCATGCAACTAGAATGTACAACTTTTTAATATCAAAGGAAAGAGGATAATATTAATAGTAAAAGAAAGAATAAATTATCTTAATTAAAATTTTGATTGACTTATTTTAAATTATCAATTATGATATTTTCTATGATGTAATTTATTAATGAAATATAAATTGATCCATTAAAAACTTTAGAAATATAAAAAAAATTAATTATTTAAAAGGATAAATTTTTAGTTAAAATGAAAAATAAATTATTTTAAACTTATACATAAAAATTTTCAGAATATTTTTTTTTCATTTACTTTAAAATCATATATTTAATATAAATAAATAATAACTTACACTTTTAAATGTAAAATTATTATGGAATTCACATTTAATAGTGGCGATTTATTTTGTTGAACATTTTTCTAATTTGATACTTGCTATTCTTAAATTTATTTTACAGATAGATCACACACCAAAATTGTTATTTTTAGAGAAAATGAAATTATAATCTAAAAGGGAAGAAAATTATTCCTCATTTTATATCAATAACGAAAATTATATTATTATTTCCGCTGGAGTATTGTTAGTAGTTAAAACTGATTCTGGATAGGAGACAAGGGAACCAAAAGTTGAGCATATGAACACAAAATTTACTAATAACAAATATTATCTTACACATGAAAATAAAACATAAAATATCTAGTAAAATAAAACACAGTATCAAATGAGTAGAAAAGAGAATAAAAATAACAAAAAAAAGTCCATGGAAGACACATTAACAACATTTGATACTAGCTTGATCAAATTATAAAATTAAATAAAAAAATTTAATAGGCATTTTGTTTTTAATATATTGTTAGAATTTATAATGTTTTTTTACATTTAATTTTTTTTTTAATTAAGTCCTAAATTTTATTAAAATTTTCAATATAATCTCTTAATACCAGTGTTAATTATATGAAACATAATACATTCAAGTTAAATAGTTGTACATAAATAATAACAAAAAGATATAAATATAACCATTAATATGAACACTAATATGTAAATTTTTGTCAAAAAAAATTATTTAATAAAATTTGGGATTTAATTAAAAAAAATAAACATAAAAAATATTACAAATTCTTATAAAATATTACTAAAAAATAATAGTTAAACTATCTATACACTTAAAAATAATAGTTAAACTACCTATACACTTATGCTTTTATCTAGAGATACTTTTCCCAATGTTAAATAAGTTTTCTTGCTAACAGGAACAAAAAAGTCTTTGATTTGGACTAAGTATAGTTGAACATAACCTATCAACTTACTCTAAACCGATTATTCATTTGAATTGAGTGAAACTAGACCTAATATTTTCAACAGCATATTAAAGTTTGGTTTCATATTATTCAAACAAAATATATGTCCTATATATTTTTAAAAACAAATATAGATTTTGAACAATTATTTATTAATAATAAAATTTATTTATAAGATTTTTAAATAACATAATATTATATTTTTTGAAATATATAGTAAAATATATCTTAGTTTAAGATTTATACATTTTATTTTGCGATTAACAATTACATATAATGCTAAGAATAATATATTAGTATAAAAAATTGAATTGAGCAAATATTTTTCTAAATGTTTTAAAATTTAAATTCAACTTAAATTGATGATTTTCTTAAAATTTCAAGATCAAATATTCTTATTTTTAACTCACTCGTATAGTTCTAGAACGTGTATTGGAATATTTATGGGCATTATATTTTTTATAAAATAATTAACTTTCTTATTTTTATATAATATGAAATTTTATTCACACTTAGATTAGAACTGTCAAAATAGGTTTGATCTAATAGGCCAACTAATCTAAATAGAAATAAACTTTTTTAGTCTAGCTTGTTTGATCTGTAAGTTAATGGGATGACTCGTTTTTTCTTTTTATGTTAATTACTTTTGCTCTTAATTTTTATTTTATTTTATTTTAATTACACATGTTATGGATGTAGACAACAATAATAGAATTATTTCAAGTAATATTAGATAAAAAAAGTATTTTGTAGGCATTGGTTATTTGACATGTGTGAATGTGTTGAGGATAAGGAATAAATGTGTCATGCAGATAAAAGATTTGTGAAGAGGGAGTTATTCAATATATTCATTTTCATATATGAGAATGGTAAAGAGTGAGAACAAAATCAATTGTCTTATGTTTTCAAAGTGGTATTTTAATCTTGGACTTTGTTTAACAAAATTGCAAGGAAAGAGAGTACAAATACTTATAAAAGTTAAGTTGGATGATGTTGTAGAGAAAGATAAGTTTGAACCTGACACTAGGTTGCATTATTCTTATTGGTTGGATAAAGTATTATTTTGTTTTCCTTGTTTTGAGTAGGGTATATCTTGTACCCTTTCATTGTAATGTGTTTTAAGTTTTTTATTGACTTAGTTTGTTCTATTCACAAAAATATTTGCACAAACTTCTCATTTTTTGTGTTATATATATATATATATATTATTGTTGAAAAAAAGTAATATTAGACCAGGAAGTGTAATGTTATTTTATAATGTATCTAGTTGTTGAATATTAAACTTTAAACTTTTGAACAGTAATATATCATGATTTATTTTTGTATAGACATAATTGTAATATTTTTAATTTTTAATTTTTAATTAGGCAAAAAATAACTCGTTTATCCATGAGTTTAACATAGGATCAGATTAGGCCAAAAAGTATGACTCCTTTGATAATATAGATCAGACTAGACTGTTAGATTTTTTTTTGTTCGTTGGTGACAATTAAAATAAGAGAGTGTTAAACGATTTTAAAGATATATTTTTAGCAAGTGTACTGAATCAATGTAGCATGTGTCGTATCCACATGGACTTGTGTAATATTTAAGAAGAATTATAATCTCTTTTGTAACTCAATTTTGAATATGTAAAAGAAAATTTCTTTTATATTGTTTTTAATAATAAAATTAAAAAGCAAATAACAATAAAGCAATATTAAGATGATAAAAAGATATTGAGATTAAATTTCATCTATCTCCCTCTTCTATAATCCTCTGATTATCAATATATTTAATCAATTATTTAGTATTATTGAGGTTACCAAATTTCGTTCTAAACCAATCTCTTGATTTAAAATGTCTAAGAATTAAATTATAACAATTGATTCCTCACATTATCATAATAAAACCCTTGCTTTAAGTCCAAAACCAATTCAACATATATATTTAAATCTATTCCTAGCATTCAAACATATAAGATAATTTAATTCAAATCGGATTTAAGATCAATTTTCCAATCTAACCGTAAATCATAAATCAAAATATGAGTTATCAATTCATCTCCGCATTAAGAACAGAATTAAATCATTAACACTGAATAAAAGACATCATATATCAATCAAGAGTAAAATAGAAGAGTTTGACAAATTACATTCAATCTCAATACAAAGAAAACTTAGCTACTCATGATTATGAGCAACTTATATACCCGGATGGATGTGGGGATGAAAAATTAATCTTGAATCTTCTTTCCAGTTGATCCAAGACATCTTCCTTCCCCTTCTCACTCTTTTCTAAACAACAGTCTTGATATTCACCAAGATGAGATGTTAACACTAGAGCTTTTGAGTCCTTTATATAGGAGAAAATTAGGTTATTTTTAGCTTAAATGAGAATAACCAACTTAAGTGAAAATAGCCCACTTTAATGAAATTAGCCCAATTGTTGACCTAATTTTACTCATGACTTTTATATTTCCCATTCCTTTCAACTTTTGCTTTTTCTTCCCTTGATTTTTGCTTTTTCTTCTATTTTTGATATCTACTCCTGCATACAAATACAAACAAAATTTTCTCCATCGGAAGAGATTATCTTTGCTTGTTTTTAGAAATTTCTAGTTGCTAAGTGCCTAATAAATACCAATTTTTATTTAAATTTTACCACTTAACAGAGAGATTGAAAAATTCTTTTTCTATCTTTATTTACATTTTGAATTATATAATATGAAAATCACTTTAAATTGTTCCAAAAGTCATTTTGTTCTTTTAAATAACTTTTGAATTGTGTAATTTTAAAGTTAATTTTATAAATGATTTTCGAATTATAAAATCCAAAATCCACTTTTAAAAATGATTTTTAGATTTTACAATCTGAAAATCACTTTTCAATATGTTAACAATAAAAATATATGTTGTGGATTGACAATTGCTTTCATATTGCATAGGTAATAAAATATGCAACAAATGAACAATAACAAAAAGACAATAATATAATTTAATTAGAGTAGAGTATTTTGAATTTTTTAGTATTTATGTGGGTACATGACCATAGAGGTGGAGAAAGAATTTCCGGGAGAGGTGACTTTTTGTTTCTTTTCCAAAACCCATTATTATACTTTTATGTTGAAAATTTGCCCCAAAGAATGGAAATTTTGCTTTTTACTTTACCGTTGTTTATTTGTAACTTTTGAGAGGGAATAAATTCGAAAGCAAGTATGTGGAAAAGAATGATGATCTTTGTGGAGTGACACATACTATTAACTTTTGATTTTTCCCTTTTGAATTTTGAATATGTAGAATTTGACTTAGAGGTTGTATTGATGATATAAAGGGTGATGGAAGCACTTTAGTACGTAATAATTGGAGCCCTAAACAAAGGTGGCAATGGGAATTGGTTTGTTGTGCTAATGCTTTGGGTAACAAACAGCCGCAAATAATAAGTATATCCATTTGTGGGGTGTGGTTGTCAAACCCATTTTACACATGGAAAGTTCGATGTGAATAAACCTCTTTTTCACTTCTCCTTTTTCGAAAAGTTGAAGCAGCAGTACTCAAAACTAACCAAGCAGCGTTGTCCAAATACAGTGTTTTCTTCTCCCAATACCTAAACAGCGTAATGTTTAACACTTGAATTCTAGTTTCATCGAGGTACTCTGTTTTTTGGTTGTCTTATAGTCTATGCATGTCTTGTAACAAGATTGTGTAAAATAGTAAAGAAAAAAAAAATGTGAAGTTTGAGTGTTTACGCATAGGTTTCAGATCGAATTTTGCAAAGAAAATAAAAGTTTTTATTGATTAAGAATTTATAATTATTTTTATATAATTTTAACTAAACTGATCTGATAAAAAATAAATTGATTCGAATCAAATCAACCAGGTTCACTCTATGTAATTAAGTATGTGAAAAAAAAATTATATCCAAAGAGTTATACATAGTCATGTCAGTAAAAGATAAGACAATAAATATATTTTATTATAATTAACTTGATTTAATTGAGTAATAGAGAAAATCACAAAATAATGACTATATCATAAAACATTATGCATGGTAATTAATAATAATAAGACTCACCCCATTAAATATAACCTATAATAATCATACAATATAACTCAATTTCTTATGAATCGATAACTCTACTCATCAAAATTTCCTATCGTTATTTTTTTTATAGTAACATTTTAATTCTCTTAATTGTTTATTTTTGTTTCTGTTCATGCTATTAATATTTATTTCTTAGTTGTTGACTAGTAATATTTTTTAAAATAAATTATCAAATAGTTAAAAATGTCATAATATAAAGTTTTATTGTGAATTTATAATATAATTTATATATTAAAATATTTACTTATTATGAACTTTAACATATAATATAGTTTACATATTAATATATATGTATATATATTGTAAAATTTAGTTAAATAAAACTAAAGTTTTATTACGTGGATCTTACATTACAAAATATTAGTAGATTAGTATTTTTTAATATATAAACTACATTTGAATTTTATCATAAACAATTTATATTATGAAATATGATTATTTTTAAGAAAATTGAAATAAAATGTAAAAAACAATGTTAAAAGAAGGTAGATTGAAAAACATAAAAGGTTAAGATAAACAAGTTTAGGAATAAAGATAAAAGGAAAATAGTTTTGAACGAGAAAAAAAAATTAGTGGAAAGGAAATTAATCTTTTAACCAGAATCCTTAATATTATTAAATCTTAGTGCTATATATAGTATTTTCACTCTTAGGTAAAAAAGTAAAAAAAATAATAATAATATAGTTGTTTTATTTGAATTGACCGAAAATTTTCATCTTTACGAGGTTAGGGCCTTTTTGTCATCTTACTTAAGTTTTAATCAAAATAAAATCAATTTACTAGAATAATCTTACCAAATAATTCTACATTAAAAAAATTAAGAACATTTTTATTATTTTTACATTAATTTCAAATAATTCTTAAAATAAAAAAGTATTAAGTACGTTCTATAAGAAGAAAAAACCTATGCACTTACAATATACATATTTCTTATACTATTATTCCGTATAATAAGTTTATTTGACTTTTATAACAATTATCTTAAAAATTAGTCATACTAATGATAATTTATAATTAGAAAAAACTGCAAAAAAAATTTACAGTGATAATATTTGATCATTGAACTTTCGTTATAAAGGTAATTTTATATTTAAAATATATTCTTCACAAATTTTAACTTTTTCTTAACTTATTTTTAAGGAAAACGTTTAACAACATACTCTTTGATATTTGGCTTTATTCTTTGATACAAATCTATAAGCATTATTTGCTTTTTATATATGGATATTTTTTTATTAATGATAATTTTATTTAAAGTATAATTACTAGTTAAATGTGAACATCTTTTTTGGTGAGTCTTAAATCGTAGTTCTAACCACGTTCAAGGAACTTGGTGGTCACTTGTGATTATGACAAAAGTGTTATATAAGTCATATGTTAATTAAATAATTAATTAATTGGTTGTCCCTTCTGATCTTGACAAAGTGATATATAAGTCATTCCAAATTAATTAAATTTTATAGCTTGGCTATGAAGTCAAATTAGCAAACCAACTCAAGTAAGAAACTTGAATGATTCATATTTCATTTTCCACGTTAATTGTACTTTGCTTAAACCAACACCAAATGAATATATGTTTTCTTCTTTAAAAAAGTGAATATATGAGATTTTAACTATTAAAATAGTGAGAAGCAATCTGAAAATGGACATAGTAAAATGTAAACGAGGCTAAACGTTGAAGTAAGGCACAAAATTCCATAAAAAAAATCATATGCGCATGTTGCACGATGAAAACGTTTGCTTTCCCATGCTTTGTAGACTAAGATTGTCGGTGTTCATACGTGGTAGTGTCAAATCTGAAATCAGGAAACCCTAAATTTTAAATTATTGAAGTAAGTTGGAAAATTCTTACACCAAGTTTGAAAATAGATCAACGAATTAAAGAGATATAAAAATTGAAGTATTCAACGTAGTATCTTATAAATAGGAATGAGAACACGATAGATTAATTTCATTTTCTCATTTTTATTTTTGAAATAAAAATTAACATATGTTACATATATAAAACTTTTCTTTCATCTTTTCGAGTAAAGGATATATTTGTATACCACTCATATTCTTTCCTTATTATTTTAATTATTGATTAGTTCTATTTTTATAAAAAATAAAAATCACAAAAAAATATATATTTATTTTTTTCAATGTCAGATATTCATAAAAAATTATAATTACTAAATTAGAATATTAAATATCAACTAAATAAAAGTTAAAAATAATTATAAAATAGAGTAAAAATAACTTCTCTACAAGACTTTTAGTAATATAATAACTTTTACTTAGCTACCTCTTGTTGTACAACAATATGTTAATTATCTTTTAATCTTATAATTTTAAAGAAAAATAAAATAAAATTTTAAGGAAATATAATTTTAATAAAATAAAAAACAAATATTTATAGGTTATTTATATACCTTCAATATTTTCTTTGCTTAAAATTTCATATCTTATATAAGTGGTGGGGATTTTTTTATTATGCTATGTAGATTATGTGAAAGAAAAAAAAATAATATAAGCGTCATTATATAGTAGAGAAGTATAGAAGATGAATTAGTAATGTATACAGTTATTTTTAGTCAATGAATAGTTTATTTCTACTATTTTTCTTAATTTTTTTTGGAAATGTAACCAAAAATAGTTATTTATGAGATTTAAAACATTATAACTTTAAAATATATTATGTATTGTTATAAATACAATTCTTAATTACACTTTGTAATTTCTAATTTTAGTTTTTCAAATTTTAATTTATTAATCAAGATTATAATATTATATGTAATTTTAGTTTTCTAAATTAGGTTTTTAATTTTTTTATAATTGTGTAGTTTTAGTATTTTTGAGTTAATTTTTTGAATTATTTTTAAAAATTATATTTTTGTCTTAAACTAAAATATATTTATTTTATCTCTATACTTCATATAAGTCATATAAAATTATATTTTATTTTTAAATTAAAGTATATATATTTATTTGTTATCATTGTTTTACACCACTTTAATAAATTAGAGCAACAAAACAGATTTATAGTTTAGTTAAAATGTTTAAATATAATTTTAAAAAATAATTAAAAAAAAGATATTTAAATTTTTTTAAATTGAAAAATACTCGTGTAATACTAAATCATTTAAAATTATATAATTATAATATTATAATATGTGAGAAACTCATTTAATACTAAAACATTAATTAACCTGAAAGGTTTAATTGACAAATTAAATGTTATGAGATTAAAGTCATACAATTATCATAACATTAAAGATATATGTGACCTAAACAATAAAAGAAAAGTCAAAATATATCAAAATTTTTAAATTAACCAAAATCTACGTTAAAGCTCAATATTAATTCCAAATATACAAAATTTCAACTAGAATATCAATGTTAGGTGAAATAAATATAGTCAAAAAGTTCACACCAAATATCTCAAAAATTAATTTCTCAATAGCATTTACTTAAACATCTGTTAGTTTATTTTATTTCAAATTTGATTAAAATATTTTAAAACATAATGTATGATTAATAAGAATGAAATTTTAAAGATTAAAACTAAAAACTGCAATTAAAATAATCAATCTATAAATAAAAACGATAAGAAATTAAACCAATTAAAAGACAAATTATAATTATCCAAAATGTATGTTATCAACATAATGATATTAAAATCGATATAGAATATCATATAAATAATTTTTTCATATAATTTTACATTTATGAACTATATAATGAATAATTTAATCAAACAACTTTCAACTTTAAAATAATTTTCTGACTATTTTTTTCAACTATTGTTTCGGCTAAGATAGGCCAAGTAACAAGAAACCAAATTCAGAGGTTTTTCTTTTTCCACTTTGACCTGCATCTCATAATATTAAAAAATTTAAAAATTATTCTTATGTTTTCAGTATTTTTTTATTGATATGAGTTTATTTTAAATTTTTTAATTTAAAAATATTTTAGATTATATAATTTAAAAATTAATGTAAAACATATTTTAACTTTTAAATTATATAATTTAAAAATAAATTAAAATTTACTTTTAGATTATATAATTTAAATTTATAAATTATAATTAATTTTTAGATTATATAATCTAATTTAATTTAACCTGTACAATTCAAAAGTTAAAAATAATGTTCAAAATATGTAATTTAAAAACTAAAAATAACTTTTATATCACATATCCAAAGTCAAAAATTAAAAAAGAAATATATATAAGGAATGCAACACCGGATTAAGGGTGGCTTCAAGATTAATAAAGACATAGCTGAAATAACACTCCACATAATACACATCAAAGTTAAGGATGCTTTTGTATTTTTCAATATTTATGGGGTGCAAGGGAGAAAAAAAGCCCTAAATTCACTTGTATACTGGGCCCGTCAAATAGTGTTGAGCATGAGGCCTAAGCTTTACAGACACACACACATATATATATATATATATATATATATATACCAATATTATTTTCACATTATCTCCTTTCAAATAATTTTTTAAGTCTTTACAATGTATGATTATTTATAGCTCTAAAGTTTCAAGTGAAGAAACGTGCTCTATATCTTTGCTGACACCTGTAGAAAGTGACATCATTTGCAGCTATACATGTAGCTCTAGCACATTCATGAAGTAAATATTATATTTCTTCACTCACATTGTTTTCTAATGAAATTATTTTTCTGCAATTTCAGCCTCCTTCTTCTTATTTTACCTTGATGTTATAATTGTATATATTCTTAATATATAGAAGGACTCTGCATTTCAAGAGTCTGCAAATGTTCAGACACTGGTACATGCATGCAGAGGCATATCTATAATTCAATCATTCATAATGAAAATCAGTGTATTTGGGTTCTTAAAAACAACAATAGCTATAGTGGACTATAATTATATAATGAAAATGAAAAATCATCTGAAGATAATTATAACTTGAGAAAAATGCATATTTTATTTTCAATTAGCAATTTTGAAACAAAAAAGAGTTCTAAAATAAAAGTTTCTATATTAACTTTTATTCCCTTTCTTACTATATGCAACATGATTGTTAAATATAATACGTAGATGAAAGAATCATACTTTTAGCATCTGTTATTTACTTTGTGCGTGGGTTTCTTTTCCTTTCTTATCATCATCAGTAGCATAACAAAAACTTATCCCGCAGATTTGGATTTAGCATATTCCTAATTTCTATTAGCAAGAAAATAAACAGAAGGAAGAACAAGAAAATGGTGTTATATGACACGTTTCATATGTTTTCATCTCTCATCAGACTTCAGTCATTAATACTTCTCTATCTTCTATTTGTGTTACTCACACCAAGGTGTCTAGCAAACATTATTCTTCCCTCAACAATCGAACACGTAAAGCATGGTTGGCCTTTTTGTCATTTTCAACTCTTTTCATGCATAGTATCATTCTTTTGTGTGCTGATATGTATCAGACTCATGGTTATCCCTGCATTGGCTTCACTGTCACATGAATATAAAATAATTGCTAGTCTCGAGGAACATGAAATGATCATAATGTACGTACTTACATTTTATATTTTCTTTTTCATACAAAGTTCAATGCTACACTAGATAAAGAGAAGAGAAGGATTTACTCACCTCTGCTTCAAAGCAACAAACACAAGCGTATAACATAGTTTATTTGTTATTCTAAAAGTAATTCCTTTCTTTCTTTCTCTTCTTTATCTGATGTCCTTGTCCAAGACACAAATTTCTTCTGCTTCTATATTCTCTTTGGCTGCTTTGTAGGTCTTATTCACTAGCTTTTCAAAGGAAGAAAGTGAGTCGATTCCTGGGCCGACTCATTTTTTCTTTTCAAGGTTCTTTTCCTGAACTCTTTCTCTCTGTGTTCGTGTGTTGTGTTTGTTCGAGTTTCTTGGTTTGGTACATGGTGATGAATGACAAAGTGAATGTTGTACAGAAAATAAAAATTCGTTTCTTTGTTATTCTAATGCAACCATCAGAACTTTCTTGGTCCTAGTTCTTGAATGACGTGACTGCTTTTGATGAATGCTGGCTTGGCCTACCTGATAAAACTAAAATTTCTATTTCTTTGATGTCTGGTTTGATTGTAATTGCTGTCATATCAGCTATATTTGTTGGCAATTTCTTGCAAAATCAAGGACCACGACAAAACTATAAGTGTCACCAATTTCCTGTCATATCAAGGATCACAATAAAACTGGAACAGCTACTGTCGCAGCAATTTAAATGCGACAATGTTTTTAATGTTTTACTTTTCTTTATCTCCAACTTTAAATAGACTATAATTCTTCTTTCAAAGAGTAGTATATCTTTTTATTTAAATGCATGATACTTTAGTTATATCATATCTATCGCTTTTCATTTTTAAAGGCTGATTATCCATTAAGCGGTATTGTGAGAAGTTTATATGGCCTCTGCTGCAATGGTTTTCTTTCAATTGTTCAACTACACCCATGCTTGTGTGCTTGGAAGAGTTTCTGCACATGGATTTCTAGAAAAACAAATTACGAAAAGAAAAATGAAATGAATTTAACACATGCACAAGTTAAAATATAGAGAAATTATATAAGAGAACTTTGACAAATTAACTCATGAAAAAGCTCATTCAAATTTTCTTTTCTTGAATTTTTTATGGAGAAATTCATCCAAACAGGAAACCACTTGTATAAGTCATTTTGTGATCGGTGGTTCTATTCCCTGCTTTTGATACTAAATTATCTTCGAAGACATTCTTTCACTTTAACGATGTGAGAGTATTTTTCTTCAACATGTTGCTGAAAAGGCCAAGTTTGAGTGTAGTTTGTTTTTTGGTGTTTCACAGAAGCTAATTCCATGATACTCAAAGATCTAATGGAAGAAAAGCAGTTGAATTTTAACCAGCCACTTTTATCAGTGAGGCGTTTCTCATCAATAGTGGCCAATGAAACGGACCACAGAAGCAAAACTGATAACTCATTAGCCAGACTTCCATCTCCTCCTGCTTACCAATCAGATTTAAAGTCTGTTCCAGTGAGGAATGCTGGAACTGTTCCTTTTGTATGGGAGAAAGCCCCAGGAAAACCCAAAGATGAAAGCAAGTTACAAACACAAGCTATTGAGCAGCCTCCCTTCATCAATCCAAATGTTCCACTTGGGAGAGTATCAGAAATCAAGCAACAATCAGTTACTGAGATGAGAGCTGGAAGCACCTTTTCCAACTCTCAAAGGGTTGCATCTTTGGATAAAAGAGTAGCAAAATATTCAAAAGAGGAAAATAAGGAGAAGGAAAGTTCTTATTCGGATGATGGAGATGAATCCTATAAAGATGCTCTTGACACACTTTCCAGGAGTGAGTCATTCTTCATGAGCTGTAGTGTGTCTGGTTTGAGTGGTTGGGAGGAACAAGAGGCTCAACCATATGGGAGTTTCTCAAGTGATCATCAACAATCCCGTGATTTCATGATTGATAGGTTCTTGCCTGCAGCAAAGGCAAGGACATCTGAAGCACCACATTATGTGTCCAAGAAGGCACTTGTTGGAAAAGAACAACAAAAACAGAAAAAGATAGAAGTGAATGCGGAAAGTTCACATCCCCTTAATCAGCATAGGCCAAAAGCTTTGTCAAATTACATTCAAGATATTGATAGGGAAGAAAGTGAAGATGAAAGTGATGATTACAATGAATATGAAAAATACGCAACCACTACTTGTGGGCTATTTCCTCGGTTCTGCCTTTTGAATCCAATGCCTGGATTAAGAATGGATAAGTTTCCAAGAAATGCATCTCATCGAATGCAAGCCAAATCAGGTGCTTCTCACATTGGATCTACAAAAGGGGTATTAATTTGTCTCTATCTACATTTTTCTGCTATATATTATTTCACTTTAGGTGTGGTTAACTGTTATTATTTTCCTATTTCGCAGCAAGTTAGAACTACCTGTGGCTTTACAGAAGAAAAAGATATTTTGGATATTCTTGCAAAATCTAAACATGGCACTGATCCACATGAAAGAGGTTGCAGCAAAATAGTATCCTGTGAGAGAACTCATGATTATGAAAGCCATGTTCATGAGAAAACAACGTTTGTAGATTCTGTACATAAGGTCATGTCTCAAACCAATACCACAGGGGGTGATAACGAGACTTCGAGAATAGTTAGTGGCGTTTACAATAATCCTTATATGGATTCAAGTTCTAAAATGATTGAATGTAAGGAGATAACTTCAGAAAGTCAAGGGTATAGCAGGGGAAAAATTGCTAATAGCCTCAATAAAAATTCAGAAGTTGATTTGAAGAGCCAATTATCAGGCAATTGGGTTGATAAAGAATGTTCTTTGGATAGCTCAAAGGTGAGATATGATGGGAAGATTGACTTAGAAAGCGAACGTTTTACAAAGTCAGGCCACCCAGAAGCATCTGGTGCAAGCTGTTTTGGGCTTCCTCTTGTCCTACCTTCACTGAAAGCTCCATCAGAGTCTTGGCTTAAGCGCACTTTACCTACCATTTCCAGAAAGAACATGACTTCACGGTCTAGCCTTATTGCAAACCTTCATGCACAATGTCACTCCCAAGTGGGAAACAATTGTTAAATCTTCCAATGTACATCATTGTCATCTGCAGCTCCCTGAGGTAATTTGATAATTCTTTGTTTGTGCATGTTTTCTGTAACTGTTATGTGGGAAATCAAAGCATAAAGTCCCTCAAATTTTCAGGAAATACAAACACCTATATCAGAAGCTTGAACTTCATGGAGAGAGGGCCTTTGATAATTTGACATGTATACAACAATTTTGGTGATGTAATTTTTGCGTCAGTTTTCGATGTTCTATCCTTCTGGTTGGGTTCCCCTTTGCTTCTCTACCCATGATGAGGTGTATATAACCGACACTGTAAATAATGTAATAGTATGTTCTTTCAATAAAAGTTGCATCTGTCATTCATTCACACGACTCTTTAGCGCGATATATTGTAAAAAAGTTGTGTTAATAATGATAAAGCACTATCAAAAATGTATTTTTAAAATAATAATTATTTAAAAAGATGAAAAATATTTTTTCATTTCTTAATTAATTAACATCTACAGGAATACTTTTTTTTTATAAAATATGTGTATGTTTTGTATAAGACTAGTATCTATATCCGTGCAACGGATTTTTTAAAAAAGTATTATATATTTATTATATAAATTTAAATCGATAAAAATATAATTAAAATATAGTACAATTATTTTATTTTATAAAATTAATAATAAATTCTTTTAAAAAAATATTATATATTTACTATTTGAATTGATAAAAATATAACATAATCATTCAATTTTATGAAATTAATAATAATAATTTATTATTTTTATAATAGAAATATACATAATTTATTTATATTTATTATTCTATTACTAAATTAAAATGAAGTAAGTAATAATTGATAATTTTAATTTAGTAATAATTAATAATTTTAATTTAGTAATAATTAATAATTTTAATTTAGTAATAATTAATAATTAATACACTTGTTCATAAAAATTATGTAGTACAATCAATAACTTTTCCTTAAACATTTCAAAACACAAAAATTAGTACAGTTAATGACTTGTTCTTAAATATTTCAAAACTAGGTTTTCTCTTTCAGAGAAACACATAAAGAATGGAGATGGAGAAGATGAAACATGCTCTTTAAGAGGTTTCTCTTGTGCATGAGAATGAAGATGAAGAAGATGTGCAAAGTGTCCTTTTGGAGAATAATGAAAAATGTGTTCGTGAGAGTGTGATAAAGGTTCATTTTAATATTTAGTATATAAGGTTATCTAAACAACAAGGAAGACAAAGAGAAGAAAACAACAAGGAAGATTCTCACTGGACACGAAGATAATTCCAAAGGTTATCTAAGTGTGAAAGTTCACTTCACAAGAGCTCAAGGAAGAAGTAAAGACAAGAAATTAAACAAGATAACAATAAACAAATAATAAGCTTGAATATAGGTGCTGTAAAATTAAATGACAAGAATGTAAAGAACATGGAAAGTAATGGAATAAGAGATGATAGAAAGGGAAAGGAGAATGGAATGCATTCACGCCACTTCGGGAATGAACCAACCCAAGATAAGTGGTGATTGCCGCCACTTGAGCCAAGGCTCAAGATAAGACACAAGAAGAAAAGAACACTCCCAAGAACACACACAAGCTCAAAGCTAATGCTCTATAATTTTTACTCCAAAATTCAACCCTTTACAAGTGGTGGGGAGGCCTCCTTATATAGGTAAGAGTTGGGCAAGATACACAATTCTAGAAGCTAGGTCTAAGCTTGGCCTCCAAACCCGCACAAGCACCTTCTAGGAGGTCAAATGTTGACCTTCTCCACTCTCTTGGATGTCCTAACTCATGGGCCTTGAGCCCATGTGCTTCCTTTGCCCAACAAGGCTCCACTTGTAGAAAGAAAGGTGTTCCAAAAACAATCCTACAAAAAAACAGCAAAGAAACATAAGTCTAGAAAATTTTATGACAAACTAGAAATGCTAAAAAAGCTAAAGAAAGAGGGTGAAGAGGAAGTGTTTCTTCTCATCATGCTTCTTGTGATTATCTTAGAACACTCATCTCCTTTATTGGTAGTAAAGGACTCATCAGAGTGAGTTTAGATTTTTAGTGTTGGTGAGAGTCCATTTGGATTTTTAGGATTGGTGAGAGTGAATTTAGATTTTTAGAATTTCAGAAAAGATTAAAGGTGTTTGTGAGAGCATCTCCTAAGTGTGCATACGTAAGGATGTGAGGGTAATTTTTGCTATTTATAATAAAAAAAATAAAAAATTTGAGAGTTTTTTTTTTAATATATCCTTATATGTTACTCCCATATATATATATATATATAGACTAACATACATTTATTTCTTTATCTATTCTTTTATTTTTAAAATTTCAGTTTAATCCTTTATGTTTTTAAATTAAATCAAAATAATCACACTGCACTTTTTAAAAATTAATATCTTACCCTCCCCTCAGCCACTGGTGGATCTATTAAGGGTGTGTGGCAATTACCTTCACACTATTTTTTTTTAATACTAATATATTTAATGTTTTTATTTTTTACCATAAAAATGATTTTTGTTTTCATAGATAGAGAAATATAAAAATTTATAAAAGATGAAGATAAAAATTTGTCCGATAAAATCTTATTAAGATTAATTAATATACAGTAAAACATCTCAGTAGTTACGTGGACAATCCAGTGAGATTAATCGATAACATTTTAGTTTTGTAACGAAAAACATGGTTCACTTGTAACGAAAAACATGGTTCACTTATTTTTCTTATTAGTATAAAGTATAAATATGTTTTCCTATAAATAGTCATAACAATATTATTTCTATACATACGATCACATTTTTTGTAATTAATTTAATTATTTTGAATAAGAATTTATCGAAAAATAAACCTTGTGTATCAGAAGGTTTAAAGTGAGTTTGTGATTTTCTTAATAAATTTGTGATTTTGTGAGTTGTTTGCACAACAATGAAAAAAAATAAATTAGTATTAATTTTATTATTTTTCTTTTTCTAACTTTTTAAAATATTAACAAAACGAAATATGATACAAATTTTTAAATTAGAAAATAGTTTAGAGAACACCTATAATGTATAAAAATATATATATATATATATATATATATATTTTAGATTATTTTTCATAACATTATTATGACCCTTCATCTTCTTCTTCCTTAATAATGGTTCACGTTACAAAAAATGTCCGGTTTTCCAGCGAAATTTCAGGATCTTTGTTTTTTTTCTTGCGTTCATTTGTCTTGATGTTGAAATTTTCAGGATCTGAATCCCTACTTTATTGCTTGAAATGTGTTTTTTTTTGTCTGAAGTCTTGACATATTTCTTCTATAAAATAACGTTCTACCAACAGTAGGGTTTACTAATTTTGTATGCACCCTTGTATTAATTTTCTATAGAATAAAAACTCTGGAAGCTTTTGACCAAGTTACTGGTAGTAGCCAAGTTTGAGATCATGAAAGGAGGACTCTGATCGGATTTGAATATATATGAAGATAGCAAGTGTTTAGAGAGAGAAGCTCCCATGGCTAGAGAATTCCTTGCTATGTTTCATGGTGGAGAGAAAGATGAAGTAATTAGGTATAACTCAGGGACCTTATTTCTGCTGGAAATCATTTTTCTGTCTCTTCTGCTCATATCAATGATCATATTTTCTTGTGGGGCTGACGATTCCTACGAGCAATATTCACGAAGACCAACAAGTCGTCCTTCGAGTAGATACAGCAGCCGCTATGGTAGTACTACTGCGCATTCACGAAAACCAGATCGTCGCCTCAGTGGAATCGGCGGTGACGGTGGCGGTGGTGGTGGTGACGGAGGTGGCGGATAGATCAATTCCTTGTTAATACAGTTATGGCTACTCAAATTTTTACACCATGATGATTCTAGATTACATTTTCGGTCGCTACTTCAAAATTTAAGACTCGCCATTGCAACGAGGTTTTGTTTTGTTCTGTCTCTTCCATATACTGTTAACTGTTAGGATGAGATTGAAATTATGATTGCTACTGCAACTATAGATTGAAATAATATTTAAATCTTGTTGTTAACTTAGTGAATTCAAGTAAACAGATAGAGAACGTGATCAATGGATGTATAAATTTATATGTATACTACTGAAATTATTCAGTGGGTTTGATTTAATTCTGAGATGTTCAGAGTTCTGTTGCTAGAACTTTTTTTTTTTTTGCTTTTGTTTTGTGAGAAAAAATTGAAATAATTCAACATTCAGCAGATAATTGTGGTCTCAAGTACTATTAATTTTGAAATGTTCAAAGTTCTGATCTAGGTATTTTTTGTTTTGCAAAAATAAATTGAAATGATTCAACGAGTTAAGTATTTACATAAATAAATTATTTTGGTATTTATATTGATTTTATTTCGACTAAGATTATCTTTATGTATGATCTCACATTAAAATAAATGCATAAACATAATTTCTGTGGATGTTACGTTTTTTTTTTGGTAACTTTTATTTATTTTTTATTGCCATTAATTGTACTTAATTTAAGCTTACCAAAGAAAAAAATGTTCTCCGGTCAAATATCCATATTACTAGAAAAAAAAATGCATTTCCAAATCACTTCGAGGCATTTGAGCAAAATATATCTATGTTATATTTTTATAAGTTGTTTAAGAAAGAAAAATAAGAGGAAAAAATATAAAATCAGTTTATTTCTAAAGTAAAATTACTTTATACATTAATTAATTTGTGGGAATTCTTTCATATAGTTTTCTTAATTTTTTTTAATTTTTTATTGTGTTAGTTTATGAAAAAAATAATGCTATTTTTCGTAAGAAATATTTATAAAAAAAAATAGTTCAAACACACACTTACTAGCGCCCTTAGATAATTGTTAGAGGAAAATATAGTTTTATAAAGATTTTGAAATGTTTTATATATGATACTATATTATTTGGAAATCGAATTTTAAAAGAAATTAAATTTTTTAAAAATTATTAAAAAAATTAATTACTTAAAATAATGAGAATTCAAATTCTATTTAAAATATAAAAAATTAAAATCTTTATTTAAAAAATTCAAATAAAGTTATTCTTTAATATATAAATTAAAATAAAGTTATTCAAATTAAATTGCATTATAAGAATTATAGTACAAGTAAAATTATTCTCTCTAAAAAGTGAAATAAAATAAGTTGTACCTAAAATATATGTTTAAATAAAATTATTTTTAAATCAATTATATTTTCAAAAAATTAAATAAGAAAATATAACTTTAAAAATTAATTATCTAATTTTTTCTCTCCTAACAACTTTGTTTTACTCATTTGGTTCTAAAAGAAAAATGAAAGTAAGAATTACTAACAATTTATATAAAGATAATATATTTAAAATTGGAATGAAATATTACAAAAAATTAGAAGTTTGATTTAGAAGATAAATGAATACTATTAATGGATAGGAAAATGGAGAAAGGATAATACTAATAATTATAGGAAAAATACTCATAATGTGATAATAAAAACTGGGAATTGTGAGATGAGCTCGATAAAACAAGTTGAAATGTATAATACATAGATGCATACTTTAAAAATGGACATATTACTAGCCATCAAATTAAACTTTCACTCTTCTTTCCATGTAAACTATTTTTGGCCTTTATTTTTCGCTTGCTAATCAATAAAAAAAAAACAGATTTTCTTTTACATTTTCCTCATTCTACTAAACCTTAAAAGATATATTATTTTTAAACTATTTGTTTTCATCATTTGGTCATGACACCCTAAATTTTAAAGGAAAAAAATTATCTCTTTAATTATTAATAATTAACTAGATCTCTAATTAGAAATATATAAGTTGATTCTTTTACGACTGTAAATTAAAATTTAAATTAGTTTTTAATATATTAATTATTAAGATTTTAGTTATTTATTAAAATAAATTTTAAATTAGTTATTAACTAAATTAATAAATAATTTTATCATTTTAGATAGGGGTATTCATTGGGTTGTGTTACCACATGACCCGATCTCACCAAATCAAACCTAATCTAACTCACTTTTATACGAGTTGGGTCATGAGTTTAGTACGAGTGATCCAAGACCTAACCTGACTCACTCTTATACTTGTCTTACAAACAAACCTAAAACTCTTATGACAGTTATGTGTCTTCTTCTATTTTGTCTTCATTATTCACCTCTATTGTTCACCTCCATTTGTGTCTCAATCCTAACATTAGACAAACAAACTTAAACATTATTCTAGTGTGTTTTCTTGTTCATATCAATCCTAATATTTTCGCATTTATCGTTCTCCCCCATTGTTCATCTTTGTTATGTGCCTCCACCTTTCACCTCCACATTGTTAGCCTTTGTCATTTGTCTTTATCGTTCACCTCTGTTGTTTGCCTCTGCCTCCTTTTGTTCCACATAATATCATCTTTGACCTTTTTATGAATTATACTTTAAAATTACAACTTTTAACAAAAAAAAAAAAATTCTTGACCCAATTGACTCAGCCTAATCCAACCCGCTCCAAAATGACTTGAGTTGAATTGAGTTTAACATAAAAACTATAAAAATCTAACCCGATATTATTTTAGTGGGTTGTGTCAGGTGGCTTACCAATTTATTAGGTCCACCTTGACTTATTTAAGGGTAATTCTTCCTGCACCCCATTATTTTCGTCCTGCATCTCCAAAAAAAATTAAAATTCCAACATTGCCCTTGTCATGTTATATAGCATAGTGAAACATTGAGGTTGGTGGAGGTTGTGTTGGTGCTGTATTTTGTGTAGCTTGGTGGTCTTAGCCGTTGATGGTGCATGTTGTTGGAGGTTGGGGGAGGTGCACGGTGGTTGGTGGTGGTGGGTAGAGGTTGAACGCGAGAAGAAGAAAAAGGTAAACGAGACTCTTTGATTTTTCAATTTTATTTCCAATTTTGGATTATACAAATCCAGAAATCTCCATATGACAAATTTGGTTGGCTTCCAGATTGTACTGAAAAAATTGAAAACAGAAGGAAAAATTACTAACTTCCAACCATTGAAATTCTCTCAAAGTGCCTATGGTTCCAAAACCATTTCTCTCTAAAAACACAGATGGTGTGAATGCTATAGAAGAGAGCCGATTTGGTGACCTTGAAGCACAAAGCATAAGTGGTATTTATAGGGTTATGTCCATCACAGAACTCCAAAAACGTGGTACCTAGATTTATGATAATTGCTTGATAGTGACTTGAATAATGAACCACTTACGCATAATGTGGGATAACTTCTTATAACGTGGATTTTTTTGGTTTCTGAATACCCACGTTTATCTCTCACTTACCTACAATATAGGAAGTGATGCTTCCGTGCTAACATTCTCCCACTTGGTCCATTGATTCCATTATCAACCAAAACAAGAAACTAAATATATGAATCATGGTGACAATTCCTCTAATAATGAGTATTATCTCCCATGTATTACAATATATCAAGTCTCTTATCAAATGCTCTTAACATTAATGAATATAAACCTTATGTTTATTTCTAGGTCGAATTTAAATGACATTTTTCAAAGATAAACAAGTATGTGCACAAATAAATGAGAAATCATCAAACTGAATAAGAGTTTTATAACAATATTGATTGTCACATCATGGAACTAAGTCTCATTCGTACTACATGATCCTTGAAATTCTTTGGTGGCATGCCTTTAGTCAAAGGATCAACAATCATCAACTTAGTGTTAACATGCTCAGTGACCACTTTCTTTTCCTTAACACGTTTTCTTATGGTTAGATACTTAATGTCGATGTGCTTACTTCAACTTTAAATCTTGTTATTCTTAGCCATAAATACCGCAGCAAAGTTATCACAATATAGCTTTAATGGCCTAGCAATTGAGTCTACAATTCTAAGCCCAGATATAAAACTCTTCAACCATACACCATGTGAGGTAGCCTTAAAACAAGAAACGAACTCAGCCTCCATAGTGGAAGTGGCAGTCAAGGTTTGCTTTTTATTGCTCCAAGATACAGCTCCACAAGCTATCATAAAAACATAACTAGATGTTGATTTTCTGGTATCAATGCAGCCAGCGAAGTCTGAATCAGAATAACCTATCACCTCCAAGATATCAGTTCGTCTGTATATGAGCATGAAATCCTTTGTTCCTTAAAGGTATCCCATTACCTTCTTTGCAGCCTTCCAATGGTCAACACCTGGATTACTATGATATTTTCTCAAAACTCCAACTACAAATGCAATGTCAGGTCTGGTGCAAACCTGAGCATACATAAGACTTCCAACAGCTGAAGCATATGGGATATTTTTCATGTGTTCCTGCTCAAAATCATTTTTCGGGCATTGACTTAGTTCAAGTTTATCACCCTTCACAATAGGAGCCACACTTGGTGAACAATTTTTTATGTTAAACCTCTCTAAAACCTTATTGATATAGGTCTCCTGAGACAAACCCAAAACGCCTTGAGATCTTTCTCTATGGATCTTAATGCCTATAACATAAGATGCCTCACCCATATCTTTCATATCAAAGTTCTTTGAGAGAAACTGTTTCACCTCACATAGCATTCCCTTGTCATTAGTTGCAAGCAAAATGTCATCCACATATAAAACAAGAAAGCAAATTTTACTCCCATTAACCTTCTGGTATATACATTGATCCGTGATGTTTTCTTCAAAACCAAAAGAAGAGATAACTTCATGGAATTTTAAATACCATTGGTGTGAAGCTTGTTTCAATCCATAAACGGATTTATTAAGCTTGCATACTAAGTGCTCACCATCACTAGAGAAGAATCCTTCAGGTTGTTTTATATAAACTTCTTCTTCTAGATCACCATTAAGAGAAGCCGTTTTCACATCCATCTGATGTAACTCAAAATCAAAATGAGCTACTAATGCCATGATTACATTGAAAGAATCTTTCTTAGATATAGGAGAAAATGTCTCCTTGTAATCGATTCCTTCTCTTTGAGTGAATCCTTTGGCAACCAATCTTACTTTATGTCTCTCAATGTTACCTTGTGAGTCTTTCTTAGTTTTAAAGACCCATCTACATCCAATGGTTTTTCTACCATCAGGTAACTTAACAAGATCCCAGACTTGATTAGATGTAGAGCTGTCAAAACGGGCGGCCCGGCCCAGCCTGGCCTGGCCCTACGGGCTAAGTTCAGAAAATCTGATAGCCTAGCCTGACCTATATTTTAAAACGGGCCACAATTTTTAGCCTGGCCTGGCCCTATGTTAGGCCAACAGGCCAACGGACCATTTTTAGCCTAATTAAAAATTGAAAAAAATATTACAATATATCTACAATATAATTTTTTATCAACAATATAAATATAAATATATAATATATTTACATGAATGTGTGTGTAAAACTGTTTACATTTGAACAACTTGTAAAAAAAACTTAGATCACATACTAAGTACTTCCAAAAGAGTCAAGCACCTACTAAACAACATAATAGAGACTTGTGAGATGTTAGAGGAGTAGTGTAGTATAGGAGATGAAAGAGCTTATGAGAAAGGAAGAGAAAAAATGAAGAACAAAACAGAGACTCTGAGACACTAGGGTTTCTTTCTTTGGTATGACAACATACCAATTAAGAACAATATTTTAATATAAAAAATAAACAGGCCAACCCATTAGCCTACGGGCCAGCCTGGCCTTGACCCATATGGGCATCGGGCCAAATGGGTCAGGCTAAAAAAAGCCTATTGTTATATAAACCACAATTTTTTAAACCTAGCCTGACCTGAATCATAGGCTATACGGGCCAGCCCATCGGGTCAGGCCTATTTTGACAGCTCTAATTAGATGCCATAGAATTCATCTCATCTTTCATAGCATTATACCACAAATTTGAATCCTGAGAATTCATGGCTTGTGAAAACGTTTCTGGATCATTTTCGGCTCCAATGTTATAATTCGATTCTTGTAAAAACACTTCATAATCACTAGAAATTGTAGATCTTTTGATTCTTGTAGATCTTCTTAATGTTGTCTCATTATCTTGATGAGAAACTTGTTGTTCAAGAGGTTGTACAACAGGTTTCTCAACATTTACTTATTGTTCCTCATCAACAACTTGATCTACATTATCATTTTCAACAACTTGTGGGACTCGAATAACTGGTTGTCTAGCATGCTCTTGAATCGAAGGAGCGTATATGACTAGCAATCTATCATTTGATTTAGTGGGTTGTACTTCATAGTGATCCTTTTCAAAATCAATATCTTGAATTAAATCACTCTTACTAATCAAGTCATTTTCAAGAAATTTTTCATTTCTTGATTCCACAATTCTAGTGCTATGGGATGGACAATAGAATTTATACCCTTTAGACTTTTCAGCATATCCAATGAAATACCCACTAATAGTCCTAGGGTCTAGTTTCTTCTCTTATGGGTTATAAATCCTCACTTCAGACGGACATCCCCAAACGCATATGTGTCGTAAACTGGGTTTCCAACCTTTGAATAACTCAAAAGGTGTCTTTAAAATAACCTTAATTGGAACTCAGTTTACTATATACACATCCGTCTTAAGTGCTTCAATCCACAAGAATTGAGAAACTTTTGCGTTACTCCTCATGCTTCTCACTATATCCATCAAGGTTCAATTTCTTTTTTCTTCCACACCATTTTGATCTGGAGAACCAGACATAGTGTATTGAGCAACAATCCCATGCTCTTGAAGAAATCTCGCAAATGGACCAGGTGCTTGTCCATTCCCTGTGTATCTACCATAATATTCGCCACCTCTATCCAATCTCACAATCTTAATTTACTTTTCGCATTGTAACTCTACTTCAGACTTAAAAACTTTAAAGGCATCCAAAGCTTCGTCTTTAGAACGTAGTAAGTAGAGATACATATATCGTGAGTAATCATCAATAAAAGTGATAAAGTATCTCAAACTACTTGCATCCATATCTGGACAACAAATATTTGTATGAATGATTTCTAATAAACTTGAACTTCTCTTAGCATCCTTTTTAAACTTGTTAGTTTGCTTACCCTTAATGCAATCTACACAAGTCTAATCTAAAGTGCTAAGTACTCCATCATTTACCAATCGTTTAATTCTCTCAATGGAGATATGTCCTAATCTCTGGTACCACAACATAGAGGAATTCTCATTCACAACACATCGTTTTACCCCAGAAGAAACATGCATAGAATTAAAAGCAGTGTTGTTTTGTAAATTAATGGAGTAAAGACCATCACACAGTTCACCAAAACCAACAACCTTTGAATGATTTAATAAAGTAAAACCAGAATTCATAAAATTAAATGAAAAACCCAAAGGTACAAGTTGTGAAATGAAAATCAAGTTTTTACTGAAACTGGGAACATAAGAGGTCTTTTCTAGACACAAAATAAAATCACTGCTTAAAACTAAATTGCATGTGCCAACAGCCTCCACATGTGAGCTCATCTTGCTTCTTGGATAGATGTATTCATCACTTCCCATTGGTCTCCTTAGGTTTTGCATATCTTGCAAGGTATTGCAAACATGGATTGTAGATTCATAATCAATCCACCATGTGTTATGATTAATACTAGTCATATTAGCTTCATAATAGACAAAAGTAAAAGAATTACCTTTCTTCTCTAGCCAATCCTTAAATTTTTGACAATCATTCTTCATGTGTCCCTTCTTTTTACAGAAGAAACACTTGGACTCCTTCTTTATAACTAGATGAGCAGGAATCTTTCCCTTTTGGTTAACTTGATTCTTCTTTTTCTTAATAGAAGTAGTCAAGTTTACCATTTCACCTTCTTCCATCAGCAGCCTCTCCTCCTCTTGGACACACATGGTCAATAATTCATTAATAGACCATTTATTCTTATGTGTGTTATAAGAGATTTTGAAAGAGACATACTGATGAGGTAAAGTACATAAAATATAATGTACTAGAAAAGAATCAGACATGGTAATCTCCAGGGCCTTTAGTTGAGCCACAATGTCCCTTATGCGCATGATATGATCACACACCCATTTAATCCCAGTGAGCTTTAAGGATGAAAATTGCATTATAAGGGTGCTGGCAAGATATTTATCAAATGTGGTAAATTGGTCATCAATGGCCTTTAGTAAATCTCTAACATTGTTATGATGGTCAACAGAATCCCGTATTCCAACAGAAATGTTGGTCTTTATAAAGGTTACAGAGAGACGGTTTGATCTCTCCCACTTTTCATAAAGATCAACAACATCTGGAGCGTTGGTCTAAATGATAGCCGGTGGTTCTGGTTTCCTAGTGGCTTAATCAATGTCCATCCAGCCTAAATGGAGAAGAACTCTCTCCTTCCGAACCTTATAATTGTCACCTCTCAATTCGGAAATACCACACTTAATATTAGAAAAATTCACAAGTTGAGAAACTGCAAGTTTTTAAAAGTACATGCTCATCATCATAAATTGAGACTATATAATAAATGTCATGTTTTACCAATGTAAATCATGTCTTTATAAATGAATCTAATAACATAAAACTTGCCTGTGGGCTAAAGTCCTATTTAATTAGACTCACTTATCTTTATGATAAAACTATTAGATTATGTTCCTTTTCTTAATTCCTGTGGGTAAATTAAGAAATATAATATAATATTTTATCCTAATTAATCACATAAATGTAAGAAAATTTCGATGGGTATATTTTATTACAATACATGTAATTAATTACAATTAATGTTTATGGCTATAATTTAATTAATTAAAGATGTTGTGACTATTCTCTAATTTATTAAAATTATATCCATTATTCAACGTTAATAAATCATTTATATAAAAGATAAATGTATATTTAAAATATATCATGAATGTAACATATGGACTAGTGGTAGGTCGAGTATAGGGGTGTCGCTATAATGTGGTCTCTGAGTCGTGTTGGCTTCGAAATTTGCTCTTGGAATTACATTGTCTGGTTACCAAGGCTACTATTGTGTATTGTGACAATGTTAGTGCTATCTATTTTGTCGGGAAACCTGGTGCAACATCAACGTACCAAACATATTAAGATGGACGTACATTTTGTACGGGAAAAGGTTGCACGTGGTTAGGTTCGTGTTCTTTATGTGCCTTCACGATATCAGATCGCAGACATATTTCCTAAGGGACTTCCGCGTGTGTTGTTTGATGATTTTAGGGACAGTCTTAGTGTCCGTCATCCTCCTGCTTCGACTGCGGGGGTGTGTTGAGATATATGTATTTTGTTGTATTTTAGGTAAGCATATATTTAGTTTGTTAAGCATATAATTAATTTCCTAAATATATTCCTTGTATTATTCATTACCTAATTAGTTTCCTAAGATTACGGTTTGTACATTGTATATATTCCAAGTCAGTGAATGATATCAATTGAGGAAAATATTCTTTTAATACACTCAAGCATATACTTTATTTAGGATTTAAGGATAGTTTTGTAATTAAAATGTTTTTTTTTGGGTTGCAGGACAAAAGTTGTGGGGTGTAGGAAGAATAACCCCTTAATTAAAATAAAAAGAAGAATGTGTTTTTCTTTGTGGGCTACTAGCCTATTATGTTGCTAAAAGAATATATCCTTTTTTAAATAAAGTTTAAGAAAAAGATAGAATGACATGGACTGAGAGGGTGTCTATGGTGAAAGAAGTAGAGAAGTCACCAAGAGAGAAAGAGAGGTTAATAGTAAACCATGTATCTTGCACAATTCCCTGAAAAGGAGAAGCTAGATACCCATAGGGATTTTCTTATGTTGAAGAGAACTTTTTCTATTGATCTTTGGAGGTAGCTCCAAGAAGACTTGTTGTGTACTTATTAATCTTTATTACTGGATGTTTTATTGGACTAGGTCCAGTGCGTTTTTCCTTCATATTGAGGGTTTTCCAGGTTAAAAGTTGTGGTGCCTATTGATTTCTCTCATTCCTTTTTTACGTTCCATTGTTTTATTTTCTATTATTTACAGAGGAAAGATTTAATTTGGATTTGGAGGCTTCCGTGTTTGTTATTTATGTGTTCTTCCCAACAATTGGTATCAGAGTTCCGGTTAGGAACTTTGGTTTGTGCTATGAATGCGAGTGATGGGAGATAGTGATGGTGTTGGAACCATAATAAAATTGGATACTACTAATCATTCAATTTTGAAATCCCGGATGGAAGATTTTCTATTTTGCAAAGACATGTATGATCCTATTGAGGAACAATGTATTAAACTAGTAGATGAATCTGAGGCAGATTGGAAGAAGTTAAATAGGAAGACTATTGGTATTATCAGACATTGGATAAATCAATGTGTTTATCATCATGTATCTCGTGACTTTGGCTTACAACGTATGAAAAAAGAGATTAGGTGAGTTGTTTAAGTTTAAAAATTTCTTGAACAAGGTATTCTAGTTGGGAAGCTAGTAAACTTGAAATACAAGGATGGTTTCACTATGAAGATTGTGTTAGATGACGAGTTACTTGCATTGTTGTTATTGAGCTTATTACCAGACAACTGGGAGACATTAGTGGTATCTCTGAGTAACTCTGTGCCAAATGGAAAACTGACCTTTGACATGGTCAAGGATAGTCTTTTAAATGAAGAAAATAGGAGAAATAAAAGTACTAAGCTTAGCTCCTCAACTCAAAATGAAGCTCTAGTTATGGAAAAAGGAAGAAATATGTATAGAAATAATCAGAGATTTCATGATCATAGCAAGTCAAAAGATAAGTCAATGCCAAAGAAACACATCACATTCACATGTTTCCATTGCAATAAATCGGGACATATGATAAAAGATTGTAGGATCCTCAAGCGAAAATGATCAAAAGGTAGAGGTAATAATAATAATAATTGTAGAAGAGAGGATAGATAAAGAAAGTCACTACTGTAGTTGTATCTGATGGTGAAGTTTTTATGAATATGACTATGTTAATCTCACCTCAAGTATGAATGGGTTTTGGATTTTGTAGCCTCATTTCATGTTATACCATGTCATGATTATTTCACATGCTATACCGCTGGAGATTTTGGGCATATGAAGATGGAAAATTAAGGGGTAAACAAGGTTGTTGGTATTGGAGAAATCTGGTTAGAGACTAATATCAATTTCAGTTGCATCTGAAGAATGTTAGACACATTCCTGATATACGCCTCAACTTGATCTCAATACATTCTGGTGATGGCAAATGGAAGTGCACTAAAGGAACTTTGGTTGTAGAAAAAGGAAAGAAGCAAAATACTATTCGGCATCAACAAATTTGTTTGCACCTCAAGTGAATGGAATTGAGGATTGTTCTATAGAATTATGATATAAACGACTTAGTCACTTAAGTGAAGACCTTGTCACTCTTCTAATTGTCTTGTTGGTAAACAATATAGCGTTTCTTTTCGCACTTATTCTCCACCTAGAAGGTCAAATTCTTAGATTTAATTCACACTGATGTTTAGTAATAAATTGTCATAACATTTATTCATAAAATTAAGGTTAAGAATGTTCACTCAGAAAAAACAATTGTAACAACGGTAGATTTTAATTATAATAATGTTTCCAACACCTAGGAGGTAATTCTAAGAGAACTTGTTCTATATCTATTAATTTTATTAGTGGAAGTAGGGATGACAAATGAACCCGTCCCAGTGGGTATTAACCAAACTCGCCCCAAGTTTGACGGAGAATTCCTGCACTGGGTATGGGTAATACCTGATTTTTTAAATTGGGTATGAGGACGGGGATGAGTATATATATATTCGTCCTGTCTCTGTCCCCATACCTGCCTTCATATTTATCCCGTTTGAAATTACTAAAACACCCATAACTGATTAGATAACTTAAAAAATTTATATATATTGTTCTCTTTGGTCCTTAGATTTGCAACCTTTCTTTTTCTCTCTCACTACACAATTCTTTTATTCTCTCTCAACTATTCAACCTTTTCAAAATCCACAAAGTTCACTTAGATGTTCAAGATATTTTTCTTCTTATCACAACCTTGATTATATATTTTTCTCTTTTGTGTGGTTTAGTTCAAATATTGCATTTCAAGAAATACAAACCATAATTCCATTGAGTCAAATATTTTCTAGGTTACAAATTTGATTATTTTTACTCCTTTATAATATCTTTATTTATTATTTATATTTTAATATGAGAATGTTTAACTCTCAACCTCAAGTGTTTTAATAACCTAAACCCTTATTTTACTGAGTAACATAAAAATTTTATCTTTTTTGTTCTCTTTGACCTTATGTTTGGTTTTTTTTTGCTACAAAATTTTCCATTGTCTCTGAACAAGACTCATTCGTTATCTACCAAATGTATTCAGATCTACTAGGTATGTTCCCTTCCATCGTCATCACAACCTTGATATACATGTTTTTCCTTTGTGTCATTTTGTTCAAATGATGTATTGCATTCTAGGAAATAAAATGTAACTCTCAAATTTCATTGAATCAAATTGTTTTTAAGGCTTATATTTAATTATTTTGACTTCTTTCTAATAATTTTATTTATTTTTTTTATCTTTATTAGGTAAGAATGTATGACTCTCAATTTCTAATTTTGAATAAAATTTAATTTTTAATATAATTATAGTTGCTTTTTAACTTTTTTATATTTACTATGATATAATTTTTTATTGTCATGAATATTTTTTAAAAAGATGAAAGATGTATTTATAAATTCTTATTATTATTAGTTTAATTTTTTCTTGCAATTTTGTCCTTATTATGTATTATAATGTTTATTAGTATAATAAAAAATCTCATGCAATTGTTTTTAGATTTGAGATTTATGAAATTACAATTTCTTTTTTATATTTGATATTAAATCCTTAATAATATAATAATTATTTTCTTGTGATTTATTTATTTTTATAAAAAATTATTGAATTAATATTTAGAATAATAAGATAATAAGAATACAGGTATGAGCATGTGTATGAGTATATATCCGTTACCCGATGAAGATGAGACAAATTTTTCATACTCAACGAGTACAGGAACGAGGATGAGAATAAATTTTTATCTTGACAATGAGAATAAGATCATGAAACTCGCACCCTTCCTGCCTTGTTATCCTCTCTAAGTGGAAGTTTTATTATGCTAGGTCCCATGAGTTTTTTTCACATTAAAAATTTTGGTGTCTGTTAGTTTCTTTCTCTCATTTCTTGTTGACGCATTCTATTATTATTTACAAAAAGAGGAAATGGATTTTGCTTCCATGTTTATTGTTTTTATGTTTTTACCGGTAGTTTGGATAATAAGTTTACCAAGATCCTACCAAACCCAAGAGTGAATATCTATAATTTTAGAGACTAATAATATACTTTTTAAAAACAATTTTTTTACAGTTTCTTGAAGCTTCTATGGAGTCAATGCTCAAGCATTCTATTCAAAATGGCATATTAATGCATAATATTCTCTCTAATTCTTAAAACAACATAAAAAAAATCAAATAACTAGAATTACTTATTTTGTTTGAAAACGAGACATTGATTTGTTAAGACAAGTACTTAAAAGATCTCACTCCTATGCTCTATTTGACACAGTTAGATCCTAATAAGTACTCAGCCCAAACGCCTCCTTGGTGCATAATTTTGAAAACAAAAACTCTCGACATGGGTATCGTCTTTATGATTTTCACTACATTGTGGTTGTTGTGATGAATTTGAGGACGAGGAAGTGAACAGTGAAAGAGAGAGTCTGGTATTTATTTCTTGTTCACTTTCTGATAGATCTTTCTTCATCTGCTGACCACTGTTAATGTTTCTTGAATCTTGACTTAAATTCAGCTCCAAGAAACTTGGAGATCCTTTCTTCTCATTCAACCTCTCTAATTCATCTTTGATTTGACCTTGTTTCCATACTTGAACATGATTCAGGAATTCTGGCATTCGATTTTTCACATCATCAACCTACAATTCCAAATGGAACCATTAATTTAAAACCTTAGCTATTATTTATACTCACAAATCCAACATTTTTACTCAAAATTTAACTTCTTCGCTAGATAATAGGATTGCATTTACGAGCAGATATATCATTTACTTAAAAATAATCTTAGATGTGTGTTTTAATGTTATCATTAGAAAAATCAACTACTTTTTTATGCTTGATAAAGTGTAATTGAATGATTGTATAAAGTAGATTTGTATTGTAAGTATATTTAAATTTAAATTACTGATATCATAATGTAACAATATCTTTTAAATCATAAAATTAGTTATGGAGAATGCACACCCTATAACCCCTTGGATATTTGAATATGAAGAAGAGAGGTAGGATAAACATACTAAATTTCTACCTTTTGTTTGAGAGGAAGAAATTAAACAAAAGTGTAAGTTATTTCCATGAGAAATTCAATGTAAAATTCTTTTCTCCCAAATTAAAATAAAAGAGAGAAAAATAACTACTCTGTTTTTAGTTTTTTTTTTACAATATACAAATTAAAAATAAAAAAGTTTTTTAAGAAAAATTACAGATTACAAAAGTATATATTCTTTAATTAGTACGAAAGTATTTATATAACTTATATTTTTATTCTCTTTTTTATATATTCCAATAAACGGAAAGAAATTTATCTATTTCTTTCTTTCTTATTTTTATTCATATAAAAATATTTTTCTTTTAATTCTATGATTCTTGTTTCTTGTTTTTCTTGTTTTTAGCTCTTTATTTCATCACTACCAAATCAAACTAATGAGCTACAATATAAAAATGAGCAATAGTATATAATTCGGTTTTCTTCGTACAAATCCATCACAAATAAATGTCAATGTATTTCATTTGTAAATGTATAATTAAAGGAAAAAAATAGAAAATATGTCAAGTTAGTTTTCTTAAAGAAAACATTTTATTATCTAATGCTTTTCACACACACAAAATTAAAACTATATATTGACCCGTTTTTATTTTTTATAAAAGGATTGTTAAATGCGTGTTTGAATATGCGTCCCAGTTAAAGAAACAATTACCGATTCTTTGAAAAACAAAATGCAGAAGTTTAAGCTATTAGTTTCCAATTTCATGTCTCCATCACAGAAGCAAAACACGCTAATTGAAAGGTGCTTAAAATATTAGTTGCATATAGAGTTAAGAAAATCTTTTAATTTACCTATTTTCATAATTAGTCAAATCAAATAATGTGATTATTGTAGCAGTTTTATTACCTCAGCATCAAACTTCCCGTGGCCACTGAAGTTAGGACTGCAAGTACTACGTTGATACTGATAATTACACAAATCTTTGTCCCACACTGAACTTGATCTTACCATCATGTGACTATTGAAAAACCCTGCTGGGTGTAATCTGCATAGAGAAACACTAATGATATATTAAACTTTCATTAATATTTTTAATATATATAATATAATTGATTTCGCCATTGACTATTTTCTTTCTATACCTTGAAGAGCCATGAGCACTGATCTGATAAGGTGATTGTTCCATGAGCAGAGATGATGGAACATAATTTCTGTTATCAACCACAAAGTGTCGTGGGGCATTAAGTCTTCCGTACATATCGAAAATGCTATGTCTTCCTTGCATTGCCCTATTATGGGATAAAACTGAAATAAAACACAGTGAAGTGAATGATCATGCATGTGATGTAAACCCTTGGAACCATGAAACAGGCATGGCACGTGCAATGATCTCGATTAAAACATGGTTTTACTATATTAAGGTTCTGAAAAATTTACCTCGGCCAGACTCATCAAGCTTTTTACTTCGATACATCTGAATTCCAAAAATTTACAACTAAGGCGTTACACGAAGCTAGAAATGAAATGAAAAATTATTTGGCAAAAGTGTTGTATATTTAAGCTTGTGTGTGTGTGTATATATATATATATGTATATATATATATATATGTATGGCTTTATACCTGTAGATGGCTCTTTACATGTGCAATGCTAAGTCCTCTCACATTCATCAACTGGAGAACCAACTTTGGAGTTGCTCCTGTACACAAAATTATCAATGAAAACGAGAAAAAGCTAGCATGTTTTGAATGGAATATTTCAAAAAATCTTTCTGAAATTAAAAAAAAAAAACATTTTTCCGAAATAACTTAAACCAAAACATTTTCCCAATTTGTCCATTTGTTCACGGGTAATAAAATTCAGTTCTAGAAGTAATTAAAGCTTATGGGCTTGCTCTTAATAGTTTCTAAGTTTGATTAGAGAGAGGAATTGCTCATGTTTCTCAAGAGGGGTTTGAGTAACCTTGTGTAACACAAGTAGTCAAAGTTTGAGTAAGGTTTTAAGTTAACACAATGTCTTCATCGTACATAAAAAAAAACTGTATGTATATGCTTGAAGTGAGTTGCACTTACTTTCTTGTCCACCAAGCCTCTCAACAGCATGCACAAAAGCTAAATGAAGATCAGGAGTCCAACGGAGTCTTGGCATTTTGGATCGAACATATTGCCTAACTGCAGTTGCACGCTCTTTCCCTTCTTCACTTGAGTTATTATTACTACTCAAATTACCCTCTTGAGATGATATGTCATTGTTACTGATGGGGTCATCACTGGTGCTACCATCTCCATCATCCGCAGCTTCTTCATTCAAATCGAAGAATGAACGTTTTCTTCTAAGATTTGCAGAAGAGGGTTTGCTACTTTCACTCTTGTCTTCCTCAGATATACAAATTCTCTCATCCATTTCTATTAATTTTTTTTATTCTTCTAAATGCTCCTTTTCTTCTGCAGGTAAAGATGGTATAGAGTGAAGTCCGAAAAGCACAAAAAATACAACCCCCCATATAAGTTTGCCATTTGTTCAAAGTATTGCCATAACCAAGATGATATATGTTGCATATATGTGGGTAAAAAAAAATATTAAATGTAGTTTAATTAGTTGTACTGAAGACACTATACATGATGCTTTAGAAGGACTCCCTGTCTTAATACATTTGTACCATAAATTTATTACAAGTTTTACTTGTTCCTAGGTCTTGGAATTCCACACTATAACTAATATATAACCTACAATTTGAAAATTGTGACATGTATAGAAAAACGCATCACCTACAATAAATCTAAATGAAAGTGCAGTACGTGATCTATCTAGTTTTAGTTTTAATTCTTGTGAATATTATAGTTTTTTGCTCTTATAAACTTTCTTTTACTTTTTTCACTTTTTTTTATGTTTTTGTGTTTGGAAGGGGATGGGGTAGATGTGTATAAGGTTCACATTTGAACTTCCAAAAAACTACTTGATCAATAAGAATTCTTGAAGCAAATTAGTCCTTTTTAATTTCAAGTGCTAGAGAAGGATGAGATCTAAAACCAAGAAAAGTGAAGACTTGAAGTCAAACAGAAATGGTTATCCCTAAAAATTAAGTAAATATATATATCATTCTAAAAGATTAAACAAAGTGTAGATGAGAAGACTATAATTTGAATTGTTCAAAAGGTGGAAGAGAAATAGAGATATAGAGAGAGATGTAAGCAGTTTTGTGCAAACCATTGGTGACGATGAAGCTCAATAACAGCTTAAGTATTCCTTCCAAGATAACTGATGAGACCAAACAAAACCACCTCAGATGATTCAACAGAAGCCAAATCCAGTTTCCAAGATCCAAGAAAGCCAATTTCTTTGGAGACCCCTATACCAGTTTTGCAACTGATCAATCAAAAGCAGAAGAGTTTGATTCAAGCATATCTAGTGTTGCCAGAGAAGTAAGTACTATTTTGAAGCCTTTGGTGTTCATGGATCCAATATCTGTAGATGAAAGGAAACCCTATATACGTCCACACACAGAGAGATTATTACTTCTGGTGAGGTTCCTTTCTGTAAGAAGCTGAGGGTGCATTATTAGCAAGTGGGACTGGTTGGAATGTATGGAAAATTAAGCCTAAAATACCACTAGTCATCGCACATCAAATCAAATATTCTCAGAAATTAGTATATTCAAATATAATAAAATATTTTACATGTAGAAGACGATGGTCGGACAAAACCACTTGTATTTCTGTGACTTAAAATATTTTTTACATTTTGATATTAAAACATTTGAGTTAGCATGTAGCTAGCCGGAGCTAACAGATATACTAGATCAAAGGCACACATATGACCCCTATTTTGGACTATTGAGAATCATGTGATTTCTTTTAACCTTTTTTATTTTTCCAATTTTTCTTTGACAGGTTATTGTGTCCCGTGCCTCTTTCCAATTTCCTTCTTGTTGCAATTAACCTTTCTGTGATAATCTTTACTATTAATGTCATTAGTTGACCTCTGTTACTGACAACTCCCGTTTATTTTTTATTTTATAAAAATATTCTTAGTGTGGTTGTTGCCATAGTAACATATCAATTTTGAAGGCGTATATTGACCGACATTTATATCTCTGAGTTTTAGTCTTCAAAAACAAATCTCCTAAATTCCCTTTTTTATTCTTACATCTCTCACTGCATGCTATTGCTGTCATTCTTTCGCCTGAACCAATCTATTGATCACAATCGTTTTGGATACAGTGTTGCATCAAGTTTGTTTTAGTTTAAATCTTAGTTAATCCTTTAACTGTAACAGGTACAAAGCATATATACCTGCAGGTATAAACACATTATAGCTAGCCACCTGAGAATTCTATATATAAAGTATATGATTTATCAGCAGAAAAATTACATGTAGTATATTGATTAGTACCAAAATTCAGCAAAGAATTACTCTATATATTCATCCTATATGGGCCTATGACATTGAAGACGTACAATCACCTCAGTGTCTAACTTGAAAAACGAAGATTTTTAGACTTTTCAAAGTTTTGTCTTGGTAAGCTATATCCATTTCTAGTAGGAAAAGTAAAACTCCTAGCAAGCCCTGTATAATATATATATAATAAACTTCAAATCCCAAAGTGTAAATAGTCAAATATATACATGATCTATAACCTCGAAAAGTTAATGTCAGTATGTCTTAACTAATTAATTAAGGAGACATTGGCAATGATAGGGGTAAAACAAACATAGGGGCAAAAGTTTTTGTCCTATATGTTTCTTTTATCTCGAAAACTAGCTTTGAATGCTTGTATATGTCCGAGAAAATCTCTAAATATATAAATCCTTTTAACTAAGAACCCTTTTTAGTTACTTCAAATAGTTTTATATATTTCATCTATGTTTAATGATACGTGAAAATCAACTAAAACTGTTTCAATATCAATTGTGGATAATGATGAACTAATATACATATGGATGATTTCCTTTCCCTACATTCCAATCAATAATTTGCCAAATTATCAACTTTAAGGAATTGATTTAATTCAATATCTCATCTGATAGTCCCATACTTGAATCTTACTAATCTTTCTATTATTTATTCCTTGCTTTGAACCTGAATTATCACTTGTTCTCCTTAAAATTGTTTACCAAAAAAGTAACTCAACTTTTATATATCTTTCCTAGAGCTGCAGAATACTCAAGAGGGCCTAGCTTGCTAAACCTAAAGTTTACAAACCAAAGCTCTCTCTCTATATATATAAAGTAAAATACATGCATGTGATTTTGAAAAGCTGAAAATTTGTTGGGAGACATATATTTAAAAATATTGGGAAGAGATTAGGGTGAAAAGACAGGAAAAGTAAAGTAGAAGATGATGCATGCATGGTAAATACAGTAGTGTTGTGTCATATTTGATATTCCCTGGAATTGTCTCATTTATGGATTGTTTTCCTTATTGTCCAAGGATTTACTTTTGTTGAGCATCTTAGAGAGAATTAAAGCCACTTGTCATGAGATCATGGAGACTGGATATTTATTTAATTCCTTGCAGCGCAGAGTGTAGGTCCCAATGAGGAATCATTTTCAAGGATTAGGTTTTGGCTACAAGACACCCAATTTTGACTATAGATTAGTATGAACACAGTTTTACGTGTGTTGGAGGACGCAGAGGGAGAGAGAAAACTCAATGAAGACAAATATTCGAAGGATTAAACAAAGCGATTGGATTGGAAAGGCCATAAATGGGTTCTCGTGCGGATTCACAAGGAAAAATGGGAGAATTCTCGTAGCTCTACGTACCGGCTTATACAACACTTTCTTGTTTGTCTTTTTCTGTGCATGGGAGTTGACATGTTGCATATTTTAGGAACACTTGCAGAGAAGCAAAGAATCTTTCTCAGAATTACAGCTTTTATTATATCATAAACATCTTTTGCCCGTTGCCAAAGGTCTACACCACCCTTTTTAATTATTTATTTTCTCTATATAATTCATTCAATTTCCTACCTCTATTTCAGTCACTTTATACATACGCATTTTATATTTCTAATTAGTAGTCAAGTCATTTTCTTTCCCTTATCTACTATAGTATGCTTTTCCTTTTACATTTTTGTTTCTGATTGCTACTGTCCTGTGGATTCTTATCAGAATTGGAAGTAGGTGAGCTATCCATAAATTGAAACCAAATTAATACTACATTTGTTAAGATAATTATATTGTTAAATTATAAAAAATTTTAACAACTCAATTAATCTTATATAGTTAGATTATATCTGAATGTTATATGGTATATTATGGATATTAATATATTTTTTTTATTTGGTAATCATTCACATTTTTTGAGTTATCTAGGTCTCATTTGTATAATTCTAAAAGAGTTTATAAAAACAAATTAATATTATAGGAATTACTCATTATTTTCTTATCGATTTGAGTGTTGAAGAATCTTTTGCAAGTCTATCATCTCATAACAAGGAGTTAAAGGACACCTCAAAACCAAAGGACAATTCGGATTCATCAAGGCTCCACATTTACCTCTTCCAAAGAATTCTCTCTCTTCTGATAAGAATATTCAGATATCTCAACAATTCAAATAGCTAAATACAATCTTATTATTTCTTTCTCTTATTTTATCATGTAGTTGTTATATTTACATTTTTTTAATCTCTCTATAAATGTTTACGTACTACTATCATTGTTGGTCATTCATCGTTTTCCTTTCTCTAATGTTAGATAATTTAGATCTTACTTTAGTTATTTATTCTGCATTGTTACACAAAAAAGCTTATGTTTAGACTCATTGATTGAATGGACTTGAATCTTTACAGGAAAAGAAATTAATTTACTTAACTTTTGATAAGTTACATATTTTGACAAACATTTAACAGAAATTACATATAGTGATATAATTAAATTATCATATATAACTAAAAAAAAACTTTACTTTAAATTAACTTTTTAAATTGATAAAATGTAAACAAACTCAAATTTCATTTTCAACATAAAAGTATATCGGAGTTCTCATGTTAATTTATAGATAGAACCAAAGTATATATATAAAGAGAGGGAAACTCTAATTTTGTAGAGACAATATTTTTTGGTTAACTTATACCAAAAACTAAAGTTTTTTTTAATCTTGGAAATTTCATACTAAAATATTCTAGTTATTGGCATGACATAATATTAAATTTTATTGATTAGTGATATGATAAAATTAATATATTTAAATAGGCGAGATCCTCGTATCATGAATTAGATTTCAGAGTAAGTTAGACTTAAATTTTATTTTAAAATAATATTAAAGTCTATTTAATAATTTGTTGTTGAGTTGTTATCAAATCACATATAGATGTTAATAAGTAAATAGTGTTGGATTTTGCGTTCTGTGTATAGGAGACTCTAAAACCATATGAATGCTAATTCACTATCATCGAGTTTTGAAAGTCAAATCTATGTACTGAGGGCCAAGCCTACTTTATGTAGTGTTAGTTATGTTGACTCTATATTACTCAACCTTTATTTCTTCTTCGTCACCTTCTTCTCTTTCATAGTGGTTTTGGGTTTCTCCGCTTTCAAATGAATAAAGAATAGTTTTTGAAAATTGGGAGGAAGCACTTTGTTGTGTTTTTCGTGAAGAACTCGGCTATCACAAGCTTACCTGAACCCTATGTTCCTTCAACAACGATATCAACAATCATGTGAAAGTAGGAAGGGTGGAGGGTGATTATCTAAACTTGTCATTCTTTTTTATGGTGTTTATAGTATATAAACCCAAATTCATTGATACCAAAAATCAAAATTGATATTTCTATATAACCAACTCTATTTGTAAACTATAAAATTATATTTGTGTTGTATTAGAATTGACTTGAGTGACTCTAATAACATATTCTTGGGGTAGAAGTTATTTGTTGATAGCTAATGACCAAGTTTCTTGTAGTTAGAGTAAATTTAACTGATTCTAAACTATTTATTTATTTTAGTGTCGTACTAGAGTCAATTTGGTCAAATCTAACAATATCATCCTTTTGACAACGATATTTTGTTGTAACTGCAACATTTAGAATAAAATTATGTTAAACGTAATTGGCTTTTTAGTAAAAATAACAAGAATGTTAATGTTGTTTCTCCTTCCATGCACTAGAAAGTGGAATTTTCTCATTCAAACATATTCAAACTAATGTCTTATAATCAAACAAAAAATTGAGTTGAACTCAACCTTAAATTATAAAAATAACAAATATTTATTCTTGTTGAGAAGAATACACAAAAATATGAAATGCAAAAGCAAAATCCAGATCAAATCTTCCTTCTACAAATAATAGAGAACAAAACAACAGAATGTGCCAAACAGAAGAATGAGAGAAAAAAACCAACAGACACCAAAACTTTTAACCTGGGAAAACCCACTAATAAAGATTAATGAGTATACAACAAGTTCTCTTGAAACTACCTCCAAGGATCAACAGAAAAGAAAAGTTTTCTTCACCAATAAGGTAAATAACAACACAAGAAACCCCCGAGTATCTAACTACTCTTTTGCACAGATTGGGTATACAACAAGTTCTCTTGAATCAACAGAAAAGTTCTCTTCATCAATAAGATGAATAACAACACAAAAAACTCTCAGGTATTTGGCTACTCTTTTGTACAGATTTATACAAGATACACTAACCCCTTCTCTTTCTCTCTTGATGACTTCTCTACTTTTCTTACAAAAAATACTCTCACTCAGTCTCTCTTTCTTATTGACTGACTATCTTTCTCTTAAACTTTATTTAAAAAAGATACAATCTCTTAATAAGATAATGGACTGGAAGCTCACAAAGAAAAACGCATTATTCTTTCTTTTAATTAAGTCAACATATCAACTTTCATTATTATTGAATATAAACCAAACATATTTTGATATTTCATAATAACTTAATAGAAAAATGACTTAATAAATCTAAGCATAATTATTAAGATATCATTTTAATATTATATTAGAATTATTAAATTTTAACCTAATATGATTAAATAAATAAGTTTTTTTACCAATAAAATAGAATTTTATATAAATGAAGTATTTAGGGTATTTTAATCCATATAAAAATAAAACATATACAGAATGGAAAGTAAAAATAAAATATTACACAATACATCACATCCTATCATCCTAGCTTATTTTATGGTGCAATTTTCACTCAAAATTATCAAAATAATAGGTAATTTAGAAAAAAAATACACAAATAGATAAGTCATAATTTTTAAATGAAGAAGTCATATTTCCTAAACACAATTTTAGACCATAAAAAAAATCATATGTAGAAAATCAACTATAATCTTTTATATAAAAGTCATTACCTACATGACTTTTTTTAATATTTTTTAAATCTTTTATGTTTTTCTTTTTATTTTTAATAACTCTGATTTACTGTACGGATTTTTTTATTGTTTTTATAAGAAGACATAACTAACATGTACAACTTCTTCATTTCAAACTTTCCAGGTTTTTTTTTAAATTTTATAGATAAATATGTTTTTTATTTTTAACATTTTTTTAATAGTTTGATTAATAAATTCATAAAAGTTTTTAAATTTCTAAACTTTTTTATTAACATGTTTATTTTATTTTGAAATGGCATTTTAATCATTTCAATTAATAAATTAAATTAAAAAAATTCTTTTTTATTTTTTAAGTTATATATTGATATTTTTTGGATAATTTGATTATTTAAATCATATATATTTCTTAAAGTTTCTTAAAATTATATAAAGATAAAATTCAGTTTTAAAATCTAATTAATTAAAAAAATTAAATATTAAAATATTACCATTTTCAGAAATATGTATAATTTTAATGATCAAATTATTAAAAGAATATCAAAATAAAAATATGTTTATATTAGAAAACGAAACAAATTTTACAAAGCACAAGATTAAAAGTTTTTAATTTTAAATATAATAATTAAAATTTTGAAAAAGTTATTTCAATAAAAAATACGTTCATCTAAAATAGTTTAAAAGTTTTAAGAAAAATTAAAATTCGGTAACAAAATTATGAAAAAATATTTAAAAAGAAAAACATATCTAATTAAAAACTACAAAACATACAAAGTTAAAAATTGGAAATAAAGTAGTGGCAAGAAAACAAAGAAAATAAAATAAATAAATCTTATGTTAGAATCACGACTTCTGAAAAGTGAAACAAAATAAAAAATAAAAAGATATAAGTTGTGTACGTAAAATGCAACTTTAACAGAAAATAAAATTGAAGTTGTGCTTTTAAAACTAATCTTTATTAAGTTTTAAAGTAGTGCTTTCAAAATAACTTATTTATTTAATTTTTGTAAAATTAATCTAGTGTGGAAAGGTATTGAATCATTGTACTAAAAAACTTAATAGTAGTTAGGGTAATTTTATACTTGAGGGAAAGACAGTTAGAAAATTCAAGTGTGAGAATGAGACATTGAGTAAAAATATAAAGTTGTGTTGTATATAAGAAAAGAAAAAACCTAATAATGATATAGCAAAGTTGAGAAAGATCTTTTCCTTTAAGCTAACACACGGAAAAAAATGTAATTTGTGATTGATTCTCCTTACTTCATTCGAAAGTGAACATTGTACTATTTTCAATAACCTGTACTCTTTGAATCTCAAAAAAATTTCCATCAATATACACCAATGGTCATATTAATCATTAAAATAAGGAATTGTTAAAAATTTTCAGAGAGAAATTTTCTTTTGTGCTTTTAAAATAAAACTTGATATTTATTAAATTTTAAAGTATTGCTTCCAAAGTACAACTTATCTATTTAATTTTTGTAAAATTTATCCATTTCAATAATTTTTAATAAAGATTGCAGTAGTATGATAAGAAAACCTATCATACCTAACTTAGGTGGGTAAACTTACTCTCGTTTGTTCTTAAGAAACATACCTACCTTACCCAACACAAGAAAACATCCCCACTAAAAACATAGATAACTAGTCTAAGAAATGGCTAATATATGGAATACCATTTTAGAATTAGTTTCATTTAATATTCAATCCTAAAAGATATAACTCGTATAATATAATAATGATCTCATGTTTATATATATTATTTTGTTATTTTATTAGATAATTATAGGATTTCCAACCCACTTCTTCCACTAATTACTTAAAAATTATTTCCTTCCACGTTTTCTAGTTTTATTTATTTCTTAACTTACATGATTAACTAAATATATGATTACGATTCATGTATTGTTTAAAGAGAATTGGTTACAATCGTTTAAACAAGTCGTGCACACTTTTATATAGATTTTATATTCTACATATCAGAATTCTTACTGAGCAGAGAAGTGTCGAATTACCTTTTACATGCACCATCGGAGAAGCATCACTGCTATATATAAGAAGAGATTTGACAGACAACTATATATAATGTTAACTAACATATACAACTTTTTCTGTATAATTGTTTTCGGAAAACAATGGTTGAATATAATCTTCTCTTACATGAAAAATTGTAATCGCCTAAGCAAAACAGTCTAAAAATTATTAAAAAGAACATAAGAAAACCTACTTTTGTAGGTGTTGTCTACAAGATCAATGTCTGCATCTATGTCTACCCAAATAGGCATAGTGCCTATACACGTGGATATTTAATATTTAAACAGTTACTCCATGCTAGCTAGTAGTATTAACTAGATGTTTCTGGTTTTGTTTAAGCAAAAGTGATACTTAATTCCTCAACTGAACTCCCAAAACATAAGATGATATACACAAGAATCAGACAGTAAAAACATATGAATGTAAAATCATGGGTGCGTGCATCGTATTACGTACTAAGTATTAATTATGTCCAACAATATACTATAATATAACTACTGTCTTCTTCCACTAGGTAGCCTCTAAAACTTTTGTCTTTTTTTTCCTAAGTACAGAGATTGGCTCTCACTTTTATATTCCTTGTACACACAGTATTTTTATGAAACTAATTAGCTCCTAGCTTTTCTTCTACAAAGGAGTTGGAATTTAAGTATCAGTTATAGTCATATCTTATATAGAAATGAAGAAATTAAATAATATATAAGTGAAAAAAAACTATTATTTTAATTTTGAAATAACATCATGTTCTGTTGTATAAGAACCATAAATGAATTAATGAATTCTAACCTGATAACTATAATGATAATTTTATGACATGTAACAATGCATGGAACTGAAATATCTTCATATTGATAGTCAGAACTCGGCATGCATCTAATTAATATTAATACCATATGTTGGGAACTAAAACATAGATTCCAACAATAAAAAGAAGTTTATTGTAATTGTAGTTGTGATAAATATATAAATGCAAGCACTCAGTCTAGATATATATAATAATACATATGCCTAATATAACATAATCACACATTAATTAACTCAGTTTACTTTGTTAATTAAAATGTTACAAAAAAATTCTTTTATTATTATCCATTATAAAAAATAGACATATTCATAATATTTAATAGAAATAAATTTAATATACTACAGAAACTAGAATATGATTTATAAAAAAGACTAATAATTTTCTCAGAAATATATGTTTTATAGCAAGGACAGAAGGAAGTATATAGCAGGAAAGATTGGTGGAAAACATGGGGAGACATAATAAAAGAAGTATAGAAAAGAAGAACATTTAAAAAAGAAAGAAAGGAGTATTGTATATATTTTGGAGCATTATTTGCCATGTTGTGGATCAAGTATCTGATAAGACAGTCTAAGAATTTTGGCTGTTACCCATCTGAGTAATCTGTGAGATTGGATTTGTGATAAAATAATGAGAATGCATGCAAAGATTCTATAGGTCGTTCCAAGGTCTAAGTGGTTTCTCTCGCGTGGCTGTGTTTGCTTGCACATATAATGCCTTCCTTCGCGGCGACTCTTTCGCCAAAGCAAACACAAAGCTTCATAAGAAAAATATGACAGAGACAGAGACACAAAGAGAGAGAATAATGCCATGCTGTGTAGTTGTACTATAGAGAGAGAGAGAGAGAGAGAGAGATCATAATTCATCACATGCACATGTTTTGCGGAGCCTCTGAGTTAAACTTTGCAACCATTTTGGCTACTACTTCAAAAAACTAGCTGTAGACTTGGTCATATGCCTCTGTTGTTGCATGTAGTTTTTTTTTTTTTTCCAATTTTCTTAATTTATTACGAGTCAGAATCTCAAGAAATTCCGTCCCTGGAAAAATTCATTTTCATTATGTGAATCATGGAACAATTTTTCACTCAAACCTCGTCTACCTTTTTCTGCAGATTCACTACTTACAAAACTTGGATCTGCATAAATTGCAGGTAATATTTTACACCCTCAATTTTGTTTTTTCACACACACCCTTCACATTTTATTCTACCATGCCAAATACACAGTGTTTATAGATTTTGTTGATGGTTAATATATATCTACTTATTCATTTTTATTGAGATCTTTTTTTCATCAAGTTTTTCTTTTATTTTATAAGATTTGAATTCACTACCTTGTTTAAGAAAACCAAGTTTAATACAATTGGTGTTAGTAGTAATTATAATTTATAACAATTCTTTTATGAAAAACCTCTTTATTTATTTTTTACTATATAAAAAGAAATTGAGGACATATTATTAAAAAAATTGAATATTTTGATAATTATAAATAATTTAGAGTTAATGTATATGATATCATATAAAATTGTCTGTGTCTCATTTCTATCTTTATACTGTATCAAATATCTCAAAAATATATTTAAAAAAGAGACGGCATTTGTTTATCAAACATTTTTCAATTATAAACTTTCAACTCTTCCACCTAATTTTTTTTAATTAAGAAATAACGTGATAAGATTTCATTTTTTTAAATATATTGTAGCCTTACATTTATTTGTTGTGCTAGCTTCACACTTTGATTTTTTTAGTTAATTAATGCTAAGATCAGAATAATATTTGTACAAAGAAGACAATAATCGGGCTAATATAAATAAACGTTTTTAAAAGCAGAAATAAACATTTTAAAATTGAAGATCTGGAGTTTAATTTAATGTATAAAAAAATTACATTATAAATTGTTGTAAATATAATTTTTCAAATAATTATTACAAAAATTCAATAATTTTTAATCGCATATTTATTTATAAATAAATAAAATTTTAACACTATTAGTCTATTTTAATGAAATACAAAGATGTATTCAGCAAACTAATATATAGCTGACCAATACATGATTTTGCTATAGTTTTCTACCAAAGAGAAATAACATTTATATTTTAATACACTACTTACTTTTGATTAACTGAACTAATATATAAAAAAAAACTGAATTAGTCAATTATAAAATGTATAAAAAATTATTCAATGAACTTTACACTAGCTTTTTTTTAATATACAGTAGTTGTATTTAAAAGAATATCCTTACAAATATAATAAACATGTTACTATAATTTTGAAATATGTCACACTTAATTGGAGCTACTATGCCTGCTAATTTTCTGTGATTGCAGAATGAAGTTCCAAAAACTAGTGAACATTTTAGATGATGCAACGTCTAAGTACTAGTCACTAGACAAGTGTTGCATTATAATTTTTTTCAGAATTTTGTTTCTCTTGAGAAATTTTTCAAATTCTAATTTTTGAGGGTCCACGAAATTTAGTAGGGGTGATAAAACGGGACAGCTCGACCTGTTTAAGTCTGTCCCACCATGAGCCCGCCAAAAACGGGCCAGGCCAGCCCAACCCGCCACAGTGATGCGGGCCAAAATTTCTAACTCACCCCATCATAAGGCGAGTATGGCGAGCGTGACCGATGGACCTGGTCCGCTTATTTCTTTGTTTTACATTTTTTTAAAAGTTTATTTATTTTTTTATTTTTTTGGATCTTTGGTTTTAATTTGACTTTTTTTTTGCAGCTATTTTGTTTGTGTCCAATTTAAATAAATTTTTGTAATTATAACAATATATTAAAAATGTATATAGTGACATGACATTTTAAAAGTACGATATATTTTTTTCACGGGCCAGCGGATTGGTCCGCTCCGCCCCGCCTGTGACCCGACGGGTTGGCGAGCTAGACGGGCCAGGTTGATACGGATTGGCAGGTTCAAAATGTTAACCCGTCCCGCCCATATGCTATCGGGTTAGCGGGTCGGTCCATCGGGTCTAACCCACTTTGCCATCCCTAAAATTTAATATTTAATTTTAATATTTGTAAAATTCATAGCTTAATTTTAGTTCTTTAAAATTCAGAGTTTGACTGTATCTTTAATCAATTTATTATCCTCTTTAGTCATTTTTTCTTAAAATTTGTAATATCTTCTTCGTCACTTTCACGATTTTTCTTGTCAACATATTTGAACAGTATTATTGAAATCATTATTAGGTGGAACCAAATGAAGCTACTTGGTTCAATGGGAACAAGTTCAGCAACAAAAAATATATGTTAATTAGTTATTCTCTCCTTTTCTAAGACTTAAATATAAACAAATTCTAACTACTTTCTTCACTATTTTAAATTATCCTCTAATTAAAATAGATGTTATTTCAAATGAATTTATTTTATTCTTGATGTCAAGTTTCAATTTAAAAAATGAAATTAATAGATTTTAACCGACTTTTCTTAATTAGTGTAAAAAATACTAGTAAATTTTGCTTGTATTTATGTTGAAGTATCTAATTGAACAACACTATCAAGTTGATTGGAATTTTTTATTATAATTCATGATTTCATGATTCTAACTCAATGAGTACTTTCGAAAATATCTTGGAAATCATATTTTTAATAAATTTTTATTCGAATTCACTATTTTGAACACATTTCTTCTGAAATTTTATTGTTTAAAATTTAGAAATTTCAATGTAATGAACATGATCGGTAATTATATTTATAAGTAACATCTCATTCTTAATATTATAAGAGTTGTTGAAATTAGTCTAATTCATTGAGTTGAACTCACCTTAACTTATCTAGTAAAAAGTTAATATACTCTCACCAACCTCTTAATAAGTTCTAAAAGTATTTGTTTTAATAGACATATTACGGTTTGGTATGTTAAATAAACTTATTTACTTAATTTAAAAATAAAGAAAAATTTCCAAAAAAATATTTTTTTAAAAATAATTCTAAAAAAATTAAATAATATTTTTTAAGTAAGATTTTTAAACTTTTAAATGATCATAAAATCAAATTCTTAAACAAAATATAACTCTTAATTTTTTTTCCATAAACATTACAAAATACTAAAAACTTGCAAAAAGAAATTATCATATTAGAATTCTTTGTGTATAAATATTAAACCACATTGGAATTTTGATCAGATAATCCTATAACAATTTCATCATTAGTATGTATTTTATCTTCATCTATAATAAAAAATAATAAAAGTTAAAAATATTGTCAGGTGATATAAAAAATTAATAACAAAGTTGCAGTGAGAAGTTAAAAGAAAATTATTTACCTCCCTTCCAAAATCATGTAATCAATTTTAGGTTAAAATGACTAATTCAACATTGTGAAAAAGAATGGAGGAACAGTACCTGACTAGCACACAAGAACAAATTAGAATGCTCACTTAACACATCACAAGCTATTTTAGAAAGATTTGGATAAGGATATATTCACTATTTCTCCAATAAGCCAGCACAACCTACTTGTCAAAAAGCTTTATGAGTCAAACTCACCACTATTTTATTTTATTTTTGCTATAATTAGCCTACATTATGTTATTTTTTTTAATGTTGTTTAATATATTATATTAGAATTTACTCAATTTTGTTAATATTACTTAATAACCCATTTTGATCAATTATAATCTAATTTGATATAATTTCATTTAATAAAATCTATTTTAGACTAACTATTAACATTTTTTATGGTTATATGTGCAATCCATCCATAAAAATAATTTTTTTAATAAAATTATATATCTTTTAAATTAAAAAAAAAATAAAAAATATATTTTTGAATTTTTTTGAAAGTTAAATTAAGAAAGATGTAATTATAAAAAATGGTTAAATTAATAAGAGTATTCATTGAGTTTTAAAAATAATAAACAAGTTATTAATCGTCTATAAAATTAAATAAATAGATCTATTTCTTTACATTTTATAATGAATAGAATAGATAAATTCATTTGTGGAGTGAATGGATATACTTCCTCACTCAAAAAATATTACCTAATTATATAAGTTTATCTACGATTCAACCACAAATAAATAATATTATCTACTTATTTAACCTTATTTAACTACAACCGATTTACGTCACGCATTAAAACCTCTAATGCATGCCCTCTAACATAAGACTCATCGAATCGACTAAACCAGTTACAAAAATAATGGCCAGAAGAATAAAAATTAGAAAATAAGAACTAGAACAAACTCAATTAAAAAAAACATATTCTAACTCTCAAAAAATACATAACCAACAATAGGACAAATTGTGAACTCTGTTCTCAAAATACTCAGAAGCAAGCAAATTTTACAAGACACAAATTTTACCGTGGCAATGGTTAAAACTAGAATTGGGTAAGCAAAAAACACATGATACCTTATTATTCTCAACAATAAGCAAACAAAATTTAACAAGCTCACTCATCACGATTGAGGCCGTTCTTTCAAATTCCGTAACTAATCTACTGGATTAAGGTGAGGTCGGTGACTCAAGAGAGACTACAATAGTGCATTGTTATGTACAATCCAAATGCCTAACAAAGAATAGAATTATTGTATTGGCTTTTTGAGAACTCGTTCATCAACTCCCTTAGTTGTAACCTAATATTCATTTCAAGGTGAATCACAAAACAAGAAAATTTTCAAGTTCTAATGACAGGACCATTGTAAATCCCTCTCCGTATCACAAAGTCGTCAGGAGGTTGAAATTCTTCTAACCAGGTAACATCAGACACTGTAAGTCCATTCAACTGAAGATTACCTGCAATCAAGATCAATGTTGACAAACCATAGGGTGTGGTTAAAAAAACACAACATTTACAGGTAAAACCGTCAATATTTGGGACACAAGGTACAAATGAACCTGCATTGAATATAAATAAGATCACCTGGAAGGTCTTTCCTCTGCGATTTCCGGAAGTAGGTGCAGTGTCTTCCATGTTCTGAAGAATAAGGTGGAGATAATACATCAAAGATTGCACAGGGAGTTACTGCCTTAAAAGTATGTATGTTCCCTCCAAGGGTAGGATAAAGAACTGTCGTGGGAGTTGGTGCTTTCATCTCGGTATCTTTGACAAGCTTTGCAGCTCTAGCTGCCAAGAACAAATTGGTTGAGGGCAAGAAAACCAAAATTATTAATGATTAATAATCCTTACCAATTCCCAAATGAGGTACAATTTTATGAAAAAGATGGCATTAACAAAAAGAATTCTACTGTGAAAGGGAAACATGATAAAAAAAATTAAATAAGACTATAAGGTAATAAGAACCTTTCATTTCCATAAGCAAAGAAAGTAAAAAGAAATATAGACTAAGTGCCTTGTTGCCTATATAAAACAACTACGGGTGTGTTTGTTTCATTCCCAACCCAAGATAAAAAAAGAAATAAACTACGTGTGAACAACTACGGGTGCCTATGTAAAAAAAGAAATATAGACTAAGTGTGTTTGTAGCCTATCTTCTTTCATTCCCAAGAATGCTAAGAGATGAATAAACATTATCATGTTTAGGAGATATATTCCTATGTATGTTTACTGTTTATAAATAGTGGATTAATAGGATAAAAATATCTTCAATATCTCCATATTAATTAGGAGAACATATCTTTAGTTTTTATTCATGTTAGCATATTTTTGATTTTGTTATTTTAGAAAGTTTGATTGTTACAAATAGAACTAATCAGAATGTGATGTTTATGATTGTTATCAATACTATAATATTTTATATTTTTGCATAATCAGAACTTCTGTTTCCACTATCACGTCCTGCACCCTGCCACCACCGCTGTTAAGATCAATGGTGGGCCAAAAGGTGCACCCCACACTATCAACCACAACGTCACCAGCAGCATTGCCATGCGCCGTCAAATGTCACCACCAATACTAGCACATGAAGGTCACTCACCTAACTCTGATGAAGCCCACTAGCCACATAAGGTTGTCAAGACCACCTAAGCCCATTCCAAGAGGTGGTAACATCTCAGTTTCCTTTGATTTCAGTATATACGAGTTTTTGAGTCCTTTTTGTCAAACGGGTTCTCATTGTTACGTTTTTATTTTGTGATTTTTTTCAATGTCTGAGGTGATGAGTCTTAATGATCTTCCAAATGTGATGGATTCCTACTAGTTTGACGGTTGAAATTATTTGCAATGGAGCCGGTGCAAATGATGAGAATCTGCCCAAAAACGGAATCAACAGATCGTTCCGACAAATTTCCCTCAAATCAGAGATCAAAAATCGAAAATGCAGAAAGAGATTAGGAATAGAAAAGACGCCACAATCATTTCTGACTGATAAGTCCAATGAGGATTCGCCACTCTGAATTCGAAAATTCACATATAAGAATCTAAAGTTTTACTCGAGAACCAAAAGAGAATTCATGGAACCAAAGTCTCAACTCCTTAAAATCTGAATTCTAAATACAAAGAGTCATTGTAAGGGTATTTATACTAGTGCACCTAAGACAAGGCCCATTAACTAATTAGGCCCAAAACTGAAAAAAGAACAAAATACAAAGCCCAATAAAGGCCCACAAAGAAAATTAAATCCAAATTACAAAATATTAAAAATTAAATTTAAAAATCCTGAAACTATAGTTGTCATCTTCATGCTCGTATCAGCAAACCAATGGATTCTCAAGGGACAGTCAAGATTAGACTACATTGATGGTGGAGGGGAGGACTAGGGTCAAATTACTCTAATTTTGTGATTTGGAATAATGAGAATTCACTTATCATGACCTGAATGTGATATTACATGGTTCTTGAGATAAGTGAAACTATGTTTTATTCCTTTGCTAGAGAGATATGGGATGACTTAAATAACACTTTTTCTTTGAAGGATTTTTTTGCTTGCAGTGACATTGCGAGCAAGGTATTTAATACTAAATGCAGTTCTATCTGTGTATTGGAATGTCATGGAATTTTGAATGGTTGGTGGGTGGTGGATCAAACTAGATTAGTGCCAAATTTGAAGATATGCCTATAAGGAAGATCTTCATATGAAGGCCAATAAGGAAGAACTTAACCGTCTGAGAACAATAATTAGATCAACAAGTAAATCCTCTAAATTGTGTACCTTGTCCATGAAAGGTAAGAACTCGTTCAATATTGTTGGCTCCATGTTTCAAGATGTTTGGATTCTTGATTTAGAAGCAACTGATCATATGACTCCATCTCCCATGCTCTTCAATTTGCATGTCAAAATGACTAGAGAGCAACTTACTATAGTTACAAATGGTGATAGTGTATGCATACATGGATTCTAGAATATAATTTTAGAACCACATAAGAATGTCTCATATGTCCCACAACTAACCAATATTCTTATCACTGTATAGGAACTTAGAAAAGATTTAAACTGTTCAGTAACTTTTCTATTCCTCATGTGTATTTTAGGACCTTGTCACAAGGAAGAAGATTTTAATTGCTAATGAGTAGAGTGGGTTGTATCTATTGGAGTCCAAGTTCCCAAACAAAACAAAGGTCATAAGCTAGCAAGTAGCATTAGAAACATGAGCAAGTTCCCAGATATTGCTTCATCATAGAATACTTGAAAGTCCCTCATTCAACCTTATCAAATCATTGTTCCTTCATTTGTTTAACAAGGAGTTCGTTGAGTCTTTCAAATGTGATATTTGCCAGTTATCAAAGCATTATTGTGCACCCTATTCCATTAGTAATTAAAAGAATAAACTTTCATTTGATTTAATTCATTTTGATGTTTCAAGACCTATTTTAGAATCTATTTCTAAAGCAAATGGTTTGACAATGACCAAAAGAATTAATTCCGGTAGTGGTATTGAATATGTGAATCTTGCATTCTCCAAATTTTTGTCTTTTAATGGTATCATTCATGAACTAACATGTGTGAATACTTAACAAATTGCATAAACGACGAATCATTATCTTCTAGAAGTAGCTAAAACCCTCCTTTTTAAATGTATGTTTCCAAAACCTATTGAGGATAAGTTGTGTTAACTGTCACATACCTCATTAAGATGTTACCCATCCATGTCTTAAATGACATTACTACTAGAGTCACTATTGTCTTTGTTCCCTCTTCTCCCCTAGTGTAAAGTCTACCTTGTTAGGTCTTTGAATGTATTGTTTTTGTTCACTATTATAATCGTAATCACAGTAAATTAGATCTTAGAGCTCGTAAATTTCTCTGTCATTTATTCTTCCAGTAGAAAAGGGCACAAATGTCATCATTCTCAAAGTCGTCATGTTATCACTATGGATATCACATCTCACGTAACATAATCTTTTTTTGTCAACTCTCCACTTTGGGGGAAGAAAGCACTTGAAGAAGGAGAGAGCAGAATGCCAAAGATGTAAATGATGAAACTACCACAAATGGGATAGAACCAACCCACAGCAAGGAAGAGAAATATTTTGGCAAAAAATATTGAAGGAAACAATTCACTTTGGCTCTAGAGCAAGAAGAGTTGTCTAACTCAAAGGTGAAGATCCTCAAAATAATAGTGAGAAGATAAGTGTTATTGAGAATATACCCATTGAATTAAGAAAGGGAAAAAGATCACACGTTAAACATCCTACTCCTCAATATGTCTACATTGACAATCTCTCTAGTAATAAACATCAAAGCTTCATTTCAACCAATAGAAATTCCTACCTCAATCCAAAAAGCCATGAAAAATAAACATTGGACTCAAGCCATGAGAGAGTATCATGAAGAAACTCAACATGAGAGATTGTTGACAAACTACGAGACAAAAGGACCATAGAGTGCAAATAGATATTTATAGTGAAATATAAAGCAGATGGAACAAAAGACAAATATAAAGTCAGATTGATGGGAAAGGGATTGGAATATGGAGCATGGACAAACGCAGATGATCAAATAAAAACACCCCCACACGGCCATAAGAAGAGGCATGTAGAACATAAACAAATATGAGTGTCCCAACAATAGATTTAAAACAGGTTATGATTTCTTCTTAGAATTGAACTTAGAAACCTAAGTCAATCTTACAAAACTAACAAGAATTTCATTAGACATTTTTATGTCAAGTAATATCTCAACAGTTGGTTATTCAGTTGTGGGGAAGAACCAAGTTGTGAAATCTATGGAATCGTCTATGACAACTTTTTCTTACAATCACTTCGGGTTTTCCACCTAACCCATACCAGGAGGATTTTCCACTGCACTTTGGGTTTCCTACCTAATCAGCAAGTGAATGCCTATTTCATGAAATTATAAAGTTTCGTAATAGAGTAATGAGATTTTGGTAAAATTGGAACAAGTATTTGTAAACATGTGTCACACAGATAATTAATTAAAGTATATTGTAAATAAATTATTTTTCCTATCATAAATTAATGTCCACTATGTGAGAAGTTTCCCTTTGGGAGGGTCATTGTAAAATAGCCTTAACCTTGCATATACTAATAGTCTGGTTTCAAATTTGAACCCATGACCAACTAGTGACTAAAGTCGTCCAAGCTTGTGGAGCAACCAAGCCCACCTCGAGTACTGGCTAGGACGGGCCAGAAATAACTCTGTTTTTATAATGGTTCAAGAAATTGGATCCTGCCCACCTACAACCAAGTCTTACTTAGATTGAACACTTAGTGGGCCGAATTTACTCACTAACCCACCTAAAAATAGAAAAAAAAAATCACCTAAGTACAAAGATACCGTTAAAGTAAAACTTTAATTCCTTAATTCATTATGTATTAAGTGAAAATTTTAAAAAAAAATTGGAATTGATGGACAAAAGTAATGTTAAAACCTAGAATACTCGTAGTTTCCTAGGATTTAGGGGTATGTTATAGACATTTTTTATCTTTTAGTTAGTTATACATTATGTATTACATGAAATCCTTAATTCTTAATTACAATCTTAGTTCTCACGTATTATGTTTTGTTAAATATATAAAAAAATTAAAAAAGTTTTTTTGTTTTCTTATTTTAGAATGACTAATTTAAAATTTGAGTGGGCCGTTTAACTCACCAACCTATGATGGCTGGGTCAAACTTTTTTAAGATTACATGTCAAGTGAGTTAGACCAGGTTGGCTCATTTGTAAGGTGGGTTAACGTGATGAATCAGAACTAACAGGCTGGGTTCACCCGTTTTTGACAGCTATAGACCAAGACACAATTTCACCACCGTGCCACCCTCTTTCAATAATTTTAATATATTATTAGTCCTATTCAAAATATTCAGATCAACCTTTTATATAAATCAGATTTCAAGATCTATTTAAAATGTTGAGGATAAATTTCGTTTTCAAGCAAAGCAGAAATGATGATGACAAAGGGAACACAGATTATAGCTGCACTTTATTTGATAATCATGATGAAACATATTTTAGCATTTTAGGGGACTAGTGTAGGTAATTTTGAGGTAACTATGCTAATAAACGATTTAAATTTCGTTATGATACTATATATTAGAGATAAACAAGATTACGTATGCTTATCATACATATGTGTAGTCATCTTTATCTCTAATACTAGTAAGAAGAATTATAGAACATTGTTTTATTTCTTTATTTGTCAGTCAAGCTCTTAGGTGCCCACAAAAGGCCTTGCTCTTCGTAAAGCATGATACAATGGAATTTTCCTAGCTTTGGGGAGAATCTAGAATTTATTCCTAGTAACATCTAGGTTGTCTGCCAGAACTATACCTATCCCCTCTCTGATTCATTTATCAAATCCATCCTACATCAAAGAGTGTTTGAACGTAATATTGAATTCCTTGTAGCTTTATCAGTAGGTAACGATGTATAGCCTTGGACCTTGGTCATTCCTTGACCAATGAGACAACAACAAATTGGAATAATTTATGTAAGTATGGAAAGTTCAGTTATCCTCAATTAGAGTACATACTTTACTTTCGAATAACATGTACGATAGCAATAGTTCCCACAAAGAAACATTGTCTCAATACAAAATCGCACAAACTCATCTATCTAAATTTGAATACAACATTGTTAGGCTTTTGCTACAGGTATAAGGTTCCACACTGATCCAGTAATACATTGATCGTTAAATTTGGGTACACAAGTATAGATGACAAACTCAATCACACCTTTGCTAATAAAGAAAATCTTAAGATGGTGTTACACTACCATATAAAGAAAACCTAAAATCAATACCTCTTTATTGCTATGGGTATATAAGCAAGACAGACAAACCACAACAATCTTGCAAAGTTTAGTGAAAAAAACTAAAGTTGGTGTTACACTAGCTCATGAAGAATACCTAAATCCATGCCTGTGACATGGGAGTTCTGTTATTTCATGTTCAGTTAATCAGCTTCATTTTTTCATGATGGGAAATGCCCTTTCTCACCAGGGAGGAATAGGTCGAGAATCCAACAAGTAACAATGAATTATCCCCTTTTTGACTCCCATCATCCACTGTTTTTCATTTACCAAACATTCAATTTACCAGTTTATAATTTATAGACAATTTTAGCTCTTCTACCATACGCTTTTAATAGTTGAGTTTTAACTGAGACCAAGCATTAACATTAACAAGTTAGATATCATCTGTTGACTTTAAACACAGGTCCTGGCTTTTTCCTTTGAGTTTCATGTGAGCACAAACTATTTTGAAGGATGATGACACGGTACCATCTTTTCCTACCTCAATAATGATGGTGCCATGATAGAAAAAAAAAAACAAAGAAGGGAGCAACACATTCAATACTTGATGTATTCCCAGGCAGATACATTGGACAAAAAACAGGATTGCAACAAAAAATATGTAAAGCCATAAAGAACAAACCTTCAGATGGATCAGTTGGGCCAGGGTAATCAATCCAATCATAGGATTGGACATGCACTGAACCATATAAGAGCTTGCTTAAGACTGTCATTCCAGGATGATTATGTAGAGGAATAACAGATGAAGGGGGCATACAAAAAATTCCTATCTGATGAAGATATAAAATATTAATCAAACTTTCGTAGCTATGCTCAAGAAATAGTGTATAAAAATTGCTGACTAAATGGTGAAGTTCTGAGAATTAAAACTAACAGAGAAGCTGTCATCCTCATACAAATGCAGGTATTTGATCGGTGGTGACTGTTGATGGTTCCCATTACATTCAGGCATTTGACCAGACCAATTACGAACCACTTGTGCCTCCTGTTCTAGACCTACATCTGATGGCTTGATTTTTTCTGAAACATTAAATTGATGGTTATTACAAAAATCTTAGTCAGACAACAAAACTATAATGTAGCAAGATATGTAGCAAAATCACAACAGAACAAAATGTATGATACAAGTTTGTGTGTAATATGACAGTATTTTAAAAGACTCAGAACAGAGCCAAAGATCAAAGAGAGAAAATTGAAATGCTACACTAGTATTTACATATCCAGCAGCACACTTGTACAGCCCCTAGAGCAGATTATATCACAGTCTCAAACATACATTAAGTGTAAGTCACAATCACATGCTTGCAAAGATTTTCGGTCAGATTTCAAAATCAGGTCACACCGTCACACCTATTGCAGCCTAGGTACATTGGAACTATTATCTATCTTTTAAAGGACCAGGTAGAGTGTTCGGATATAACACAGGATAATACCAGCAGCAGGGGTGTGTAACGAGATGAGCAGTAAAAAATCATTTTTCAAAAGGTAGAATATTTTACTATGCATTACCATACAGATAAGCAAGAAAATTAAATTAAAAAATGACAAATAGAAATCTAGTTAACAGCAAAAAATTTTGAAACAAAATGTATCCTTATTAATCTAAATTAATCCTAAAATTTAAACAGAGAACTATCGACCTTTTTCCTCTCTTCAAAAGAAGAGAATGGGTTCCAAAAGTTTGGAGAGAACACTGACTTTTATTCAATTCTTAAGAAGAATAGAAACAAGTTAATGACAAAACTGTCATTACAAAGGCTAATTTTTCAACCTTGTCATAATCTCCTCCAAAAACACAAATCCCTAAAAAGGAAAAGAGAAAGCAAAGAGAAGGCTTGAAGCTTTCTGGAGTCTGAACATAGTATAGAACGATCAATAGTTTAGAATTTAGTCCTATTTAGTCTCTCTATATATTAGTTATTACTCATCAATTAAATGACCTATTTGTTAAAAATCCTCTAGATTGGACAAATATTTATTAATTTAACCATGATCATTCATTAGAATCATGAGCAGCAAATTTATTTGCATGTTACTTGCATGATTATATATTATATATATAATATATATATATATATATATATAACTGACAGTCAAAAACCAACAAGGAAAACTAACAACATACCTAACTTCTCGCGAACTTTAGCAACAGCTTCTTCAGAGACAGGTCCATCTGGCGAAAAGGAAGCCTTGCACAGCCTATAAAGCCTCTGTATATAATACGGCATCTTGTAGAGGTGTGATCGATTAATCTACTGAAAACACCTTACAAGCAGCTTATCGATTGCAATAGGGACCGGATATACAATTGGATAATAACTGTGTTTTACTCTCAAAGCAATGGTAATGAATCTGAATAGCTGCAGATGATCCCTCACAGCAAATCTAATTATGGGCCTATTGAACAAGAAAAGAGTGACAGCACAGCCAAAAATAAATGAGTTTTGTTTCATAGACATCAGAACAAGTCTAATAGCAAACCACTAAACGATCTAAATATACAATTAGGGTAGCAGACGATGCATTCCAAAACACAGATTCAATTGTATTCTGCTCTATGGTATCTCCAAACAAACATCCAAGGAACCTAAAACCTCCATTTTTCACATACAAATCAACAAACCCCACAAGATTTGCACAGACAAAAAAAAAGCAAAACCCCACATTATTTCTTCATTTCCACTCATCAAAGCAGCACTTCAAAATCGAATGTGACGTTTCAATAATAAAACGCTCATTTTTTGCCCGTAGCATACACTGTTAAACCGGGGGAAATATTTTGCGGAACAGTGGTCAAAAAATGGAAAAACAGAGAGCGACCCAGTAACAAATATGAGCTTAAAAGGCAAGAAAAGGCATAAAAAAGAAGTATTGGATGAGAACCACAAATGGGGCACAAGATTCGAATAGAAAAAACGGGGAATAAGGCGAAAAGGAACATGGATGAAGGTTGCGGAGAGGGAAGCAAACCTGGGAAAGCCATGGAGAAGAAGAAGAAGAAGAAGGTTTAGGGGTAGGGTGCAGAAGCGGATGAAGAATGAGGAGGTTGAAGTATGGAAGAAATGGGTACAAAAGAGAGTAAAAACGAGGAAGAAAAGGGAAAAGAGTAAACGAAGGTTAAAAAAATGAAGAAACGCGATTAATTAAAGAGGCCCAAGGAAGATCTTCAACACGTCATCATCACACGCACTGTTTTTTTATTTATTTTTCCGTTTTTAATTTCGGGGTCAAGAAAGAGCAGTTTTTGAACTCTAGCTAAGTCTTCACCATTTTACTTTTTCTTTTTCTTTTTCTTTTTCTTTCATTTAATAATTCCTACTAAGTTTCTTTTAGTATAAAAACAATTACTATGTTTCGTGGCTCACATTAATTTTATCTCTCAAATAAAAAGATAAAGGTAAACATATTCAATTATAATTAAGTACATATTCTTTTACAAAATATGTTTCATTATTACATTCTTCTTTTATTATTAGTAATATATAATTTACTCTTTAAATATCTCTTATTCAAATCTTATTTTTTTCTTTAATTTAAAGTGTAAGTTTCTTTCGTCATTTTTTCTCTTCACGGGATTCTTGATTTCGTGTTTTCTAGTCAAATAAACTAAGGATTTGAGATAACTCTAGAATAGAAAAGTTTGGAAGGTTTACAAATTTTGAAGGATTTTACAAAACATGAAGTTCTTTTTTTTAGTTAGACAAAAAAAAGGTGTTAAAATGGAAAAACACTCACCATATTCCTGGCAAAACACTAATAACATGTTAAAAATGTCATAAAGACCACATAAAAATTTATTGTGTGGTTTTAATTTGTATGTAGTTTTACTTAGTCACACTTTCTCAACACAACTAGTTATTGAGTTTTTGAACATCTCTAATAATATAATCTATTTTGGGTTCTTAAATGCAAATTTTTGTGGTCCCTTTTATATAAGATGCAAAAATGTTATCTATTTTATTGTTCCAATAAAAGAACCTAAATTGGATTTTTAGTTTTTGTTGGTCCCCTTATTTTTGTACTTGTGTTTGATTAAGAACATTTTTAACGACTTCTTGTAGAAGATTTGAGTATAAAAAGAAGAAGAGCATTTAAGAACCATTATTGGGGATGACTTTAAAATAATCTCTAAAAGGGTTTATTTCCAAATGAGATTTTAGTTGTTAAAATATCAAATTAATTTTTTATTCGAATACGAAGTTAAAGTTTTGGGGGAAATTCTGATTGCTTTGTTTTTATTGAAATATCATACCTTGACTATTAAATTTATAGTGAAAAAGATGTTTAATATTTTAATTTATTATTAAGAAAAAAAAACTAAGTTAATTTATCCAACGCTTAAAATACACATGTAATAGGCTAAGTTATTCTTTTAAAAAAGTGTAAAATGTTCACTTTCGGAAATACATAATTTAAAAATTAAAATTTATTTTTAAATTACACAATATAAAAAAATTTAAAAAATTCATAGCTATAAAAGTGTATGAAGATAATATGGGTTGCAAAAAGAAACTCCATTTCTAACATTAGGGTGCTTCTTTTTGCACCCTCTATTTCTATGTGCACTTTCTTGTGGGTGGATAAAAGACAATTATTCCCTTATTTTTGTCATCATCACTTGTCATTTATTGTTTATTACCATTCGGGTGCCATCTCTTCTTGTTAGTTAATAAAGGAGAGGTTGAAAATAGAGAATGTATTATGAAAATATAAGAAAAATATTTTGAATTAGACAATTTAGAGATATTTTCAGATTTCACAATCCCAAAACTTTTTTATGAAAAATATTATTTAAATTGTGTAATTTAAAAAATTCTTTCACATTACACAATTCAAAAAATTCTTTCAAATTATATAATTTATAAATCAAAAAATAACTTTCAGAAATATCTTTCAAATTACACAATTTGAAAGTTTTTATGGAAATATAAATTTAAAATTATATAATTTAAATGTCAAAATTAATTTCTTAAATTTTAAAATCAATTTTGATTTTTGAATTGTATAATTTGAAAGTAATGTTAAATTTTGAGCTATATAACTCACAAGTTAATTTTGGCTTCTGAATTAAAGAATCGGAGGTCTAAATTTTGATTTCTAAATTATATGAAATAAAAGATTTTCAGAAATAAAATAAGAATTTTTGTATGTGTGGATAGAAAAGATGTGGTGCAGAAAGAATCACCCCAACATTAGGAGGCGAATGTGAAGGCCCAATCGCATAAAGGTCCAATAGAAAATGGGACCCAGCCTGACGTGCATCCCATTCAATAGCTAGTGTTATATTATCCACATTCAATTCGTTGAACCAGTTCAATCTACTTCTAATAAAACCCTAGCATCGACACAACTCACAACAACACAACACAAACAGAAGAAAAACAAGTTCTCCAGACAAACCAAACCTATCAACCATGTCAGGAGTGGGACCTCTTTCGCAGGATTGGGAACCGGTGGTGCTTCGCAAGAAAGCCCCCACCGCCGCCGCCCGCAAGGATGAGAAAGCCGTCAACGCAGCTCGCCGCTCCGGCGCCGACATCGACACCATAAAAAAATGTTCGCTCCTCCCCTTTCATTTCTGCAATCGGATATCGATTTACGAAATAAAATTCATTTTTATTTTTTTAATACTTTTGATCGAAGCGTCTGATTCCGTTGAGTTTTGTTCCGATTAATGATTATCTTTTAGGAGTTTGGATTAGCCGTGTTAGTTTTTGTCGTATTTTTTATTACGGTTTAGTTCTCTGTTATAGGCGATTCTTATTAGGTTTTCTGTCTTATGATTTTATTGCATGTTATTCATGTGTTATTCCTTATTACCGTGGTACTAGTCATTGATGTGTAGTTTTCATCTACTTTGTTGTTAATCAATAATTTTTGTGTTTGAATATGAAGCTGGACCATGGGTTATGGATTTATACCTTATAAGTTATTTTTGTGATTGTCCGAGAGGTGTATTTTCTTCTGGCTTGATATTATTTTGCCTGGGGTACTTTAATGAATCAGAGTTGTGTTTGTGATAACGTGATTGGCTGATTCTGATTTTTTTACTGGTTTAGTCTCCTTTGTATTTGGCTGGTCAGAGTGGTGATTGTTAAGTTGTTGTATGCAGATAATGCTGGAACAAACAAAGCTGCTTCTAGTAGCACTTCATTGAATACTAAGAGGTTGGATGATGATACCGAGAATCTAGCTCGTAAGTATGCTTATGTATATATTCTACTAATTTGGTTGTTTGCATTTTCTACCCTTGAAAAGGGCTCGTTTCATATATTGATGGATTTATCGGAAAAATTCATGCAGCATGTTTTCATTGGTTTTATGCTATAAATTTTATCAGCCTGGTTCGTTTCTGCTAACCACCTTTTGGAATATTTACATAGTTAACTTAGAAAATTCATATTCTTTTTTTAGCATAGGTTTACTGTTGGTATCTCATACGTGCGCACCCATTTTTATTTCATCACTTACAGTTAAGTTATAGAAGAGTATTCTTTAAGCGCAGTGCAAAATGACTGGACTTGGACCTGGTAAAGAAGCTTTGAGGGGAGGGGGAATTTCATTTCAGGTTATAATTGTGGTTTGGAATCAATGCCAACTGGCAACACGTTTGTTAATTTTTTATGCAAAATTTGTTTTGTTACCCAACCAACTACTAGAGCAATATTTTGTTGTTATGTGATGAAGAAAAAATCAAGTGAAGTATGTTTTAACAACAATATTCTCATAATTTTCCTTGACATTATTCACATACCTCTATTATTAACTACACATCTAAGGGAGTTTATCAATTCTGTTCGAACAAGATTCATTGTAATAAAATCACTTTCCGGCATGTGTTTCCATATATAAATCAATCCGTTTTTTCATTTTTTTTTTCGAAATCAATTTTTCTTAGTGGAGTTAAATATAACATTAACTTCATTAACAGTAAACCAGGCACACTCTTAGTGTACGAGTGTAGTTCCATCTGCTCTAGTCCTATGTGACAATTAGTAGATTTCAGGGTAGACTTGGAACTAACGAAATTATGACAGTAGTCTCCCACCATCTGATGCAAACATATATTTTCTATAAATCAAGTTCTACATTATTAGATTGTAATATCACTGTGCTACAGAAATTATAAAATTGAGTCCTTCCTTCAATTTGTAATGTGTTTATTATATTTTTATTTCTGTTGGATGAGATAACTGCTCTTGTGATCTGCAATTCTCTTCTGGTCTTGCGTACTATGTACAGTGTGTTGATTATAGTTTTGCTTATGTTTGATGAGGTAACTTCCCTGGTGGGCAGCAATTCTCTCCTTTTTCTTAATTATCTTGGCCGTTGTTGTGTTTATACCTGTTCAATGGTGTTATGCAATCCATGTAAACTCACCTAATGGTTGTGTTATTTAGATTCTTCTGATGACAATCTTGTAGATTGAATTGAGGGTTTTTATTCAACAGAAGTGTGTCACTCTAGCTTTGATACCACTGTATAACTTTGATCATCAAAGAGTTTCTTTTCTTAATTCATTTGAATCGAAAGTTCTCGTGTATAGTAGTCAATACCCCTTTCTATTTTAATGCTCATACCGAGATTGAACTTGTCTGCTAAGATAAGACTCCTGTTGTTGTGTATGTTTGCTATTTGATACTAGGATCAAAGGTGGGCATTGTTTAGATTCTTCTGATGACATATTTTTATAGATAGATTTATATCAACAGAAGTGTGATACTACAGCTTTGATACCACTATATATCTTTCAACATCGATAAAGTTTCTTTTCTCAATCGTTTGAAGTTTTTAACATCAAAACTTCTCTTATATATATATATAACTCACCTTTACCCTTTCATACGTTAATGCTCATACTGAGTGATTGAACTTGTGTGCATAGATGATCGTGTACCAACTGAACTCAAGAAAGCTATAATGCAAGCCCGGATGGATAAGAAACTAACTCAGGCTCAGCTTGCTCAAGTACTGTTATCTTCTCTCATTCTCTTGCTTTGACAAACTTCATTTTATATTGTCTTTATGTTCATTATTTGTTGTTGGGTAGTTACTGATAACGTCTGATTGTTTTCAGTTGATCAATGAGAAACCTCAAGTGATCCAGGAGTACGAGTCAGGGAAAGCCATTCCAAACCAGCAGATAATTGGGAAGTTGGAGAGAGCCCTTGGTGCCAAACTGCGTGGCAAGAAATGAAGAAGGTATTCTAAAGGTTCTGTATGTAGTCTAAGGCTTTTATTTCACTGTCCAAGGTTGGTTGCTAGAGAGACAACTGGTGTGGCAACTTGAGTCTTTCAGCTGTTCAAACATGCTTATGTATTTGCATAAATAAAGATGTATTTTCAGCACAAATTAATTTACCTTGGAGCTGCGATGTTGTGTTCGCGATATAACTGTGAAGATCCACAACGTGTTCATTCGTTGGGATCGAGTGCCATTATTATGGATAAGAAGGAACAAACCGGAATGAAATTATACTAGTGTTTTTTACCTAACCCTTTTTTCTTTTGACTTTTGGGATTTAAGTTGTTTTGTTTAATCTAAAATTTAGGCAAATTTAGATTTGCACATTCTTTTTTCTTGAAGAAAAACTAAAAGATTATTGTTAGCATATGAAGAAAAAGTTAATTATATTTTTATTCTCAAGTTATTGTTTGAATTATAATTTAAAAAGTCAAGTCAAGTCTAACTTAAATTCTTTAGGAAAAAGATTCGTGTACACTTCTACACTTTGATGTGGATTTTTTTATTGTATATTTAATTGATAATTGTTGACTTGTCAAAAGAAAATAATAAATGTTGAAAGTGAAATGTTCAGGGTTTCTTCTTTCTCATCCTTCTCTTCTCTTTTCTTGTACACCCCCATTTTTTCCACCAACATCACTCTTCTAAAGTTATAATCTTTTCAACAATTCTTCTCTACCCAATTTCTTGGTCTACCCTTAGCTTCTTCTTTTTCTGACACCAAAAGATGCCGTGTCCATCAAATGTTTTGTTTTCAAAGTCACAGAACACTGGTGGTAATCAATTGACATTATTTTATGTCTTCAAGTGGACTATTGAGTGAAAGGCATATAAAAGGATTCATGATGTTCATAAAACTAACAATGTAATTTAACTAACATTACAATTATTGCATAATTAAGTTAACATTTTGCAACTTTTTCAATAATGCAAAAAATCAAACTTATTGCATAAATGTTTTGTGATAAGAGCTTCAAACACTGGATGACTTCCTTCATTTTCAATGTTTTTCTTATAGAAAATATGTATACAAATATTGACAAGCAAATATGATAATATATCATTACATGAACCATAGACATCTAAACACATAAAATAGTTGTGGTTGCAAGCTCCTAACACTATTCTTCAGCCATAAATTTTTTCCTGTTGCACTCCATGTTTGTACAGTGTTCATGTAGGCAAAGTACAGAAAATATGAAAAGTCCAAGATTGTAGGCAAAGTACAAAAAATAGTTCTTTATAAATCAACAAAATTGAGTAGTTCCTAGAAGCTATAAGAACACCTACAAACAATTTTGTATCGAAGACAATTATGAACAGAAAACCTGAGGATGTAACAACTACAACCTTTAATACTTACTACAAAAATTACAATGTTGAATAAATTAAAAAGACAATTGTATCAAGACAGTTATGAACAGAAAACCTCAGAGCACGTTACAACTACGACCTTTTGTACTTATTACAAAATCACAATTTTGAATATCATAATATAACAGAGTTGGTCAATATAAGATTATATAAAATATGCATGATTGAAGTACTTCCTAATGCAGCAATTAGCCAATGAAATCTCAAAACCACATTGCTAAGATTAAATTTACCATACCTCAAATTGCCTTTGTTAGCTATTGATGCTAAGCTAACAATTATAGTTACAAAATTGTGCGTTTGTCATTGCCTTATATTTAAAACTAAAGACGATTTCCAGCACTAAGAGTATACTAAAATATGACACTATACCTGTATTTATGGGTCATCAGAACCAAGGTTTGCCTACATAATTTGCAAAATTGTTTGCTCATGTTGCATGCTCAAAGCATATGCTTCCATGAATGAGAGTGATATTGTTATTGCATGATAACTTGCAATTGTCCACAGAGGATTAACATCCACAAAAAGATACTGCAAGTTTTATAACACATACGAGAAGTTATTTCATTATACAAATAATACAATTCAATTGCTTCTTATTATTTTAGTAACCTTTATAAGATATGAAGCCGAGCTTCATATGAATCCAATCATTGTAATTATAATAATTATAGTAAATACTAAAAATACCATCCTTTAAAACTAAAACAAATCAACCATTTTTATCTAACTAACTTGCTAATTCATATAGATCCCAGGGTTGATAATTTCTTGTTATGAAACAAGAAGAGAATTTGCAAGCAACATTTTACAAACAAAAATATATAAAATGCAGAACCACAACATCTGAACTTGCTAGTAGAAACCATATCCTCTAGAATAACTGTAAACTCAAGACGGTTGCGGGCAAAAGAGCCTTTTTTTTCAGCTCTGCTTAACAAAACATAGGATGAGAGCATAACAAACATTAAGTATCACAAACATCTTTAGAAGTTCAAACCAGCAGATAATTGGCAAGTTGGAGAGAGCCTTGGTGCCAAACTGCGTGGCAAGAACATGAAGAAGGTATTCTAAAGGTTCTGTATGTAGTTTAAGGCTTTTATTTCACTGTCCAAGGTTGGTTGCTAGAGACACAACTGGTGTGGCAACTTGAGTCTTTCAGTTGTTCAAACATGCTTATGTATTTGCATAAATAAAGATGTATTTTCAACACAAATTAATTTACCTTGGAGCTGCAATGCTGTGTTCATGATATAACTGTGAAGATCCACAGTGTGTTCATTCGTTGGGATCAAGTGCCATTTATTATGGACAAGAAGGAACAAAACGGAATGAAATTATACTAGTGTTTTTTACCTAACCCTTTTTTCTTTTGACTTTTGGGATTTAAGTTGTTTTGTTTAACCTAATGTTTAGGCAAATTTAGATCTTTTTTTGAAAAAAAAAACTAAAAGATTATTGTTAACATCCCAAAAAAAGTTAATTATCTTGTATTCTCAATGTGGTTTAGTATTTTGTGTGTATGAATTATGGATAAAAAAAAGTTAGGTTGAGTTTAGTTTAATTTTTTAAATTTAAGCTAATTTAATTTATATTTAAATATTTTTATTTTAAAAGTAGTTTTATTAAAAAATATTGTTTGAATGATAATAATTAATTTAAATAAAATAGAAATGTAAATGTGTATATAAGGAAAATGTGCTGGTATATTGTTATAGATGTTTGCAATTCAAAATTTTAGAAGGTATTTTTTTTAAAGAAGTTGAAATATTTTATGATAAAAAATATTATTACACTATATAATTTTAAAAGAAATTGAAACTTGAAATAATTTTAATTTCTAAAGTTAAATAATTTTAAATTTTATGCATGAAGTCTATCATGATTGTCAAAATAAACATTTATGTACTAAACAAATATCAACATATACTAAGTCTCTATATGATTATCCATGTTTTCAATAAGCAACATCAAATAAATAATCAAGTTAAAGTTGCATATAACCAATCAAAATTGGTTTTGTCAAAAAAGTTATGCTCCTTTTAGAGGTGTAAACTTACTAAATAAATTTATCTTAATTAATCAAAATTTGTCAAATGAATCGCACATGAAATATGGTTACTCTTCAAATTTGTATCTATAGCAATGTTTTGTGACTATATCATTATAAAAAATGGTCTTAGTCGATCAATTGAAGGTTCACAATTAGTTATATTATTATATTCAAATAGCAATTTCTTATGCTTACATTAATTTTTTAGAAAGTAAATTCAATATCAAAAGATGAAGAGTAACCATATTTCAACTCCCATTATTCCTATAGATTAAATATTACTTATATACATTTTAATTTTAATATATTTCAATAATAATTAAAACCTTTAATCCTATTTTAAATTTATTATTTTTTAAGGATATGTTTATATCAAGGAACTAATAATGTTATTAAGAAATCTATACCACATTGAAATAATGTGAAATGGTACTTGTTTAATAAGAATAATAGATCATGTTATTGAAATAAAAGATAATGTTTGCAAAACAATAAAAAAGTCTTATTTAAATTCTATACATATTTGTGTTTCCATCATCATCTATGTAATCTTTAAAAGTAATAAGAAGACAGTTGTCTTATCTTATATGCAATGATCTTAAATAATTATATTATACATGGTAGTTCCTAAAGTTTGAAGAAAAATTATTTAAAAATCTTAATTAGTGAAAGAAAAACCATTAAATAATATAGTTAATGTTGTTTTGTTTTCAAAGAGTTCTTTTCTTTCAAAGCCTTGCCAATATTTTCATATTCTATATTTTGTGTATACATTACAAAAAAACTAATCATTGAAATCAAATTGAGTTCAAAACACATAAATTTAAGTGATTAAACCATTCGATTATAAACAAATCTCAAAACTTCATCCCAATGGATTCACCCCATTAAACAAACATTGACATAAGCCTTCAACCATACATATATATAACTAACATTGTCAACTATAGGTACTTCTATTTTATCACTACAAAATCATTTAATATCAATTTTGTTGTACACTAGTCTTTGATAATTACGTTGTATTGTTTGTAAGTGATATTTAGATACTTTCTTTTATTATACTATAACAAATCTATGTATCACATGACTTTATTTGCTATAACGTTTTTCATACTTCATGTTCCCTCATTATTTAAGAAAAAAATAAGGATTTAGTGTAAATATAATAATTATAAAAAAATACTATAAATAATTAAAGAAATATAGTATTAAAGAAATATATTAAATTGAATTATAAAATAAAATTTAATTATATCTGTAAATATATGATATTGATGATATTTAGTTATATTCAACACATACATTATTATACAATAATAAAAAGAATGATGATTCATATACATCATAAAGTGTTTCTATATTATTTTGACACTACTTTATTAATATTTTATAATTAATTTATTGTATATTTAATGAAGTGACACAAATTCATTAATTAATATGTTTATCATTTTCCTAATAAAAAGTTATAAAAATATATAAAGAGATTTCTTTCAACACTTCTATACTTTAATAGGCACCTCCATATGTTAGGTGAATTAAAATGTCCTTTATTCTATTTTATCAAATATTTCTTTCTCTTTTGTATTATGTTTGACTTCTATATTTTATTCTTTCTTTACTTCTTTTTTCTTTGTTGGTCCTATTTGTATTTGGTTCTCCATATTCATATAAGTTTTTGTCACCTATGCTCCACCTTCCATTCCAAAGACTCTTGAAACACAGCTAGAGTAAGAAATTCATATGTAAATGTATTATGGAGGACAGTTCAACACACAAAAAAGAACACATAAAAAAGAAGGATATTGTTAAAATAAATTTTTTTATGGAAGTATCCCTTGAAAATATGAGAGTAGTAAAAGAATCACCTAAATATATAATATAGGCTATCAGATAGAGTAAACTAGCCTGCACTTTGACCAGTATAAATTGCAAGTCGGTTCCACATTTTTCACAATGAACCACAAAGTGACCTATACATCCAATCTCATATTATCATTCCTAATAAAATGTATTCTATTTTTTCAATTATATATGCTTACTGGTATTTTATATAACTCAATAATATGTAAAGTAAATATTTTTTTATTAGAGCATAACAAAAACTTGTGATTTTTATTAATTTTTATATAAATAATCCGTGATCTTTCTCAAATTTAATAAACACCAACTTTTTTTAAACAATAAGAATAATAAAAAGTTGAATAAAATAACCACCTATGGTTTGAAAAATCACAGCGAACATAATCTTTTATGGAAAAGAATATTTAATTAATTATTTTATAAGTTTACCTAATGAATTAATATTTCTAATGAAATAAATGAAGAAAGGTAAATGTTAAATTATTTAATTAAATTAATAATTAAAATTGTTATGATTCAACCATCGTCAACTTTTCTTTGAGAGTTGAAAAAAATGAGGGGAGGCAATTTTTCCCCAACTAACACTTTTTCTGACAATGTTTTTATAAATGGACCTTTGGCTAAAACAAAAAAGTGTGTTTCGGAAATTAAATTGGCATTGGATCTAGTTTTGAATTTTTTTGCAAAAAAGGGTTTATTTGGGGGAAATTTTCGCTGCCGGCCTCTCGACTGGGAAGGTATCTCTCCGGAGCTTCGGCCGACCATTCCAAGCATTGCTTTCTTGTTTTCTTCTCTTCATCATTCAACTCATAGTACAGGTTGCTTCATTTTTTTTTTTAAATTAAAGGTAAATTATGAACGTAATCAAATAAAATTTAAATATGAGCCAAAATCAAATGGTGTAGTGAAGTTCATGTTTAAGTGCTCTTCCAACTTCAAATAACAATATAATTCGATCTTATTTTCATCACAATTGCTTAGGAACACGTTTTTTTTACTTTTTTTATTAATTTAAATTTATTAAAAAGTATACTGAAAGGTAAAGTTTTGTTTTTTTATTGAGAGTCTCATTGCTTAAAAGTGAGACTACATTTTCATAAGTAATGTTTCGATTAATTTCAATATTCTTATTTTTTAGGATTTTAAAAATTTATAGTCATAAAGAATGTTCTAACTTTTCTTGATAATCTTATTATTATGATTAAAAGACCATGTAATAATAGATAAGGCTTCAACTTTACTTTTATAGCTTAAGATTAAAAATTAAATAATAATAAATATTAAAAGTTTTACATCAATTAAAAATATAACTAAATTATAATATATAATACATGATATTAGAGTTATATTATAAAATATATTTTAAAGTGTTATTTATCGATCTTATATTATATCATATATTTAAAGTGTTAATTATTTAAAGTGAGAGATATGTTATTAATTATTGTGAAAGACAATGGAATTATATATTCAAAAGAAATAATAAATTATAAATAAGAATTTTCAGATAAAAATGCAAAAAAGACACCAATTCTAAGCATTGTAATTTAATAGGTTTTCACCCTAAAAAAATTAGTAGAAAGTAATAGTCTCAGATTTTATTTAGTAATTTCTTTATACTTTATAACTTTTATAAACTTTACCTAAAAAACAATGCAATAATGACAATTGTGTCTATATTTTATGAATGTTAGTTTTTAAACTAAAAAATGGGTTCCCACAAGCAGCCATGCACATTATGAAGGGAGAGAAGTGAGATTGAGACCCAAAAGCAAAGCAATGAATGGGCAAAGTTTGTCCTATTTGAATTTAGTAAACTATGTTCCCACTCCAAACAATGCTGCCGCCCTCAATGTTTCTTTCCAATTGCAATCTCATGCCCCTCCCCTTTCCCCTTTTTACACTTTTTCCTCTCCAATCATAATATTTCCAAAACAATCTTAAAATAAAGTAATTTTATTTCAATGCCTTCTTTTTTTAATAAACTGAGTCTATTTTATTTTTATATTTTACAAATTAACATAAATATTTTTTTATAATAAATAAAAGCATTTTCAAAAAAAAAAGAAAGAAAAAATAAACAAAAGAATAAAAAAATATAAAAAATGTAAAAACATAAAATAAGTTAAGAGTTTACTTAAAAACAAAATAAAAAATAATTCTTACACTAAAAATATATTTAACATTACATATATATACATATATATATATATATGTAACTTTATAAATAAGCATGTTAATAAGAAAAGTTTATAACATAATAAAGGGGAAGAACGAAAATAGTGAAAGGGGAAGAACGAAAATAGTGAAAATGCGTTGGGAGTGGTGGAAAGGCAAATAGCAAGAAATAGAGGCACGAAAATGCAAAAAGAGAAATGTCAGTATCAGCATTGTACCCGGCAGAGAAAGAGAACAGAGGGAGGGAAGTGAGAGTGTCTTCCAACTTCGGAGTTCCGACACAGCTTTTTAACCATTCTCGTTTCTTCTCGCATTGCCACTATGCTATAACCATTTCTAGGGTTAGGGTTTTCGCTTCTCACACAAATCGAAATGGACGAAGATTACGGCTACAGAAGGAAGGCCAAGATTGCACTCGTCGCAGTTATGGTCCTCGCTTCCCTCGCCGTCTTTGCCTTGCTCGTTGCCTTTGCTTACTACTGCTACATTCTCAACAAGGTCTCCAACCGCCGCAAAAGCCTGAAAAAAGGTTTGATTCTCTTTCGGAAATCTGCTGAACTTCAATGCTCGCTTTGTGTTACTCTGCAAACGTCAGAAATTGTTCGATATAACTGTTGCTCACTTATCTGTACTAACATGCAGTTGAGTTTGTTGAGTTTTTTAGTTTATGAAAAAAATTAATTACATTCATTCAGGTGCCATGTAGGAGAATTTATTATATAATCTTAGACCATTTTCGTTTCACCTAATCTTAGGGTGAGGTCTGATTTATTGTCGTTAATTTTTTATGTAAATTTGAAAAATTTAAAGACTTGACACATTAAGACTTGTCAGGTGGTGGTTTGGGTTGGGACTATCTAATAATTTTTTGTCATGTGGGGTTTAGTTTTGATTACGGTGTGATTTCGTCTGATTGAAGGGATGTTTTAGATTTAGTGCCATTGATAATAGGCTATTGTATCTCGTGTGCTGTTTTATTTTTGTTTTATTGACATTTTGCTCGTTTTGGGTTTTCCCCCTCCTGGATTCGGGCCTAGTGGAAATTTTGGTGGAATTGTGTTATTATTATTATTATTATTTCAGAAAAGTTAGTGATTTTTTGTGAAGGGGTTGGGCTTAGTTGTGTTTGATGTAGGTTTAAATTAAAATGGAGAATTTGACTGATGCTAGACAGGGGGACGTTTGTTTGTTTGATTTATGTTGCAACTGTATCGCTTGTTGTTTTTCCTGTTTATACGTGCTCCTTTCTTGTCATCAAATTTGGTGGAGTTCGCATATCAAACCCGATACGTTAGACATCCTTGGTTTAGAAAGAAAAGGCTGTTCCTGTTTTTCTTTCCTGGATTCACAAATAATTACGAAATGATGCCGTATTTTTATTCTGTTTTCAGTTCTCAGCAAAGATTAATATTGACAAATTGACAATGGTGAAAATACCATTTTTTTTTTGTATGCAACTCTCTGAAAACACTGAACAAAGTGAAAGTAATGTGATTTTTTTTTAATTATTTGTGAAAACAAGAAATGAAAATAGAAATTACTTTTTCAAGCCAAGTTGATCCTCATATATCCTTTATATTTACATTTAATTACTTTAATTAATGATCACATGTCAATCTCTACACTTGTTAAAAAAGTAAGTATAATGCAGGCAATATTAATACTGCTAGTTTATATTCATTTTTTCTACAGGGTGTAATTAATTCTCATCTATATTGTTTGAAAGTATTCAATACAAGAGAAAAAGGAGTACATTGAGTGTTATTAGGTTTTACCTTTTTTTTGAAGATTTTAAACTGAATGGTCTGAAAGTAACTTTTATGTTTTTACTTTAAAACTTTATACCTTTCCTTTTTTTTCTATTGTACTAGAGTAAATTGATGTCCCACGTACTGACAGATTTTGCTTGATTTTATATTAGTTGAAGATGCTAACCTTAATGAGAATAGTGACTTTGCAAATCTGCAAGTTATTGCCGAGAAAGGACTTCAGGTGTTCACTTTCAAGCAGCTGCATTCTGCCACAGGGGGCTTCAGCAAATCGAATGTCATTGGTCATGGTGGATTTGGACTTGTTTATCGGGGAGTGCTCAATAATGGAAGGAAAGTTGCAATTAAATTCATGGATCAGGCTGGAAAGCAAGGGGAAGAAGAATTTAAAGTGGAGGTTTGTTACTTCTTAGGACATTTTGACCAGCTCTGTTTCTTTTCTAGAAACTATTGGAAAAGGAATGCATTGTTCTTCATGCTGATGCGTTTGTAATCAAAATAGTTAAATTTTTTTTTGACCGAGTCAAGGAATTAAATAGCTCTAGATGTCTATAAAAGCCAATTCATTTTGGTGATTGAATTGGTTGCTTACATGTTACTGTAGGTAGAATTGCTAAGCCGGTTGCATTCTCCGTATCTGTTGGCATTGCTTGGGTACTGCTCTGATAGTAATCATAAATTGCTGGTGTATGAATTTATGGCAAATGGTGGACTGCAGGAACATCTTTATCCTGTTAGCAGTAAGTTATGAAATGTATATTTGCTAGAAAGCTTTTATTCTTGCTAATTTAAAATGCTGCGAATGGATGATATGATGCTGCAAATAACTTTCCGTACTTGACAGAGTAGTCCAGACTCATCCTCATGATGGGACTGGTGTGTCATGTGTCTATGGATTTTGATATAACAATCTTGGATTTTGCTATACTTAATCAGTTTGCTTGCTACACGGACCAGAACAAGGAAAAATTGCTTAGAACCTTTTTTTTTTAGTTTGAATGAGTAACACTCTGTTAGAAATATATTCTGAGTAACACTTGTATCCTAACATATCTTGCAGTATTGAATATCATTCAAATTGATGAAATTATTGATTGGAAACATTCTGTCCAACATGTACCCGGTTTGACTGGTTGCATAGATGCCTCTGTTCTGTTGTGTAAAATTGAAAGGCATGTCCATGTAAGCAAAGAAAATAATTTCACCAAATTTATCTCTTTTACATTCTCTTTTTCGAACTTCTTCACTCTGCAGGGCTTTTTCTTCCCTTCTAAAGTTTATGATGACTATGGGTTGGAAGTGACACATTGAACTATGTTCCTTGCATATTCGACAATCTAAAGTTTATGATAACCATGTTATTTCAATCTTAAATTACATTATATGTTGGATTTGTTACTGCTTTTTCAGATGTCTACATTTTACATAGATAGCTCGTAGGTGCACAAGTAATTTATATGCGATCTTCTTTTGAGGAAAGGTCTCAAGTTAGTCAATTTTATATAGTTGACAATCTTGCAAGAGAGAAGAGATTGACCTCGTGATTGATTTTGTGTGCATCCTCCAGTCTTTCGTTTAGGGGAAGAGAGCCCTCGGGCAGGAAAAATAGGAGTTGTCTTATCTGTTCTAACGGGAGTGGATGTTAAAGTGGTTTACTTGAAGTTGCAGTACGTCTCTCTAAATCTGCAGGTGTATTGAGCACTTTGTGTAAAAGGAAATATTTGATGGGTCATGCATGGCATAAAGTTTGTTTCAAAATAATTTCTATTCTTAGTTTGTCTATTTGAGCTACTATGAGAACTTGACCTGAACCTGGAGCAAAAGTTCTGTTTATTATCTTTCCCCTTACCATGAAAACAAAGTTTTGCAATAATTTGTAGTAAAATGTTATAATTGTTTCTTTTTCCATATTTTTGAGGTGTATTGATCTTGTTTTTTACTCGAGTCATTGTCTCTTATTGAAGACGTTACAAGATTAAAGATCGTGTTGTTTTGTCACCCCTTGTTTTCTTTTAAAATTTTCATCGGTGTGCTATTTAATATAAAATGTCCAAAGTGTTGTGTCTGCAGCCGTGTTTGCTATTTTTTGTTAGTTATTGTGTATGTTTGAGTTGGTTTTGATCAATTGATTTTCTCGTAGATTCTATTATTACACCCATAAAGTTGGATTGGGAAACTCGATTAAGAATAGCACTAGAAGCTGCTAGGGGGTTGGAATATCTTCATGAGCATGTTAGTCCCCCAGTTATTCACAGAGATTTTAAGAGCAGTAACATACTCTTGGATAAGAAATTTCATGCCAAAGTTTCTGATTTTGGATTGGCAAAGCTTGGACCTGATAGAGCTGGTGGACATGTTTCAACTCGAGTTTTGGGCACCCAAGGATATGTTGCTCCCGAGTACAAATCCTAACTTGTTTTTACATTGTTTTGGTCATTCCGTGCAATCTTCATTCTTATTTTAAGAGTTTGTCCTTGAGTAATTCATCTCATGAAAAACTAATGTTGTGTTTCTCAATGTTTGTTTGTACAGATATGCACTAACAGGGCATTTAACAACAAAATCGGATGTGTACAGTTATGGTGTTGTACTTTTGGAGCTGCTCACTGGCCGAGTGCCAGTAGATATGAAGAGACCTCCAGGAGAAGGTGTTCTTGTTTCTTGGGTGCGTTTGTTAATTCTTTCCACCAATCAAGTTCTAAGTATTACTATTTATCCGACACTAGTAGTTAAGCACTAGCTTTTTCTAACAAACTTGCATGTGCGATGTGTTTAGGCTCTGCCTCTTCTGACTGATAGAGAAAAGGTTGTAAAGATTATGGATCCTTCATTAGAGGGACAGTACTCCATGAAAGAGGTTGTCCAGGTGGCTGCAATTGCAGCGATGTGTGTGCAACCAGAGGCAGATTATCGGCCTCTCATGGCAGATGTTGTGCAGTCATTGGTTCCTCTGGTGAAGACTCAAAGGTCCCCTTCAAAGGTAGGAAGCTGCTCCAGTTTCCACTCTCCTAAGTTGTCCCCCGGCCCAACATCTAGTTAGTGCATGTGACATATATTAGCAACACTTAAATGAAGGATGGGTACATTCTCACCTAACTTATATTTGTATGCTTGGTAGTAGTTGCCGTTTCTTTGTAATCTTAAACCATGTCATACTTTTTGGAGAGGAAAAAAATGGTTGTGTTTAATGCTAATGTTCAAATTGATGAAAGATTAGACTTGTGATGGAAGGTTCTGCTTAAGAATCTCTTCTAAGTCTCCCCATAATTGATGGTTGGTTGCTTGGTGCTTTACTAATCATTATGGTTTTCAATTATCAATTATTGTATCCTTGAAGGCAAAACAAAGAAAAAAAAGAGAGAGAAAGCAATTGAACACGCCTCAGGGTATTCATCATCTTATTGTCCCCTCGTACGACATTTGCCATTCTTGTAGTTACAACTGGCTGAGGCATAGATTTCTTTTGAAGGTTGATGATGTTAGTGGATCATGGCAAAAGGATAAAAAGCAGAAGGCTATTTTGAGGAAATAATTAGAACGTGTTTGGTTAAATACGATGATTTTGACGAAATGTACGTAAGATTCTCAAATATTTAACCCTATTTCTGTTTCTAGTACGCTAATGAGAAACCGTGTTTAAACTATTGCTTTCCTACATTTGATCATCACTTCCATATCTTTATGTTCCTAAGCCCTTGTCATTGTTATGGTGACCTACGGAAAATCGAAATCATTTTTAATTTCTTATAAAAAAATGTAATTATTAAATATTGTTTGTCTAAAAGAGTAAGCAATGTAACAATTCATGCACTGCCACCACTCTAACACGACCTTAGAAAGGTGCCAACTGGTTCGTTTCTTTATAAATGAAAAGGTTTGAAAGGAAAAATACTGTTTTTTTTTCTCCTATAACTTATAAGTCTTCTGTGAAGTAGGATTAAAGAAACATTGATCATTCTATGAAATAATATATTACTTTATAATAATCATATCGTTAAATTAACATCTTCGTAATTACTGACACAGTGAGGAAAGGAACGCAAAACAAAATAAAATATATTTTTAATTTCGATCATGTCTATATTAAATATGTATTTTTTTTCTTAGATTAATATTAAAACTGCTATACACAAAAAAAATTCGTTTCTTATTATTTTTGTTACACTGTATCAATCATTAACTTATAGCATGCCAATTTCGAATTTTAAAGATTAAAATAATTATCAGAGTTGTAATAAAAGAAACGCTACCGAAAACTATATACTAATCAAAATTTAGATTTTTACTGTCAAAAGTAAAATAAGACTTCAGAGAAATACTTATCACTTCTCTTAAAGGAAAACAATTACAAATGCAGATTTCTCTTTTACACATTCACCCAAATAATAATAATAATTCTTTTTTCTTTTAAAATGTCACTTCCAATAGACATGTGAAGATTTTTAATTTTCTGACATCTCCTTATAATGAACTAAATGCAAATATTTTTTGAATTTAAAAGCTTTCTTTACCTTAAACTGGGGTACTATCCCCTTTGCCATAGTTCTGACTTTGATTTATCTGGTTTAACTTATGAGCTTATGTGACCAAGCTTTTCAAAGGTCCTAGTTTCACTTGAAACTATCCCCTGGCCAAACACATCACAATAATCAGCATATGTGAAGTGAGTTACAATCATAATCTCTCCTTATTATCCAATTAAGACACACACATATCTATATAACAATGTCACTATAATGTGACTGCAGAAGATTGCCCTGTCAAATCATTGAATTTTCATTCATACATACCTTTGTCAACCTTTATTAAAAGTTCTGAAAACTATTTTTCAAATGAATGCAAGCACTAGAAAAGTGCTAACAACCAACTTTTTTTTATTTTTCAGAAATGTGAACGATACCCATTTGTTTTTATCATTTTGTTTTGTTAATTTTGATTTGACAAAATAACTGATGTAGACAAAGATGTGTTTGACTTAATAAAATGTAATTGAAGTTAGATTCAGTGGTGCTTTGTGTGCATATGCAACTTGTAAAAACTGGTCAAACAGATCCCAGCTTTGGTTCTCCTAAAAAGGATATACACATAGTTATGATTAGAATCACTTTTATGGAGAGTGGGTGATTCAAGCTCTTTCTTTTTTGCTACATCTTCGCGTTCAGTATATTATGAATTATAAATAGTACTGACGTGTAAAGTAACACCAATCATGCATCTCCTTTCATTAAGACAAATAATAAATAAACTAAATAAAGATAAAAATTGAAAACCAAAATCACAGAAATTTTTAAAAAAATACATCACGCGATTTTATTATTGTTTTGTTTTGTTAATTAATCTCATTGGTTATAAAATAAAACTATTTTCTTATTGGAAATCGTATGAAACTATTAAAAATTATAAAAGAATGTATTTTTACTCATCTAAATATAAACTTTTTAACCTATAACTTCTTAATCAATATGCATTATTTCACTTTTATTACTCAGGTATGAAAAGTTGTTTAACTCAATCATATAAAATAAATTTGAAATGTGACATAATAATAGTACTAAAATATATAATATATAGATAATAATATACGTACATCATAAAGTATTTATACATTATTTTATTAATATTTTATAGTTAATTTATTGTATATTTAATAAAATTATACAAATTCATTTTATATCAATAAAATGTAGATTGGTGGTATATGTTAAGTTATCACTTTCCATAGTATATTATCAAGGTTTCATCTTAAAAATTGATTTTATAAATTGAATTAGATTAATCATATTCCAAAATAGTATAATAGTGTTTATGTATAATCTATTGGGTTACCTATATTCTAGTTGGGAGTGTTAGAAAATTGTAGTCGCTGATATGATTAAGTTATGGTTTTATTTAGAAGTTGTTTAAATTGTAATGTGAAGAATTGTGGTTTAATATTACATCAATTATAATGATATACAGATAAATTAAAGAATATAAACGGCTATAAATATTGTTTTATAAGTTGATTTTGTATAATTGGTTAAATCTAAATTTACATTTTATATGATGGGATTGTTTTCAAATTTTTTACAACACCTTTACTTTAAAAAATTGAATTAAGGCTAAATGACACAATATAAAATATCCTTGGGACATATTCATTGATATTATTTAAAATTTAATAATAATTAAATAACGACCCTTATTTTCACATGTGAATAATAGATCTAGTAAAATAAATAAATGTTAATTCTAGAAAATAATGACCATATAATAACAAATGGTTTTTAACACGTGGTTTTTTAAATAGGGGTTTAAAATAGGATAAATATTTATTATCTTAATTAACTTTTAGTACGGAAGATTCTTTATTTACTATAACACTTATATATTACGTGAAAATTACTGGTGACTATTGTAGTCTTACACTGAATTTTTGTAAATCTTTCTATCAAAATTTACTTAAAACTACATCATTATTATTAGTAAAATTTATTAAATGTGAAGTAGAATGTTTACAATTTTTCTTAATGATGGTAAGAATATATTGTAAAAATTATAACATGAGATATTAATTCATTTTTATGTAGATTCTATTATATTATATCATCTTTAAGATTTTCTATTTATTTTTTTAAATATAAGAGTTTTATTATATTTTATTTAATAATATATTATTTATATAAAATGTATTTGATGTATTAATTATAGTGATTGTCACAATTGAATTCTGAAACTCAATTAATTGACACTCTCCAAAAGTATGTAAGTACCACTTCATATAAGATTTTCTTCATTTGTTCGTCTTTACTTTCAATTATGAATCTTTTCCTTTGTTTGTTTTTGGGAATAATTCAAGTACCACTTCATATTCATTTGTATGGAGCAGCCAAATTTGAAATTTGCTACAAATTTTTCTTTTTGCCAAATTTGAAATTAGGTACAAATTTGCTGTCTGCATGCACCAACTGCACTATATATTGCATACCCTCTTTCACTGCCTTCAAACACAACACACCAATCACTATTTTGGTTAAAGTTTAATAGATGGCACCCTTCTTACGTACCCTCTTCTTCTTTGTTGCACTCTTCATTCTTTCTCTCCTTTCTTGTGCAACCAATGCACAACTTTCTACCAACTTTTATGATAAAACTTGCCCTAATCTTCAAACCATTGTGAGAAATGCAATGGAGGAAGCCATCAATGGAGAAGCCCGGCTTGGAGCCTCTATACTACGATTGTTCTTCCACGACTGTTTTGTGAATGTAAGAACACAATAATTTCTTCTTTCTTTAATCACTTCTATATATCTTCAAAAAGGGACAAATTTTAGCGGATGGTGCTCTGTTATAGTTGTCGCTGAACTCGCTTTAGAAAAAAATGTATTAATAGTTCATATGTTATGGAAAAGTTACAATTCTAAAGATGTAATATTTATTAGTGAGCGTCTGGTTTATGAAAATATTTTTATTTTTTTTCACATACAAAAATATGAAATTCAGATTCATATGCCAATATATGATTATGAAAGAATCACTAATAAAATTTCATATATAGAAGTCAATTTATTTCGAAATTTAGACAAAATCAAAATTATGATCTTTGGATCATAACAGACGATGTTTTAGTGGATAAATTAACACATCAAATGGTAAAAGAATCTTCATAGATGGACATGTGACCAAAACTAACTTAATTATTCATACTTTATATGAATAATCAATGTTAAATTTACGTAAAAAATATTCAATATTCATGTATATTTTATGTATTTATGGTTTAAATTAGTTCTTCACATTAATTTTGATTGATAATTCATCAACTTTTTTTTTCTCTTTTTTTTATTATATTATATTACTTGTTATCCTTATATTAACTATGCACTAAGTAGATATTGGTATTTCTATACCAATTTTTTTTCTTAAGTTTGTCGATTAGAAAGAGCCAAAAAATACTTATATATATAAGTACTAATTAAATCTACTTGAACATGTTATGTTACTTAAAAAAACACATGAATGTTATCAAATTTTCTAACACCATTTGTCTAAGAATTGGACTCCCGATATAAGAATTAAATATATCTAGAAAAGTTAAGGAAATAGAAATGAAAGTATAATTTCTTTCTAAAAATGAATCTAATCTTAGTTACATCTTCAGGGCTGCGATGCATCAATTTTATTGGATGACACTGGTACCTTTGTCGGTGAGAAAAATGCATTACCAAATCGAAATTCAGTGAGAGGTTACGAAGTGATAGATGCCATTAAAACCAAGGTTGAAGCTGCTTGCAGTGGCATGGTCTCTTGTGCAGATATTCTGGCACTTGCAGCAAGAGATGGAGTAGTTCTGGTGAGCCATTTTCTGTGTATATACCAAATCTCTGTTATTACATACATAATATATGCATCTAAGAATTGTTCCTTATCGGTAAACTTTTTTTAAATACACGTAAAATGACCAACAGATGATTATATAATTGCATAAAAAACATGTGGAAAAAATAACGTGTTTTAATGATTAGGGTTTTTCCTGCTCCCATTGAAAATGCATTGAAATATTACAATGAGATTCCAACCTTGAGTCATTCTCACAAGCACGTAGCTAAGCTAACTTGATGTTTGTATTTTTCCTAACATCTGATTTTGGCATGGGCTTATTTTCAAACCTTGTTCCCCACTTTCGGTTTTCACTTTCCTCTCACACGTAATCGATCACCATGTCAACTCTCGTAATTTGGTGGGGTCCCCTTCCCCAGAAAATGCATCACACAGAACAATAATTGATCAAGAGAAAAAAAAAAGATGGGATAATGGTTCATGCAATCAAAGTCTGGTGTCAGCCTTGTCTCATTCTCGAGAAGAATCACTCATTATCTTCCCTTTTAAAAACCTGAGAAACACAAGTACCACCAAACCTTTCTCATGTGCTGTGTCATCCATTTTTAGCTTTCACTTCATCACCACTTTAACTCCACAATTCAACATCATTTGCTCTCTCTCTGGTTTTATACATCTAATTAATATCAATATGAAGTTATGTTAACTGATATTAAAATACCAGTTAAAATAATTTATTATAGTCTTCCTTTCAATAATTATTTTACTAAACTTTGTTACTAATTGACTTATAAAATACAATTATCTCATGCTAAATCCCTTCATCTCAAAATCAAGTTTCACTAACCCGACACCTAATATTCTGAAATGGTAGCTTGGAGGACCTTCATGGAATGTAGCTCTAGGTAGAAGAGATGCAACAACAGCAAACCAAAGCGCAGCCAACACCCAAATCCCTTCACCGTTCTTCGACCTCCCCACACTCACCGCCGCATTCGCCGCCAAAGGCTTGAGCGCACGTGACCTCACCGCGCTCTCCGGCGGCCACACCATAGGCCAAGCTCAGTGCCAGTTTTTCGTAGCCCGCATCTACAACGGAACCAACATCGACAACAACTTCGCCACGTCGAGAAGGACCATTTGCCCTCCCTCCGGTGGAGACACCAACTTGTCCCCTCTGGACTCCCTCACTCCCATTCGCTTCGACAACAACTACTTCTCCGGGCTCGTGGCTCGCCGTGGCCTTCTTCTCTCCGACCAAGTGCTCTTCAATGGTGGCTCTCAAGACCCTTTGGTGAAGACTTACGCAGACAATAATGCTGCGTTTTTTGGTGATTTTGCTGATGCTATGATTAACATGGGCAATATCACTCCTCTCACTGGAACTGCTGGTGAGATCAGAAGAAATTGCAGGGTTGTCAATTGAACATCCTCAGTTTCTTGTTTCGTTCAGTACGAGGAACGAAACAAATTTTGTTTTGTTCTATTGCTTAAAATTTATTAAAAATTGTGAAATTAGTTGAGTCGTTAAATAAGTTTAGAGACTCACTAATTTTTTATTTTTTTATAGTCGACGATGAAATATTTAGAAGAATGAATTTATAACAAAAGTGTGTGTGTTTTTTATACTTCACTCTCAAAATAATTATTGTATTAAATTTATAATGTTGTTTAATTATTGAATGATAATGCAAATATACTTTACTGTGTAAATAATTATATCTTTATTTATTTATTTTTAATCTTTAATTATCTAGTATAGTACTGCTGCTGCAGTATTTTTATACGGGAGAGCCCATTTTAAACATTGATATACGACAAAAGTTGAAACTTTTGAATACTTCTTATTTCGTACTTTTTGACTTCACATGGTATTTCAATGAGTGTGGTGCAGTTACATACGTATACGTATCACATCCTCATAAACATTTTGGTTTTATTTATTCTAATTTAATTTTAAGAGTTTCTGAAATTGGTAACAAGTCACCCTAAATTCTATCTATATAATAATGAACGAATGAATCTATAAATTAGTGGGTGACATGATAGTGATTTGTCTGGATTAATAAAAACATATAAAAAATATGTAATTGAAAATAAAATGGAAAAGTATTCAGGATTATTAGTAATTAAATGCTATTTTTTTATATTTCAACATTAAAAGTGAATTTCTTATTATTATAAAACTAATAGAGATTACAAATATATTTGACATTATAATTAAATTAATTATATTGATTAAATTAATTGGTAAAGAGATTAAATATGTTTTTAATTTTTGAATTATTTGTTAAAATTATATTCGTGAGAAAAATTTTGAATTTATTTTATTTTTATGTTTTATAAACTAGTGTAAATATTTCTGATGATGTGTTATAATTTCTTTTTATCTCTTTATTTTCTTTTTTCGTATTTTTTTTTATTATCGTCTGTTTTTTAAGCTTCTTTCACTCTTTTTCCTTTTATTTTCTCTCATTTTTTTTAAAGATATTTTTTATTTTTCGTCGATAATATTTACACATGTTTATAAAGTATAAGAATAAAATAGGTTTAAAGTTTGCTCCAATAACGAAATACAATTTTTATAAATAATTCAGAAATTAAAAATATATTTAACTCTTCGAAAAATTAATATTCATCATTCCTTAGTTTTTTTATTATTGGTTAAAATATAATCTATTTCTGGTAAAAATGTTTAATTGAGACATTAAATGAAGATGAGAGAAACTTTGGTGAAATAATAATTGATTTTTCCCATCTATATCTTTGTTCTTCCTTCAAATTATTTCAATCTAATAGAATTCATCACCCTAAATATAATTACAGAGTTTTTCAACTCTTTCTCATAATGGAATAGTGACTGTAATTGAAAAAACATACAAGGATATGATGATCATTTTCTAGATCTCATTTTTGTATATAGATATGAGCATGCATTTTCCTTTCATGTTACGTATTTCTTAATCTTCTAATCTTTCTAAGTTTATCCCATTCCTGGTTTGCATAAATTTCTGCAGCATCTAATCCACAAATTGCAATGGTAATATATATGGAGAGAAAGTTTATATAGTGTGAAATTTCATATTTTGTAGCTTATCCCCATAGCTACATCTATATTTACATATATAATCAATTTAAAAGATAATGTTTAGTGATCATTATATAATGGTAATGATCTTTATTTATTTTTTTAAAAATATAAGTACAAATGAAAATAAGAGTTTAGTCCGAGTAAACTATTTTTGGTGTAGATCTAATAGAAATTCAACATATCACGACATTATATTAATCATTAAAATTTAATAAATTAATCGAATTTTTATAGATATCCGTACATTTTTTTCACTGATATTATATATAAATGAAATTTTAAAAGTAATTGAATTAAATATTCTATATATTTATTAAATTCTTTTTAATAACCACATTATTAAAATAAGTCATTATTTTATTAAAAATTAATTTAAAATTTAATTTAGTAAATAATTAAAATCTTGGTAAGTGATGTAAAAGATTAATTTAAATTTCAATTCAAAGATCAATTTAATTATTATTATATAAAAACTATTTCATATATTAAATTAATAACTACAAAAAATAATTTCTATTTATTATATTAATAATAAAAATTATTTTAAAATTTCTAATGTATAAAATAATTTTAAATTATTTTATATTTAATAAATTTTTTATAGTAATTATTAAAATCTTAACATTTTTTGCTACAAGAATACACTTGAAGTTGAAGAAAGATACAAGTATGTAAATTCTACATATTACTATCAATACATTAAAATAGTCATAAATATATTGTTATTACTCCTCAATTTAATGGAATTTAATTTTGAATGGATATGTTAGTTAATTTAACTAGGACATTTATTCTAAGACTATAATATAAGTCTTAATTTATTTTTTGGTAGATTTCACAATCATGTCATTTTTAAAATTTTCTATTTATTTTTTTTATTACAAATACTTTTATAAGAACGTATCTAATAATATATTATTTATATTTTAATTTATTAATTTTTTTATAATAATTTGTATTTTTATTGAACTGAGATGGAAGTTTAATGTTCCTTTCAATGCTAAAATGAGTTTGTTCTTATTTTTGTTTAAAAGATATTAATCTTGAGAATGGATGAGTTTATCCTTCCTTTTGTCATATATTTAGAAATTAAAGTGGACTGGGTGTTCCCTCATAAGATATTCTAACATTAAGTTAATGCTAAGAATTGATGAATAATAAATACTAGTAGAATATTAATAATACTGGCATAATGTTCACCAGTTTTGATGAACTTTTATTTAAAGTAGATTTGGATTAATGTTATTTATATCATATATATTAATAACTAATTAATGTTTGACTTATTAGATAAGAGCTTAATTCATTTAATTAATCATGTTTATAGTTAGGTTGAGTTACTTTACTAATATTACGGGTGATAAAACGGGTTAGTTTGGCTCGTTTTTGTCTAGTCTACTGGTGACCCATAAAAAATGGGATAAGGTGGGCTGATCTGTCACCATCATGCGGGTTGGATTTCCTGTCCCGACCCGTTAAAGGGCAGATTTAGTCAACTACTTCTTTTTATATATTTTTTTAAAAAATGAATTTTTTATTTTAATATATATCATTTTAAACCATATTTAACCATATAAATATTTTTTAAGACTTATAATTGATGAAGTAATATCTTTAATTGGATAAATTAAAGTGATTATTAACTTTAGGAGATAAATTATTTTATTATAATTGATAATTGAAACTTAATTTATAAGTGTTAATGATTTAAATTACAAATATTTGTATTTCGCAAATAATATAATACAAAAAATAATATTTTAAATTATTTTTTATTTTTTTAAAAGTTTAAAGACTAGTAGATCAGTCCATCTCGTCTTACCTTTAACCCGTCAAGATTAGACGGAACTTAGATTGAAAATTCTAATTGACCCGTCAAATTTTGTCAGACTAGCATATCAGTTCGTGATCCAAAACTTACTTTATCATTCTTACCTAACATATGCCCTCATTTCATCAACATATGGTCCCATTTCATCTAAGACTAGTTGGGTGAAATGATGCAACTTTCATTCAACAATATTTTACACTAAAATGGTGCATGTTCATATCACTTCAAGATAAAATGAATATGGTAAATTATAGTATTTATAAGTACCACTTTAGTTACATTTAAAAAAAAGAGTAAAATATTGTGTTTTGAAAGACAATTTTAAAAAAAAAAATGAAATATGTTTGAAAACATGATTTTGTCTCTTTTATTAATTTTATCTATTTTGTAAAATTAAAAATGAATTGCACGGTCCAATTTGATGTCTTCTAATTTCACACATTTTTTAAACCAATAAAACAAATATTTGAGTAACCATTTATTCCATTCAAAGTTATTCGTCATGCAAATTTTAGATATTGTTTAAACTTAAATCGAAGTATTTTCAAGCATGTTTTCAACTTTTACATGGGTAATCAATTTAAGTGATAATCGAAATATATTTTTATGGTTTCAATTCACAACTTACAAAACCATCAAATATTTGATATGATAGAAAACGAAGAAGAAATATTAAAATTATCATGTAATCAATTAAAAATATTTTATTTTTCATGGTATATTTTCCATTATAAATATAAGTATTAAATTTTTATATATTGAATATTTATAAATATACCTTTAAAAATGAAGATGTTATTTTCTCATAGAAAGTAAAAAATAAAAAACAAAATGTTAAAATAAAAAAATGTTAAAATAAACTATTGAAACAAGTAAATTATAAAAAAATATATGAAAGAAAATGAAATGATTAAATATTACTTGTGATTTAGGATTTAAGGAAGTATATTTAATACTTTTCTAACCTAATTAGTTGAAGTTATTATCACAACTTGGTGGATGTCCAATCCACTAAAAATCTTACATGCCTTAAATATGTGCTTAAGGACTTTGTCCTTTCCCATTTATATGCACTTTTTTAGTATTTTTAATCTTTATTTAAACATTAGTGCGTCATTCCCAATATTTTCACCATTATTTATACATGATTCTTTTAAAAATAATTAAACACATTTTGGAAGAAATAATTTATTTTATAAAAAATTTAAAATGATTTGTGAAAATATTATTCCATCCGTTTCAAATTAAAAGACGTACTTTAAAAGAAAATCTTGTTTCATAATATAAGGCGTTTTAGAATTTCAATAACTTTATTATTTTTTTTCCTTATATACCCCTATTAATTATATCATTATTTGTATTAATATTAAATAGTAGAAAGAGAAATTAAATATGAGAAACTAAGAATTAATTTCCTTTTATTAGTCTGACTCTTCGTCTTTTACCATCATCTACTAATATATATTTTAATTTTTGTATTAAAGTTGCAGTAGTAATTAATTTTAATTCACTATTTCTATTTGCAATTTGGTGGGAATTGAAAATTTTGCTTGTCTGAAAATAAAATTTAAGCATAGTCATTTATAATTTAGTAGGAATTAAAAATTTTGATTGAAATTTTAAAATAAAATTTGAGTATAGTCATTTGCAATTTGGTGGAAATTAAAAATTTTGATTGAAATTTATTTAAAATAATTAGTAGTTCTGATTTTAAATTATTTAGAAATGATTCTGAAATGATTTCAAAACTGTTGAAATTCTAATCTCAATCAATTTACAATTTTATTATAAAAATTAATTCATTTATAAATACTTCTAGTTAAATTTCAATTAATTCATTTAATAGTAATTAATAAGAATAAAAATGAAAAATTTATAGAAAGTTGAATAAATTAATTACTTTTATTGGTATGTGAGAATTTGTCAAGTACATCTTGTAATTTGAAATGGAGGGAGTATGGTAATTAAATAAATAATTTACACTTCTAAAAAATTATAAAAAGAATTTGATTTTTAGAATAGAATAATATCAAATTTTATTTAAAAGGTACAAATTTTAAAATTTGTATATTTTTTATTATATTTGTTTTTGTGGTATTTTGTCCGGTAAAATGAATCAATAATACTTTATTCAAAACTTTGCTAAGTTAATCTTTGGACCGTGTTTAAATAATTTTTTTTATTAGTGTTAATAAAATTATTTTTTAGTTTAGATGGTTGAATTAATTTTTTCTCTCTTTATATATGTTACGTTATTTTTTTAATTATTATTAATGATTATATGTTTAGTAAACAGTAATGAGACTCTTCTTTAAATAATATAAATATTATTTTTACACGAATTGAAATGATTTGTTGATGATTAGATAAATTATTTTTCAGTTAACATGTTTTAATTATTATTTTTTTAAAATTCAGTGATTTTTTTTTTCTAATTTTGACAGAAGGAACTTTAGATTAATCTTACTTAGAACAATATTTTTAGATAATATCAACTGGGATATAAGTGAATAAGTTAGCAAAAAATTTCTCAACCAATAATATTGAAAAAAATAAATTTAAATAAATAAAATAATTGTAATTAAATTAATAAAAAATAACTTAAACAATGATTAATTGAACAAAAATCCTTATCAATGTCACAAGAACATTTTTATCGATCTTGGTAAAAAAGAATGCAAAGGACAAGATAGGACTACCTTAATATACAGAACTTTAAACATAATTTGTAGAGTAAACGAAGTGATGATCAAACTCAAATACTTGTCATCATGCTTCTCTAAGATGAAATCAGATAGCTCCTCGACTATAATCTTGGTGTTAATGTTTTAAAGAAATAATATTTAATTTGTTAAATGTAAAATCTTCTATAAATATTTTCTAATAATTGATATACTTATTTGAATTATTAAATTTTACAAATTCAGTTATTAAACATGTTTAAATTTCCTATTTTATTCTTAGTATGATATTTTTTTGTTAAAATTTAGTAGTAAATTATATAAATTATTTCATTCATTCAAAATTAATATATATATATATATATATATTTTTTTAAAAATTTTCCCTAAAATGAATCAATTTGAATAAATAATTCGATTAACTTTATAAGTCAAATGGTTGGATATAAATTTTAAAATATTAAATTTAAATTGTACTATATTATAGTTAGGTTGGTTCCGAATCTGCCCTAAATCGTCTACCACTTAGGCCTTGTCCTATTGCCTAAATAATATAGATGAAAAATATTACTGCTAAATTTGTAATTTTAAATATTATTTAGTATTAATTTTTTATTTGGTAATAAATGAAATATTTTATTTAAGTAAGAAATTAAAATTAAGAAAATATGAATTATTTAATTAAAAATATTTAAAATTTAATTTAAATTAAATATATTTTTAATTTTGTTAAAGTCATAAGATTTTGTATTGAAAAAAAGGATTTTTCCCTTTCTATTTCTCAGCAATTTTTGTTATCTTTATTCAGATATCATTAGGTCATTTGCAATACTTTTCTCCATTATATCATCATTTTTACTGAAAATAGTAAACACATTCTTAAATGAAATTTACTGACACAAAAATTATTCATCCTTAATATTCACTTAGGTCTTTGCTAAATACATATTGAATAACATTAATTACTCAAAAAAAAATTATTTTAATTTATTAATTCTGTAATTTAAAAGAAAAATATAAAGAAGTTGAAATATGAGCGGGAAGTTATTTATCCGATAAAAAGAATAAAAGAAAGCACCCACTTATCCATAAAAGGCAAACAATTATTTAAATTTTAAAGTTCGTTCGATAGATTTTATACATTAAAAAGTATTATTATTATAAGCCGAACTCAATAAACTATAGTCACCAACCCAGTAGCAGTCTGACTTAATTAATGAGTATAGTATTAAACCTCAGTATTTTATTTTGCCATTACGTCAACATTACTATTTCCGAATACGTATTTTCCTTAAATGCAACGTTGCAACTCCCTTGTGATCCTTGTCTCCCTTCGATTTGCCACGTCATCCTACGAACCATGTTTCATCCATACATCCTGCCACACTAGATCACGCATCTTGTCGTCCGCTATCAAAACAGAAATGTCATCTTAGGGTTATGCTTGAGGCGTGCTCTTCACTCTCTAAACCAGACGCGTAAGAAAAGACACAGAGACACATTAATATCACACTCTCTTACCTTTATATACTCCAAAGCCTGGACCCATAACCAAGCACTACTATTCCCTCAAAAACACAAATAGAGAGAGAGAGAGAGAGAGAGAGAGTCAGTGTGTTTTAGAGAGAGAAAGAAAAACGAGTGTTTGTGTTGTGTGTGGAGCTTCTTTCTCACATGGCCTCTATGCCGTTGGGGCCGCAGCAACAGCTTCAACCACCGCAAGTGGCAGCTCCGCCGCAACAACAGCCGCAAGCGGAGAATGACCCTATGAAAGTGGACTCTCGCGGCGGCTCTGACGCCGCCTCCAATAAGGTAATTTCCGCTCTCGGCCATTTTCTCAGAGTGCGCAACGGCGCCGTTTAAGGTCCTCGGATCGTCATTGATCCGCTGGACATGCCTCGGTACGAACGCAGCTTATGGCGATCTGCTCGTTTCGGCATTGTTTTTGCTTGCTTGGAGGTCGCTGGAATTTTTCTAACGATGCCGTGAAGGAATGACTTTTTTTTACTTATGGAATTGGAAATTTCGTAAGCATGGACAAGTTGTTCTTATTATTGTTAATATTTATATTTTAGTTGTGCTTTCATGGTTGCGTTGAGATCTTAGTGTTGAAAATTGAAGTTTGTGGAGCTTTCGGTTTGGTGGTCCAGTAAAGAGAAGAATCGAGTGAAATGAAAATGTGGAATCCTGTTCTTTAATTTGTGCTTTTCATTTCTTCAAACAAGAGAGAGGGAGAGGGAGAGAATCTGACTAGGCACTTAGCCGAACTTCAAGTTGGCTTAGCTGAGTGTACCTGAGTTTGTTATCCCATCTTTTGGTTTCTTTCACTTGCCAGTTTTTTTTTTCAGACACTTTATGGGTTTCAATATATCACAATTTATGTCCCAAGTTTTTTTATCATTTTTTCCTAATATAATCAAGGTTTTTAATTATTGTTTTTCTTCTATTTTTTAATATTGCAGTCAATGTGGCCACAATTGCGATTACAATCACTCCAAAAACCTTAAAGTTACTGTTTAAAGCCTTGGGGTTGTTGAAGTTTTAGTTTTTGTTCTAATAGGCCAGATTGCTTTCACTTACTATCTAATTTATCATGAAATTAAAATGGCTTTAACAATATGGTGGATTCTTTTAAAGTTGGTTCTATATTACTTGCTGTTTAATTTTTCTATTATACATGGGGTTCCTTGCTTAACATGGGGTTTCCTTGAGTTGCTGGTGGATTGTTGTACTAACGGTTTATGTTTGCTTCAGGGAATAAGTGTTCTTAGATTCTCTCTGTGTTGTCTCATAAATGATATCTAAGCATTTTAACATTTGATGCTTTCTTGTGGACCATGGTAACCTGATTGAACTTTGTCTGTGCACATACCTTATTACCTTTGAACTCTTTACACTTTACCTATCTTCAACTTCGCCCATTGATTGGTGACTATCTATCCATTTCTATGTTTTTCTAGTATCATATAAAACTTTTACTCTAGCATCATAGGAGTAGGTGTCCAAACCAGAGTATTGTCTGCTAAATTGCTGTGTATGTAAAATGTAAATATGTATATGTGTCCATTGATGACTTTGTTGAGTCGTGCATAGATTAACCGTATGTATGTCCGACCAATTTATACTTGTCAATAGTCATATGAGGTTGACATGTTGAGTAAATGTTTTTAAACCAAATTATTGGCGATAATTGCTATTAGGACAAGTTCATTGAAAATAACACAGTAAGCAATTATGGATATTGTATCAAGAAGAGTCTATATTCGATTTCTGTATTAAGAGATCTGATTTACCACATTAAATATTTTGTTTACTGCTGTAAATTGCAGGAAATGTCTGCCCCTGTCGCAGAGGGTAACGAAGCACATGCACTCACTGGTCATATAATCTCGACCACAATTGGGGGCAAAAATGGTGAACCTAAACGAGTGCGGGCATTCTAACCATTTTATTTCAACATTCAATTTTTTTTAAGAATTCCGTTTGTACAGTAGATAAATATTTACTTCCTTTTTGGGACTCGGGAACTACAATGTGGGTTGGGTAGTAAACTTAGTAAACCTTTTCATTAAGGATCCATCCAAAAATATAATACTTGCAGTCAGCTAGAATTTGGCATACGCTCATATTAATTGCTTTTTTTTTAAAATTTATTTTGCTCTCCTCCCCCTTCTATAGATTGTCTTTGGTTCCCATTTTTTGGCCTTTAAAGGTACAGTTTTGAAGATTTTGATATATATATATATATATATATATATATATATATATATACTTATGCATATATATATATATATATATATGGTTGAATAAAATTGAATGCTTAAGATTGATCATAACTTCCTTAGTTTCAATTTCTCTTATTCTTCATAAATTTGTTCTCTAATGGAACTTGCAGACTATTAGTTACATGGCTGAACGTGTTGTTGGCACTGGATCATTTGGAATTGTTTTCCAGGTAAGGATAAGTAAAGGAATATTACTCTTGAGGTGATAATGCTCCTACTTTGCTTTTCCTGCTGTTAAGTAATCTCATATTGCTTCACACTCTTTGGGACCTTAAACATAGGCAAAGTGTTTGGAGACTGGAGAGGCAGTAGCTATAAAGAAGGTCTTGCAGGACAGGCGATACAAAAATCGTGAACTGCAGTTAATGCGCATGATGGATCACCCAAATGTTATTTCCCTGAGGCACTGTTTCTTCTCTACAACAAACAGAGATGAACTTTTTCTGAACTTGGTGATGGAATATGTCCCTGAGACGATCTTCCGAGTTATAAAGCACTACAGTAGTATAAACCAAAGAATTCCCCTAATCTATGTGAAATTATATACATATCAAGTATGAAGTTTTCTCTTTTTACAGTTTGGTTTGATATGTTCTTGTTCCTTTTTCTTTTGAAATTTTTGTGATGTTTGAGTTGGGATGTGATGTTTAGATCTTTAGGGGACTGGCATATATCCATACTGTACCAGGAGTTTGCCATAGGGATGTGAAGCCTCAAAATCTTTTGGTAAGTTGTTTCTTTGCTATTTTTCCTCAATGATTGCATTCTTTTGCTATGAATCCAATGTCCATAAGTTCTGTAGGTGGATCCACTCACACATCAAGTCAAGCTTTGTGATTTTGGGAGTGCAAAAGTTCTGGTATGTTGGTATTCTTCTACTGCATTTCATTAATTTAAAGTTGTATGCTACCAGGTCAATGTTGGATGTGGAATTCTAGTGTAATACACCACGTACCTGGATCATAGAATTCAGAAAGCTCTTTTAAAATTTGTTCACAACTGCAATTTTAATTTGTATATGATACTTGACATTTCAGTAAATAGCCACTAACCACCAATGTTTCTACTAAACTGGATCGCAACTCGTTAATTTTTCATTAAATAGAAGAAAGGGCATGGTTGGGTCACATACTAATTTGATTACATATATTTGCTCATACAAAATAAGGTATGATTTTAATAATTTATTTCTTGTCAGGTAAAGGGTGAATCAAACATCTCATACATATGTTCACGGTACTATCGGGCCCCAGAACTAATATTTGGTGCGACAGAGTACACAACTTCTGTTGATATCTGGTCAGCTGGTTGTGTCCTTGCAGAACTTCTTCTAGGCCAGGTTGTTAAAATTTTAGGCAACCTATGCACTAATGTTGCTCGTACATAACAAGTTATTTTTAGTTTATGAGAAATGTTATCTTGATTTCTCTTGCTTTCAAAATATTTCTTTAGCCTTTGTTCCCGGGAGAAAATCAGGTCGACCAACTTGTTGAAATTATCAAGGTGATCCGTTGTCTATGCTCTGATGTTTTACCCTGAATTGTATGAATCAAGCCACAGAGATAACTATTGATGTGTGTTCTTGTAGGTTCTTGGCACTCCTACTCGAGAAGAAATTCGATGCATGAACCCTAATTATACAGATTTCAGATTCCCCCATATCAAAGCTCATCCTTGGCATAAGGTAACTGCGTTCCTTGTTACCCCCTCCTTTTGTTTTATAGTAACAACAATTTTTCTGAGAGCTTTGTTTGGGGTTCGTGCATTGATGCATTTGGTGCAACGATCCATGGTTCAGGTTTTTCACAAGCGAATGCCTCCTGAAGCTATTGACCTTGCATCAAGGCTTCTCCAATATTCACCAAAACTTCGTTACAGCGCAGTAAGTAGGCAAAACCTTATACCTCCTCGTCCATTGCCATCCTTTCAAGGCACATTTACCACAGAATCATATTAGTATATTAAAAGTAGAAACAACCAGCTTTGATGTGAAAACTATTTTCATTAATATTGAACTATACATGCCTTGGTATGTCGTTAATCGATAGGATTGCAGTCAGTTTCTGTGATTTAAGTATATTTTTTAACATGTTTCATTATACTCATTATTCATACATATTAAGAAATATTTATAAAATTAGCATAGTTTTCACTGGTGACTTCTATTTTAAAGGTGGAAGCATTGGCACATCCTTTCTTTGACGAGCTTCGTGAGCCCAATGCTCGGCTACCTAATGGTCGTTCACTGCCTCCACTTTTTAACTTCAAACAGGAAGTATGTATCTAATTGGTTTCTTCTATTGGATATGATACGCAATGCTTTTGCATTGTTTCTTGTTCAACACGGACTTTAACAAAAGCATAATGTCTTTTGCATGGTCTGCACCTATGGTACATCCATAGATGTTAATAATTTTGTGATGAAAACTTTGAGTGCAGTTAGATGGAGCGCCCCCTGAACTGCTTCCTAAGCTCATCCCAGAGCACGTCAGACGGCAAATGAGTTCCGGCTTGCTGTACTCGTCGGACACCCAAACTCAAATGTAAAGAGATAGTGAAACATAGAGTCAAAGAGTTGTAGTGATTAGTGTGAAATACATGGTGGCCTGCTTGTGATCAATAGAACAGGGGTCAGGCCACAATATGCAGAGTTTTACTCCCATTGTGAAGATATATATACATGTACTACTGATGCTCAGTGTAACCCCATGTCTAATGTCTAATATTTCATTCCAGTTAAACCACACCTCTTCCTTCCATCTCTACAATTTTTCTAGTCATATTTAAGATGAAATCTATTATGGTATCAGAATGGTAATCACCTATTAATAGGTTCACCTGGTTTTGTAGGCATTTGTAGATAAAAGGTGTTGAGAAGTCCCAAATCGTTTGTCTCACCTATCTAGTGCTGGCATGGTTTGCCAGACATTTGTGCATAGGGAATATTGGAAAGTCTCAACTGCTTTCAAGCCTTAGAGTTTATTTGGAACTTGTTTATTACATGTTAGAATTTCACTTAATAGTAAAACTCATAAAATACTAGTTTAATGGTTTTTTAAAGGTAACACAATTAGAGGGTCATTAATAATAAGTAGGAATTAACATCTAAGAAAGTGTTTGATAACTAATTATTAAAATTTTAGTTGGTAGAAAATATCTCTAAAAATATTCATATAATTTTCTGGAATCAAGAAGTTATATATTCTTTTTTTACAGTATTAAATAATTTAACAAAAGTAACATTGTACTTTTCCATTAATACTCTTATTTTAACTTGTAAAAATTATTTTGTAAGAAGATTGGCCTAAAACTATTTTTCAAAAATGCTTTTTTCCTTGAATGTTATATTCTATTACTTTTTAAAATATAAAATACCGGAAGTTTTTATTCTTTAACTCTATATATATATATTGCATAATTAAATAAGTGTATTCAAAATAAAATTATCACATCACTGAAGTTATTAATGAAAATTATACATTAATAAAAATCTCAAACAATATTTAAAAAAAAAATATACAATCAAATAACTTTAATATTTATTTAAAAAAAGGACTTAAGAAGTTGGGTTTATAAGATTAATCTTCTTAATGTGTAAAAATAAATAATTAGATATAAGGGGATGATAATCTAGGGTAGGAAAAGGGCAATTCTTAACTAAAATAAAAGCATAGTAGATTGAGAAATATTCTGGGGACTGTGGTACTTAGGGAAATAATGTTTTTCAATTGGGTTTCTAGATTAAAAGGACCTTTTCCAAATTAAAAAAAAAAACTATTACACAGATTCAACTAAAAGAATACTTTTAATAAAAATATATTATATATAGTATTACATAAAAATCATGTATAAAATAATCACAATATTATAAAGACAATAAGACTATTTAATGTTATTATATAATAGATTTACTAAAATTTATATTCAATATAACACAAGTAAAATTCTATACCAGACAACAACGTCTAGTATTGTATTTTTTTCAATAGAATATATAAATGGAACATGTTTATTAAATGAAAAAGTTTTAATAATTTTATTAAATATATAGTATTTTTAAAAGGAACTAAACTCAGTAACTATGTTTTTTAAATTGCATTTTTATTATATTATATAAAATATATAATAAAATTATTACATGTTTTAATCATAAATATAATATATCAATAATATTTTTATTAAATTATCAACTAATCATAGAAGTGCAATAAAAATGATAATTATTAATATAAGTATACAAATAAATATTTTATAATTTATACCAGTTCTTTGGTATCCATAAAATATCTATCCAAATATATACTAAGAGTATTTATAATGGGAGTGATTTATAAACTACTCATATAAACTTTAAATAGATTTTATTGTATTACATAATTTATAAGTAATTTATATTATATATTTTTTTTAATTTTTATTTTAATAAAAATTGTTAATAAACATTTTTACTTTTTAATAATTTGTACTAAACCTTTTAATATATTGAAAAATAATAATTATAGATAATATATAAATATAAATAAAAAATTATATATTAAAAAGTATAATAAAAAGTTACATAATCAAAAGAAAGGAAGATTTTAAGAAATTTTACCAGAAGGAATGAAAATGGTGATTGATTTTGTAATAATTAAAATAACTTTGAAAATTATATTGTATAAAATCTTTTATTTGGATAAAAAAATACAAATAAAAATAATTAATGAAAAAATCTTTTAAAATATATATTATTAATAATTTTAATAATTTTAATAAATTTATAAATTATATTATTTTTTAATTATCATAAATAATATCAATTTATAAAAGTAATGTTAAACATATCTTATTCTATTTTTATTATAATTATATCTATACCTAATTAAAATTGAAATGAATTACAAAATAAATTAAAATTTTGTAAAAGAATAAAATTTTGTCTGTAATATAATTTTTAATAAAAATTTATAATATTTATTTTTTTTATATAAAAAGAATATTAAATACATATTCTTTCTATATAAAAAAAAGACGTAAACATCGTTTCTTTGTATAACAACAAATATAAAAATTTTAAAACATTTTTTTTGTCACCTAAATTACTTTCTTGATAATTTCTTATAAGCTATATTTTTTATTAGTAAGAAAGATATTAAGTAACATTGAAAATATTCTAAGATCTACTGAATAAAAATATCTTTAATATTTAATTTGGTAGTGTGCATGTAAAAGTTACTTACTAGCTTTCATAGTTATGACTATTTAAGTACATTCATTAATATTTTTTTCTTAAAAGTAAAAAAAACCTTATTTTGTAAACTATAGACATATTATATAGACATTGCAATGTCGATATAAATTTAAAAATTAGAGAGTTGAGAAAAGAAATTAATTTGACTATTTTTTTTATTATTCTGCCAATTAAAAAAAACTACAGTTTTATAAAATTTATAATTTTTTTTCTTCAAATACTAACGCAATATTTATGTAAAATATATATACATATATATAACATCCCATAACACTAGTTATATAAATTCTAAAATATTATTATATTACATTTTCTTTTTACAAAATCATATAACTATAAGGTTTAACCTTTTCAAAAATTTTAAACAAAAGAAAGATATGATTATTCTACTTTATTTTTGTTATACACTTTTACGATAATAGCAATTTCACTCACCATAAGAATATGAACTAATTATATAAACTATAAAGAAACGGACTATATAAGTTATGTTTTAATATCAACATATTAAATAATCACAACATTATATAATATAATTTAATTATACAACAAAATTTTATATTTAATTATTATTTTTATTATGACTAAATATAAGAATTTTTTCAGAAGACTTTATTTATGGTAAACAAGTTCTACCAAAAACTAAATCTGACTTTTAATATGGTTTGGATCGGGTACCTAAAATTAGAATAATACAAAGTACCTGCTATCGAGAACCAGGTATATCCCTACTCCAAAAATCTGACCTAAACCTACTTAATTATTTAATTATTATTTTTTTCTTAACAATTAATTGTAATTTCAATAGTTTCTTTGATAATAACAATCAAATAATAAATTTTATAAATTAAAAATTCAAAAATACATAATTAAAATTAACATACTTGTAGTGTCATTGCAAAATTTCTGTTTGAATAATTTAAAAAAATTTAAACAAATATAATATTTATTTTAAAAAATAAGCAAGAGATAAAAATAATAAGAAGAGAGAAGATAAAAATATCTTTCTGTATAAGCATACAAAAGCTGGGCACACATTGTGAACCCCTCTCGTCCATCAGTCCATTCGAAAACTAAAAATTAAAATAAAAAAGTAATTTAGAAAAGTAAATTTTTACTTTTTAAAAAAATTAAAAATATATAATAATAATTTAACGACTCCAAATTAAATTTTAATTATTAATTATAATAAATTAATTTACTATTCATAATATTTTGATGTATCGAATTGAAGACATTAATCAATCAATTAAATTAAAAAAATATATTATGCTTTTAATATATATATATATATATATATATATATAAAACTTTGGTTAAAGTAATAATTGAAAATAATAAAGAAATAACAGACCTATCATGTAATTATAAATATTATGTGAATTTTTCTAAGAGCACATTTATAGGTCATAAGGTAAATACCTTACACTTTATTAGTTTCATAAAAGACCATGAGTTATGAGAATAAAAAACTATTTTTTAAATATATATTTATATAAGTAATTAAATAAAATAAAATTAAATATATTTTTTATTTTTTAATTATTTATCATATTATAAAGGATAGTACGAGTTTATAAAATATAATTTTTTTTTATCTTATAATAAAATATTATTTATACAAATTTATAAAGTATAAATATAAAATAAATTTTTGTATTACTAGCGAAATATAATTTTAAAAAATAATTTAAAAATTAGAAATATATTTAATTTAATAAAATATTAATTACTGTGTAAATTTTATAAAATCTCCTCATATGATATAGTATGATTAAAAAAATAAGATATCATATTGTAATTAGTGAAGATGTCCTTATAAATTTTTAAATTTTTAATAAAATTATTTTTACTAACTATTATATATGATTTAATTTAGTATCAATTGTTTTATGATACCAATTCATAAATAATAAATTTACTTACAATAAAAAATAAATTTAGGTCATAAAAAAATTCATGTAGAATTTTAAAAATACGTAAGAAATATATTACAAATTTTAAATCCTTAAAAAATTATTTATAAATATATTATTTGATAATTTTATCTATAAAAAGATAAATTCTAATTTTTTTTACCTAGTTTAAACCTAGGCTAAAAGAGAAAAAGAAAATATTAAAGATTGGTAGAGATAAAAAAAAGAGACCAGAGAATAGGTGGAAGCGAAAAGAAAGAACAAAAGATAAAATAAATAAATAAAGAAGAACTGATTAAGAAGAACATAATAACATCGAATGTTTTTCTTCACTCTCATTTGTTTCATTCATGGGATCGCTTTTGTCTTGACATAGTCTTATTGTTATTGTGTTTAAATGAAAAGTATAAATGTTTAATTATAGTTAATATAGTCATTCGTAAGTGTTTCTTGCCTTTTTCTTGTCATGCCTTAAATTTCATGATTGTCAATTTAAGTTTTCTAGACATAACCCCAAGAACCGTGATAAACAATATGTGAAAGGGATGTAAAATGTTGTCGGATATGTAAGATTCCCTCTCACATTTTCTCCTTGTAGGATTCTTCAACTACCAACCAACCGTGATTAATAATTATATTAAATTTCAAACTTACTTGATAATTAATATTTTCATTCAAATAACAATTTTAAAAATAACTAATTATCATCACTAAAAAAAAATAAACATTATTTAACGTGAACTTAAATGTGTCTTACATATAATGAACTTTAAACCTGTCAATTTATTAGCGTTGACTTTTGAAGGCCGACTCTAAATAGTGTCGACTAAACCAATGCTAAATCATCATTAATTTTTAAATTAATTTTTTAATTAAATCAGTTTATCGTCAATACTAATGTCTTTTTATTTTAAAATTTATTTAATTTAGTGCCAACTAAGTCAATCCTAAATAAAATCTATTTTTAATATTAATTTAATTTGTCCTAGTCATGTTATAGAATATTATCCAACATACTTTGAAATTTTGATTAAGTGTTGTTAAGCAACAAAACATGAACATTGGAAGTGTTTTGTGTGTAAGATGCAAGTTATCAAAAATAGATAATGTAAGATACAAGCGCTTCATCTATTAGACGACATGCACCTTGTAAGTCTTTTTCTTTGTCTGATAAATGAAGGCTTCCTTAAACACTATGCATGCACAAAATCATTAAGCTTGTTCTTCACAAAGTATTATATGCTTATTATGTGTTGTAGAGAATGTTTCATCTTTAGCATACCAAGAAGATCACATAAAGCTCATGTCTACTTCAACAATCTCTTAGAAGAGGTTCTAAAGCTGCTTTTCGTCAACAACAATCTTAACATATATTATGTGAACTTTGGAAAAGGTTATTTGCCAAGTACAATTCTTTACTTTACTATAGTTTAGATAAAAACACTTGAACTAAGGCCTGATAAGTCATGCTGGTTATCAACATGTTGCTTGAAGAAGAGATATGTATTTAATGTTGCATTTTGATGTATTTTGCATGGATAGATGCAAGCTCAAATATGGTCATATGTGTTGAAGGTTCTCAACGAGAAGAAAAGGATTTGTATTGACTTTTTCTTCCAACTTTATACAAAGCAAGCTTTCAACATGAAGAAGACATAAAGAGAACAAACGAAGTGTTGAAAGACTGCAAACTTTTAAGCTTATCTTGTCTATGCCCTAAGCTTCTTTAGAACATTATTTGTGTTTATAAAAATCTAGAAGAGATATCTTCACCTTGTATTCGTCATAAGAAGTTAACACTCATTCAAGTGAACAAACCTTTAATAGTTTAGATCGCATCTTTTTAGACCTTAGTGTTTATCTAAGAGTGATTGTGTTCCAGACAACACTCCTGTCTTAGCTAAGAGTGACTGTTGTTTTAAATAATACTTATGTTTTTAGCCAGAAGTGGTTGAAGTCCAAAGAATACTTGTTTGTACTTCGCAATGTTATTCTGTCTAGTGGAACTTGACTAGTTGGTTAAGATAATAATGAACCAACATAAAAATATTCAACACAGATCTTTCTTACCTTTTAACTTAGTTACATTACATGTTATAAAACCTGAACTAACTAATGAATGAGCGGTTTTCGAACTAAATTTGTGAAAATATTTTGACAATTTGTTTATCAATTTAAACTTGAGTCAGAACGTACTCTATCAGATGTAGTATTGCAAAAAATTTCAAAAGGTTTTTAATACATAATTTAACCTTCCATTTTTGTGTATTTTACCTATTTCCAAAGGGTGAGTAAGCTAAGCTGACTTTGATAGCATTGCATTTTGGCCAACACTTTTTTAGAAGCTAAGTTGATGTTTTCTTGTAATGCTTGTTGAGTTCTGAATTTACTTGATAATTAAATTTTTCAATATAAAAGTACTTATTACAATAATCACAATTTTAAAACATTTAAAATTCTCAATCAATTAACAAAATTTTTTATACAAAGAACTATGTAACTCTGATTTTTCATTGTGAATGTGAATACATAGGAGTAAAGTTAATTCAAGTCAAATCCAAATAATTTTTTTCTTTAAAAAGATAATTATTTAAATAATAGTTTAATATTTTATATAACTTTGTTAAATTTTAGCGGAGGAATAAATATTTTGAAATTTTCATTAATTTTTGCATATTTAATTAAAGGTAATCATCTCAGAATAGACATTATAGGATGATAATACCTTTCGTATGCATAATCAACTTACATATCCAAATTTGTTTTCAAAGATAATTTATTTTTAATCTTTTTTATAGTTTTCTTTTATAAACTTCAATAGTAACTCCTCTATCTCTTTTAAAAAAATTTTGGTATCATGTTGTGACCTTGGTTGTCACATCTAAGATTAACTTCAATTAGGTATAATTTCCAATTCAATAAAACACAAGAGGTTCATCTCATTCAACTATTAAACAAAGAGAAACAATAATATAATTAAATAAAAACCTATATTACAAATAGAAAATTATATGAATTTGGATCTCCTTATATCCAATTTAAACAATGAGTTCAGCTAATTATGATTATTTCAAAGACCAAAATTATGATGAATGAAATTTGATCATTAACAAAAACTTTCAGAGATTAATTTTGGTTGCTAGTGTGAAAATTTTAAATATTTTCTTCCACATCAAAAGTTAGGTCAAAATTTATTTTTAATAACTGTATAAATGAATATTTTGTTTGATTTGTATAAACGATACTTAGTTTACTTTACACTCTTGACATTGATTTTTTTTATAAGCAAGTATATATATATATAAATTAAACGAAACACAAAAGGGTGCTCCAACCCGTATACAACTATGTACAATAGAGGTAATAAGATATATCTTTAAATTACAAAATTGTACCTCTCCTACAAAAGTCTTTACACAAAACTACACATTCCATTGTTGCATAAAGTAGAAATTGCCTAAATATTGTAATGTGTGACAAATGAACATCATAACTAAAAAGAACTAAGTCGGCCTACACAACATATAACACAAGCAAAAAGACTTGGACTACAAATGCAAAGTTATAGCCCCCAATACTTCGTAGTGCACCATATTAGCTGAATTCATAGGTTGGGGGTAAGAGCATGCATATAAGCTTGCAAAATCTGCTTTTGGGACTTTAGATTTCATTAATATAGTAGCAAAATGTTGGCATATGGAATTTGGCTAGCATGACATCTACTGCAAAAAAATACAACAATTTCTAGGCAATAAAGGCGAGAGCCTTTTACCGAGATCATTATCACCAACAACTTCGAAATTGTTCAAAAAAATCGATCAATATGTAATCTTTTTAACATGTCTATCATTATTCAAATGCTTAAACGTATTCCTTGCTTTCTTTTTGCACATTAACTCTGAATTAGATTTATGCATTCAATTGGATTAAAGTACCAGTCAGAGTCGGAGGAAGTAGCTATCAGAATTTTTTTTATCCAAGTCCAAACTTTGGTTTGAGTAATAGTGAAAATCTCTTCCTCATTTAATTTTCCATTTTTAAATATGATATTATTTCTTTGGAGATTCCATACAACACCTATCCAAACACATTCCCAAACCATGCTTCCTCTCTTACTTCGTTGAGCATGACTAAAACTTTAAAAGTGTTGTTTAACTTGATTATCTTGAGTTAATGTTATACCAACCCATAAGCAACACCTGTTCCATATTTGAAATGTCAAATTGCATGTTACAAATAAATGGTATACAAATTATATATCTAAATTACACATTATGCAAAACATATTTCCGTGCAATCCCTCTTTTTTCCAAATTATCTTTTGTTGACACTCTATTTAACATCACTTTCTAGGCAAAGTGTTGTGCATGTGGTATTGCTCTCACTCTAGAAGAGGTTATACAAGTTTGCATCTTCCCCTATGATGCCATTCTGAATCTTACTCTAAGCAGACTTAACTGAGAAAGTTGTGGAATCTATACCCTTCCAAACCCATGTATCCTCTCTATCCCCACTTATGTTTATCATATTAATGTCCTGTAATAATTTCTCTACTTATGGTTTCTCCTATTCAAACCATTCTTTCCTCCATTGTATTTTCCATACCTAATCATTATTTATCCAACACTCCACCTCATTTAGCCTTATGTTTTTAACCTTAGTGTTACCATACATCCTAGGGAATCTCACATCAAGTGGAGATTCTCTGCACCAACAATTTTGACATTGATTTTGACAAGGAAAACATTCTTTTGGGCCTAACATGTATTTGTGCAAGTTTTTATACTCAAAGTAGGTAAATATCACATCACAAAGCTCAATCATCCAAAGAAACGACTATAAGCATTAAAAGAGTGACAAAACACTTGTTATCAATGACGTGTATCTATTCAAGGATACAGGAACTCAAAACCAAGGAAATATTTACAACAATAACATGCATAAAGATTCCTATAAAAGGAGAAACTCAATAGCTTGAAGTACAACCATAATCAACAAAAAATCATTCATGTCAGGAGAAAAGCTACATGTAATTCTTTGAGAGCAAATAGTTGTAAAAGGCTAGTTCATCTACTTGACCTTCTAGGATTTGAGAAAAAAAATAATAATATCTTTTTTCACATAATAAAATTATATCAAATAAGGAGTGTTTATTTGTATATCACATGCGTAAAGATTCCTATAAAAGGAGAAACTCAATAGCTTGAAGTACAACCATAATCAACAAAAAACCATTCATGTCAGGGAAAAAAGTTGTATGCAATTCTCTGAGAGCAAATAGTTGTAAAAGGCTAGATCATTTACTTAACCTTTTAGGATTTGAGAAAAAAATGATAATATCCTTTTTCACTTAATAAAATTATATCACATAAAGAGTGTTTATTTGTATATCACATGCGTAAAGATCCCTATAAAAGGAAATTCAATAGCTTGAAGTACAATCACAATCAACAAAAAAACATTCATGTCAAGAAAAAAGCTGCATGTAATTCTTTGAGAGCAAATAGTTGTAAAAGGCAAAATTGTCTACTTGACCTTTTATGATTTGGGAAAAAATGGTAATATCTTTTTTCACTTAATAATGTTATATCACATAAGGAGTGTTTATTTGTATATTCTCTTCAAGACAATTTTTCTTGTAATCTTCATCCAAAAATACCTTTATTTATTATCAAGAATGACAAATAAAGAATACCCATGAAGGGTGAAAGTATCTTAGTATTAAAGATAATTTATCTATTGTTAAATCACATTTGCTTGTCAACCACAATTACTAATTTACAAAGAATGTAGTTAAATCAAATTTATAATATTTAACTAATTCTAATTTATCATATTTTAAAGCTTTTATTCATTATATTTTTTAATACTTTTATTCTTATATTGTTTTAATCACATTAATCTAATTACTTATTTTATAGTTTAATATTATATTATTTTATTTATTTAATTATTTATTTTTCCTACATCATGTCAAACTAGTTTATTTCACACAGTACAAAGTTGTAAGGATTAAGCAATAGTAAGTGAAGCATTAAAATTAAAATGCTAAATTGTATTATTAAACATGTTCAAATAGTAGAACATCTTTATTTGGATTATTTGATTTTGAGAAAGGAGACACTCTTTACCTTGTTGAGAATATAAAACGTAACTCTACTCAAGTTATGTTGTTGTGGTGCTAAACATTAAACAATGAGAGCTTCATTTTTGGATTTGACTAAAGTATGCATTAGTAGAGCACTATGTGATTCATTTAAACTCTAAGAAGGTGGAATATTTCTTTTGAGAATTTCATAAAATCTTATACCTTGATCATCTTGGGCAACACGTTCATTGTTGCAGTTGGCTGGAGGAGATGGTGATTTACTATTTGATTTATGTGAACTACTGATAAATAGATTTTTGATCGTACAAAATTTTGATCAAAGAAAATAAGTTAACTAATGTAATATAGTTAACTCGTGTCGAATCTCACAAGGACACAGTTGTAAGAGTGTGTAACCATTGTTAAACATCGTTCTCAAGTTAAAATAAACAACAATAATAATAATAATAAAAGGAGTTTTGTCGAATTGATAAAATTAACAATGCAGAGTAATAATTGTAAATAAATAATTAATGAAAACTAAAATTAAAAACACATAGTAAAGAAAATTATAAATAAAATAATTAAGGAAACTAAAATTAAAAACAAATATGGAAATTAAATTATTTAAATACGAAAAACTAATGCATGGGGAATTAAATTGCGATGCTAAAAATTTAATAATGAGAACGTTTATAAATGCTTATATGATTAAAATAAATAAATTAAAAGACAAATTTAAAGGTAAAATAATAATTAGAATGAAATTATTATGCTAATTCAAATTTAAATAAATAAAAAATTAACAGTTAAATCATAGATTTTAAGGCAGAACAATAATTAGAATGAAATATTGATGCTAATTCAAATTATAATAAAAATAAATAAATAATTAACAATTAAATGAAAAATATATTCAATTAACTATTAAAATTTAAAATGAATAAGTAAAATACTGAATTTAAAATGTAGGTTGGAATTATAAAATACTGAATTTAAATTAAAAGTAAAATGCTAATAAAATTACTGGAGTGTGAATAATAAATGGATGTGTGTGAGGGTGTGAATATGAATGTGAGAAAGTAGAGCATACAAAATTTAAATTATCGACCAGAATTAAATAAAATGAAGGCTAAAATACAAAATAATGAAATTAAATAAATTAACATGAAAGAAAACAAAACCATGAAATTGTAGCAGGAGCTCCTGAAACTTTTTGCAACTTCACTCTCAAACTAACAAAACTATCATGAGAAAAATAGAGAGAGGAAGAAGAGAGACTATTGCTCTGGTGAAGTGTGTTTTGCCTTGGATCTAAATCTCCTATTTGTAGGAGATTAGCCAAGGTCTTATTACAAATAAAAATATAAAAATTAATTATAATTCAAGTCAAATATTTTTTCCCCAGATTTGATTTTGCTGATTAAGAGATCCTCTGCCAAGAATAGAAATAATTGTTCCTTCAGAATAAATATTTCTTCCCCGGATTTGGTTTTGCTGTTTAGGAGATCATCTGCCAAGAATAAAAATAATTGCTTCTTCAAAATAAATTTAATGCTTCGATTTGATTGCGGATTTGGATTTGCAGAAGGGAATTCTGAAAAAATGGGAAGTTGATTATGCACAAATTTCAAATTTTCAAATGAAGCTGGCCCACGCATTGAATTAGGCCACATTGAATGCACCTCCTGTTGGTTTCATGATAAATGGGCCACGAGGAATTTAATTTGGAAGATTGAGAAAGTTTCCCCACCGAAATACCTTGGGCTCATCTCAAAATAACTTCAAGTTCTTTTTCTCCTATAAGAAAAGTCTCAACCAGAAAAAAAAAATGCAATATGAATGTATGTTTTGATGTTAAAAATATGTAAAATGCAATAAATTTACTAAACTTAAATTATGTTATTATTTTTATAAAAATGTACAAAATGCATGGTTTAAAAATAGAACAAATGGCTTAGAAAGTGTTCTTAGATAAAAAAATAAAGAGTAAAATGACATACATAAACTACCTTCCGGTGGAACATTTCCCTTGGAAAGTTCATGAAACCTTATACCTTGATCACCTTGGGCAGTACATTCATTGTTGGAGTTGGTTGGAGGAGATGGTGATTTACCATTTGATTTATGTGAACTACTTTTCGATGGAACATTTCCTTTGGGAAGTTCATGAAACCTTATACCTTAATCACCTTGGAGAACACGTTCATTGTTGGAGTTGGCTGGAGGAGATGGTGATTTACCATTTGATTTATGTGAACTACCTTCCGGTGGAAAATTTCCTTTGGGAAGTTCATGAAACCTTATACCTTGACTACCTTTGACAATAGGTCCATTTTGACTGGAGGAGAAGGTGATTTACCATTTGATTTATGTGAACTACTTTCAGGTGGAACATTTCCTTTGGGAAGTTCATGAAACCAACCTTGATCTTATAAGTAGGGATGACAACAGGCGAGGCAGGGCGGGCGAGGCGGGCGAGGCGAGGCGAGGCGAGGCAGGGCGAGGCGTGGGCGAGGCGAGGCGGGGCGGGCGAGGCGGGCGGGGACGAGTTTCACTTTCCCATCCTCATCTCCACAATAAAAATTCATCCTCATCCTCGTCCCCATACCTAGCGGGTATGAAAATTTTGTCTCATCCTCATCCCCACCGGGTACGGGTTATTGTCACCCGGTAACGGGTATAGTCGTATTCATCTTTTGTTATTTCAAATATTAATTAAATAATTATTTTACAAAAAAATAAAAATCATAACAAAGAAAACTTAGATATTATAGATGAATCAAAGTCAAAATGATACATATATTCTTTTTACCAATAATAAATATCAATAAAAAATTATAATTACATAAATCTCAAATTAAAGTTTCATCAAATGATAACTAAATAAAGATCAAATAATTATAACAAAGTAAAAAAATTTATCAAATATATGCTATAAAAATAAATTACAAAACTAAGAATGAAAGAAAAATTAATATAAATTTTTAAAATTACTTAATAAACTAAATGTGTTTTAATAATTTAAAACAAGAATAAATGTTAGACATTGGAATGGGTATGGAAGCGGGGGACGGGGCGGGTATGTATATCCCCATCCCCGTCCCCATACCCAATTTAAAAAATCGGGTATTACCCATATGCATACTCATACACAATCAATGCGGAGATTCTTCCATCAAAATCGAGACGGGTTCGGGTAATACTTACGGGGACAGGTTCATTTGTCATCCCTAGCAGGACGTTCATTGTTGGAGTTGGTTGGAGGAGATGGTGATTTACCATTTGATTTATGTGAACTACCTTCTGGTGGAACATTTCCTTTGGAAAGTTCATGAAACCTTATACCTTGATTACCTTTGACAACATGTCCATTATTGAAGTTGGTTGGAGGAAAAGGTGATTTAGCATTTGATTTTTGTGAACTACCTTCTAGTGGAACATTTCCTTTAGGAAGTTCATGAAACCTTATACCTTGATTACCTTTGACAACATGTCCATTATTGAAGTTGGTTGGAAGAAAAGGTGATTTATTATTTGATTTTTGTGAACTACCTTCTAGTGAAACATTTCCTTTGAGGAACACATGAAACTCTTTTTTCAAAATATTGTTACGAGTACTTTTATGAGTAAAGGTTCCAGTTTCAACTGCTTCATCCTCACCTATAGGATAAATACTTTTTTTTTCTAAACTTGGAAAATATAGCCTTTGCAATTGCTATATTACATAGAATAAACAATAGCCATAGATAGCTTGAGCTCATGATTTGAATGAAATATGACAGAAAAACTCAAGTTTGACTCTAGTGTATTACGACTTGTTTGTGTGAAGGGAAAATATTTGCTTCAAATCAAATTTATAGACTATGAAATATATCAAAGTTTCATAATAACCATGTTCGTATAGTAATTTATTAATGGATTGTTCGAATTGAAGAAAATAAATAAATAAAGTTCTATTTGATATATTAGTTTCTTCAACTTAAAAAAATTATTGTATAAATTTTTTAATTAAAAATTATTTGAAACCTAATTAAGTGAAAAATAAAATTTTTAAAAATATGAATTTTTTGAAATTTTTTATTATTACGATAAAATTAGCTATAAGGATGTTAAGAATAATAACCACAAAAAATAGTGTACGAAAATCTTCTAAATAATCCCTATTGAAAATATGGTAAGAAAGATATAATTTATATGTTATATTAATTATATTTATCAAATGTATATAGAATAATTTATCTATTATTAAATCATTTACTAGTTAACCACAGTATTTAATAATTAAACTGACTATTTAATATAATATTTAGTCGAATTAAATTATAAAAATTAATTGCAATAAATTTGATTTTGCATTGTACTTTTAACGCACTATATATGATATGAAGTAAAATTAAAAAGTGTGATTATATGATTTTAAAATGCATTTTTGACGTATTATATAAAATTAAACAATGAAATGTATGTTGTAATCGTAAAATATAAGTATATAATTTTTTATTAAAAGGCACACGTTTTTTCCGGCACCCTCACTTTTTTGTTTGTGTGATGTGATAGACTAATAAACATGAAAATGATAAAACTTTTCACATTAATTTAAATACCATTGCACATAAGGAAGTTAAAATATATAAGTTATGTTAATTAAATTTATTAAATATATATTTTTGTTAGTGTAATATATGTCTATAAACGCTCGAATATTTCCCAGTAAATTTTGATGCTTAATTATGTAATTGAGTTTATTATTAAAGTCTTATGTTAATCATGAAGTTCTAATAAATTTTATTTAATAGAGTAAATGTCAATATGATAGACTAATAAATACGAAAAATGATCACAATTTTCACATAATGGTTGCAAATATCATTGCACATAAAGAAGTTAAATTTTATATGTTATATTAATTATATTTATTAAATACATATCCTGATAAAATTTATGTGGTGTAATATATGTCTATATAAACACTAAACTATCTCTTAAAGATTAATTTTTATGCTATCAAAAGTAATTAAGTAATTGATTTTATTATTAAAGACTTATATTAATTATGAACTTTTAACATATAATATATTTAATAGATCAAACGTCGAATTGGTATACTAATAAACATGAAAAAGATCACAATTTTCATATTATTGTAAATGTTATGTCACATAAGGAAGTTAAAATGTATATTTTGTTAAAATTTATGGTGTAATGTATATCTATAAACACTAGAATATCTCTTAATAGTAAAATTTAATGCTTAAAAAATAATTAAATAAATTAATTTATTATTAAAGTTTTGTATTAATTATAAACTTTCTAACATGGAGATTTCATATGGTTTAATTATATAATAAAATTATAAATATATAACTAAAGTTAAATATTACTTTATAAATTGATTTTATGAGAATAAAAATAAATTAAGATAATTTATTTAATAGAGTAAATAAATTGACAGCAGTACCTTTTAAATATTAATTTAAGGGAAATTTAAAAGGAACTTAAAATTTATAAAACAAACGTAATTATGTTGTTTTAATATGGTAGACAATATGTGTTAAACAACCTAACCATTGACGAGAAAATTTTTGTTCAACTTCATTCTAAAGTCATCATGTTACTTATACTTTTATTATATAGTAATTTATATATTATTAAATAATTGGCTAGTCAACCATAATCTTTTACTACACTATTTATTGAATATAATATTCAATCAAGTTATTAATTTAAAAATAAATAAAAAATTATAATATAAATTTACATGTTTTGAATTTTTTTAATAATTAGTAAGATGATTCTATTTTAAATAACTTGTATTATATCATTTAATGTAGTTAGTATATAGATATTTAAAAATATGATATTTTATTTGTTATAAATTAGTTTTGTTGTCCAATAACAAGAAATACTATGGTTTAATAAAATGTAATATGCGGTTAAAGTTTTAATATCAAAATGTGAATTTATATATTTATCAATTGATTAATGTTAGGAGTGACGATCAAATTTGTATTTGTGGGATTGAAATGTACCTGTTTTGAGTTTGACAAAAAAAAATTTATTAAGTTGATTGGATTTCAGATTTTCTTCAATTTAAGAAATGAGGTTTGAGGTTGCGGATAGCTAATGTAATTCCCACCCTGCCTCCATACTCATCTCATATGTTTAAGTTTAAAATTATAAATCTTAAAATTAATCATATTCTTATTTATTATTTTTTTTATTTTTCATACATAAATATGGTTACAATGTCTTTTCTATTTTTTAGTGTCTTTTTTACACTTTTCACCCACTCTTTCAACTTCTTCGGTCAGTTAAATACATTTTTTTTTGTTTATGTCATCCTCCACACATTTACTTTTATATAATGTGTTTTGAAATATTAATAATTGGAAATTATTTATTTATTAGTATTTTTAAATATATATTTGATATTCATTTTAAAGGATTGTAAGACTTTATATTATGTGTTTTAAAAGATTGATAAATTAAACTTGATATGTATAAAACAAAAGGAAACATTATCAAACACTTTTTTACATACATATTATGATATAAAATAATAAACTAAAATATAATGCATCAGTAAAATAATTTAAAATTAGTAATATTAAAATATTAATTTATATATAAAAAAGTAATATATAAAAAAATATTTAATATTGAAATATTTAATCTCTATTAATATTGATGGTTTTGAATTATTTATATATTTTATTTTATCATAATATTTATTAAAAAAGAAAGAAAAATGACAAAGTTGCAAAGTAAATTAATTTTTTTTTACCTATTTTTGTGATTTTTTAGTTAATTTAATTTAAAAATAAATAATTTTTTATAATATTTATGATTTTTAAATTTGAATTTGAAAAGAAAAAGAAATTATTTAATTGTTTTAAAATAAAGAAAAGTTAATTAATTATTTCTTTTATTCAATAAATGATTTTTTTAATTATATTTATTATTTAAAAATAACTTTTGGAAATGTAAAATAAAAATATTAAAATATATACATCAAAAGTAGTTAGAGAAAGAAAATTCCTTTTATATATTATTATAGTTTATAACTATGGTAATTGGTCTTAAAAAATATTTATAAAATGTTATGACATTTCCAATTTATTTATAATAATGACAGTCGTTAAAGGACAAAATTTGTGTCTATATTTCAATAATGATTTTTCTTTCTTGCAAACAAGCTTCACATTTAAATCAGTTTTTTTTGTTTTTGTTTTCATTTTCATGCCTTAAATTCAAATACTCCACTTCAGTCAAATATTGGTTGCGTGCAATATTATGCTTCACGCAACAAAACAGGTTCACCTACACAATTTACACAAAAAATACCAAGCGTGCACGATAGCAATTCTCAATTTTCCATTAACATTTTGGATTAAGTATTTGAAATAAATGAATAAACTTAAATTAAAATATATTGTTCTCCAATTTAACATTTAATCCAGCTTCATTTCATCCAATTTGATGCAGATTAATTTATACTAAATTTTTATCTTTACATCTATCATAATTAATATTTATATTTTTTTAAAAAAATATACTGTATTTATTTAGATAAATATTAATTAATTAGTATTTATTTATCAACTTAAACTATACTTTGTCTATTACAAATTAAAGCAAAAATTAAATTTGTAATTGTCCGAGCTGAACTGCAATGGATTATACAAATGGGCCGGGCTGAGAACATAAAAAGCATCATGGTTAAAATTTAAGAGCCCATTGTCACTCTATTTTTTCTGGAAACATTGCCTACTATTTGGTACTTGCTAGATTCATCTCATGGTTGTTGAGATTCTAAGGATGTCTTGTGGCTGTTATAGTGACATGTCAGCAAATTGTCTTCATCCTCAAAATAATTAAAACGCATAATTTTTCTAATAAAATGTATAATTAACATAAATGTTTTTTTGTTCAACTGCAACATCCTTTTTGTTAATAAAAATAATAATAACATATAAAAAGATATAGATTTTTAGTTTACATATTTTTTTACAATTTTATCTTCATAAAATTTTAATAATTTTTTTTATAAAATTTCTGTATTAATTATTATTTTTATTTTGATAACTATAAAAGAATGTAAATACAAACACGACTATAATTCTACCAATAATATTAATAATAATAATAATAATAATATTTATGGCTTAGATTGTTTCAGTATTTTAGAACTGCAGCAACCCAAGTTCGCGTACTGATTGGAACAAGGTTGTTTTCACTGGAGTTTGTTTTGGAATTATGGCTCAGTTATTGTCTCCAGTGTGTATGGAGGCACTGAAAATCCACAACCCATCATTGAATTTGTGTTCAAGAGGCTCGTGGCGGATGCTGGTAAAGACTTCAAGTCATTGTACTTTTGTGACACACAGTGGTAAGCGAAGAGGGTGTGGCAGAGTAAGAGTTACAGCTGAAGATTCAGTTTCTCCCTCTGAGACTATTGCAGATGACTATTATGCAGTTCTGGGTCTGGTGATGCATCAAACTCTGACTTCCTTCTCTTTACTTTCTTCTGAAAGTATTCAAACATGCACATATATGATATGAGTTAGGAAGTATTTCTAAGATGAAAAAAATCTGTAAGTTTTGAGCTTACAGTAATCATTAGCTATGATCTGAATGTTTTCCTAAGGGAGAGTATAGTTTTTAGAGCCTTTAGTCAAGTTGGTTGGATTTTGCAAAATCTTATGTATGATGATGAGATGTGTATAATATAAAGTGTGTTATAATAATTAATATTCGGTTGGTCTGCTTGACTAGCTTCCAGATGCCTCACCAGAGCAGATCAAGAAGGCATACTACAATTGCATGAAATCTTGTCACCCAGACTTGAGTGGCAATGATCCTGAGACCACAAATTTCTGCATGTTCATTAATGAAGTGTACACGGTTAGTTCCATTTTAAATTTCTTACATTTTAAGCTTTGAGGGACATTTTGTTAAAGTTTTGTCTGTGCTTTTATTGGAAATTGACTATTGCAGTGCAGGTGCTAAGTGATCCCATCCAGCGCAGGATTTATGATGAAATTCATGGTTATTCTTTAACTTCAATCAATCCTTTCCTCGATGATTCAAGCCCAAGTGATCATGCCTTTGTTGATGAGTTCAGCTGCATAGGTACTGTCAACAAGAATTTCTATTCGTACACATGTTTTCTACTACTAGGAAATAGGTCAAGAAGAGATTGAAATGTGTAATAAAATGAGGTAAAGAGGAAAAAATGTTCCAAGAACAGAATAACCTTTTTCAATCTACCAGGGCTAAGTCAAATCATGGAATATAAACAAACACTGACATCTAAGTTCCTTGGTGCCAAGTACTTAAAAGAATATGCTTTATTCTTTTTTGTCTTAATTGATACTTCATTGTGGATACCAATTATACTAGTAAGTTTTGCGTTGAGAAATTAAAAAGCATGTTATATAACTACGCTGCTAACCCTTTTACAGGCTGCAAAAATTGTGCAAATGTAGCCCCTGATGTGTTTGCCATTGAAGAGGACTTTGGAAGAGCCAGAGCATTCAACCAATGTGGGAACCCTGAATTAGTTCAACAGGCGATTGACAGTTGGTATCTCTATGTTACCTGTATTTATTAGTTATATATATTCTAACACATTTAATCTGATTATATTAGAAGTATAAGGAAACTTACTTCATCTCTGACCATTACCGGGCTTGGCTTCTAAGCATAGACTTAGATTTCACTTTTACTGCTAGTATCTTTTCAAGATGTATTTCTGATGTTGTTCTTGACTTTCATGCTATTAAAGGCGAAAACAATATTTCTAAATGGTTATAAGGAACCATAAAGTCTTGAAGGTTGGTTAATATAGTTTGACATGTCTTAAAATGGCCACTATTGTTTTTAACAGAGTCTTTTCGTTCGGTTTCCCCTTTTTGTTATATAACTTAGAATTTAAGATCAGAGTCTTCTCAACTATAGAGACAAAATCCATTGAGATGTTAATTTTAATATCTTATTGGTGGTAGATACTTTGTTAGGAATTCAAGTATAAGAGTGGACATAAAATTAGAGTCACTGCTATGGTGGTGATTGAATATCTCCTTAAAGAAAGTGTAACGACAGCAGTTGGGGTTAGAAGTTAGGTAGTTTCATATTTAAGTAGATATAAAGTCATTTTTTTTATACTTGCTTCTTAAGAAAATTTTTCCATACTTGATATTTAGAACCTTTGGTATCACAATAATATTTGCTCGGAGATTGCTGGAACTAATTTAACTTAACTTTTCTTTCCTTAATTTTAGCCCTGTTAGCTGCATTCATTGGACATCTGCAGCACAACTATCATTACTTGAAGATGAGATGCGCCGTGTAGAAAGAGTCAATGTAAGGCCTTAGTTATAGCATACAAGTCTTCCAGATTTTTTTATCTTCGCAATCTCTAACTCCCGAAGATAATTTCGTTACCTTTTCAAAACAAGAAAAATCATCACTTCTTCTTTTTGGTACATGCATTTGAAGTTTCAAATTTCGAGTTTCTTAACAGTTTTCTTGATAATTTATTGATTGAGGAATGGTCTCAACGTTCTTCCATATTTGTAGTATCTAGGGTTCTATGTTTTTTCTTTATTTTTAGTACATGACTTTCTCCTGGTTAATATTTTTTAAACGAAAGAAGATACTAAATTCCATAAGAAATCAACAAACGAATTAGTGGTTTGGAGGGGAAAGATCTCGACTTACAAATGCTTATGATCTTGTAAGTTGTAAGTGTTTTATACTTTTTACAAATCTATTGACTCTTCTATGAGCAGGTTGCCCTGATGCTATCAGGAATGGGAACAGCATCAATTGATGTTTTCAGAATGGTAAGAATATGAAACGAATACTTGATTATTTAAATGTTCACAGGCGTTGTTCTAATTTTTTTTATCTACGTTTGGTGATGGATATTTGAGGGTTGATGGGGATTTCTTTGGATGCAAATTGCAATAATCACATTCTGCATAATGATTAAAAGGTCAAAGTACCATGCATTGATAAAACATTTTCTTTTCAGAACACCATAACTCGTAATATTTCATCTTTTAATCAGTAATCATAGATTTGATCATTCTTAAATTTCAAGCAGATTAAGTGTTGTAATGCTATTCTTGTCTAACATGATCTGCATGTATTATCGACAGGCAAGTTCCAGATGGGAAAAGAGGCAGTCAAAAGTCTTGGTTAGAGCTCTTATATTCGATGTCTTCATTTCTTGTTTAATGTGAAGAGACACTTATATACATGCAATTAATTAGTCTCATGATTATGTTTATTTCTCTCTCTTGATTATAATATTATTATTTCTGGGTTGTCTCTGCATCGTTTTATTTATGTAAAATAAATAAAATTTCATGGTACTAGACGGAGAGCGGATGGGTTCTTAAGCAATTTGCATTTACAAAGTTCTAAGACTCTGCTCAAATATTTGAGAGTTCTGAGTTTATTGGTCCTTATTGTGCTGATATGATTCACTTTCTAATGTCACTGTGACTAATTTACTCAGCTAAAATGCTAGTGATGAATAAGTGTTTTAGGAAGTGTTTATCTGAATAGACTTTTGTTGATACATAAATGAAGAATAATTTAAGCACTCCAATGATGCAATCCATAGAGCTCCACACAAGTAAAAGAACGTTTTACTTCTGACATGATATTCTTCATGATAAATAAGAGGCTCTACATTTTAACACGATGCAATAACTGCTGAAAATCTACAACTGGTACAAAGTTGATGATTATATGTTGGACCAAACTCTTAATCGCAGACAAAGGAATTATAAAATCTTAAATTTTATTGTGAAATTCCAATTCTGCTTCGTCTTCTAAAACATGTGATGCACATGACTAATTTAGTTTAAAGCACTATCAAATATTCACGAGTTTCTTGCAGGAAAAAGCAAAATATAGAATGATGAAGCAAGAAGGTTCTGATAAGAAAAATTCATACTGGGACAATCTCTGGGGCAAACAAAAGGACTACCAAAGTTCAGGTACGGGAGATGTGATACTACAAAAGGGGATATAAACTTCAAATTATAGGAAATTATAAAAACTTGGTTCCCAAAAATCTATGTTCATGTGTTTTTAAGTGTTGTATTGTTTTAGTACTTCTTGGTTTCTATAGTATCTATATTTGTAAATTCTAAATGTTGAAGTTTCTCATAGGAAAAACTGTCCCTGGCAGCCATGTTGACAATGTGCTGTGACAATTACTGTAATGCAAGGATTATATTAATTATCATATTTAGTCTTTCAAATGGTAACTATTTTGCAGATGAGGAAGTTGAAGAAAGAGCAAGAAGAGCTGCTTCAGCAGCACGAAGATGGAGGGAATACTCAAGGAAGGGTGTTGATAAGCCTCCCACATTTAAACTCCCAGAAGCAAGCCCTGCCAATGAAAAATGACCACTACATAATTTACCTTCTTTATAATTTATTCCCATGTAATTAATTCATTTGTATCCTCTCGTGAAACTAATGAGATATTTCTCACTCTGCTATCTATGATTGTATATGCAGTAACTATAGTTATACAAGGGAAAAATATAATAAAGCTATTTAGTTCAAATAACAAATTTTTGGTTGAAATAATTATGTGCTATAGTTCAAGAACAAAAGAACCACTTTGGTTAAGTGAAGCTAGTCCTCCTAATTTTTTTCAATAACAGATTTTTCTTGAATCATGGTAGCAGAAAATTCTCTCACGTGTATCACAGCATACACATTTTTTTTTTCTGTGCACAAATAATTGCAAACGAGTCTTCTCTTTAATTCTCTCTGCATGCAAAATACACCAAAACTTAAAAATTATGTGAGGCCATGTGTGATGAATCTTTTCTACAGCATATGAACCAACTATGTAGAATCGTTTAAGATAACTGTGGCTTGGGCTTGACAGATAATGAAGAACCACCAGAACTTGTGTATGAGTAAGCAACTTTATGTTATCATCAGAAATTATTAGCCCTATTATACCCTCCTAATAGCACCCAATATTGTAGCCCTTAGCAATACTTGAGAGAATATGCTTTGCTCTCACAAAAAGACTTTTGTACTTGACTTTTATGTATGGAGCTTCTCAATGATGTATATTTTGAAGAATAATTTAGTACCAACTTGGTTCGTTGTGTAACCTTTTCTGGGTATTCATTGTCTAACTTCAACTTTAATTTGAAATACTCTAATCACATTAAGTTGGCTGTAGCAGGTACAGAGAGTCTTCAGTCAGAATTTCTTTCCACATTCAACAATTTTCATCAACTGTTCATACGTAATTATATTAACTGATCTATATACCAAAGATAGTATACATAAGAAGAAAGCACAGAGGATTAATCATTTTGAATATATAGATAAAATAATAACTTACGGATGAAAAATCAGTAATTTAAAGTATAAATAAAGAGGTATTAACAAAATGTAATTATAAATTTTTTATCAACAGTTATCCTCACAAATTGTATAATTGAATCCAAAAGTATATTTAGAGGAGTTTTCTGGTGAAATATATGTAGAGTTAAATTTAGCCATTGGATGGGAATTTTCAAAACAATATGTACTTCTTTTAATTCCTTGCTTAAATTAAAAGCTTGTGTATTTTATATTTTTAAAATTTGTTTATACCGAAAAGTCAATTTCATCTAAAAATTGAGAAACATAATCATTAAAAAGTTTGAATTTAATCTCTAACCTCTTTAAAGAATGCTTTTTGAGTGTTGTCTGATGCAATCATGAGACCCCATTTGGCAGTGGAGTTGCATGAGTGGATGGAAAGTGGAGATAACTTGGTTTTTATTTATCTCAAAGGGCGATAACAGTGGATCTTAACATTAGATAATAGAACAATATACTAAAAGTGGCTGCATCCACTCAAGTGCAAATAATTACTAGTGGCCATGTTTATCTTCTTGTTTCTATCACTAAATTCTTCTTTTCTTCACTAAACAATATTATTTATTCAATTTGGGTTGGTGTGAGCCTGTGTCGACCACATCATTAAAAAAACCTATTGTTCAACCTATTGAGTTGTTCAATTATCTAGAAAAGAGAAAACAAATAATTGAAGAAGCATCAGTCTCAATGCACTTGAAAAGAAAAACAAATCAAAATTCTCTAGACGTAGAATTCTGCTCCAAACAAGATGGAAAAATGGACCATAACAAACAAATATCTCTTTGTCCAGATGTACCTTCTCTTCATATCATATGCTTCATTTGTCAAACAAATTGATAAAAACTGCACATGGGAAAAATAGGGAAAAAGGGTACAAATTACAAAATATAACTTTGGAAATGTACATCTATGATTGCAGACAGAGTCAAACATATACATCTAAGGACTTTCAAAACAAAAGAAACAAGATTGAGCTCAGAACATCCACCAGAAAAGGAAACTCATTCATTGTTATCTTACAATGGATGCTGCTACTGTATGAGCCCAGAACCTGAGATTGTCCTTCATGTCTATCTCATTTCCTACAACTGGTACCCGCCAACTTAGCAATGGATTCACAGCTTTCTTTTGGTCTAAAACACCCCAAGCTTCAGACAAATAAGGCCTGCAAATCACAGTTTCATCAATGTTCTCTTGTGAACTCACTTCTCCTCCTGCATCCTCTTTTCCTAGCCTTTGCAACCCTGGTATCAAAGAAACCAATTTTGAGTCCTTGTCTTCCTCAGAAAACACAAAACCCAAATCCATAAACCCTTTCAGCTCCTTGAACTCAAGGTCTGAGAGGCTCCTAGTTGCTTTTCCTTTTCTGAATATTCTTCTTCTTCTTCTCTCACTATGACTCACTTTCTTGGTAGTGACTACTTGTTCATCTTCATGCTTTCCGTTACCTTTTTCCAGTGTAAAATCTCCCACTTCCTTCCCAGAAAGAATTGGCATCAGCTTCTGTGGTGTGAGGACAGAATTTGGTGATGGAAAATCAGAGAAAACACCAACAGTTGACCCCAAGTTTTGGTCACTAAGAGACCTCACTTGAAGTGTTGGAACTCTGAGGAGCTTTGAATCAAAAGGAAGCACTTCCTTCACAAGGCACTGAGAGGTTGAGTACAGTGTTGAATGAAAAGGTGAAGAGGTTTTGTTAGTGAAAATTGTTGTCTGAAACCAGAAGGTATCCAACAATTTCAGAACTTCTTCTGCATCCATTGCTTGGTTCAAATGAGTAAATGTTGTTTAGGGACAACAAGAAGAGAAACCAATAATCAAGAATTAATGGTAAGGGGCATTGCTTGATTGCCCCATACTTTATGCTTTTATAGCTCCCATTTTATTGTAATGCTTCATATCTAAAGCCCTTTTGTCAAAAGATTTTGGTTTAAAACTACTTTTAAAATAATTTATTTTATTCAATATTAATTCTCATTAAAATCGATTAAGCTTTTTGAATTATTTTTAAATAAAATGTTTAAAAAACGAAAATACATAAATAGATAAAGGGTATCCTAATTCAAAGATGTATGAATGGTAGTTTTTTTTTAATTAAAAAAAAAGAAATCAGTCACACACACCCATAAAGTTTGAATTATTATATATGCATCTCTCAATAATTCAAATGCTTCATTAACACTCATTATTATTTTTTCACTTTCCTTTTTTTTTAATCGTATTTATGAGAGTTTAAAATTTTATTTAACCCCACGATCCGAAAATGCTTATGCCAACTTGTTTAATTTACATTTTTAAAAATAAAACAAGTATTTATTTATTAGAATTTGATAATTTTAATTTTTATATCTTCACAAACTGTTTTTTATATGCCTTCCCAATTGTCTTTAATATAATAACAATATAATTATGAATAGAAAGTTTGATATGTCTTAACATGTCAACATTCTTAAATGTGAAATGCCTTAATGAGTCAATATGAAAAATTAACTACAAGTATGTGAACACCACATTCCTCTCCCTACATCTATTCTATATTTGTAAGAAATAGGGAAAAAAAATGGTTAGAAGAAACATACAAAAATGGTTGAAACATTTTAATGCTTATTAGTTGTTAGGTGTTGGTTGAAGAAATAAATAAAATGGATCAACAAGAGATCTCCATGATCAACAATTTTCTTCTCTCGTTTATTGTGGATATCAGTGAAGTCTTGTTCACTTATGAGAACTAATATATGAATGTGACTGAAGTTGACTTCAATATTTGACTATAATAATAGTTATAGTTTTCTCTTAGTGTATAGATACATTTTTTTTCTGAATATTTAGAAGTAAATAATTAGTGGGCATGTAGTCCTTTAGAGAATCATCAATGTAATATTTTCTTTAACATTTTTTTTATTTTTATAAAATTATTAAATAAAAATAAGGCTAAAATGTTTTCTTAGTCCTTGGAATAAATTTTATTTCAATCCCTCAAATTTAGATTTTTACAGTCCCTCACATAAAATAAACAACTGAACCATAGATGGAACTTATATATTAAGTTGACATAAGAGAAACCAGTTTAACTAGTTAAATGGAAAACTTATAATTAGTCTGATTATTATAGTGGAATAATATACTTAACTCACTATATGTTTAACAAAACACATGAATATGAGACATGTAGAGAAACATTAAATGAAAGAAAATTTTGACTGAAACCTAAATATAAATGAGGTTCTTAGAGTGTTTAGAAACTTGTCTACATTACCCTGCTAGAATTTTTATGAGAATTTTCTGTAAATTTATAAAAAAATAATAAAAAAAGATTTTTTTTACAAAAATTTATAATAAATTTGTAAAAAAATTCTTATAAAATATAAAAAATTCTTTGTACCAGCATATATGTTATTAAATTTTACTTAAAAAATATATGTTATATTATATCATTAATATAAAGTTATATTTTAAATAATATAACAATTCATATATTTAAACTAATAACCTGTTAACCTGTAATTAAATAGCATACTCAAAGAGTGTCTTCAAGAAGGAATCTCATGGTAAAATATGCTGAACTTTCTTTTAAAAAATTTATATGGATTATTCAAATTCAAATATGGAAAATTTAAGTTTAACGCAAATGCACAACATTAAATAGAAAAATTTAATATGCGTAGTGGATGATGTTTACGTGTGTGACACACTATAATTATTAATTAAAAAGAGAAATTTAAGGCATGAAAAGGTGCACTCTAGGTATAAAAATTAGAAAAATAATTATTTAATATTAGAAAAAAAAACACTCGTGTCTCTTTACAGTTTTTATCATATAGTAATTTTATTTTAATAGTTAAAATTTAATAAATAAATTAATTTTAATTTATATATTTAGTTAAATAAAAAATACTATTATTTTAATATTTGATATGTAATTTACAATATGAATTAAATAATATTAGAAAAATAGCATAAGTTATATATTTATATAGGAAAGATATAAAAAATAACGTAATTATATTGTAGAGTAATGGTGTGTGTAATTATTTTTAGTATTATATATGTAATAGAAAAATAATTCCGATGTCCAAAATTTTAAAATATAATTAAAAATAAAATTAAATAAAACACAATTAGAAAGTAAAATAGAAAAATAAAAAAATTACATTAAAATATGGCATCTATTGATATTTTGATTAAAATATTTTGAAAAGACAAAAAGTACTTAAATTTGATGTATTTCATAGTGAAAAATTAAGTAAATATAATATTATTTTAATATTTTAAAATTATATTTCTGTTTTTAATACTAAAAACATTAACTGAAAAATATTAGGAGGGAAATATATTTTAATATGAAGACTACTACTTCGCATTTATTTTAGGTTTTAATATTTAGACAAATTATTGAAAACTCAAAAGATTTGTATAACGTGTTAATATTTATTTTTGATACTTATATGTATATTTTTTAAAATAATACTATTTAAAATAATATTAAATATTAAATATAAACAAATATTGTTTTGATTGGAAGAAAGTATAGGTTAATAAATATTTTTAATGAGAAACATGAAGTCATATTGACCTCATATATAAGTGTGTGTGGACATCAACTACACAACCTTTCTCATGAAGTTCACGTGTTGCCAATGCATTTCACAAAGAGACAAAATATTCAAAAATAATTGCCATGATAATACCAATCACTCTCATATTTTTATATCACGTGCATAATAGAATATCATTTTACCTAATACTTTTCTATTCACTCTGCTTCTTCTTTTTTGTCATTTTTAAGATTTTCAGAAGAAAATACCCCAAATTTTCATTTTAAGTAAACATTACTTTATTTTTAAAATAAAAACAGTCATATAAATTTTTTAATAATTTCTCATTTTCTAATAACTCTCTAAATAATTAATGCCATTTTTTTCTTCAACCACCTCTTCCAAAACTACATAAACTTTTTATGTGAATGTAGTTAGGTAGAAACTTGTCACCTTGTGACAAAAATGAGTTACTTTAAAAGTCTCTATATAAAATGTGTATAATTTTGAATTCCTTATTTGACTAGTAGTTCTGTTTAGTGGTTATATGTTTTTTTATAAAACATTTAACTACTTTGAGTAGCCTCTTTCAACATAATATCAAATCTTTAAAACACAATCTTTTGTAGTTCTTGTTCTTTTATTTTTTTTTTCTTAACATCAATAACAAAAATGCAATATTCTTTTTCACTCTTTTGAACATACTTATTTTATGAGTTAAAATTTATTAAAAATTATAAAAAATTGGAATTCACCTTTTTTCTAATGATTCTCTTTTAATACTTTGCAGTTTTTAATACATTTTAACTAATAAAAATGAAATAAAAAATATATTTTAAATATATTTTTAGTTCTTAAATTATTTCTCAAAATTGTGTTTCGTTCCTAAGGTAAATTTTGGACTTATTTTGTCATTATACTTTATAAACTCGTGTAAACTATCTTTGATGATGTTTAAGAGTTTTTTTTATTTTTTTTATTTTTTTTTTCGTGGTTTTCTACTTTATTATCATCTTTTCTTAAGCTTCTTTTACTATTTTTTTCTTTCATTTTCTCTCATTTTTCTTCCCTTAAAGATATTTTTATTTGTCATCGAGGATTATTTGCACATATTTATAAAGTATAAGGATGAAATAGGTCCAAAATTTGCTCTAGGGACGAAATACAATTTTAATAAATAGTTCACGAACTAAAAATATATTTAACCCTTTAAATAACATATTAGACATTTTATCTTGATGTATTCATGGGATCAATAATAATCACAGTAGGATGAACACTATTAGTATTTCCATAAGCTTTCGTCAATTAAACAGGATAATAGACCTTTGTTTGTATGTGAAAAAAAAGGTTGTTTTCTTAAAATGTAGGTTGTAAAAAGAAGAAGCTAAAAGCCCACACATGACAACATAAATGGGCCTCACTTAAAACAAATCGAGGGTGATGCATTTTGGACTTGAAAAAAAGCTGCAAAGGGAAAGATGTATGGGAGAATAATTTTTTATGATTATTTTTTTCTTTAAAATTTAAATTAAATGATAATAATGAATTTAATTATGATTCGTGCAGAGTTATTCGAGTTTAACGCTTGAGTCGACGGCATCACATAAATTTGTCATGAAAATTTAGTTTTGAGGATATCAATTTTTATAATTAATAATAAAAATGTTTTATAGTAAAAATATATATTAGAGTGTGTGTTTGTAATATTATCTTTCATCCTTACAAATTAATTTTAATTAAATATAACCATTTGTTTCCATAAACTGTCTCAGTATAAACAAACTTTAAAATATATTTTATTTTGACGAAGTAGTGACGTTTAAAAACACTTGATATTGAATATGGATAATACAAACAATTAATTAAATTAAACCTTATTAACAAGTGTATAATTTATACCGTAACTTTAATATTGCTGTGTTACTTTAATCATGGAATTAGAAAAGTACAGCTTTATTACGGCAAAAGAAAAGGCACTACAAACACTTTACAATGCATTTACTTTTGTCCTCTCTTTCTTCACAATTTTATAAACTTAGTCCATAAAAATTGTAGGCAATATTATGATTTTCACTAGTTTACTTATGAAAGAATTTTTTATTCATGAGAATTGAATACATATAAAAAAATATAACAATTTTACATATGTTCCACCAATTTAATTAGAGTTATTTCACATTTATAAATTTAATTATTATTAAATATTTCAATGGTTTTATAACACAAAAATATCATTAATTATCTATAATTATAAACCAAGTTAGTTTTATTTATCTATTAAAGATCACTAATATTATATTAGATGCCTATTGTGAGATATTACACTGTTCGAGAAATCTTAAATATTGTTGGAGTAAAAAATCATTAACAAATAGGTTTTAGTGTGTTGTAGATTGTTATCCAAAACTTGTATCATTTGAAAATATCATATAAATCTCTAAAAATATGTAAAGTGTATCACTAACCTAATAATAAAAGTTTGATAAAGGAACTCGAGCATGTTATCATAAAATAACTTCATAACATTATTAATTACGTAATAACTATTTTTAACTACTTATAAAATAAAATATAGTTGTATTTATACATATTATCTATTTGAAAAACATACTAGATATACAACTAGACTGAGCACACAGGTCTAATTTGGACGAATTTGGGTTGAAAACATTAAACCTAACCTAAACTGGCCCAAAAAAATGTGACTCATTTTCGACTAATATTATACTTTGGATTAGTCGAGTTCAGGTTGGGTGGGTCTTGAATTAAAAGAGTTGATTCAATGAATTAGGTCATATTAGGCCAACATTTTTTAATCTAAAAAAATGTTTAATTTCTAGTATTTTCTCTATTAACAACAAAATAATTTAAGCTAAAAACAATCCATAATCTTAGGATCTATGATTAATACTTCAGCACAAACAAATGAAAGATAATAAAAAAAGGCATCATAGATGAAAACCATAGAAATAAAAAGGTGAAGAAAGTAATTAGAGAGTAATAAGAAGCGAACTATAATCGATGTGAGCATAAGTCAAAGCTATTATAACGGACGACTTAGCCCAACCAGGCTTGGTCCTACGGGTTAAGGTAAAAAAAGTCTAATAATGTAGTTTGACCTATATTTTAAAACGGACCATAATTTTTTTACCTAACTTGACCCTATGTTAGACCAATGAGCAAACGGTCCATTTTTTGCCTAATAAAAATTGAAAAAATATTACAATATATCCATAATACCATATATTTTTACCAACAATAAACAATATATAATATAAAATATATAAATACATAACCAATTTGCATGAAAGTTTGTACAAAATTTTTCATATTTAAACACCTTATAAAACAAACTTAGAGCAACTTCCAAGACAATCAAACATTTTTAGTACTTCACGACCTTTTTTTTTAGTTTCTTTAGATTTTTGTTCAACATTATTTCTTTTGTTGTGATAAGATAAATCACTAATTGGAGGAGTAACTCCTAGGGTGTTGTCATAGGAAATAAGAACCTTGTAGTTCAATAGATAAAAAAACATAAAAACCTATTTAATACTTTATAACAACTTTGCTTTATGCAACTCACTAAATCTTAACAAAATAAGACAAATCCTCATGATGATACAAGAAAAAAAAACAAATCTAGAGTTTTGATTAAAAATGTAACAAATGAGAATATAAATTAACAAAAAATAAAGAAGAACCTAACCTAATGTAAAATAGAGAAGTTGTGACGGAGGCATGTAATTATGGTGGTGAAGATTATATAAGGTACAAAATGTAGTAAAGGAGAGGAAAGAGATGAAGGAGAGAAGAGATACTCTAAGACACTAGAGTTTCTTTTTTTTTATATGACAACATAAAAATATAGAACTAAAAATTTAATATAAAAAATAAACGGGTCAGTCCATTAGCCTACAGGTCAACCTGCCCTTGCCTAATATGGGTATCAGGACAAATGGGCTAGGCTAAAAACGAACTATTGTTATTTAGCCCACTATTTTTAAATCTAATCTGGCCTGAATCATAAGTTATGTGAACCAATTTGTCAGGCTAGACCTATTTTGATAGCTCTTAAATAAGTAATGTGAAAGATTCCATAATATACAAAGTTATCCTTGACATGAACATCCATGGGGAGACCCATAATGCACATGGTGGTAAAAAGTAAGGTCTCACTGAGCGAATCACAAGAAGAAGAAGAATGATTCTCTACGAAGTAGTCTCTGTTTTTGCAACCCATTTCCAATTTCTTCTCTTCTCTCACAAGAAATTTTCTGCTCTTCCACTATCGGAATTGAATGAAGAGATCTGACAATTGAAAAAAAAAAACTAGTTTGGTTAAAAGGAAGAACAAGCACAATGCACAACATGCGTACATAGTTATTGTTGTGGTTCCTTATATTATTCATTGATGTTTTTCCTTTTTTCTAACCTAAAATTTAGAGTAAGATGATTGTTCTTCACTTTGCATTGTGTCTTGGTCGAGTTCGAGTAACGATAGTCACAAACATTTCAACCTGAACTCAATCGCATAAACCCACTTCAAACATGATTGAAAATTCGAAACCTCGACATTAATTGTCCGAGAGGGAAAAAAAAGGTGCATGTATGTCAAATTTGGTCGGTCTGAGAAAAAATGATCACTCTTATATACAATTAATAGATATATCAATTTGGTCCTTCTATAAGGCTTGAATCTAACTCATGTGAATTATGACAAAATCTTAAGGATTAAAAAATCCATATGAAAAAAATCCACAATAAAAAAAATGTCATAAAAACCTTATACATAAGGGTTAATTTATGATTTATTTTTTTAAAATATCTTTGGTAAAAATGAGAATTTCAAACAAATATTCGACCTTCCTTTTTTAAGTTGATTTTCTATATTATAAACAACCACCCACATTAATTGAAAAATATATTTACCTAATAATGTATTTTTGAACCAATGATGTCCTGAAAGTAGTAAAAAAAGATAATATAAAAAAATAATATAAATAATTTTAAATTTTTATTTTTTTTATGAAATTTGATATTTTTTATAATTTGAAATAATTATATTATCCTACATGAATAAAAAGATGGAAAAAATACACTATATTTAACTTACAAATTTGTATTTTTCTATTGATATATATACAAATTAGAAAAAAGACACTTACCTTAAATCCTAATATGAAAGTTGAGTACTAACAAATTTTTTTATTAATAATAAAAAAGTTGCATTTCAACACTCCTCTTCAAGTTGGAGCATATAAATCTTATGCACCAAATTTGAAATGTATAAATTGAATCCTAAATCCTTTTAGAGATTCAGTTAGAACATTTGTGAATTGTTCATTAGAGCTGACAAAATTAGTAATAAAATCATTAGACAACAACTTCTCTTTAATAAAATGACAATCAATTTTTATATGCTTAGTTCTCTCATGAAACACCAAATTAAATGTAGTATGAAAAACTGCTTGATTGTCACGATATAACTTCATCTTCTCATTTCTACAAAATTTTAACGTTCGAAGGAGTTATTTAATCCACACAAGTTCGCATGTAGCTAAGGCCATAAATCGATATTCAACTTCTGCACTAAATCAAACAATAACACTTTCTTTCTTAATTTTTCAAGATATAAGGTTCCCTATGAGGAATACATAATATCATGTGACAGATCTCCTATCAATTGGACAACTAACTCAATTTGCTTCACAATACCCTAAAGCTTAAGTATTTCCCTTGTTCTCATACAACAATCCTTGTCCTACACTCCCATTTACATATACGAGAATGTGAATCATAACATTCCTCTAATTAATGTGAGGTTTCTGCATAAATTGACTCATAATTACCACTGGATAAGAAAGATCGAATCTTGTTATAGTGAGATAAATGAGTTTTCTCACCAACCTTCTATATCTTTTTTGGTCTGAAAGTTCACATTTGTCTTTCGTTAACTTTTGATTTGAGTCTATAGGATTATCAATGGGCCTGCAATTTGTCAGGTTTGTCTCCTCCAAAATGTCAAGAACATATTTCTTTGTAAAATGAGGACACCTTCTTTTGATTGCACCACTTTAATACTAAGAAAATATTTTAGATAGTCCATATCTTTAGTCTAGAAGTGATTGAATAAATACTTTTTTAATTGAGCAATTCTAGTGAAATCATTTTTTATAATAACAATATCATCAACATTGAGCATAAGATAAACACACTTCTTAGGAGAAGTGTGACAATAATGAAGAAATTTACCAAACCAAGCTTGGGATGATTGTTTCAAGCCATAGAGAGACCAGTGTAATTTACAAACTAAATCAGACCTCCCCTAAGCAACAATTCTTGTAGTTTGTTCCATATAAATATCATATTCTAGATTACCATGAAGAAAGACATCTTTAATGTCAAGTTGGTGAAGAGGCTAATAGTGAATGGCAAGCATAATAAGGAAAAGACAAACAATCCTAATGTTAGCCATAGGAGAAAAAGTATCACAATGGTCAAGGCCATAAATTTAAGAGTATCCTTTAGCTACTAGGCAAACTTTGAGACAGTCTATTTCACCAATAAGATTAAGCTTAACAACATAGACTCATCTACAACATACAAACTTCTTACTAAAAGAAGAGGGACAAGCTCCAAAGTATCGTTGAGTTCAAGTGCATGCATTTCATCAACCATAGCTTGTCGCCATCCATGGTAACAAAGTTCCTCATGAACATTTTTAGGAATAGTAGTGGTGGATAACGAGAAAACAAAAGAGAAATATGAAAGAGAAAAAATATGATTACAACAAGTAGATTGAATACGATCAAAGAGGAGTATAAACCAACAAGAATTTGATCATGAACATGATTAAAATATGAATGTAGGCTTCTCATAATCAAGACCATATAATATCTATCAAGTTTCTTTTCGAGTTCCTCTAGTGGGTTTGCTACTAGGAATTCTATTGTAGCCCTACCCTTTGCAATTAGTGAGAGCATAACATCGTTGGTCTAAGTTGTATCAAAGAAACATTGGATATAATTTGGAAAAATTTCTTGTGCATTTTTTCAAAAAGAGAAACATGTTTTGAAGGATCTGAACATCTCCAAAACATCATACTCAATTAACTGCCATAAAATAAAATAACACACAAATGGAAGTTAGTTTTTTGCCATTAGGATTTGCTTGCTTCAAGAATAAAGATGAGTTTAGTTTATAAGTGGTCATGGTATCCTTGACCAAGAAATCATAACCCCATGGAGGCAGGGTAAGACAAATAATTATTTCAGTTGATTCGTTCACTTGTAATGGTCAGAGTAGCATGGGAAAGAACATTTCCCAACACAAAAGTATGTTAGAGTAATGAAGTAAGGACAAAAATAGAGATAAAAATGGTTGACAAGTCAAACAAAGATGTCATTAAGTGGTTCTAACAATAAGAAGGTGATGCATGGATGCAACCACCATAATTGGGTTGTGTTTCTCGAGGCACACCTAACCCTAACTTATTTCAACATAACAACAACAAACAACATTAAATGACAATAAGAATAATGACTAATTACGATAATAATAACAACTAAAAATATGAGTGACAACACCATATATTATCAAAGATAATAACAGAGAATACATAATAAAATCACACTCACTCTTATACATAGATTAAAAAAACAATACACTTACCTTAAATTCTAACTAGTTAAAAAACAAAAAAAAAATTTCATTTCAACAATTTATATAATTATTTAAAAGTTCAATTTCTTTTAAAAAATTTATCTAATCAACATAGTTCTACGTAAAAATAAATTACACACTATAAATTCTCCATCTAAAATAAGATTAATATTAATCCGCTCTTAGTTCTTAATAGTTCTTAAGATTATTAGTTAAACTTGTCTTAAAATTAATTTTTGCATATTTTTTTTTTGTAATGTTTCGATTAAGTCTGAACAATCTGAGTCAACATGGAATAGATACAGAATTTTTTTCCTCTGCAAAATCAAACAAACAAATTAGTTTTAAAACTCGTAAACTATTGAGCTTTAAAAAAAATGTTTGAAATAATCCTTTTCTAGATGTGATGCAATTAAAAGGAAAAGGAAAATGGAATGTAACATGAAAAAAAATTCTTTAATTCGTCTTAAAATTCTCAGGATTTTCCGTAGTCTTGTCATCTTAATTTGCCCGAAGTTCCAACAGAATTAGGTGGATTTCGATGTTCAATCCCATGAATTCAAAATAATTGTTTTCTTATTTAATTTCCCAACCACCCCTTTCAAGGAAGAAAACAAGTACATTATTGCTTAATCTAATCGCTATTATAATCCTAATTACAAGTTAACTAAAAAAATTAGTGTCTTCATGTCAGACTTAGCATTTTAATAATCGTTCATTATCACAACTCTATTATTATTATTATCGTCATTGTTTGAGTAGATAACACATTGTCTTTAATATTAAGTACACATTAGCTAAAAAAAATAATGGTCATAAAAACCCAGTTGGCATAATAACAGGATATGATTGCAACTGTTTGATTATATAAAAGTCAATTAGACCAAAGGATAATGAAATCCAAGCCAAAGAGTGGACCAATAATTAGTCATTTACAAATTCAAATGTCTTCATTCATGTATACGTAATAACACTTTATTATTTATCATCGCTTTAAAAGAATATTTTGTTTTTAAAACTAATTAACCCATTTTTAATTGAAGTGTATAGACTAAAAACAACATTCGTTTCGCTGTGCCACAAAACATCAATTACCATTTTGTTTTACTTTGAATTAAATATGTTTTTAGTGTTTAAACTATTTATTAAAGTTGTATTTATTTTTAAAATAAATGTTTTAAATGATCCTTTAAGATAAATAATAACATTTTTAAAAACAGAAAAAAGAATAAAAAAAATAAAAAAATTTAAAAAACAAGTGATAATACAATATAAAACTATAAAAAAAGAAATAAAAAGATAAAAATAAATTATCATACATTATAAAAGATGATTTACATAAATTTATAAAATACAGAAACAAAATAAATTCTAAATTTATTCCAACTACAAAACATAATTTTAACAAATAATTTAAGAATTAAAGATATATTTAACCCTTTAGATTTTTGTTCCACAAAATTAATTTTGTTAATGATAATTTTAGTAATGATAATTTTAGTTATTAAATGTGAGCATCTCTTTCACTAAACATTTGAAGCGTGATTTACCACTTTTCTTAATTAGGTTTTGTTTTAGCATGATCTCATTACAAAACAGGAGTTAAGCACACAGTTTATTTAGACATGTGAATTACAATACCGGAGACATTCCAGAAAAAATATATTTTTCATTGGACTCAGTGAAACTGACTTTTGTTACTTTAAAACTCTACAAACTTTGCTTGGAATTAACTACAGTATTATGAAACGTTTTTTTTTTAAAGAAATCTTTTTATAAATAAAATTCCTCAAACGCAAATCTGTCTCGTCTTTATTTATTTAACTACATTTATTTACTGTGATATTATTATAATCCAATTTTTAATAATTTTATAAATTAATGATAGGTCTCAATTTACTATTACAAAAAAAAAGTTAACAAAAATTCTACAAGTCATTAATTAATTTCTGTTTAGATTCTTAAATATATTAAAATATTTAATTAATTAATTTTGTAACATAATAAAATCGAAATATTATTATATAATTAATAATAATAAGGATTTAGAATTATTCAAGATTATTTAATATAAAATAATAAAAAAATTTAAAACATTAAAATTTTCTTAAATAAATTTAAAATAATTTTGTTGTTTTTCTGCAATAAAATAAAATTCATAGCCATACAATTTATTTAACTAGTAAGTATATAACTTCTTAATAAAATTTAATTACATAAATCTTTAATTTTTATTTTTATAAGATTATTTAATTTTATTTTTTAAAATTATATTTTCTATATATAAAAATATAGACAAATAAATTAGAACATCAATTGAAACTTATAAGTCAATCTGATTTATCTTAAATTTGAGTTGGATCAGATTGAAAGAAAAAAGAAATAATCTAATGTTAATGTCCATGATATATAAAATTAATTTTTATTAAGAAATTATGTAGTTATTAATTAACTAAATTGTATCACTATAAATTTTATTTTATTGTATAAAATAATAAAATTATTTTAAATTTAATGAAAGAAAAATTAGTATTTTAAATTTTTTAATTATTTTATATTAAATAATCTTAAATATTTCTAAATTAAAACAAATTAATTTAATTTAAATTATAAAAATATATTAAATATAATATATAATTATATTTAAATTTTATTATATTATAATATATTAATATATTAAAAAATTTAAACAAAAATCATTTAATGACTTGCAGAATAGGTTTATTAGAGGAATTTTATTTATAAAAAAAAATATTTAAAAAAGTCATTATGAAACGGGCATATGTTTTTATAGATATTATATATTTGTTCAGTATAAAATATTTTACATAAATATTTAATAAAAAATCATTTTATTTTTGTATTATATTTATATATAGGATTATATGATAAAATTGAAAATTTTATCATATGTTGGTGTAAAAATATTTACATTTATAGTTTATACATTTTTTTAAGACATTATACATAACTATACAATGAGAGATAATATTTTCTTGAATAATTTATCCTCAAGTAAAAATCTAAATTATTTTTACACATACTCAAACTAAAAAACTTTTTATGGATTACAATAAAGTATTAACTATTCTATTTTGTTATCTAAACTTTTTCTTAAAACTAAAAGTTAAACTAAAACTATTCTGCTTATAAATTTGCTATTATCAATAAACATGTTTATTATCAAATTTCAATTTAATTATGATACATATTTTATTTCAACTTTTTATGTAAGGTTAAAAATTTATAAATCTATATTTTATTTTTTAGCATCTTAAAATTATAATATTATATTTTTAATTTCTATTTAGTTTTACAAGATGGCACTTTTTTATTGATACATTTTTTTAATAAGATTCGGTAAAAAAAAAGATAAATAACAATAAAGTACAGAAAAAAATAATATTAACGCATTAAACTAGTTAATCAAATATTTATTTTTTAATTATATTTTAAAGAGAAAATCTAGAAGAAGCAAAGTTAACTTAATCACTACAAATTCTTATTTAAGCATAATAATTTTTTGTTTAACTAGCATTTTCTCCTATCTAACCAACTTACATCACAAAAAATATTTTTAAAAGGCTATATATTGTCCTTAAGAATAAACTCTCACCTAATGAACTCTATATACTATAGATAAAATTCTATATAATGAGTCTTTAAAAACTATTAGAACCATTTACAAAAAGACTTTCAACTATTATTTCATTTCTTTTCCTTTTCTTCATCTTTATGTTTTTATTTTAAAATTATTAACATAGTAAGTAACTAAATTTGCACTTGTATTAAAGTTAATATAATTATGAAATTCTCTTATATATTTTGATATTTTTATAAATAGAGTGAGTGAGTGAGAGAGAGAGCTATAAGTGTATTCATTAGATCGGGTTATTCGATAATCCAACCTAATTAAATTAGGTTTGACTTGAGTCAAACCTGACTCGTCTCATTTTAACTCACTCTTATAAAAGTTGAGTGATGAGTTTAGTATGAGTGACATAATCTTAAACAAACCTAAAACTCTCTCGGTAGTGATGCGTCTTCCTCCTTTTTGTCTGTGTCATTTGTCTTCGACGTTTACCTTCGTTGCATCTCAACTCTAACATTAGAAAAACAAACTTAAACACTCTTGTAGTGATGTGTCTTCTTCATCATATCATAACATTATCATATTTGTTGTTCATCTCTACCACATCTAACCATAACATTAGACAAACAAACTTAAACATTATTGCATTACGTCTTGTTTTTCGCATCAATCCTAACATTCTCACCTTTGTCATTTCCCTCACCATTCGCCTCCACTATTTGCCTTTGTCTTTGACCTCTTTTGTTTGCCTCCACAGTTTGTCTATGTTGTTTGCCTTTGTTGTTAGTCTTTGTTGTCTCTTTAATAGAGTTTCATCTTTGACATTTGTTTCAAGTGATACCTAAATATTTTAACTACTAAAAAAAATAAAAATTTTCATATTATTGACCCAATTGAGTTAATTTAATTCAACTTGTTTAATAGTGGATTAGTTTAGATTGAGTTTAACATAAAAAAATACCGAAATTCAACCAATATTTTCTTAATAACTCAAATAATGAATTTGTTCCAATCCTACCTAATCCAACTGGAAAACAATCCTATATAACTCAGTATTTCCCTTCTTCATTAATATTGTTTTGATACTTATTTATTATAATGTGTTGATTAACCATAAATTAATTTCCTTTATAAATTAATGACTATAAAAGACAACCAATAAATAATTTAGAAAGAGACAAAATGATTTCATTATAGATATAATTATTCAAGATAATAATTAATAATAATAATAATAATAATAATAATAATAATTTAGAAGTGAAAATATTTAATGAGCTTTATTAACATTGAAATAATAAAGTATATAATTCAATAATACTCATATTTTCATCAAATCTAGTTTTTCTCATTTCAAAAATAAAAATATATTATAATGTTTAATTTTAAATTTTATTTTAGATTCTTATTATTTAATCTCATTTTCGTTTTTATTATTTTTAAATTTAATAATATAAAATTAGAATAGTCCACATTATTATACTAAAGTCCATATAATTTTTAGGTATTACAAAAGGGGTTAAATCAGCAGGTTATTCTACCAACCTATTTAACTACGACAAGGTAGTCCATTCAGTTCTATTCTTTTGTGGATTGGACCAAAAGAGAGTAGAGTGAGCTGTTTTACCACTACCTTTTTATTTGAAAATTACTAATGATAATGCTTTCCTTGTTACAAAATCGACAGTAACTACTTCCACCGTATATAAATTCTGACAAACATTGTAAAATCACATACCATCATGTGATCGTGTCCTTTCTTCATCAGGACCCTAACTCTCAATAAAAAATATTCAAAACTACAGAAAAATTCTAACTACAACTCACAAAATTAACAACTATTCGATTCAACAGATTGTGAATTCGGCTCAAATATTAAAAACATAAAAAAGTAGCATTAAGTCAATAAAAAAAGAAATTCAGTCCAATTATTATTTAAAAGCCTCGTTAAACAAGCTAACAATAATTTATTGTTTTCACACTTCACTGAAAAATCTCAGAAATTTCACTTGGTAGTTTTAATACCACCCAACAACCCAGAAACTCTAAAACGACATGTACATATATTTTGGTATTATGGCATCGCTTATTCTCTCAATCTGAACCCTGATGCCGTGTCACCAAACACAACCTACACAATTTGAAAATATGAAGCATTGATTACATGCATATTTTACTAACCCTAGCCAATAATAATACACTCTACATATTCAAACATAGACTAATAGGGTGATGACAGAACAACCAATGAATGAATCCAAAACATTGTTTATCGTGAACCTAACCTCATCAGATAAAACCCCTCCCATGTAGCAATGTTTTATTAATTGGGTATTTGCTCGCACGTCCACAATAAACTACACTGCTGCCAATCTGTCACCATGGCGGCTCATATTAAACACCAACCCCAACCCCAACCCCTTCTCTCTCACTCTCACTCTCACCTTTCTTCTCTTCTCAACCCAATCCTCATTCACCTATTCACTATTTCTTCAACATACCAAATTATTCATATACATCCACCACCCAGATTCAGTTTCACTCCAACTCATCATGTACCACCGTAGATTCAACAAACCAATACGTGTGGCGAACCTAGATGAGCCCGAGCCCGAGGCTCACTTTAGAAGCTGGGCCTGCTTCTCCTTCATCCGGTGATGATACTAAAACAGAAGCACCGTCACCTAAGAAAAGGTTTGTTTTTTTTCTTTATTTTTTTCATGGGAATTGGGAAGTTAAATGTTGAAAGGTTTACGTTCATGGCGCCATACGTAGGAGGGAGATGAAGAAGAGGGTGGTGACGATACCGATCGGTGACGTGGATGGATCTAAGAGCAAAGGAGAGACGTATCCACCGTCCGATTCATGGGCCTGGAGGAAGTACGGCCAAAAGCCCATCAAAGGCTCCCCTTACCCAAGGTATGCTCTATTGTATATACCACCTTTGCGTGCACACATTCATTTTCCTTAATTGTTTTCCTTAACCTTAATTCTTTAGCAAAATAAATCACATGTTAATAGCTTAAATTTGAAGGATGCTAAATATCTTTGGAAACAAGAACCAATTTATAAGTTAATCAAATAATTTGAAGTTGTTTTTCTAGAACTGGAAGGGTGTTGCCGGGGTGGAAAAACCGGCTGAAGGCGGCTGCGCTAAAATGCGCATCGGGGGTGGTGGTGGTAGTTTGGTTGTTGTGACCGCACACGCGACCTACGACCCGCGTTGCCTTCACGCCACAATAATTATGGAATATAAAAGTCAGGAGTCGGAAGCCGTCATTTTCTATGTTTGATCTTTTTGTTTATGAAAGTAAACATTTTCTTCTTCTTTTCAGCTTAATCCCATTTCATTTTTATAACTGTGTTTTATGAACTTCAGTTAGATGAGAACATGCATGTTTTTTCTTTCATGCAACATTTTGTTTATCAGTTAGGAATAACTTCCAACTAAATAAAAATCAGCACATTTTCCGAAAAGTAAATCAATTTATGAAGATGCAAAAATAATTACAGCCATTTGTACATTTTAATCACATTTCGTTTAATTTTTTTATTTTATTTTGTTAAATATATAAAGTTTGCAAAGGGAATTCCGGATTCGAGTTTTTATTTAAAGTAATAGTGATAAAAAATTAAGCATTGAATAATGATTAATGTTTTAGGAGAAAAATAAAAAAAAAATTTGAAGGTAGCCCTAGATTAAGGAATTGAGGGTGAGAAGCACGCGCTTCAGATAGGGCAAAATCCATGAAAGTGCCATTTTCGCTGGTGTTTTTGGATTATCATTCCAATCCACATCACTCTTCTCTCTCTTAATTTTCCATTATCATTTTTTTTTAATTTTCATTTACAATAATGTTGAATTAATTAAGCAATTATTAATTAATAATAATAAATTTGAATCTGAGAACGCAGGGGATATTACCGATGCAGCAGTTCAAAGGGGTGTCCCGCAAGGAAGCAAGTTGAGCGAAGCCGTGTGGACCCCACAAAGCTCATAGTCACCTACGCCAACGACCACAACCACTCCGTCCCCCTCCCCAAATCAAATACCTCCGCCGTTTCCGCCGCCTCCTCGCCGGCCGAGTCCGCCGCAAGGTTCACGCCGGAGGAAGAGATGGCCGTGTTCGCAACTCACTACGATTTTGAACTCGCCGGCGACGCGGCGGTTCTGCTCAGCCACCACCACTTTCGGTGGTTCGACGACGTGGCGTCAACCGGTGTCCTCGAGAGCCCGATCTGCGGCGAGGTGGATGACGTGGCGATGCCGATGAGGGAGGAGGACGAGTCGCTCTTCGCCGATCTCGACGAGTTGCCGGAGTGCTCGGTGGTTTTCCGGCGGAGGAATATTCCGAGGAGCAGCGCGATCCGGTGCGGCGGCATCACAGGATAACGCGGCTGGACCCTTTTTCTTTCGTCCCGCGTTATTACGTAGTGACGTATTATTATATTCGCGGCCTGAAAATCGTGCGCCATTAAAAAATTGGAAACATAAAGAAATAATTAAATAAATTAATTTACAATTCATGGATTTCTTCTTTTTTTTCTTGCGTTGTATATTTGAATAATAAACAATTAATTACAGCAGGTTATCTTCTTCCGAAGAATTGCTCCAGCATCGTTTTTTCTTGTGTACAGATTATAAATTGTTCCCAGATTTTCTCGGGAATATCAAACAAGGATCTTATCCATAGCACATGTAAAATTTCTTTCTTGTAATATTTTGAATAAAGATTTCAGGAGTAAAATTGAAAATGACATGTTTATAAGATCAAGCACATATTTAAATTAAAATAGAAGTATAGATAAAATCTTTACGATTTCTTTACATAAAACTATTGGAAAAGTTCTATGAGAAAATTCCTGTTTGTTATTTTACTGTGATCTACAGAAGCGAAGTTTCTTATCAATTTGTCGATGATATCGTTGAAAATCACAAGGTTGAATTAAAATTATTGATGAGTATATCTTCTACACTGCAAAAATTTTATAATTATCATTTTTGTTAATTTATAGAATATTTTTTATTTTTAAAGATAAATTCAAAAAAATTAGAACATATAAATGGGTTTAAGTCTAATATTATAAATAAATTTTTTTAGACAAGATTAGACTTAAAATCTATTTTTTAATAAGATATAAAAAATCTATTCTAATGGAATTATTAAATCTATCAAACCATTCATTAGCGTCACATCATTCACAAATTTCTTGTATTATGTATGAAATATTGTCCATAAATATCTAATACCATGTTTGAGATATCCTTATCGTGTGTAAAGTTTAAAATCGACTTCTTACAAATTTTGAGGAATGGAAGTAAAAATTATATTTTCCGGAGCCTTTCTCAGGAAGCACTTATGGTCATGTGAAAATCCCAAGCTTCTTAGGCAATTAAGTAATCGATGTTATTTGCATTTCCTCTATAGAAAGTTATATTTTTACATGAAAAGTAAAAATTAATTTAATTTAATTTAATTTTTTTAAATTTAAAATTTTTAATTGAGTTTTTATTAACTATTGAATAATTAAAATTTTTATTTTTTTATTTGAATTTTTATAGTTTGATTTTATTGATATAACCCCTTAATTTTGCAGTCACAACCAACACCTAACTTGGACAACAATACTTAACATCCTAATTATTAATAATTAATTATTTTACTCTTATTCATGCTTCTAAATACATAAAATATAATTTTTTTTCAATCAAATAGCATTGTTATATCTTTTAATTTAATAATTAGTACATTATCTCTAGGAATTGCAATATATCCGGTGGGTGCGGCTAGTTCTTACCGGTTACCCGTCAAAAAATTTGTTCTATTACCTGTTGGATATTTACAAAAGAAATACTAGTAGATTTTTTATATCTACATATACATATTATTTTTTAATTTTAAAATTTTAAAATTTATTTTTTACTTTCAAATAAGATTATTTAAAATATTAATTCAGATAAAAAAATATTTTTAAATATAATTTAAATAAAATTTTATAATAAAATATTTATGTAAATGAACTTAATTTTTTTTAAAATAAACTTAAATTAATTAGAATATAAAGTATAAATTAAAAAATTAATTTTTTTATAAAATAATTTTAATTTTATAGGCATAAATAAAAAATATACATAGATAAAATTAAATTTTAAACAATTTTTAAAATATTATTATTTCTCTTAACAATAACTTTATTTAATTTACTTGATTTTTTTTAATAATTAAATAAAATTTATTAATAATAATTAGTAGATAATATCTATTTTGTAAGACCCAACAAGTCCCCTTTCCTCATATTCCCCTTCCCTCATATCACTTTCTTTTTCCTCTCTTTCCATTCTCACATTTTCCCTTTCTTTCTCTCATTCTTTCTTGATTTTCTTCTTAATCTCTCTAAAAATCTTGTTTTGTTTGTCATCTTTTCAAGATCAAACTTCACCTTTCAGTAACTGGTGAAATAAGGATCATTTCTACTCGATCAATTTCTCAATTAGAGTAAGTTTCATTTTGTTCCATAACTCTTTAGATCCTCATTTCTCGTTAGGTTTCACATCACATCAATTTCAGTTTTGATAGTTGAGAAAAATGATCATCTCAACTAGTTTAATATTTTTCTAAAGTTTGGTTGTTTTTTGTCATGTTGCTTAAATCCTTAGATTTTTGTAGAGATTTCTCAATTATTCCTTGAGATTTTTTAAGATCAAGCGATTTTACAGGTAAGGGAAACTAACTACCTTTCTTTAAATAGTTTTGATTTATGGTGATTTAATTCGATTGAATAAATTGATATATGGGGTTTGTTGGAACTGGACAATAGAGACTTATATGCATGTTCATAGTCTTTTATGAGTGGTAATTGGAATCTATCAAGGGTGGTGAATTCTTTTATAAATTTCTTACATGCGTATATATGGTTGTGGTGTATATGCATGTAAGGTTTGGAACCCTTAATAGGTGGTGTTTAAATAATGTTTTATGATGTGATAATGGTGCTGATGGTATGCTCATATGTATGAATAGTGAATATTATGTTGTATGTGTGATGTGATGAATATATATGTACTGTTAAGATGTATGATATTGGTGAAATGCATGATACTAATTGATAATTTATCAATGGAATGTGTTGTTGATGATAGTGCTCATAGTGGGATATATGATGTTGGTATATTCACTTGTGATGGTTAAAACTCCTTGATAAGTGGTTGATGTGGCCCTTTTATGAGTGTTGTTATTGTTGTTCGCCCCTTCGAGGGGTGTTGGTATATTACCCGAAGTGGTATTGTATATTAGATGATGGTGGTAAACATGACGGCTCATGGATAAGATGAATCCCGACTTCACTGATGTCTAATCATATAAACATGACATCAGGTGGTGAGAAACTGGAGTAGACTTATATTAGGCATTGGACGTAGGTGTACATCTAACTCTTGATAACAGGTGCTTAGTGTCACCTTGACTCTATGTACCTCAGCTTGATCCACGTTGGGAGTCAGATGTTAGTATTTGGTGAGATTTGTTTACCATGAATAGAGTTTTCCGGAAGACACCTTATATTTGGTCTTCACGAGAATATTAACTAAATATGAGGTTTATGGTGTCGTTGCATGTTGATGTTGTTGTATTCAATTGATGATCAAATGTCTGGTGTGGTTGTCTGTTTTATGAATATGGATGATAACCATGTGATTGTTTGTTGTTTTCTATCAGCTTACCCTAATTGTTTATGTGTTTGACACTGCTATGATCATATATACGGAAATAGATTTTGTTGCAGGTAGTAATAAAAGTGAGCAAACTTTCCAAAGAAGCACCGAGTAGGATTAGATTTTAATATATGTGTAATTATATATAGTTCTCCTTCAAGAACTAATAATAATTTAATGTTAGTGTACTATATTTGTATATATGTACATATAAGTGAAAGTAAAATAATATGATAATAGTTGCTTTAAACATTTAATACTTGTTATGAATATTGTTTGAATAAAAATTTATCACTCCTAATTATATGCATTGTATACTATTGGTGTAAAGAATTTACTAGTTTTCCTATAACTAAATTTAGATTTCTTTTAAAACATTTAATATGATACGTAAAATATATTTTGAAAAATATATTTAAAATGATTAATATTATAATTAAAATATAAATAATTTTAATAAATATTTTAATTTTTTTGTATTGATATATTTTTAAATATAATTGACACTGTATTTAAAAATATAAATAGGTTCAATAAATATTTTTAAAATATATTGAAATTTATATTTATTTTAATATTAAAATAATTATTTAAAATATAAAAAAGATGTAATAATAAATTTAAAAACTATTTAATATAAAAGATTAATATTTATTTGTATACTAAATTAAAATATTTAATATTAATATTTACTTATTTGTAATTAAAAAATAATGAAAATATAATTTTAAGATTTTGTAAACGATGAAAATATAATTTTAAGATTTTGTAAATAATAAAATATAAAAATTATAAAATTTTGTATATACATTAGGTAATAAAATCTTAAAAATTGAATTAATATTTTAAATTTTTAACTAATAAAAATAAAGTTGTGGTTGAAGAATAAATTTAAAATTGATTAAATAATTCAAAATTATAAAAAAATATTTAATTTTTAAAAATTTCTTTTATTTTACATATAAGTTAATTTTAATTTATAGAATTTTATTTTTTTATTTTTTATTTTAAAATAGTTATAAAAAATTTTGTATAAAATTATTACATTATAAGAAAATAACTATTAAGATGTAAAGACAAAATTATGAAAGAAATAAAAAATTCAAAATATTAATTTCTTAATTTCAAGGAAGATTGATAAATGTAAAGAAACAATGTTGGTTAATCAAATTTTCAAAATTTCTCTATAAAAACATAAAAAAACGAAAAAAATGACATAATTATATTTTTATGTATTTATAAAGTTTTTTTATAAAATTATTTTTAAAATACATTTAAATCTAAATTTTTATGGAAATAATGAAATATTTTAATTTGTCGCACACAAAAATATTATTTTTAAAAAGTAAATTTTTTGAAATTAATTATTATATTTTAAATGATTATCTCAATATTAAAATAAACATAGATTTCAATATTTTTTAAAATATTTATTAAACCTATTTATATTTTAAAGTAATATTTATTATATTTTAAAAAATTAAAATATTATTAGATTTATTTATATTTTAGTTGTATTATTTCTAATTTTAAATAATTATTTTTTACGGATAGTATATAAAGTCCAATAACAAAAAAAAAAATTAATAATTATATTTTAGAGTTTTGCTTTTATTATTTTTAAATTTGTGGTGTCTACTTGAAACTATATAATGAAATGCTTATATCAATCTAATTGATCTTAAAAATGAATTATTTCAATTGGAAAATATAAAATTTTAAGTATTTAATAAAATAATATTTTAATAAAAGTTTAATTAAAAATCTCAATTTTATGTACAACTTAAAATTTAATTAAGTTAATTTTTATTTTTTATGTAAAAACACTTAAGTAATGATGATACAAGGTGATAGACATCTTATGGTATTTAAGAGTAATTGAGTTGCAGGTCTCTAACCATAAAAAAACATACTTTTGTTTATCATGTATTTCTTTGATTTTTTTATTTGAGTTACATGTTTTCGAATTAGATATAATCTAAAATACAATTTAAAGAAAATATTGACTTTCATCTAAAAGGTTTTTTTTTAAATGTAATGACTTTCGAATTATGTAATTTGGAAGTCAAATTCTTTTAAAAAATAACTTTTCAATTATATAATCTAAAAGTCAATTTTATTTTATAAATATAATGTTTATAATTCTATGAAAAAGAAAAATAAGGTTTTTGGAATAATTTATTCAGGATACATGTTAAAAGATGAGGGTAATGAAAAGAATCACCCATCTAATAAGTTAAATTGAAAGATGGGATGTTCCATATATCTTTGAAGTTATCTTGGGAGGAAAATGACATCCCGTTCTATTACACCTCTGTAAGCCTTCCATCCAGTTGGGGGCTGAGCGAGGTAATGATGCGGTTGCCTTCGTTTGAACTCGCTGGGAGTTGTGTTACATCTCCCCTTGTCTCCTTTATTGTGTATAGTGCGAGTTAGTAAGTTAAATAGATTAATTCATTAACTTATATTTATTATTATTTTTTATTCTTTTAAACCAAAAAAATTATACATAACTATTTTTTATTTTTATTTTTCCATTGTTCAAAAATAATATTAGAATCATGAGTTAAAAAATATAAAAATAATTTTCTCCTTTTTTAAATATTTATTATCTTCATCTTTAAGAAAACAAAATATTAAAAAACTATAATATATGTGAATTTATGAGTCAGTTTATTATCATTCAACTTAAATCCACCTAATCTATAGATTAAAGAAACCGAACTTATTTTAATTTATAATTAATTTTTTTTCTCCAACAACCCATAAAAAACTGGGTTGGATCATAGATTCCAAGATATGTCTAGGTAATAATGTTCTCATTTTCTCTAAAAATTTATATAAGACAAGAATTACAAAGGAAGCGAAAAAGAAAAATAAATAATTCGCATTCAAATATAAAAATCATTGCCAATATAGTAATTTAGAAACATATTTTTTTAATTCCAGTCTTTATATTAAGCAATAAAAAATAACTTCGACCCTTATCATGTACAATCCATATGATCTATATAACACTTAAACGAAACCAAACACAAGGGATCCATACCTTAACTTCAATTCTAAAATAAATGTTCGAAGTGCCAATAGCTGCATCATAATTAGAGAATAGCGAATATCAAGATCCTGCACATAAAACTTAAAACTATCTGAACCTGGATGTAGACCTATTTGTTTCAAACACGTTTTAGAATGACCGTTTTACGAAACATAAATCCTGCGTATGGTTGATGGTTGTAAATTGTAAACACTGTTCAAAATAATATGCAAGACTAGCCTTATTCTACGCGATATCACGATTCCAGTGTAGGCATTTACAAGATGAAACAGGCCATAAAAACCAACTGCCATAGATGAAGCATCTAGTTCGAGCAGCATCCAATCTTCTTCAAAACCGAGGAATCATCTTTCACGTTTATAGTCTGTCCTTTAGACGGGACAGTGGAAGAACTGCCGTTGTCGCCAGCCTCCACTGCTCTCTTGCTCACTATGCGGTAAATCTGAGAAAGAACCTCAGTAAATGCATTTTCAACATTGGTTGCTTCTAAAGCAGAAGTCTCCATGAAGTACAGAGATTCCCTCTCTGCAAAAGATTTCCCATCTTCTGTTGGAACAGCAACAAGGTGTCGAAGATCTGACTTATTTCCAATAAGCATGACCACAATGTTGGGGTCTGTGTGATCTCTCAACTCTTTCAACCATCTTGCAGCATTCTCAAATGTGGCACGGCGTGTGACATCATAGACAAGTAAGGCACCAACAGCTCCTCGGTAGTAAGCACTAGTAATGGCACGGTACCTAATACAGCAACAGAAAAGTCAAGTAAGTGGTTTTAATGACTGGCAAAGCAATAGAGAAATCTCTAGCAACTACATTGCAACACAAATTACGGTCTAGTTCCGCTTCTCATAGACATCTCATCAGAAAATTCCATTGTACTCGCAATGACCAGCATTAGAGAAAAAGAGAGGATGTTTAGACAACTTAAGTGCAGCATCTTAAGTACTAGTGATACTGTTTTTAAAAATCAAAATTGGAGTCTTGCAATATTAATCTGCTCACTCACAACTCACCATGGGTTACCGAGGAAAACCTCTAATTTTAATTGAAGAATAACAACCTCTGCAGAAAATATTTTCCTCGCAACAATGATTCCTTTAAAGAATATCATAGACTAGATTTGACAGAATATAATCCGATCCATTCTATGGAATATTGATGTCTTTAAGTTCATTTAATTTTTTAACTGATAAATAACTGATTTTGGGGGATCAGGAATTCATATTAATTAAGAAATAGGAACCTCTTGTTGGATGGGAGTCAAATCTTAGATTCAGCAGCCCCATCATACTTAACTCTATTCTCCATATATCTATTTAGGATGCATCTCGGTAAATATATTAATTAAGCAACCATTGAAAAAGCTCTTACATACGAGAACTTATTCATAGGCTTGAATGTGAAACTTATCTGAGTAAGCTACAGGAATAAAAAGATCTTATCTGATAGGCTTTTCCATGAAGGAATTAAAAAGAAAAATGCGAGGACACATTTTAAGGAATTAAAAGGAAAAGGTTTTTTTATTAGAGATGTGTAAAGATGTCCTCCATTGTAATTTTTTAATGCGTCCCTATATGATTTTCAATAAAACCTTTCTCCTTTAAATTATTAGTAAGTGCCCCGGGCACAGCTTAGCAAGAACTTTTTTAAAAAACTAATAGAAAGGTCAAAAGCCACTTTTATATGCCCAAATATGCTCTTCCAAATGTCCCTTTGTTATTATAAATTATAATTATATTAGATACTTTTAGGATAACATACAAAACGTGTGAAACAAGTAATCAGCTGCACACTAATATCCTAGTCATATAAAAAGTTAATCAAGAGCTAGGTATCGAAGATATGTTCACTAAGGGCACATAGATTAGTAAGGACGAGGTTTGCAAGATGCGTATGTATATTTAGAGCTAAATTGGACTGCTGTCTAAATAAGGGAATTTGAAGTAAAAATGACATATTCCTTCGACAAATGCTCAGGTTCTAGATGCTTGCATATATTTAACAACAATTTAAGAGAAAAGTTCAAAAGGTAGCGAAAGCAATAAGATAATAGCAACTTCATGTTATGCTCTATAAATTTCTATTTAATCTTCAAAAAAAATATGATATTAGAAGCTCCTTAAGGGTCAGTCTAAGCTAAGCACAGAGTAATGCCTCACAGAAGTGGCAGTTGACCATGTACAACATGGTACTCACTATCACAATTTCGATATTAAAATCATTTTAAGAAGAAAGCACTTAGATGAAGTTAAAAAATAGACTCGTGTACTCAAATTATCAATATCGAATTATGCTTCTCTAAAAATTACGATGACCAGAGCATAACATATTTCGTTTCAATATTTTTAAAATTAAATCAATCTTTAAAGTATATAGCATGTTTTCACATAAGATATTAAGTGGAACATCCTACCTTACAACATATTGCTACGATGAGCAAACAATTCTCTCATATGTAGGCAGTAACAAATAGTTTTAGTTAAATGGGAGAAAGACAAAGAAATAAATTTAAACTGGTGTTAACCACTTCACCTAATTGTACGGGTTTGTCCAGTATGTCTAGTTCATTTCTCTGTCCAGTTTATCTAGATATTTTCCCAGATGGTTTTGCGAACTAAAAAACTAGACACCTAAACAGATCACCAATTTTAAGCTGAACCAATCAGTCTGGTCTTTTTGTTAATCAAAACTTGAGGAAATGTTCCCTTGAAAGACCATCATTGAGTGATCGTGGCATAATGCAAGAAACTACGTCAGAAGCTCTTCCCCCTCTCATCACCACCCCTTCATTTAACCATGAAAATAAATCCTCTTCCCCCTCCCACCCAAATCATTTGTGCACTGCAAAATCTGGAGCCTTAGCCTCACCATCCTCGATTAAGTCCAGCTCTCTCTGGAAACATTTTTGGCGGCACACATTATGTCTGGCCAATTTACAGTGGCAGACATCTTTTACTAGCCAGTTTCCAGCATGCTCAGAACTGTACTGGCCAGTCCATCACCATTTCAGCCTTGCTGGTGCAGACATGTGTTTTTACTTATCAAATGCTGACAGTTGATCACTAATATGAATGTCTCCAATTTTAGACTTTTATTATTATTTTCAGTACGAGGGTGTGTGCAGTATAATTAATGCGGTGTATTTTAAGAAATAGCAGTCATCCCACTATCCTACAATAGTATTTTGAGGTCAGTCAGTCCACACCACCATTTAGGGTTAAGGAATTCTCGATAGAAATATACATATAGACACACACACACTCATTCACTCTCAAGTATAAACAAAAATTTGAATTATACAAATCAATATGGGGGTGACAGCAACAAAACTTTAAACATTATATAACGTAATCAAGCAGTTTGAATGGTCAATTGGAAAATAACCTGTTACCAGAACCACTCTAATGTTCATTTTGTCAACTGAGCATTATCAGGTACTCCAAACTTACACTGATTGCAAAAGTGACCTTATACTAAAGAAAGGAACAAAACATAAAAAAGAAAAACTCCTGAGAACTTATTGTACTTCACATTACAAAATCAACAAAGGCCATAAAACAATCAGCACTTTCCTAGCAATATCACCAAATGATATTTCAAAGAAACAAACCACATGCAAAGTATTTCGTCAAACCTATAAATCAATCGATGTTTTTGCAGGTTTTTAAAACCAGTAACCAAACGATTCACGATGTCCATTCTTTTTTATCACACTCAAAAATAAACACATCCTAATTTCAATTCCATATGCAAACTCAAAGCAAACAAATCCACAACGTCGTACCGGAACACAAAACTTCAATCCTTCACCACAACGTTATCGAAATTAATCGACTAAATCAAGCAATTAAAACAGTGAATCGAAGCGGTATCCAACATCAGAATCCGAATACTTGAAAACATTAATAACAAATAACAGCAGCAGCAGCAAAGCAGTTGGGATGAGAATGACAGATCGAAGTTGGTAGAAAGAGTAATTGAATTGAAAAGGGAAGAGACCTTTCCTGGCCAGCGGTGTCCCAAATCTGAGCCTTGATGACCTTAGCATCGATATTCAAACTCTTGGTGGCGAACTCAACCCCTATGGTGGACTTGGACTCCAAATTGAACTCGTTCCGCGTGAAGCGCGAGAGAAGGTTGGACTTCCCCACGCCGGAATCGCCGATCAGAACCAGCTTGAAAAGGTAATCGTACTCGTCGTCGGCCTTGTACCCCGCCATCGATGGATACCTAACCAAACCTTCTCTAACTCACTCTCTTCTTAGCTTTCAACTGATCGATTACGATGTTACAGAAAAAAGAGAGAGAAAAAAGGGCAAAGGAGGGAGGGAATTTTGGATTTGCAAAATTGGAAATTTGAATTTTCTTTTTATTTTCTTACGGAAAGAGAAAAGAGATTGAAAATTAGCTTCTGCAAACGGAAATAAGGTTGCCCTGAATTGTGGGAATCGTGTAATGCGCCTCGATAAAAAAAAAAGAAGTTCTTTTCTTTTCTTTTCTTTTCTTCTTTATTTATTTTTCTCTTCCATTTCCCTTATTTTACTTTTACGCGTTTTTTCCTTGCCACCACCTCCGTGATACACGTTACAGTAATGATATCAATATATTATTATTATTATTATTATTATTATTATTATTAATTTGTTTTCATTTCCATTTCTTTCAAATTCTAAGATTTCATGACTAAGCACTGATTAATTTTTATAAAATAAGGAGAAATAAAAAAAAATAACACTAATCTCCTTGCTTAATTACTGTTTTATTTCGTAAAGAAGTTATAAACTGGTAAAATCATTTACTTAATTTATGAAATACAGAATATTCTTTAATTTAGTAAACATTGAAGAGGTTGCTAAAACGATTTGTAAAAATATTTCTAAAATTACTCCAAGTAATTTGTTTTACTTTAAAAATCATTTAAGAAGAAAGTAGTAATACTCTAAAAATCAAATCAGCAACTCATCGAACTACTTGAATTGCTCTGAAATGTTGGTTGGATGTATATAGTACGCATAAATACGATACTTTTTAAAAATACAATTTTAATATTTTTCAATATATTGGAATTTTAAATATATTTATGAATATATTTTATTTGCTGTAATCTTGTGTATTTATTACATGAAAGTGAGCTACCATTCAAACACTTTTTTTACTGTTACAACAATATACTTTTAATGAGTCATTGAAATGTTTAGACAAACCACTTTTATTGATTTCCTTTATGCCGTTAACAGAGATGCAAAAGGAAAGAGAAAAAAATGTTAGAGATATAAAATAAAGATAATTAGATAAAAAAAAAGTAAAAATAAGGTTTTCAAAAATTAGAAAAATAAAGCGAAGAGATTAATGATAATATATTTCAGAATTAATAATATATATATATATATATATATATATTGAGTCATTGTTTTTATCAAATTATTTGTAACAAGTCATCACATGGTGTTGAATTTGATGAGTTGGTGTAGAAATGAATTATGAAAAGTAGTACAACTTCACATGCAAAGAAATTGATTGTGGACACTTAGCTATCTTTTTTTTTTATTTGGTGAATCAAATATATTAGTTGAGAATCAAGCTTTGGAAAGTATATACTTTGGAGAAAAAAGCAATGAAAAGGCCATCTCATTGGCCACAATAATCTATTTGGATTTTCATATTGTTATTAAACATATATTAAACATTAAGCTATTAACTATTTAAAGTTATTCTATTTAATACGTTATTCAACTCCTAAAAGTCATTAAATTATCCAATAAAAATGAAAATTAAAAGGGTAATATTAAACTAAAATTATGGAAACTATTTTCCATTTGGGTATGAAAGTTAATTTGCATATGATTGTATGGTTTTACAAAACAAAAACTATGAAAATTAGTAGGGAATGCATTAAGTAAAAAGGAAAGTGCGAATAGCATGGACCAAGACCAAGATATGATAAACTCCATTACAGTAAGACCCAATCAGATAAACAAAACCCCATTCAGAACCGGCAGTTTCTTCCTGCACCCCCAAGACTTCTTCCTACACCCCTCAAAAAATGAAAATACCAACATTGCCCTTGTCATGTTATATATTACAGCATGAGCAGATGCACCCCTAGTGGAGATGATGTTGTGTTGAGAATAGGTTTGTGGTGTTAGTTGTGCATAGTGAATGTTGGTGGAGGTTTGAAAAGCTGCACTGTAATTATTGGTCCTGGAGTGAAGTTGAACGAAAGTTGGTGGTGGTGGTTTGCGAAGAAGAAGAAGCCAGGTTCTTTTTTTCAAAATTTTCAGTAGTTCGACTTGTAGAAGCCGGAAGTCATTTTTTGACTTTCGGTTTGTAGAAACCGGAAGTGAAGTTGAAAAACTTGACTTCCGGCTTGTACAAACCAGAAGTCAAAAAGTGTCTTCCGGCTTGTACAAACCGGAAGTCAAGTTTTTCAACTTCACTTCCGGCTTGTACAAACCGGAAGCCAAAAAAAATTAATTTTTGACTTCCGACTTGTACAGACCGGAAGCCAATTTTAACTCCCCATCCGAAAATGACTTCCGGTCTGTACAAGCCGGAAGTCATTTTCTAAAACCGGAAAATGCAAAAACCATGAAATAAACTCCCTCACCTGTGCCAGCGTCGCTTCTCCCCACCAAATGCAACAACAATGCTTACGAGAGAGACTCAATACAAGAAGAAAGAGATGGAGAGGGACCACAAAACACAAATCGGTGGTGGAAGGAAGAAGCTGGAAGGAAGAAGTGTTGCGTCGGAAGAAAGTTCAATGCGGAAGGAACAATGCATGCGCAGAAGAAAAAAGAGAAGGAAAAGGATTGCATTTCATTTAGGGTTGAAGGACATTTTTGTCATTTTAGTGTGCGTTTGGGGATGCAGAAGGAAATGCATGAAGGTGCAGGAAGAAGCGCTCTTCGTAACCCTGACTATATTGGGTCTGCAGAGCCCAAATTACAACCAAACATAAAAAATTGCTTTAAACCAAATAAAAAAATATAAAAGAAGATGATTGCTCCACTAGCTTCATGAGTGTATGTAATTCATACGAAGGTTTGGTTTTTTTACTGAATTAAACATAAAAATTAATAAGTTAGGTTCAATTGGATATAGTTTTAATTTAAAGTAATATTTAAATCAAATCAAATTAATAGTTTATGACTTTGTTAATATAAATTCTTAAACATTTTTTACAAAATAATTATATAACATTTTTTTTTCAGAATTTTTTTTTAAATATTTTATAAAGAAATTTTGTTATATAGAGAAGCATGTTGTGGATTTTTTTTATTGTTTGTTATATTCATAATTTTACTTTTTTTTTCTGATACTCATAAACAAATTACATAATTTTATAATTAAAAATAATAATACAAATTTATAAAATAAATATATTATAAACACAACACAATCAAATTAAAAAAACACATCCATATATATGTTTGTTTATTAGTGACAACAACAACAACGCACCTAATTCACAAACGAAACGAACAATTAATATACATTAAATGTTTTCCACACGAATATACCATTACTTTAAGAGGAACTTGGATTGGTTAACAACCATTACTTTTATGAAGAATCCAAGGTACATGTTTTTCAATTATTGTATCATACTAATAAATTAAGGATTCAGGTAGAGAATGTTGGTTTTATGTATTTGAATATGCAGGGAAGCTGCAAATTGTACACAGACAAAAATGGATTCATCTTCTCTGCACATAGCAATGTTTCCATGGTTTGCTATGGGACATTTAACTCCATTTCTCCACCTCTCCAACAAATTAGCAAAGAGAGGACACAAGATCTCCTTCTTCGTCCCTAGAAGAACACAATCCAAGTTAGAGCAATTCAACCTCTTCCCAGATCTCATCACCTTTTTCCCTATCAATGTTCCTCACGTTGAAGGTCTTCCTCGTGGCGCAGAAACCACTTCCGATGTGTCTTTTTCTTTAGGTCCACTCATTATGACAGCCATGGACCGCACTGAGAGGGATATAGAGCTTCTCCTCAATGAGCTAAAACCACAGATTGTTTTCTTTGACTTCACATATTGGATCCCAAACTTGACTCGTCGCTTGGGGATCAAATCTTTTCAATACTTGATTATTGGCCCAGCAACAGTATCTTACGTTAGATCCCCACCAAGGATGCAACAAAACATATCTGAAAGAGATCTGATGCAACCCCCTCCTGGGTATCCTGTGTCATCCATCAAGCTTCATGCCCATGAAGCCAAGTTCCTTGCTTCTAAAAGGAATTGGGAGTTTGGTAGCGGTGTTCTCTTCTATGATCGTCTCAACAATGGTTTGATGCTATCAGATGCAATTGGGTTCAAAGGTTGTAGAGAAATTGAGGGGCCTTATGTTGACTATCTTGCAGACCAGTTTGGGAAGTCTGTACTCCTTTCAGAACCTATTATACCTGAGCCACCAAATACTGTTTTGGAGGAAAAATGGAGTTCATGGCTTGGAAAGTTCAAGGATGGTTCTGTGGTTTTCTGTGCACTTGGGAGTGAATGGAAATTATCGCATGGTCAATTCGAAGAATTGTTGTTGGGTCTTGAACTTACAGGGCTTCCATTTTTGGCTGTTCTAAAAGTTCCTATTGGGTTTGAGATAATTGAAGCTGCACTCCCAGAAGGGTTTATGGAAAGGATTGAAAGGAGAGGGATTGTCCACAGTGGATGGATACAACAACAGTTGATTTTGGAACACCCATCAGTGGGTTGTTTCATAACACACTGTGGTGCTGGTTCATTAACTGAGGCACTGGTAAATAAGTGTCAAATGGTGTTACTGCCACAACTAGATGGTGATCATGTCATTAATGCAAGGATGATGGTAGCAACTTGAAGGTTGGTGTTGAAGTGGAGAAAGGTGAAGAAGATGGTTTGTTCACAAAGGAGAGCGTAAGCAAAGCAGTGAAAATTGTGATGGATGAGGAGAGTGAGGTTGGCAGAGAAGTTAGAGCAAATCATGCAAAATTGAGGAATTTCTTGGTAAGCCATGATTTAGAGTCCATTTGTGTTGATGCCTTTTGTCAGAAGCTTCAAGATTTACTCAAGTAATTTTCAGGTTTTAAAAATTATTCCATAATGTGAGTATCTGAAAGGAATAATGTTTGAATGTTTGAGATATCACTCTTTAATTCTTGTTTAAGAGATATCTGAAAGGAAGAATTGTGATGGATGAGGAGAGTGAGGTTGGCAGAGAAGTTAGAGCAAATCATGCAAAATTGAGGAATTTCTTGGTAAGCCATGATTTAGAGTCCATTTGTGTTAGGTTTTAAAAATTATTCCATAATGTGAGTATCTGAAAGGAATAATGTTTGAATGTTTGAGATATCACTCTTTAATTCTTGTTTAAGAGATATCTCAATTAAAAAGAAGTCTTAAATTGTAAACTACCACTGATGTTGACGTTGATGTTGAGGTTGAACTACTCTTAATTTCTTAATTATTGTTATTTATGTTACATTTGTTTTAAGAATTTTACTAAGTTTATGTTCTGATAAATTATTTTTTATCAACATTATTTAAGGTTAGCTATAGGATGAATTTCCTGATGTATATTTTACGTAAGATTGTGTGTTTATTTATAACAGAAATATAAGAGATGCGTTAAGCCCATTATACTATAATAGAAAAAATTCTAGATATTTTAACATTTTCCTTCAAGTTGAAGCATATAAATTGTATGAACCAAGTTTGTTACAAATATAATCAATTATAGGCTCCCGTAATGACTTAGTAACAATATCTGCTAACAATGACAGATCTTGACTAAATTTATGGGGGAGTCACTATATATTAAATAAATTTAATATTTTAATAATAATTAAATAATATAAAAAAATCAACTTAATAAATAAAATTAACATTAAATATAACATTCAATTTACTTACAAACATCAATTCAATATACTTGTTCACAACGTAGTCAAAATCGAGATTTTATACATAAAATCGTAAGATTATACGATTTTTATTTCAATTCCGTGTCAGAGTGTACTGATAATCGTAATACAGTCTAATCGGTGAAATCGTAGAGAAAAATCGAAAAAAACGTAGAATCGAAAATTTTAACGTTTTAATAAATGCAGGCAGTGAATGAGTTTTAATTTCATTTTAATGGATTTTAATTTCTTTTGTTGGTTTTAATTTCTTTAATATTGAACATTGTTCTATGTTCCACTTATTTAGGATACTTTTTAACTCTTTCAATAATTTTGAATTGTTTAAACTAATCCCACTAATTTAGAAGTTGAACAGTTTTTAATTTTTTAATAGTTTTTAATATTTTTTAATGTTTAGTAATATTGTTCCTACTAATTTAAGAGTTGAACAAGAGGTTATTTTAACATGTAAGTCAGAATATTATTTTTACTTTTTTAAACCTTAAACAATTTTTAAATTTTTTAAGCCTAATAAAAATAATTAAAAATTAAAATCTTTCCACTTCTGAAAATAAAAATTAAAACGTTCTTTGCACAATGTAACTATTTGCTCATTTGAAGTTGAAGAAATATCATTTTCATTTTTATCAATAATCTTCCTTTTGAAAAAAAAAATCAATTATCTTGTTCTTAACTATGAATATTGTACCTATTAAAAAATAATTATTTAATTTCAAAATATATAAAATTATAATAAATGATAATTTACAATCTAATCTACAGAGTAACAAACCTCATAAAAATATAATCTACAATGTAATCTATTTACAATAGTCACATAAAAACATCGAAAATAAATTATATTAAATAAAAAAAAGTTATAGTAGGTACCTGAAATGGAATGGAAGAAGTTTTGTAGAAGTAGAATAGAAGATAAGTGACGTAGAGGAGAAACCATAAAAGAGAAGAGAACTCACTATATCTTTAACATTAAGAGAAGAAGAAGAATACTAAGAGTTTATATTTAAAGCAAAAAATGTAAATAGTTGTTATCTATAAATTTTTACGAAAACTCTAAAAAGTATACCTCTTAAAAGAATCTATTAATTGTAAAAATTTATTTTATTAAATGGTGTGGGCCCATATAATAAATTTATATATATATAATAAAAATGTTTAGGGGGTCGTGGCCCCCATCGGCTCCTATTAAGCTTCGTCCCTGTCTACTAATTGATCATTAGAATTAACAAATTCAGTCTTAATCTCTTCAGATACTATTTTTTTTCTAATAAAATTACAATCAATCTCTATGTGTTTGGTCCTTTCATGAAAGACAGGATTCGAGCTGATGTGAAGGACAACTTGATTGTTACATGAGTGTCATTTGAATAACTTCTCCAAATTGCAACTCCTTAAGTAGTTGTTTAAGCAAATAAGTTCGCATGTAGCGGATGCCATAGATCTGTATTATGCTTCTGCACTTGATATTGCCACAACACTTTGTTTCTTACTCTTCCAGGAGATTAAATTATCACCAATGAAGACACAATATCCAGAGGTGGATCTCCTATCAACAGGAGATCCTGCCCAATTAGCATCTGAATAGGCAACAACTTTGGTATGATTACTGTGTCCATACAACAAGCCTTTTCCAGGGAAGCCTTTAATGTATTTCAGTATACGAATGACAACATCCCAATGATCTGTGCAAGGAGAGTTAAAAAACTTGCTTACCACACTGATAACAAAAGAAATGTCTGGACGAGTAACTGTAATATAGTTCAATTTTCCAAATAATCTTCTATACTTTTCAGGGTCTGAGAAGGGCTCCTCCTGATTAGGTAGAAGCTTGACATTAGGATCCATTGGTGTGTCAGTAGATTTTGAGTTCATCAACCAGTTTCCTCCTAAATATCCAATGCATACTTTCTCTGAGAAATTACTATCCCATTAGAAGATTGTGCTACTTCAATCCCCAAGAAATACCTGAGTCTGCTAAGATCTTTAGTCTGAAAGTGTTGGCAGAGATGTTGTTTAACTTGTGAGATACCATGGTGATCACTTCCTGTGATTACAATATCATCAACATACACAACTAGATAGATACATCCAGCACTTGAGTGACGGTAGAAGACTGAGTGATCTGCTTCACTGCGAGTCATTCCGAATTGCTTAACAACCATGCTAAACTTTCCAAACCAAGCCTTGGGAGATTGCTTTAGGCCACATAAAGATTTGCGGAGACGACATACCATTCCTAAAGACTCCCCCTGAGCAACAAACCCCGAAGGTTGTCCCATATAAATTTCTTCTTGCAAATCACCATTGAGAAAAACATTTTTCACATCCAGTTGAAACAGAGGCCAATTTTTAAGAGCAGCCATGGCAATGAACATGCGTACATAAGCCATCTTTGCAACCGGTGAAAAGGTGTCACCGTAATCTAAGCCAAAGATTTGTGTATAGCCTTTAGCTACTAGGTGTGCTTTAAGACGATCAACAGTTCCATCAGGACCGACTTTGATAGCAAAGACCCACCTGCAACCAACAACCGATTTTCCAGAAGGTAGAGGGACGAGGTCCCAAGTTTCACTATTCTGAAGTGCACTCAGTTCTTCGAGCATAGCTTGAATCCAACCGGGATGAGACAAGACATCACCTACAATTTTAAGGATGGATATAGAGGAAATAGAAGAAAGGCATGTATTAAATGAAGGAGATAATCTATGGTAACTTAAATTAATATAACAAAGAAGAGGTTTGCGAGTGGTTTGTATACCTTTTCAAAGAGTAATGGGAAGATCAAATTCAGTTGGCAGAATCGGAGGAACTGAAGGAGTCGACAACGGAAGTGAGTCAGATGGTGGAGGTGGTGGAGGTGATAGAGTTATACTGGACTCAATCAGAAGACGATCCTCATACCATTTAAGAAACTCATAGAAGATAGCAGGTTGAGCCGATTTATCAGATAGTGTGCGGCCTGAGACAGACGGTGGTGTGGGGCTCGTAGTAGGTGGTGCTGCGGGGGCAACATGGGCAACTGCAGTAGATTTTGGAGGGCGGCCATGTAAACCATAACTGTTTTCTTTTATATGACCGTAACTGTGACAATGATCACACTAAGGGTGTCATTTTTTCTGTTTTCGAGGACGATTGCGGTTGTCATGTTGAGAAACCACATAATTATTATCGTCAAATTTGTCAATGGAGAGATGCATATTGACAGAATTGGCATAGATGGATAGACTAGATGTAGGACCAGGAGAAGTCATAACAAAAACAGAAAGAGAAAAATGCCTATGGAATAGAGAAATAAACCCTACAAGAAAGGGTAAAAATGCAAACGACCTCTGATGAAGAAGGTGAGCACATATTTGTAAAGAGATAGAGAGACGACGGTTGCAGCGGTGATTGTGGCCAGAAAGGACGCCGGACGCGCCTCCACGCGCGTCAAGGCTTCTCTGGAGAAGGTTGTGACGGTGCATGGCTGCTCTGGTAGCCACAATTTCAACGGCGTTGGACTTGCTTGGCCCAGACGACGCTGTCTGTGGTGTCGGCTGGCAGAATCGGGACGACGGTGGCGGTGCAGTAGCAGAAACGAGGGAGAACGATGCCGGACTAGGGCAACCTTATCTGTGAGGTTGCCGATGATGACGATAGTGGCGACAGTAGCAATAGCGAGACACCGAAGATAGTAGCAACGAAAAGATTCCAAAATTTAGGAAAGAGTGAATTCCAAAAAAAAAAAATTAACACTAATGAACATAAAATATACTTTTTCAAATTATTTTCCTTCCACCTATGTTAACTTTATCACTTAAGTTACACAGTTTTTCAAAATTTACATCACAGTTATTGGTAGATTATATTTTGAAGATTTATTTTATTTTATTTTGGGAGAGTGATATAACAGTGTTATATGTGTATCTATATATATATATATATATATATTAAGGATCTGAACTGTGTTTTAATAGTGGACAATAACCCTATTTGTCTGGTCATTTTTGAAAACATTATATGACAAAAATTTTGGATCCCCTAAATGGTTAACAAATTGGTGAAGTATGCATAGAGGAAAATGCTATTGCAAAAGATTATACTAACCTATTAGTGTATGATTCATTGAGTTGGAGGATGAATTGGTAATTTTTTTTCAGAAAATGGTAAGTAACACTTGCTTAAATAAGAACGAATCTAAAGTTTATTTTTGTACGAAAACTTTTAATTCTGAATTGTTTAGACGAGTTGTTAAAGGAATTCCTAATGAAGCTTCTATTTTATCTCTCTTTCTTTCCTTCTCCATGTATCTCTGTCTATATATCTATTCATGGAAGGAAACATCTCTCCAATCCCTAAGCCTCTGTTCCTTTCAGGGGGAGTGCTATTCCCGTGGACGGAATAGCGGGTGACTCCCCCGTTTCCTTCCACAGAAGTGCGATGATTTGAGAGCGCGGATGTAAGTGGATTTGGAGGAGGAGCGTCCTCGCTGATGGCCGAAGAAAGGAAGGGAAATACAGCTGTAAAGTGTGCAAAGACGTATTTGCCCCTCTCTTTTTCACAGAGATTCCCTGCACGGTGCACTGTAGCTGCTCATGCATGGCATGGCAGAGATTCCCTCCCACACTGAGCGCACCAGCAGAGACAGACGAGCAGCAGAGATTCTTCGAAGACTTTGACTCGCCATTATAAATCACAGTTGTTAGGTGCTTGGTGGTTGTGGAGTTGTGGAGAGCATTTGTTTTTGTTGGTGGTTGCTGGTGCTGCGTCTGCGTTGGAGAGCGAAGTGCAGTTCATTGTGCATCGTCGGTGGTGCTGCGGTGGTGGTTCGTTGGAGGTTGTCGCGACGGGTCGTGGTGGTTGTCGTTGGTGGTCTGTGGTGCTGTTCGTGAGGAGTGGTGGTTGCTGGTGCAGTGCGTGGTGGTTCGTGGTGCTGTGCATCCTTGGCCGGAGTGTTCTGCAGTGGTGGTCGTGAAGAGTGCGCGAAGGTGGTCGGTGCTATTGGTGGTGGATTTCGGTGCTGCTCACGGTGGTGGTCGTCGGCGAATACGAAGTGAGTGTGAGACATAATCGGTTAGGGGAGCATGCATTATCGATTATGCTTCACGCAAAAGGGCATAATCGATTATGCTACAAGGCATAATTGATTATGGCCTTCTATGTGAAGCATAATCGATTATGCCACGACCCCTAATTGATTATGCTTTTGCGTTTTGCGTTGTTTTGTGTTCTCTTTCGCTGCGTTTTGTGTATAATCCATTGATAGTCTTGTGTGTTCATGATTTTTTCCTGGTTCATCTTACTTCTCTGTGTTTGGAATTGTCTGTGCTTGAAATCGTTCGTTTTGCAATTTGGCTTCTGCAGTCTAGGATTCAATATCACACTGTGCATGCGAATCTGTTTCATATTTTGAATATTATTATTTTTATGAATCTGGCTTCTACATATTGAATCTGTTTCAATATCACACTCTGATGTGAATCTGTTTCATATTTTCATGCAATTTGGCTGCTTCTGCATATTGAATCTTAGATTCAATATCACACTGTATACGCTAATATTGTTTCATATTTTGGATATTATTATTTTTATGAATTACATGCATATTCAATGGAAAAAAATCAAAGTAAATACTAATTTTAATAAAAAAGATGGTCACAAAATTATATTAATATTTATACATATATATAAATTAATTTTTAAATGTGTAAATATTAATAAATTAGAAAATATTTTACTTGTTAATATATTATGTTATAATTAAGAAATAAGAAATAATTACTACATAATTATTTAAAAATATTCATAATATTTTAATATAATATAAATTATATTTAAAATCATATTAATTCCATAAAACTTAATTTATTACATTTACACAATAAACATAATTATATTAAAATATTATGAATATTTTGAAATTCATACGTTAGTAATTATTTGTTATTAAGAAATGAATATTTTAAATTAATTTATATTAATTATATTTTTGGAATTTTAATATTATTTACAATAATGAATTATAATTATAAAAAAATTGAATCATGTTTTTAAATTTGAAATTATATTTTTGATTTGTATATATAATTTCAATTTATATATAAAATTTAATTTATAATTTTTTATTGAAGTTTGAGATGACAGAGGAAAACACTCAAATGATTGAATTGGAAGATGAAGATATGGAGAATGTGAACTTGAATTTAATTTCACACTTACAAAAACAGTTACAAGTGCGAACTGAAGTAGGTGCAATCACAATTCTCTGTATTGTAGCTTATGGACTGAATTTGTTAGGTACTTCGAGTACTACTACATGTAGTATTATTAACTGTTTTCCTGAGAATGAGCGTTGTAGGCAAGAGTTAATGTCGTACTTGATTCACACGGAAAAATGTCATGACATTATTCGCATGGGACCTGAGGCATTCATTAAGTTGTGCCAACAATTAAGGGCAACAGGTATGGTGAAGGATGCCTTTTGATCGACGGTTGAAGAACAAGTTGCTAAATTTTTGCATATTGTAGGACATAATGTAAAGAATAGAAGTGTTTCATTTTTTTTCCATCGTTCCGGTCATACCGTGAGTCGAAACTTTCATAATGTCCTGAATGCGATAATTACGTTGGAAGGAGAATTCTTAGTTCAGTCATCAGGAAGAGAAGTGAAACCTCAAATATTGAACAATAGTAGATTTTATCCATACTTTAAGGTGATCACACAACAAACTATAGTCTAATGTGACATACAGTTATGATGTGAAGACTAAAAATAATGACTTACTTTCATTTTCATACCCATTAGGATTGTTTAGGGGCTATAGATGGAACTCATGTTCGTGTTAAAGTTCCAAGGGTTGATGCGCCACGTTTTCGTGGAAGAAAGGATTGGCCAACACAAAATGTGTTTGCAGCTTGTGACTGTGACATGAAATTCACATATGTTCTAGCAGGATGGGAAGGAACAACATCTGATTCAAGAATATTAAAGGATGCCCTTCGTAGACAGGAAGCACTTATAATACCTGAAGGTCAATTAATTTTGATTTGGTATAGTTAATATGTGGTGACATGATGACGAACTTCTAATTAGTATGAAATCAATGGTTGTAGGTAAATACTACCTTGGTGATGCCGGATTTATGTTAAAACGAAAAATCATTACACCATATCGAGGTGTTAGATACCATCTTAAGGAGTACTCTAGAAGAGGTCCACAAAACCCACGAGAGTTGTTTAACCATCGTCATTCCTCACTTAGAAATGTAATTGAAAGAACATTTGGCATATTGAAAAAAAGATTTCCTATAATTGCAAGTGGGACAGAATCGCATTATTGTTTTGAAACTACAAGCAATATAGTTCTTGCATGTTGTATTCTGCATAACTTTTTGCGAGGCGTGGACAATGATGATTCTCTACTGGATGAAGTGGATAGAGACTTGATGGAACAGGAAGTGGATGTCTCCTGCACACAATCTCGGGAAGATGATTATAGGGAAGGGGGAGCCATTAGGGATGTCATAGCAAATGAAATGTGGACAGATTATCAAAACAATTAGTATTTTGTAATTATTTGTTTTCAATAAAACTTGCCTTGATGTTTCTATTAATGCGTTATATTGTTTATTTATTGTTTAATAATATTAGTTGGCTGTGAAAGGTACAAGATGAATAGAGAAAAAGGTGTAGCTGCGGATTCTACAATTGGCATTCGAGAGTTTACTAAATGGACTGAAGATATGGATTATCGTTTGTTGACTGCTATGGTTGATGAGGCTCGGTTGGGTAACAGGGTTGATGGAAGCTGGACAACCCAGGCATACGCTAATATTGTTGAAGCCTTGAGACACTCAGGGTTAGTAGGTATAACTAAGAACAACGTTAAAAACAGACAAAAAAGTTTGAAAGACAGGTGGCGTGAAGTCCACGATTTGTTTAGTGGACTTAGTGGATTCGCATGGAACGAATCTACTAAAATGTTTGATGCAGAAAGTGAAGTATGGGATGACCTGATAAAGGTAAAACTGATTCAATTAATAGTGTTTTGAAATGGTGTTGTCTGTCAATTAATTTCAATGCATTATCCATGGTTTTTTATGGCAGGCAAAAGCTTCAACCGCAAGATGGAGAGTTACTCCCATCCGGCACTATGATTTGATGGAAGAGTTGTGGGGTGCTGATCGTGCGACTGGCCAAATGGGCAGAACATCACGACAGGTTCGAAGAAATTTGTCAAACGCGGGTTTAAGGGTGGACTTGAATGATGAGGTCGAGTACATCCTTGAACCATTCGTTGCTGCACCTGATGAAGGTCCTCGGTCCCCACCGCAGATGGACTCATATAGTCCTGGTCCAACTCAATCAGTGCCATCTGCAGGAACTTCATCATCACGGGGCACAAAGAGAAAGGCCCCTATGGTTGATGTAATGGATGCCCAGTTCGACAAATTAACAACAAAACTGGACAAATTTGCAGATTACCTTGGTGAAGGTAATGTCCTAACAAAACAACTGGTTGAAATAGCCGAAAAACAGGTGTTGGTTGGAGAAAGACGAAATGATATTTTGAGGCGGAGCTCGACCTTCCAACACTCTGAATCAGATATTTGGGACATGTTGGTGGCTATGAACATCCAGGATCACCAAGTTATGTTGCAATGTTATAATTTTCTCTGCAACAATCCATCACTTACTAGGCAATTTTTCGGCTTGCCCCACAATTCCGCTTAGACCATTTACTTCAATTAATGCGTGGAAATAATTGAATTTCCATTTAACTTGTTGTACTACTTTCTTAATTTTTATTTAATTAGTTGTTATCATGCATCAACTTTGTAAGAAATTTTCAGTCTTTATTGTTAATTATTATTGTTATATGATGTACAATTTAATTGAACTTTATATTTTTTACTATAGTCCTCATCCACTCAACGTCATGGACCCACAGTGGCAGAAAATTAAAGATAAATTGCAAAAATTGGAAAAAGAAATTCATGAAGGAAATCAGATGCTTGAACAAATGACTAAGAATATTGAAAGCCAAAGGTCACTCATGCAAAGAACAAATGACCTAATGAACCGGCAACTCACCATGATCACAACCAACTCAGAGAAACATTCAGAACATGAAATTTGGAACATGATAGAGAAGATGAACCTTCAGGATGACACAATTTCGCTTAACTGTTATGAGTTCCTCTGCAATAACCCATGTCACACTAAGCAACTATTTGAATTGCCCCCTCATATGCGTCAGAAGCATTTGCTTGACCTAATGAGTGGAACTGCTTCATTTTAGACTTAATATATGTTGTATTCTGTTTTAATTGTTATGTTTAATTATTGTGTAATGTTATGAACAATATGTCAGAACTTGTATTTCATTTTAATGTTATTTGAACTATGTCACAATGTGTTTTAATTAAAATATGTATAAAGTTAAATGTATGTTATGTATAAATAGTTATGCAATTATGTATATATTGTTAATAAATTTTTGCAGTTTACCAGGAATGACCTCATCTTCAACACCCAAAAGACAGAGAAGTGCAAGGGAAAGGAAGGAAAAAGCCCCTGCCGCTAGTCATAACGTTTCTGGTAGAAAGCTACCAAGCATTTAGGAAATGTTGAATCATACACGTTTCTTTAGCAAACATGATCAGATGGTTGAATATGACCACAATTTCTACACCAGGACAATCCTTACACCAAAGATAATGGATTTTCCATATTTTGCAGACTCGGGACTATATTTCCATCATCACTTACTATTTCAAGGTTTATAACAGTTTTTAATGCTGAGAGTTCCATACTACCAAGACCTTATAAAAGTCTTTTATTCAAATTTGAGAGTCAGTCAAGCTGGTACCCTCTACAGTGAGGTTAGTAAGAAACAGATAAAAATGAAACCAGCTGATTGGTTAACTATAGCTCATCTCAAATATCAGGGGCAAAAACTTTCTTTTTCAGATATCCCTGAGGAACTCGAGTATGATCGTGATAGTGCCTTGAGTTCCATGATCAGGCCAGAACTGCAGGGTCAAAATGTTAGAAATGTAGGTAGTCTGAATGTTAATGACAAACTTCTGCATTACGTATATGTTCATATGTTGAGTCCTCGGTCCAGTAATTTTGCACAAGTATTGCAGGAGGACATTTTCATGTTATTGGCCATGAAAAATAACATTTTGATTAACTGGACTCATCACATCATGGGGAACATATGATTAAATGTCGGGACACGGGTATGCCTCTTCCATACGCCAATTCTAATTACATGCATTATGGCTCATTATGGCGTAGACTTATCTGTGGATGCAGCCGATAGGTTAGGGTGGAAACACTTTTTTAATAAAAATACTTTGAAAACAATGAATGTTGTTAATGTAAATGGTGTTTGGCAACACAGTAGGGTCAACCAGGATGTTGAAGAAGACACGGACAATGACGAACCACTAATACCTGAGGACCCACCAATACCTGAGGAGCCAACAATATCTCAGCAACATGAGGTTCCGCATGCTCCAGCACAACCCCCAGTCCAACATGATCCTCAAATGCTTGATCAAATTTGGCATGGTATTCAGGGGTTGCAAGAAGGATTCAAATACATGAATATAAATATAAATAATCGTCTTGTGGGGTTGCAGCAAGGACTAAATAACATGAACACAAACATGGATAGGGGTTTTGAGAGACTACATCAAAAGTATGATGATCTGGAACACAAAGATTCCATGACTTCCAGGACTCTTTCGAATGAATGATGTTGTGGAACAAAGACTCTTCTTAATGAATGATGTTGTGCAACTTTGTTTTTTAGAACTTTTTTTTATTATTGTAATGTTTGTATGTTTAATTTTAATTATATTTTAATTTTAATTTTTATAAATTACATTTTTAGCATCTTTGCATGTACTCACGGCGACAAATTATTCAAAATTATTTTTCAGTTCGGTATTTAGAATATAAAATGAAAAATAAGTTTAAATAAATTATCAAAATCCATTTTATAATTAACTTTGTAACAAAGGGCAAAATAGTCATTTTCTCATTTTATCAATTACAAAATTAATTTTAAATTATCACATCACTCACAAACTTTCCCTTCACTTTCCACTATCTTTCCTTTAAAACAAACAACTTCACTTTCCACTCTCTTTTCCTTCAAATTCACTCATTTACTCTCTCTCATTTCCATCTTCAAAAGGCATAAATAAATTCTAATAAATGGAAAAAAAATAAAAAATAAAAAATAATAAACATATATTACAAGAGCAAATGGCAGGGGATAGAAAAAACACAAAAATGGAGAATATGAATTGCTCGATGTAACAAGAGCAAAATATGATAATTCAAGGAAAGTAAGACCAAAATCAAATATAAATGCTAGTGTTATTTACATTTCCCAGATCTACTGATATTATATACTTTTCTCAAAATACCTTTTTTTCATAAAGCACTTTCTAAAGTGTTAAAAAAATTTACATTCCGAAATGTACACATGTTTTAATAAAATTAAATAGTTTGAAAATTACTTTATAGAAGTGTGCTAAAAAAATTTAATATTTTGAGAAATAATTTTTTGAAGTGTTAAAAAGTTTATTCTCTAGAAAGTACATCCAGAAAGTTATAATTAAAAAACATTTTTAAGAGGTTAATTGTCAAGAGAAAAATAAACATAATTCTCTTTTAAAGTTGTTATATCTTTGTTTTACATATCAATATATTTATAACTTGTGTAATTTAATCTTAGTAAATATTCTAACTTTTCAATAGGTATTTTTTCTGTTTTAAATTTGTTTATTTCTATCGTTTGACAAATTTAATATTATACTAATTATTTATTACTCATTTTATTCCTTTTTTTAAATTAAACATAGTTAAAATAATGTTTTTAGTCAAATTATAATTTACAACTCACAATACTAATATTTCAAAAAATATATACTAAATTTTAAAAAAAGACTTTCAATAATTTAATAACTCTATGTCATTTAATTTTAATAAATATTTTTTCTTTTTAATAATTATTTTTTTCTTTTTAAATTTATTTATTTCTATCAGTTATTTGAAAATTTAATAATATATTAATTATTTTTTACCTATTTTTTTTCTAAATTAAATATAGTTTATTCTTAGTGAAATTGTAATTTCTATCTTACAATATTAATATTTTAAAAAAATATGTTAAATTAGAGAGAGATCAAGATTTAAATTGAGAAATAATTTTTTGAAGTGTTAAAATGTTTATTATCTAGAAAGTACATCCAGAAAGTTATAATTTCAATTTAGAAAACATTTTTCAGAAGTCAATTGTCCAGAGAAAAAGTAAATATAATTTTCTTTTAAATTGTTATATCTTTGTTTTTACATTTCAATATATTTATAACTCGTGTCATTTAATCTCTCAGTGAATATTCTAACTTTTCAATAGGTATTTTTTTTAAAATTTGTTTATTTCTATCGTTTGACAAATTTAATACTGTACAAATTATTTATTATCTATTTGATTCTTTCTTTCTAAATTAAACATAATTAAAATAATTTTTTAGTAAAATTGTAATTTATAACTCACAACATTAATATTTAAAAAAAATATGCTAAATTTAAAAAAAAAATTCAATATTTTATAACTCTATATCATTTAATTTTAATAAATATTCTGTTTTTTTCATAGTCATTTTTTTTCTTTAAATTTATTCATTTTTATTAGTAATTTAAAATTTTAATATTATATTAATTCTTTTTTACCTATTTTTTTTCTAAACTAAATATAGTTTATTCTTAGTGAAATTGTAATTTGTAATTCACAATATTAATATTTTAAAAGAAATATGTTAAATTAGAGAAAGATCAAGACTCAATAAAAAGTAAAATTGAATTGGATCTTAATTTTTTTTAGAAGTTAATTTTTTTTAGTAATTTTTTAAATCAAAATATGTTATTGTAAAATTTTTAGGACTAAAAATTATAGAAAAAAAATTATTTTGAGAATTTTTTTTTTAAAAAGATCTCTTTGATAGAAAGAAAAAAAATTTATATTTTATTAAAAAGAAAATAATAATATAATAATTCATTATTGAGAGAATATAGAACGACAAGAGTATTACTAAAAAAAATTTAATAAAATTTATTATAAATTATAAAATTTAATGATTTTGACAGTCTAGTTATAAAATTAATTATAGAAAAGAATAAAAAAAACTGAAAACATTATATTCTCTTTAACTCATTTGTTCTTTGTCATTTTCGAATAAAAAAAAATAACTCTCTTTTGTCCCACTTAATAATAAAAAATAATAATTTCACACTATAACATTTCTCGTACAGGAAAACTTTCAATGTTTATCATGTTAAAAAAATATTTTTTTCATCTGTGTTGAAATTTTGTTATATTTTTTAAATTCTTACAATTTAATTAATTTGAGCATTTTTATATTTTAAAATATTTTTGTATGAAAAAAATTTAGGTGTATGATAAAATTTTAACTCTTATATTTTTATAACCTATATCAGATAGTATTTAATCATATTTTTATAGTTTATTTTTTAGTTTTTAACTTTCATTTTATTTAAATAGATATATTGATGAAAAATAAAAAAATGGATTTATTTTCTACAATAAAAATTAAATGAATTTTTTATTGATAATATGATTATTCATATTAAAAAATAACTGATAATTTTAATTTAAATTCAATTATTGGTGATTTTAAGAATTTTAAAAATAAAAACAATTTTTTAAATAAATATAATTTTTTATTATATATTAAAGAAAAATTTGCATATATCTTATTATAATATTTACTAAAAAATTTGACAAATTATAAAAATTATTATTTTTAATAGAATCACAACGAGAGTAAATCAAAATATATAACTAAAAAATAAGGTAGAAAAAGGGTTTAAGAAATACATGGACCTTAACCAATAATTTTAAAAAAATTAAATTAATATTTTAAAATTTATATATAATTATTTTCACTAATATCATCAAAATAAATATATAATTTAATATATATATATATATATATATATATTATAAATTATAATTTTTATATATTTATGTAAGAAAAATTTGTATTACTTATCGTCAATATACACAAAATGTTATACTATATCCACATGTTATTAACTTTTATGGTAAATTTATCCCAGCAAAATTATTTGGAGAATGCTTCTTTCGCCGTAACAAATTTTCCTTCCAAACTGAAGCTAAATTTCGATTTATTTATTTTTAACTGAAAACATTTTTATTATTTTATTATTTTGTTAAAATTATTTATATTTAAGTACTTTATTTTTATCTTTTATTTTTCTACAACTTATTTTCTTTGATAATTTATTTTAGACACTTTATCATTTTGTTTTACTTCATTATTTTGAGTAATATCTTTATTTCTAAAAATATTTATAAATAATTAATTTATAAAAATTTAACACATAAACTCTTAAACACAAATCTATGAAATACCTACATCTCCTTACTCATATACTTGTAAGATTATGTTTATTTTTGTTAACGAGAATGCACCAAAAACAAATTCAGTATTGAATTGGAGTTGTTTTGGAAAGTTAATAAGGGGTGATTATTCTTTCCAATAGTTGAATTTTCAATGGATATTAAAAAGAAAAAAATTTATTTGCACTAGTTACTCAATTTGTTTTAATATTTTCGTATTATTTAGCTTTGTTTTTTTACTAATTACATACATTATTTATATATTTGTTAAAATTTATTTTGTATTCTTTATAGATCATAATGTATCTATTTATTTATTTTGAACAACTCGTAACTTTTATTCTCGTATAAATGAAAATTTTACTATAAAATTTTTGTGTTCCATATAATTTTATTTTTCTTTATTTCCTATCTTATTTTTCTTTATTTTTTCACGCTGTGCTCCATTTTTATTATAATTACTCATATATTCTTATAAATTAAAAAAAACTATTTTACTATATATTATTCTATTATTAAATTGTTTTTTTTATTTAATACGATGTTTTGGTCTGCCAAACGAAAATCACAATCAAACGACAAAAAAAAAAGGGCTAATTCCGGGATTCATGAATGTATGTAAACAGCTGCGTACCTGAGAGGAATCAAGTAGGTGCACATGGATTACATTAAGATATGGTCCACTTTAATATATTTAGTGAAACATTTAAATAAAAGAAGGACAACAACTCACGCTAACATTCCTAATAAATATAAAACCAACGTTTTCATAATTTAAGAACCACGTGGATGTTTGTTTAGTACACTTTTAATATTAATTAAATTAAGAATATATATAATTGTAAACGAAATTATATTATAACGAAATTATAAAAACTATTTTGTTAAAAAAGTACTCTATGTATATCACCATTATTTCTTATAAAGGTTCAAGGTTACGTCAATATCAAAGTTTTCATACTTCATAGAATTTATAATAATTTTTTATATTTAATTTTTTTTAATTAAATTTTAAATTTTATTAAAATCTTTTATATGATCTCTTATATTAGATTAATATTAAAAGAATTAACTATATTAGATATAACATATTTAAATTAAATAATAATAAATAATAAAATAGTATCAATATAAATATAAATATAAATACTAAAATTTATAAATTTTTTATAAAATAAATTATATTAAAATATTTAATAAAATTTAAAATTTAATTAAAAATAAAATAAAATTTGATGCTCAGTTAACAAAAGAAAAAAAAAATTTAGACTCTATTAAAAGTATATAAAAAACATTATAAATTGTTATATATCAAAACAAAATCTCTATTAAACCCTTTTTTATTTATTGTATTATATAAATTAATAATATAATAATATAGGAAGAGAAGTTGGCTTTATATATTTGAGTATATGCAGAGAAGCAGCAAATTGGTCCGGAGACAACAATGGAAGCATCTTCTCTGCACATAGCAATGTTTCCATGGTTTGCTATGGGACATTTAACTCCATTTCTCCACCTCTCCAACAAATTAGCAAAGAGAGGACACAAGATCTCCTTCTTCATCCCAAGAAAAACACAGTCCAAGTTAGAGCATTTCAATCTCTTCCCACATCTCATTACCTTTTTTCCTATCGATGTTCCTCATGTTGAAGGTCTTCCTCTTGGTGCAGAAACTACTTCAGATGTGTCTTTTTCTTTAGGTCCACTCGTTATGACAGCTATGGATGGCACTGAGAGGGATATAGAGCTTCTCCTCCTAGATTTGAAGCCACAAATTGTTTTCTTTGACTTCACATATTGGATCCCAAGCATGACTCGTCGCTTGGGGATCAAATCCTTTCAATACTTGATTGTTAGCCCTGCAACAATATCTTACACTGCAGCCCCTCCAAGGATGAACCACAATGGTAGTTTAACTGAATTTGACCTTATGCAACCCCCTCTTGGTTATCCTGTATCATCCATCAAACTTTATGCACATGAAGCTAAGTTCCTTGCTTCTAAGAGGAACTGGGAATTTGGTAGTGGTGTTCTCTTTTATGACCGCATTTACAGTGGTCTAACCCTATCAGATGCAATTGGATTTAAAGGTTGTAGAGAAATTGAGGGGCCTTATATTGATTACCTTGAAGAGCAGTTTGGGAAGCCTGTTCTCCTTTCTGGACCTGTCATACCTGAGTCACCCAACACTGTTTTAGAGGAAAAATGGAGTTCATGGCTTGGAAGGTTGAAGGATGGTTCTGTGATTTTTTGTGCACTTGGGAGTGAATGGAAATTAACTCATGGTGAATTCAAAGAATTGTTGTTGGGTCTTGAACTTACAGGACTTCCATTTTTGGCTGTTGTGAAGGTTCCTATTGGGTTTGAGACAGTTGAAGGTGCACTCCCAGAAGGGTTTAAGGAAAGGATTGAAGGGAGAGGGATTGTCCACAGTGGATGGATACAACAACAGTTGATTTTGGAACACCCTTCACTGGGTTGCTTCATAACACACTGTGGTGCTGGTTCATTAACTGAGGCACTGGTAAATAAGTGTCAAATGGTGTTACTGCCACAACTAGATAGTGATCAAGTCATTAGTGCAAGGATGATGGGTAAAAACTTGAAGGTTGGTGTTGAAGTGGAGAAGGGTGAAGAAGATGGCTGGTTCACAAAGGAAAGTGTAAGCGAAGCAGTACAAATTGTGATGGATGAGCAAAATGACGTTGGCAGAGAAGTCAGGGCAAATCATGAAAATTTGAGGAATTTCTTGTTAAGCCACCATTTAGAGTCCACCTCTCTTGATACCTTCTGTGAGAAGCTTCAAAATTTACTTAAGTGATTATTTTTCTTAAGAGAAAAATATTACTTTTGGTAATATTATAATAATTAATAATTTAAGTAAGGTTGTTATCACAGAGGATGTCAGAGAGGTTATTATTGTGTGTTTGTAAGATTAATAAGCTAAATATCAGTATGCTTGATTAGTTTATAAACCAGTTTAATGTATTAAAAAATGCTTGATAAGTTATGTTTGTAACTTTTCTTTTGTTAGTATTATCATTTTTTTTATACGTGGAAACTCATAAGGAATGACGTAGAGTCTTAATATACTGACATTTTAAACAGTAATTACTTTTTTTACAACTGGAAATATTAATATTTTAATTAAAAGATATAATTTAATGTTTTATTATTATTTGTGGTTGTTAAATAATTGTTAAAGATGATCAGTAGTGTCAAAATAAATTTTTCCAAATACATATTATATATAAGATGTATTCATTACTAAAAAAATTCTTATTATTATAAAACTCGAATAACTTTTGCACCCAAAGGTATCTTTATCGCATGTTAAAATATATGATAACGTGTAACATGAGATGATTATATTAAGTCAGGTAATTGATAAATTTAGGATGAATGATAATTCAAATCATAAAATCACATGTATTATATCATACTCGTCAGATTAAGCATTTTATTTATTATGAATATAGATATTTTCTAGAAGTCATGGTTATTGTTCCTGAACATACGTAGGTCACGTTGTGAGGTAGTGTCAAAAATCTGTTGACAAAAAGAAAATATTTAATTTTTAAATAAATTAAAAAATATATTATTCTAAATTTTTTTTAATTATATTATTATCCTATTTTTAATATATTTATTATTATTTTTGCAAGTTCCAATATTAATATGTTAAACCTTCTAGATTAATATTTTACATATATAAATACATACATACATATATATACATATATATATATATATATATATATATATATATATATATATATATATATATATATATATAAACACATATATATACATATTATATACATGCATATATATATGTAAATATATATAATTAAATATAAATATATAATTATACATATATATAGACATATAAATATATAAATATATAAATATATAAATGTGTGAATGTATAAATACATAAATACATAAAGATATAAAGACATGAATACATAAATACATAAATATATAAATATATAAATATATAAATATATTTTATCGACAGATTTTATTTCTTAGAATATGGCGTGGACTTTACTGACAAATTTTGTAACACTCCAATATTTTAAATTATAAAGATATTAGAATATAAACATATTATATTATAAAGATATTTTATTATAAGAATATTAGATTAATAAAAATATTCAGTTATAAAAATATTATATTATAAAAATATTTAATTATAAAAATATTATATCATAAAGATATTATATTATATAGATGTTCAGTTATAAAAATATTAGATTATAAAGATATTTAGTTACAAAGATATTAGATCATAAAGATATTATGTTATAAAAATATTCAGTTATAAAGATATTAGATTATAAAGATATTTGATTATACAAATATGAGATTATAAAGATATTATATATTATATATTATATATTATAAAGATATCAGATTATAAAGATAATACAATATAAAATAAAAAGGGACTAGTTGGGTAGTTTGTTTTCACATACCTTTATTCTCTCTGCCTCTATTCTTTTCTATTCTCTCTACCTCTATTCTTTCTATTCTCTCTATTCCCTCTCTACACTCTCCCTAAGGTTTAGATACTGAAATCCTAATGGTTTCTAGATCCAGAAGAAGCAATAGGAGGCTAACAATGTAAGAAAGAGTTCTACCCGATTAGTTTTGTGAACGGGTAAGTCTAAGTCCATTTATTCTTGAGAATTTTCTTTTGTTATGATTTTTGAAGATTTTTCTCAATCAATTCTCTTTATGGGAAGATGTTATCCAGGATTTTGACATAAAAGATGAGCTAAGGATTAGGATTGCAATTTTTTCATCCGAGCAAGGAATAAACAAAAATCCAGGTTAGGGAAGTTAATGTTCAAAAATATATAAATTGATATTAAGAAAATTAATGTTATATATATATATATATATATAATTAGTATGTTTTGTATATTATTGTTGTATTGAGTGTAATGTATGAAAAACCTTGTTTTTGTATTGTTTATGATGTTTTCGTGTGAGGCGGAGTAGAGCCTGGGGTTGGTGCCCATAATCTACCGATATGTTTGTGTGGAGCCGAGTAGAGCCTGGGGTTGGTGCCCATAATCTACCGATATGTTTGTGTGGGGCCGAGTAGAGCCTGGGGTTGGTGCCCATAATCTACCGATATGTTTGTGTGAGGCCGAGTAGAGCCTGGGGTTGGTGCCCATAATCTACCGATATGTTTGTGTGGGGTCGAGTAGAGCCTGGGGTTGATGCCCATAATCTACCGATATGTTTGTGTGGGGCTGAGTAGAGCCTGAGGTTGGTGCCCATAATCTATCAATATATTTGTGTGGGGCCGAGTAGAGTTTGGGATTTGTGCCCATAATCTACCGATATGTTTGTGTGAGGCCGAGTAGAGCCTGGGGTTGGTGCCCATAATCTACCGATACGTTTCTGTGAGGCCGAGTAGAGCCTGGGGTTGGTGCCCATAATCTACTTATGTGTGTTAATGAGATGTTTGGTATCCCGGGAGATAGAACTTGCATTTAGGTGGTGAGCTATGCTAGAGCGGATTCAATGAGATCCCAGGTTCCACTGGTAGTCCCAGTCACGTAGACTAAGATGCCAGGTGGTGAGAAGTCAATGGGGGATGCTGAAGACCTACTCTGAGGCTACATTGAGGTAGGCCAGGGCCAGAGTAGGGTTGACAGTAGTCCTACCCAGTGGGTAGGGTGGTCAGAGTGTCGGTACAGTAGTCGACCACAATGTGATCCACAGGTGTTAGTCTCTGAGTTCGGGCATAGTAGCCGTGTCTTCCGGAAGATGTTTTCTTTTTAGGACATGTTGAATGTGCATGAGAATGTTGTGAGTATGTGTATTACATGATAATATGATTTGTGTTGTTACTTTTCAATTATTAAAGATGCATTAAATTTCAAAGCATTTAAGTATGTTCTATGATGAATGTGCATGAGAATGATATGATGATGAATACTACATGATGTTATTATTTTGTGTTATTATATTTTTGAATGATTAGCTTATCCTACAATTGCCGATTGTTTGGCCTGCGATGATCGTGTTTTGCTACACGGGAGCAGATATCTTAATAGGTGAGCGGGATGCTTCGGAGTCCCAGGATTATATTGAAAGATGAAGTGGTAGTTATACGCATATATTTATATATGTTTTTATTTCTTATAATAGAATTTTGTACTAGTAGAGATTCCCTTTTGTATTGAATACAAATACAAATTTTATATATAATGTGTTTTATTATCAGTTAATACAAGTTACGTTTGCATACTAAGTATGATAAAAGTAGCGATTTCTTGGGTCGTTACAAATTTACCAACAGATTTTATTTCGTACAATATGGTGTGAACTTTACTAACAAATTTTTACCGACGGATTATGATTTGTCAGTAAATTACCGACGGAACTAAATCCATCGGTAAAATTCGTCGATAATTAAAAATTACCTACCAAAAATTTTTCATCGATAAAATTTCATCGGTAACTTTCGATTTTATTGTAGTACTTCCATGATCAAACTACTCTTAACCTACCTGATTTGATTTGACCTACCTCAGTGTAGTCTTTGAGAAGGTCTTTAGTATCCTTCATTGACTCCTTACTACCTAATAGGGGTGTTCAAAACCAAACCAATCTAAAGAAAAAAAATCAAAAATCAGTCCAAGCCAAACCGAATTGCAAAAAAATTGCAAGCTTTTGGATTGGTTTGGATTTTTTTCTAAGAACCAAGCGGTTTGGTTTGGTTTGGTTTGCCGTTTGAATTTTTAAAACCAATCCAAACCGCAATATACATTCAACATATATATTTTTATTATTAGTATAATAATAATAATAATAATAACAATAATAGTAAGTTATATATTTTAACCTAAATCTCCTGATAAAGTTGTTTGATCTACTTCACAAATTTGATTTGTGAGTTTCTTTATTCCTTTTTACTCTCAACAACATTGTCAACTTCTCTTGAGGGTCATATCATCAACTTCATTCTCTCGGTTGACTTCGTTAGTGTGTTTACTCTCACTTCACTTTGTCAATGTTATTGATTTTAGCACACTAGAAACTGATAAAGTAAGAAGGCTTACAATTAAGGTAAGAGGAAAATATTGGTAGAGAGTGAACAAAAATTAGATAAATCTTGATTGCAACAAGATCATATACATAAAAAGTGGATTGACTAACCAAAGTAGGGATAAAAGTTAATTTTTAGAAAAAATGAGAGCAATCAAATTTCATCGGTTTTATTGGTTATAGATCTATATGAATGTAGCATGGTGATATACTTAAAAAAACTACTATAAGAAGCATCCAAATATTCTGGTCAATTTTTGTTTGAGCCATTTATCATCGCTTGAGCAAAAATTTACCCTAATGGACCCAACCGCTTAAGTAAGAAATTCTTGCTTTAGCTAAAATAGGCCCTAGACAAACCTCTCCTCTTTGGGCAGTTTTCGCTTGAGCGAAAATTCTCTCGCCTCAGCAAAGATCTTTTCACTTGAACAAAGAAGAACTACCTTGCATTTTGCTTAAGCGAGACTCTTGTCGCTTGACCAAAAATTTAATTGTCTTGAGTGAAATTAGAATTGTTTGACTTTCACTCAAGCGAAAAGTCCTTGCTTGAGCGAAAATACTCATGTAGAAAATCTTCCATGGAGAAAACCTTCATCTTTTGCTCAACATGCAAGTTTTTCCATCCCAAAACATCATCCAACAACCAAAAACTAACCCAGGAACACAAAACAATATGGAAAACAAGATTTATAACAAACAAAACATTGCACAATCATCACAATGAAGGTATACAATACGTTCTAGATATTATCTTTGAATGATAACTCTTCTAACTTGGATTCTCTTGGTTTCTGTTTACAAAATGGGAATGATGTAACCCAAACCTTAGCTTTCCTTTATCTTAGAATCCTGGGTGAAATTACCCATATACAAAATCCTATTTAGAAAATTTCAGAAACTCAAAACCATTCCACTACAAGAAAATTGTAAATTACCGATGAAATTTTGTCAAAGAAATTTTTTTGTCCATAACTTTTAATTATCGACGGATTTTACTGACAGATTTAGTTTCTTTGGTAATTTATCGATAGAGATCACCATCCGTCGATAAAAATTCATTAGTAAAGTTCACGCCATATTGTGCGAAATAAAATTCGTTGGTAAATACTTTAGTAATTTAAATATTTAAATATTTATATATTTACATATTTACATATTACATATTACATATTTACATATTACATATTTACATATTTACATATTACATATTTACGTATTACATATTTACGTATTACATATTTACGTATTACATATTTACGTATTACATATTTACGTATTACATATTTACGTGATTACATATTTACGTATTACATATTTACGTATTACATATTTACGTATTACATATTTACGTATTACATATTTACGTATTACATATTTACGTATTACATATTTACGTATTACATATTTACGTATTACATATTTACGTATTACATATTTACGTATTACATATTTACGTATTACATATTTACGTATTACATATTTACATATTACATATTTACATATTCATATATTCATATATTTTCATATTCATATATTTATATATTTATACATTTATGCATTTCTATATTTCTACATTTATACATTTCTACATTTATACATTTATAGATTTGTAGACTTATATATACATTTATACATTTCTACATTTGTGGATTTATACATTTATAGATTTATACATTTCTACATTTATACATTTGTATATTTATATATTTATATATTTGTATATTTATATATTTGTATATTTGTATATTTATATATTTGTATATTTATATATTTGTATATTTATATATTTTTATATTTGTATATTTATATATTTTTATATTTTTATATTTGTATATTTGTATATTTGTATTTTTATATATTTGTATATTTGTATATTTGTATATTTATATATTTGTATATTTGTATATTTGTATATTTATATATTTGTATATTTGTATATTTATATATTTGTATATTTATATATTTGTATATTTATATATTTGTATATTTATCTATTTGTGTATTTATATATTTGTATATTTATATATTTGTATATTTGTATATTTATATATTTATGTATTTATATATTTATACATTTATAGTTTTATAATTTATATATTCATATATATATATATATTTGCATATATATATATATGTATATTTATATATTATATGTATTTATATATATAATTACACATTTATTGTTTATATATATATGTATGCATGTTTATATATATATATATATATATATATATATATATATATGTATGTGTATGTATGTATGTATATGTGAGTAAAATTTTAAATGAAAATCATTCCAGCTTAGTGGTTACTGGATTTGAATCCTACCAATACTAATATATCTAAAATGTTTAGTATGAATGTATTGGAACCTCTAAAAATAATAATAAATATAGTAAAATTTGAATAAAATTATCCTTAAATAAATAATTAAAAAAATATAATTTTTTATTTAAAAATTAACTATTTATTTTTACCGACAAATTTTGGTAGTTGATAAAATCAATTTTTTTAACTGTATTTTTATAGAAACTCTTTAAAAATAAAAGACTTACTTATTCACAAAATTAATTGGATAGAAATTTTCCTTACTTCGTCAACTTCTTACTATTTTTCTCATATCTAAAATGTGACAATTGTTGAATCAATTTGCTTTACAAACAGTGGTAGGAAATAGAAATGTTTTAAAAATGAACTACTTAATTATCCTATTTCTTACTACATTATGTTTTAGACTACTTTTAAAAAAATACTACACCAACACTAAAAAGGCCCAATGATAAGAGCATGAATAATATTTAAAGTTAAAAAGGAAAAAAGCGTTGAAATAAAGAGAAAAAGGAAAAGTGAATGAATTTATATATATATATATATATATATTATATATATTAATAAATTAAATTTTTTGAAAGACTTGAACAAAGGCAAGGACTCATGACGTTGAACTCATGGCATCATGATCATGATTAATAAATTATTTCTTAATTTTGTATTACTCCTAATATAAAATTCATAATGGAAAAATGTCATATCCCAATTTCTTCCCCACTTTCACTTTGGATATTACATATATTTTTCCCACGTTAACTTTTGTACATTATCTCTTTAATATTTCCCATAAAGTAAGAAAATTTATATTATTATTCACAACTATGTACTCTTTTTTTATGGTATTTCTTTTCGTTAGAAAACATCAAATAAAGTTAACACTTGTTTGAGTTCCCCATATATTTGTAAAAGAATTATAATTATTTATGAAAAAACCTATAATAGTTAACTCATCTTTCATGAAGTTTTTATTAAATCTGTGAAAAGTATTCCATAAATTATGAAATTTTTATTATAATGGATGATATATATAGCATTGGAAAAAAATTAATGGACTTTTTATCAACTTTCAAATAACAGTTTCTAATTTGTGTTTTAATTCTTTTTATTTTTAATTATTTTAATTGAATAAGAGTATATGAATCTGAATGGTCTTTGTATCATGACTATTTCATTAACTGGTAGCTTCATCAGCAAGTTCACGGACATTTCTATGTACGAAAACGTTGTCTTGACACTGTTTCAAATTTTAACAACCACTTAACACTGTTCATACGGAGAGAGATGGTGACGTGGCTGGGTATTTTTGTCAAATGAAAAAAAGAGGGTACTTTTGTCCAATGAAATGTTTGCATGAAAGGAAATTAAAAAACTCTCCCAGAACCTCCTTCGGTGTTCTTGGTCGACGGCCCCAGAACCTCCTTCTGTCTGTTCGTTGCCGGAAGCCCTCAGAACGTCCTCCCCTCTGTTCGTGGTGGCTGACTGCAGAAGTTCCTCTGCACTGTTCGTTGTCGGCTACCCCCAAAACGTCGTCTCCTTTGTTCATGGTTAGCGGCCCCAGAACCTCCTCATGTCTGTTCGTCGGCGGCGGCTCCCAGAATGTCCTCCCCTTTGTTCGTCGTCGGCGGCCCCAGAACCTCCTCCCCTTTGTTCGTCGGCGGCGGCCTCCTACTCCCTTTATGTGGTTTTACCCACTTATTTCCCTTTTAATTATCTCATTTTTACTAATACTTAATTTTGTACGTATTGATAACGCAATCATGCTCCAGAATTCTGCAGTGTACGTTGTGTTTGGATTGTTGTTTTTACTTGCATTTGATTTAATCATGTAGTGTAACAAATGCGGTTGTTTGGTTTGATTAGTTGTTTGAGGAAGCAAAGAGAAACGTAAATGAAGCAAAAGTGAAAAGTTGGTAAGTGCAGGCAGAAAAATATAGGAAACTTAAAAAGGAGAACAAATGATAGAAAAGTAATGTGATAGCATGAGGGTGGAAAGGTTCAACCTTAAAGCCACTAGACTTGAGTAGTTGTCAACAACTTCAAAATTTATAAGAGGTCATAGATTCAAACCCAATTATCACTGTTATACCCACACTTCCAAATCTTTGATTGTAGGATGACTCCTCTGATATTACCTCTATTTGTGTATTGTTTTCTTTGTTGTCTCCGTAAATGGTTTAAAAAACAATTTTTGTACTCTTTGTTGGTTGCCATAGTTGCCATTGTGTGTATTTCTTATTAAGTAACGTGAATGTGAACATTGTCCATCTACAAAAAAATATTTTTAAATGGTCCTGAACATGGTTTTGTATGTCTTAGTAAAGATATTTTACGAATTTGCAGGATAAAATGACAAAGGAGGTTGGGAAAGTTGAAGAATTTGATGTTGCATATAAGGTTGTTATGATACTATAATATTATTTTTTGAAATGATGATGTGTGGGTTTTTGTGATTAGTAATTCACTTAACTCTTTCGAAATGTAGGTGTCGTTACGTCATTTTTGTAGGACGAACCATTTGGCAGTTGTGAATAACATGTTAACAGCTGAGCAGAAGTCTTGTATTGCATCAACTCCATTTACCTGGCTGATGTCGTTGACTAATAAAGTTAAACTTAGTAAGACATTACTTAGTGAATTATGTAACAAGTGGGTTGAGAGGCGGGAAGGATTTCAAGTAAGGTCTGCAGTTATACCTTTTTCGTTGTTAGATGTTTGTTTAGGTTTAGGAGTTAGAGTTGTAGGAGAAAGTATTAAGTTGGGCAAAGTAGATATTGGATGTCATTGTAGGAGATTGTTTACTAAGAAAAAAGTAAATTTGAATATGATTTGGGAGGAACTTTTGAAACGTCACAGCGATAGTAATGTTGATGACTTTTGTAGGTTGTACATTCTGCTAGGGCTGACTGAATTTTTACTCCCTAATAGAATGGGTACTGTGCATCCTGGATTGTTTAATATAATGGATAATTTGTGTGAACTTCAAAAGTATAATTGGGGGAGTGTTATTTATGAGTATTTGGTTGGTAGTTTATGTGAAGCTTCAAGGTGTATGAGCAACGAAAGAAATCGTTCACATTTGCATGTTGTGGGATATGTTTTCCTATTGCAGGTAATTTGGAAATTTTGATATAGTTTTTTTTTGTAAATATTTTAATAATGTTCAATGATTTATGATGCAATATCTATATGTCAATGATTATTGTATAGATTTGGATTTTCGAGCACGTTGTTGTTGAGTACAGAAAGTTAGGTAGTATGGGAAGACAATTTCCACGAGTTATACACTGGATGGATGTTACAATAGGTCCAAAGAAAATTACTGCTGCTTTCAATCGTAATGTGGTGAGTGTAATGTAATTATAGTTTGTGCTGAATCTGCTATGTTTTTTGTACGATAAAATTGAATTTGATGTTGTTTTTTTATTTGAAACTATCATAAATAGGTTATTTCAGAGTTGTCTGTGTCAAATGAGGACCTTTGCAATGACATTGTGAAAGAAGCGTTGAAGCATCTAAAATATCTATTTCAAGATTTTAAAGAAAGAGGAAAAGAAAAGTTTGTTCAACACTTAAGCGAACAAGAGGCCAAAATTGCAAAGCTTGAGGAAGGTGTAGCAGGCTTAGAAGATTTGTTAAGACAGAGAAGGAATAACATGGGTGATTCGATTTCTTTATTATGTGCATCAATTTCAAGAGATTGTCTGGATTATAGTACGGGACAAACAAATGAAAATAATGAAGTAGAAGGTGATATGAATGCTGAAATTCAACAATCTAACATGTACTCACGACTAAAGTGTGAACCTAGAAATCGATTTAAGAGTGGTGTTCTCCGAACACCTTGGACTACACAGTCAAGGAAAAAGAAGAAGGCTCCATAGTTTTTCCATTGCTTTGTAAAAAGATAGTGCTTCATTAGATTCAGTGATGTATTTTAAGTTTGGTTTGTGATTCATTTTTTAATGTTTTGAGGATTCCACAAATGAAGTCTTGAGTGGTTGTTATTGAACAGATGTTTTAGATGGTCACTTATACTTCGAATGCAGTTGCACAATGTTTAGGCGTACCATATATGTATATGAGATTGTAATTTTATGTTTTTTATGTTAAGAAGTAGTAGGTCGGAATGGATGTTTAAAACATGATCATGTTATTCTGAATTCATATTCAAAGCAGAATGTTGAAATTTTAAGTCATTCTAATTTGAAACCTGATTGTTATTGTCAAACATTGTTGTCTATTGACACAATCATTTTTAAGATTAATGTTCATTGTGCAAAAGAAAACACACAGGTAACCATAGAAGTAAACATTCACAACCAGTAATTCGTTGAATGGCATGTTGTCGTGATTGGGTTGAATGAGGTCATGTCTACCATTTTGAACTATAGAAATCAGAAGTGCAGAAGTGATGATTATGTGAGTACCATGCAGTGGTTATGTGGTTACTTATGTTGTATATTTTGTACGAACATAAAAACGTGCAGATAGTTAGAAAGTGCTTCGTAGGTTCTGTCTTCATCGGCCAACGACAATATGATGAATGAGGAGGGACAAAAACATAGGAAAAAATGTTGCGAGATAGATGTGAAAGAATTTGAACTTCCCATGGACTGGTTTAGGTGATCTGTAGTCCAATGGTTACTTGTGTAGTATGTTATGAACATGAAAGCTATGTGCATTGCAATTACACAGTGTCATCAAACATGAGACATATGTATGGTTGAATGACATGTTGTCGTGATTGGGTTGAATGAGGTCATGTCTACCATTTTGAACTGCAGAAATCAGAAGTGCAGAAGTTTTGACGTGTATGGATAACTTGCACTCGAATGCGTCGGAAATAATCGATTACAGTTACACATAATCGATTACTACTAACTTGTTTGGGGAACTGGATTTCGGTAATAATCGATTAAATTAAATATAATCGATTGTTTTGACATGTATGCATACCTTGCCCTGGAATGCGTCGGACATAATCGATTACAGTTACACATAACCGATTACTACTGACTTGTTTGGGGAACTCGATTTCGGTAATAATCGATTACATTTAAGTATAATCGATTGTTTTGACATGTATGCATAACATGCCCTGGAATGCGTCGGACATAATCGATTACACTTAGACATAATCGATTACTACTGACTTGTTTGGGGAACTCGATTTCGGTAATAATCTATAATCGATTGTTTTGACATGTATGCATAATTTGCCCTGGAATGCATCGGACATAATCGATTACAGTTACACATAATCGATTACTACTGACTTGTTTGGGGAACTCGATTTCGGTAATAATCGATTACATTTAAGTATAATCGATTGTTTTGACATGTATGCATAACATGCCCTGGAATGCGTCGGACATAATCGATTACACTTAGACGTAATTGATTACTACTGACTTGTTTGGGGAACTCGATTTCGGTAATAATCGATTACATTTAAGTATAATCGATTGTTTTGACATGTATGCATAACATGCCCTGGAATGCGTTGGAAATAATCAATTATAGTAATACATAATCGATTACTACTCACTTGTTTGGGGAACTCCATTTCGGTAATAATCGATTACATTTACGTATAATCGATTATATAAGACAGTCCTCCTTTACTATTAAGGACAGTCTTTGTTTTCGTTGAACCCTAACTCTGAAATGGTTTCTTCTTCAAGACCAAAGTTAGCGAAGCGCAGTCGGCGTGGAAGGGATGGTGGTGGCACTGTGGGTGGTTCTTCACGTCCTGCCACACTAGAAGGTTGGATTAGTGACGAAGAGCAGCAGTTGGAGTTTCGTAACTTCTGGAAAGACCGCAACATCATTGCTCACAAATATTTGAACCTGAACTTCTTCCGAGCCGACGGATTCACGTTCCAAGACGTTCTTCGATCCCAAGGTTTGAATACTTTTGTCAAACTAAAAGGAAAATACTATCCTGATCTTGTTAGGGTTTTTTATGCAAATCTTTATCGTAGTAAGGGACTTGTAAGATCTCGTGTAAAAGGGGTGGACATTATTCTTGATGATGATGTATGGACCAAAGTTGGGGGTTTGAGAATTGGGGGTGAAAAAGTAACCGTGGGTTTTGAAAATTTTAACAAGCTGGATCATGTCTCCGGAACCCAGTTGCACCTAGAGATTATTCAAAGTTCAGAACTGGTGGAATGAAGAAGAATGAACGGCTTCTTGCTTTTGTTATAGCATGGGTGCTTGTCCCTAAAGGAAGCAACCATGCTCAGATGACTATGGAAGACATGTATATCATTTATGCTTTGAAGAATGATATTCATGTCAACTGGCCTGCCATTATTTGTGATACAATGTTCAAAGCTCTTCGTCTCGCGTTGCATCCATTACCATATTCAGTCTTCATTTCAAAGGTCTTGGAATATTACAATGTTGATGTACAAGGGCAGACCTCACGGATCTTGTTCTCTTCTAACCACATTGAGATCGTTTCCCTTCATCATATGGGGTTCGTTGACCGTGACAAGCAATGGTTCTTCAAAGATGAATTAGAAGAACATGATTCTGAAGATATGGAAGCTTCTGAGCCTGAAGCTGAAGTTGAACCCCATGTAGGTGCTGCTGATCCTGCTTCTTCATCAAACTCTGCCTTTGAAATGGATGTGGTGAGTCGACTTGATAGAATTCATCAGTGGAAAATTGAAAAACATGCCATTTATGATGCAAGATTTGATCGTATTGATGCAAAGCTGACATCCATTGAGATGCTGCTAACAAAACAACATATCGGTGAGGGAGGCAACTGTGACGAAGATGGTGGTCATGGTGGTGCTGAAGATGCTATTGATGGTGGTGATGAAGATGAAGACCATGCTGGTGATGAAGTTGAAGGCCAAAACTGATGAAGTGCAACATAGTAGTTTTAATGAGTATTGTTAAGTTTAAGTTTAACGTAGGACATGTCTTTTTTTGCTGTATTAACGCAGATAACTTTTTGGACAAAAAGTCTGACTATGTAATGACTTGTGTGTTTTGAATAGTTATAATGTTTCCCTTGTTCCACATGGACATGGTTATGAATTAATTACATGTTGTATAAATTCATTAACGATTTCAGTAGCTTTTACAAGTCAGAGTAGGTTCCATTGGTCGTCCTTTATATTATAAGTTTGTGGTGTAGTGCGTGGTATGAACTGTCTTGAATATGGTTACATGCAAGGTGTATGTGCTTGGCTATGTTGTAGTGGATTGACGTAACACAATAATCGATTATAATTCGGTGTAATTGATTATTCCTGCTTCATTTGTTTACGCCAGGTTCGGAAATAATCGATTACAAATGTATATAACCGATTAAATTTGACAGTCTACTGTCATTATGATGTCATTGAATACAGAGATGTGTAATGAATTAGTGTGGCACAGTAACATGTTGCAAACGAAAAAAATGACTTGTAATTTCTACGATTGACTGATATGATGTCATCATGGTAATTGGTTTTTCATTAATGTCAAAAAACAATAATGTAAATGTTTTCGTAAGTAAATATTGAGCGCAATAAGTGAGACAAAATCACTGGACTTGTTACATTTCTATGAAATATGACGACATGTCATACACAAACACAAAGTCAGATGAAATTATGATGTTTGTCCATGTCATGTCGTTCCAAGTATCATATCCAATTTACGCTGCTTATAATTATACTATTTCCTGTGAAAAAATTAAGGAAAAATAAAAAATAAGTACGATGTCGTTGTATAGTTGAAAGTAAGTATAATGTATTAAAAGGACTATAAATAGAATACCTAAATCATTGTTCAGATGTCGACATCTGTGTATTATTGACAGTTGTATCTATTGCTGTAAGAAGTGATACAAAGCCAGCTGACTCCATACTTAGTAGCTGCAAAGCAAAACATTTCAATGAGTTGTGTATATGTCCATATTTAATGAATAATAGTTACAAAGATTGTCTATAAGAAGGACAAACCGTTTGAAATGCATGAGCTGTTCCAATGGTATCGTTCATGTCAACCTGACTTTGAATTTGCATTGGTGGATTAAGTAAGTCAACATTATTTACTTGGGTCGTGCCCTAAAACAAAAACAAAGAATCATAAATATGATGTGAAGTTACACATGACATAAAACAAATTAAATGTTGTTCTTCATACAAAATAACATATTTTTCTTACAATATTGGAAGTGCATGTGTCTTTCTTTGAAATTTTTTATCTTCTCTGTTTAACAACCTTATTCACACATGGACTGTTTCCTTGTTGAACGGGGTCTTCCCTTCCTTTTAACATGGTTTGGGCTGTGGATTTCGAATGGCACGTTCTCCATAGGTGCATCTTGTGATTGATTTCTTATTTCATAACCATTGCTGAATTGTTCATGAACATTCTGCCTTTCACTCATATTGTGAGGTTGTAAGCAATGTTTGGTGGCAAAAACTTCAATATGTTGCAGTAACAAATCCGTTGTCTTTGTTGACTCACACGCAATCTCAGCAATTTCATGAAATCTTTTACACAAACCATCATATCTTGTAATATGTGGTTGTTTGTCTTTTGTGTCACATGAAACAGCGATATACGTATGTTTCCTTCGTATGTTTTTACTCCACCTGCTGAGAACATATTTTGGAAGAACCTTTTGTATTCTCTCTTGTGCTAGCACTAGCAAGCAATGCCTACATAAGATGCCCCTGAACTCAAATAACAAACAGCTGCAATTGACTTCATGGTTGTCACGATTAAAAGAAACGACATAATTTTTCTCTTCGCCTTGTCCATTTTGAATTGATTCTTCTACAACTTCATACATACAGTGATGTTCGTCGATACATTTTTTGCCAACAACGCAGTTCATTTTTGCTCTGAACTCCATCTGTACTTCACAAAATTTTGCATGTGTGTATTCAGACTGAAATTGTCTTTCAATTAAAGATTGCGACCCACATTGAATGACAGTGTTCAATGATGCAAAGTCTGCTTCGTACTCTTTTTTAGCCTTATGATGCAAAGCATTGTCGTACTGTGTCACAAATTGTTTCAATGTTGTCATTGAATTGATATATCCATCAAAGAATGCATTCATGCTCTCACTCCTTTGTGTTGTTAACATCCCTGCCCAAAAACTGTTCTTCAAAAAACAAGGTACCCATCTTTGTCGTTCCTTAAAAAGTGATGTCAACCATTTGTTATTATATAGGTCAAATTTCGAAATGAATTTTTCCCACTCACATCCAAATTCATCAACAGATAATGACTCATAAACAACAACCTTCAACGCCCGTTTAATGTCTTTGTATTTGGCATATCCTTGCAGCTTTTCAGGAATTTTTTTCATTATGTGCCACAGACACCACCTATGACGCGATTCTGGAAAGACAATTTCGATGGCATTTTTCATTGCCCTACATTGATCTGTCACAATGCCTTTTGGAGCTTTATAGGACATACAACGAAGCCAAGTATCAAAAAGCCAAACGAATGTTGTCGTGTCTTCATTTGACAATAATCCACAGCCTAACAAAATGGACTGGCCGTGGTGGTTGACACCCACAAACGGTGCAAAGGGCATGTCATACTTATTTGTTAGATATGTTGTGTCGAAAGATACGACATCCCCGAAATTTTCACATGTAGCCCTACTTCGTGCATCTGCCCAAAATACATTCCTTATGCGATTTTCATCGTCCAAGTCTATGTCGAAGAAGAAGTCTCTGTTCAATTCCCTCATCCGTGAAAAGTGGGTTAGTAGAGCTTTGCCATCACCATCCTTTCCCAAGAGACGTCTTTGTTTGCCAACGTAATTACACACATCTCATTCCACACATTCAAGATTCTCGTAACCTCCTGCTGCACATACAAGCGACCGAAAACTCTTATTAACCCTAACTCCAGCCTCGTCATTTATATCAAGAGTTCTTTGCACTTGTAGATTTATTTTTCGATTTCCACGAAACATCCTTGACTTTGTCAGGCTAAGGTCATGAGAGTGATGGTCATTAACTGACGTAATGTACCATTTGCCATCTTTCTTTACAACCGTAATACGTGCAGGACATTCATTTACTTTTATCGGATGTGTTTTCATTGCTGTGGGAATTGGAGACACGTATTTTCCTTCTCTTCCACATACCAACATGAAATATCTTAATTGGTTGTCTTTTCCTTTTTTTGAACTTCTTGTTCTGATACCAAAACCTTTTGTAATGGCATATTGTCTATAGAATGTCTTGACCTCTTCAGCAGTTTTGAAACACATACCGATACTAGGACCGCATTGGTCAACATTCTTCACAACTCCCTCTTCAATTGTATTTGATGGTTCACATTGTTCGTACAAGGGAATGTCATCTAGTGATACATCATTGTTGACATTCATAATCTGAAATATAAAGAATGAACATGTCCCAATTAACTGAATTTATTCATTGCACTTGTAAACATGTTTGTAAAACAATAAACATCAATTCATGCATGCTATCAATTTTCACAGCTGCACACGCAAAACCTTAGAAATAAAAGTTTAAAAAATAAAAAGGATATATGTTAATCTGAAAAATGATTTGAATTTTTAAATATATGAAAACAAACGAAAACCTAAACAAACCAATTGACTTAACTACCATTTTAAATGACTACAATCAAGAAATATATAAAATTGAAAACGTCTTTCAGTGTAGGGTTTAAAAAAGACAAAGATATCTCCTGAAGAGGATTTTGTCCACTTTCAATGAAAGTACACGTCAACCAAAGCTCCTTCATTTTCAACCTACGTACACATGAGTCCTACACACAACCTCAAACCTTTAAGTGAGATGCATTGAATTTTGTTGACAAGTTTCATATTGCATTGAATATGTTTGGTGACATTCATAACTCATAACATTAACAAGTGAGCACTGCCCATGACATTGAATGTGTTAAATGCAGCTTCGCTTACCCTTCCACAGCGCACGTGGTTGTTGAGGAGAAGTGATTGATTGTGTTTTGTGATTAATGAAACAGTGATGAGAGTGTGAATAAATGATGCTTTTTTTTAGTAACCCTAAAACAGTGCGGCATATGCTTCTTTCAAATACTTGAACAGTGAAAAGCACCTTTGTGAACGTAAGGGCAGGGCAGATGAGCGTTGTGCTTTTCATCTTGGCTTTAACCTCGTGTGTATCAGATTTGTCCACTGGATAATAGACTGAATCTTTAAAATGAGTTGACCAGCAGAATTTTCTATGTTATTTGATTACACAGTGGGTACAACAAAATCCTACACAATAACTTGCTTTCTCACCTATAAAAAACCATTTCAGGTGCATAAGTTTGAAACAATATCATTTTGTAGGAACTTCAAGCACTGTCATTTTGCTACTGTTAGTCAATTTGTTTGCAGATAATAACATAGAAACAAGATGGAACGATGGGAAGAACTTGATATTGATACAAGTGATATTGATAGGTATTTGAATCGATCCAAGTCGAATTTTTCCCTCATTCCAGGGCCTGTAGGTAATGTTCAAGCAGTTCTTGAAAATCGTATATCAGAAAATCCACTTAACACGCAACAGTTTATGAACGAAATAGCGGACAAAACACATCATCGTGATTTCACTTCAAGTCCTTGGTTATGGGCACAACAATTTATTCAATTACCCAAACACATACATTTCACAATTATGATTACAATACACAACAAATTACACTCACCGCAAAAAATGGATTCAAATAGAAGCGTTTGAGGACACCGAAAGTATGAATTTGTTCATACATCAGCATGCTCGTAGCAAATAACATAACCTAAAAAATAATTAAATATCATGATTACATCGAATATAACAAAATATATAAAGAGCATCTATCGTAAAACTGACCATATTGCTGATTTTTGCCCGAGGTTTGAATGTGTGCAACTCCTCAACCGTCAATATTTGCTTTTGAACCTCTACTATAACTCTGTAACAAAGACCAACAAAATATGAACTCAGCATATACAAAAAATACTTAGTAAACACATATTGACCATTTCAACTATTAATGTATACTAATATGTTATTATCTTGATTTCTCAATGAAGTACACATATTGTACAACTTCAACATGTCCAGATCAGGTGCATTACTTGTAGATGGTCCCTCCTGAGTTCTGTCACACCAATTGACCTGATTATTCATTTCTTCTTGTAATACTTTGACGCGTTCTTCAAGTTGTACAATGCGTCTATCATTTTGTTCAATTTTTGATCTACATTCTGCGTCACTGAACATGTCTTTGCGCTCGGTTGAGGAGGACACATTCTTGTGGAAAGTCTGTTCCCCTTCACCTTCTAAGGCTTCTTTTACAATGTCTAGAGCCTTTTGTTCAAAGGTCACAGTCCAATCCCATACAATCTACACACAACGAAATGAACTTCTCACAACAACAATACCTAACACAAGTACACATCAAATGAAAAGCAAAAGATGTTTCAAATACCTCATTCCTCAGGAAAGCATTGTTTATTTTTCCTGATCGAATGGTCAGCAGTGGCCATTCCAAAAATCTTGGAAAACTTAAATTATTGGCACCATCTAGAACATTTACATGCTCAAGTGCCCAAATATGTAAAACCAACAAATTCGTTAACATGAATAAAACATTTTACGTATTTTATATTACTTCAAAATACACAAATATGAAGAAAACATAAACTACTAACCTGTAAAACTGCAACACAACCGGCTAAGTATACTCCAGCGGCATTGCGTTGCTCATTGAAAATTTCAGATACACGGCTTAAACTATGACATAATAAGTCATGTACTGCCAGACCCCAATTAAATGTGTGTAACTCGTCCAAATTGTCTAGTAGACTAAATGGAAAGTTACAAACAGTTCGGGATGTCCTTGGAAAATAAAAAACTACAAAGCAAAGTAAAATATACAATCTACAAAAGTCATCTACATTTTTTTGTCGCTTGAATTTACGATCATTCAATTTATTTACAATTCCACTAATTGTTATGTCTTCCCCCTAAACAAATTATTTACAATGCCACTGACATTGTCTTCTAATTTAACTACTTTCCCAGTAATACCTAAACCTAAAGAAAAACAGACATCTACGGGGGTGAAGGGCACCAAATGCCCTCTAACCCTAAAACAGTGATGGTTCCCATCCCATCTACCTATTATTTCTTTCAAAATAGGACTACTTATACATAACGGTTGATGTAAATCAACAATATGTTTGAATGGGGTGCCCAGTAGTCTTTCCCTCTGAAAGCTTGTCAGGTTACTATTAATTTCTACAATATGTTGAGTGTCAACTCTATATCTGACTCTAATCTGCAAAGTAAATTCACAAATAATAAATCAATTAAACATACATATTTACAAAATATAATATTTACATTTATGTAAACATACATTTACTTCTTTTGCTTCAACAGAAAACTCTTTTCTAGCCATCACGGTATATGCTTCAAACTGTTATACAAAAAAAACATCAAAGCATATTATATATTGGCTCAACCTTACTATCTAAATGAGTTCATACATTGTCTCAACTTTACTATCTCACAACAAATCAGACACATGTAATTACAAAACATTATATTTATGTACATTAATTATACTTTGGACATGTTCTACATAAATTTATTCAAAATTTGACAACTATGACCACAACAATCAAAGCAGGAATTTTTGTCATTCATTTATTCACAATTTTAGCACTGAGGATAACTGTGAGGAAATGCGTACGAAATTGCAATTTGTAAAGGAAAGCTGGACACAGTTGGCTAGCTTTTATCAATAAAGGTACAGATAGCGCTCATTCCATCAACTTAGACAGAGTTAGTGGTAAGTATGACACAGTCTCACCAGTTTTTGCAGGGCAAGCTTTTACACCATACAGAGTTGGCACTCCAATCACAGTTAAGTCAAACTTTCATACATAAGTTTTAGCACTAAGTCCCATGTCATGAAGCACTATAAAATGGCTTGGTGGTATGGAGTGTGGACCATTAAATGTATTAACACATCTCCTATGCCATTTTCAGCCCAACACCAACATAACCTGAAGTTATAAATTATAATTCATCCAAATAAATAGCGCAATTACTATTTTCCAGATTCCAATGCTTCACAAAACTCTCATTCCTTTTCACCATGACAGGAGTAATTCCACAATATGTTTTATTACCTAATCTTTATTTCAATTTAATTTACCTACACTTCCAAAAAATTATACCATTTCCTAAAAAGGGTAAATGCGAAGTTTCAATTTTAGACAATTGATCCAACTTCCAGCAAAAATTCTCACAGATTTACTGTACAGTGTGACTAATAATAACAATACTTTGCTAAACTTTCACGACCCTATCCTATCCTACACTTCTCCACCGCCATTGCCCCATTTCACCACCATGCGCTTTTCCTTCACTGCTTACAAATCTAATGCAAATCTAATACTACTCCAAAAAAATAAGTAGAAAAGAAAAACAGTTTAAATTTAATACAAAGCAGGACGTTTTTTTACCAGACAAGCCGCAATGTCGCCGTCCACCACCCACAACCGCTGTAACAACCGCCGCCATCACACAGCCGTTGTCGCACACCAACGTCGTCCGAAAGCAAGTCCCGTCGCACAACCCGCCCCTCAATGCCGGCGTCAAGCACCCCACCGAAAGCAAGCCCCCGCAATGCTGCGGTCAACAACCCCACCGAAAGCAAGCCCCGCAATGCCGCCGTCCGCCATTAACCACCCCACCGAAAGCAAGCCCCATAATGCCGCCGTCGCCTCGTCGCCCGTCGCCTTGTCGCCCCGTCGCAGAAAAACTCAAAATCGGAAGCTCTGTTAACCCTCGCGCCCACTCCTTTCTTTTGCGTCTCACACTCCTTTCAAAACGCGTCTCACCAATTTTGTCCTTCCTTCATTTATTACTCCAACTCACACCACGTCACCGCCACGTCAGCAGTGTCAAATGGGAGTGCTGACGTGGCGGTGTCAAGATATCAGCACTATTCTATGTAGTAGGTGCACAGCGTGTGGAACCCACACCACAAAGATCCAAATATTCCATCACCGTCCATGTTCCACACTCAACAGTTCCATTTTCCTTCTTCTCCTCCCAACAGTGAGAGCTGTTCTTCCACTGTCTTTACTTTGAACACGAAGGAATAACGTTAGCACTACCATGATGATGATGATGACAGACAAATTAGGGTTTAGAAGGTTTTGGGGCCGGTTGGGTCGTCGATCATCCTCCAATTCCGACTCATCCGCATCATCATCCTCTTCCAATCTGAACCCACTGAGCCCATCAAGTGTAGCATCTACTTCTTCTTCCGATGACTCCAACACCACCCAAAACCAAGACTATAGATACGATGTGTTTATCAGTTTCAGAGGTCCTGACACACGCAACTCTTTCGTTGATCATCTCTACTTTCATCTTCTCCGAAAGGGCATTTTTGTCTTTAAAGATGACCACAGGCTCCGCAAAGGAGAATCCATTTCATCACAGCTTCAACAAGCAATCAGAGGTTCTCGAATTTCTATCATCGTTTTCTCTAAAAGTTACGCCTCCTCAACATGGTGTTTGGACGAAATGGCCGCTGTAGCAGACTGCAAACAACAATCTAACCAAACTGTTTTCCCTGTTTTCTATGATGTTGATCCATCTCACGTAAGACATCAGAATGGGGTATACGAGAATGCTTTTGTTTTACACAGATCAAAATTTAAAGAAGATCCATGCAGGGTCCATCGATGGGAGAAAGCCATGACGGATTTGGCCAATTCAGCTGGTTGGGATGTCGGAAACAAGTATGTGTTAAGGTTCTTTGTTGGCTTACATTTTAACGATGAATTCAGTTTTTTTTGTTTGGAAAATATATCTTTCTTTAGGTTGAAAGGGAAGGTTAATTACGTTAAATAATTGTCTTATTTTATCTTTCATTTTTTACATCGTAATATATATATATATAAATTAATTAAATATTAAATAAAAAATAAAAACATTAATAATAACTAATGAAAAAAAGAAGTGTAAAAGGTATAATTTAATAATAATGGTTATATAAAAAAAATAGACGATTGTATATTTAAAATATTTACAGATATTTCTAATATTTAAATAATATTTTTATTTTAAAATGTAATTAAAAGTAAAATAAAAATATATATTATATATATCATAATAAAATAGAAATATAAATGTGTATTAGAGATAATAATTTTTATATTGAAAAGATATTTCTTACAGAAAAGTAAATAAAAAAATTAAAAATAATAATGATGTGAGAAATAAGTGATTATTTTTTATATTTAAAAAATTTATTTTAATTTTGGTTTTAAAATATACTTAAGAGTAAAATAATTATTACTATAGATTATAAATAAATAATTATTATTGTTTTAAGCAGTACAAAAACAGTTTGTTTAAAAATTCCACAGGTAAGAACTATTTTAGGAAATACTCGTTGAAGGTTTTTTTTACCAAATTTAAGAATAAAAATAAATATATTATTTATTAAATGATTTTATTAAAATAATTTTACTTTATTAACAATTTTATTAAAACAGCTCGCACATCCAACACACAATCAAGCGTAGTGTTGGAGTGATATTGTGTGTTAAAGTACGGTATTATAGGTTCAAATTTCACATTAAAAACATTTTTTATCTTTCAAATTCCATTTTCGAATGTCACTTAAGATAACAGAAACTTAATAATAAATTAAGTATTGGATTGAATTTCATTAATTTCAAAAGTAAGAGGATTTAATTTGAGCAATTGTAATAAAAAAAACAATTAATCTTAATATTTTCCATCAAACGTTTGAAGAGATTAAAAATATGTTAACCTTGTTTCTTTAGCCAATAATTTAGTTATCTTATATTATTATTTTTTCTCTTACAGACCAGAATTTGGAGAAATTGAAGATATTGTTCAAGCGGTAATAGAAACACTGGGTCATAAATTCTCTGGGTTTGTTGATGATCTAATTGGGATACAACCACGTGTACAAGCATTAGAAGCTAAATTAAGATTAAGTTCAAACAGTGATGATGCTCAAGTTTTAGGAATTTGGGGAATGGGTGGAATAGGAAAGACGACTCATGCAGCTGTCTTGTATGATAAAATCTCTCACAGATTTGATTCTTGTTGTTTCATTGAGAATGTGAGCAAACTTTATAGGGATGGTGGCCATACTGCTGTACAGAGGCAAATTATTCATCAAACGTTGGATGAAAAAAGTCTAGATATATATAGTCCTATTGAAATATCAGGGATTGTAAGAAATAGGCTACATAAAATAAAGGTTCTTGTAGTTCTTGACAATGTTGATGAATTAGAGCAATTGCAGGAATTGGCAATAAATCCGAAATTGCTTGTCAAAGGAAGTAGAATGATTGTTGTCAGCAGGGATGAGCATATACTAAAAGTGTATGGAGCTGATGTAATACACAAGGTTTCATTATTGAGTGACAAAGATGCTCGTGAATTGTTTTATACAAAAGCCTTCAAAAGTGAAGAGCAAAGCAGTAGTTGTGTGGAGTTGATTCCTGAGGTACTCAAATATGCCCAATGTCTTCCATTGGCAGTTAGAGTGATAGGGTCTTTCTTGTGTACAAGAGATGCTAGTGAATGGAGAGATACTTTGGATAGATTTGAGAACAATCCAGATAATAAAATCATGGATGTACTTCAAATAAGTGTTGATGGGCTACACTATATGGAAAAAGAAATGTTTTTACACATTGCTTGTTTCTTTAAAGAAGAGAGGGAGGATTATGTTAAACGAATTCTGGAGTGTTGTGGATTGCACCCTCACATTGGAATTCCAAGAATGATTGAGAAATCACTCATAACAGTTAGAGATCAACAAATCCATATGCATGATATGTTGCAAGAATTGGGGAAGAAGATTGTTCGCAACCAATTTCCCGAAGAGCCACATGCCTGGAGTAGAATATGGCTTTATGAAGATTTCTTTCATGTGTTGACGACCCAAAAGGTAACACCTTATTTTTTTTCTCGGTGAAACAATACATATACCAAACTACTGATTAGGAAATATTTGGAGTACTCCAATCTACGTACAACACTCAAAACTACTACACAATAGGAGATTTAGATTGCAAAGTAAATGATGAACATGTAGATACCATCTCCCTAATATATATCTAAGTCACAATTAATATTAAGCATAAATAATCTCAGCTGTCTACCATGATCATCCCAGCTAAAAATTTATTTTGTTCTATACAGAGGGATGTTTTGTTGTGTTCTCCACCATTCTGGTCCACCGCCCAAACACTGACATGCTTGGCTTCCAAATGCTCTAATATCTCTCGGTCATTTCGATCGAATTTCACCCCAGCTGATCTTGGAATTCAATGTTGTGGTCACATGAGGGTAAGCAGAGTGTTAGGAGTAATAATGGGGGCAACCAGTTCAATTCCTCTCTCGTCCATGCACCATGTCATCTCGTTCTCCTATACATATCCCAAAACAGATCCTTGATTTCCTTCACACCTCTTTACTGTATCAGCTCCCTCTTATTTTTGGTAGGGATAAAATCAATCTATTGGTCTCCCAGTTCTGCTTCTCTTGCATGTATTCTCTATGTATAATTGAGCTGGGTTTGGTTTTCCAAACTGTTTGCACTGAACCAACCTCTTCCCCGTCACGTGAACCACCACGTGCACAATCTGCTGGTGTTATTTCCTTTTCATGATGTTTTGGGTGACATCCCTTGCAGCTTTTGTACCTGCAAAATAGCAAACCAACAACCACTCACCGTTGTTTCACCCTTGTTTCACCCGTACAGTTTTCCTAGTGTTGTTGTTGCCTTTGACATTTCTAATTCTCACAAACCATAGAACACTCACCCTAGTTATTCTCCTTGGTCCCTTCTAACCTACTTAACCTTTGTCTCTGTCCATATGCAGTGTTAAAGAAAACAGATATGGTAAACCCTGCTCTACTCCACTATGCTATCCCCAGAGATTTCATCTTTGTCATAGCCCTACAAATTACCAGCTGAGTTCCTCTCCAACCTTAAACCCTTTGGCCCCTCTAAATTTTTCTACATTGCACAGTCCTGCTATAAGATGTGTTATTCTATTTTCTCTCAACCCCTATAAGTTGTGAATGCGACCAGATTTTGGTTTTACAGTAGTTGTGCATCTAACAACAGAAGCAAGTTTTAGGCTGCTCCATACCAACCGTACGGTATAATCCAATGCAGACCAGATTTCATCCCCTGTGTCTTTATTTTTAAAATTGTCCCTGTAATTAAATCAATTTCCAAGTTATTTCTGCCTAGATTTTATACATGATTCTGGATGGAGATACTAGTCGGACTATGAGAAACTGGTCTTGGGGAACTTGTTTGAATTCCACGCCTACTTTTATCTGTGCCACAATAAACACTTGTTCGGTATTCACCTTTCTAACTCGGAAGGTAACTGTGTCCCTGTGATTCCGTAAAGTCCAGATTATTCCTCCAAACAACTTTGCATACTTTATTTACCTTTCTTATTAAATTGTCAAACATTAAACTGTTGAAAATGTTATTTTGCTTGGTATTTTGAAATAGTATTAATGCCTATCCACTTGCAATATAAATTCCATACTTGATGAGCTACTTTGCAGGTAAAAAGACACATGGTTTTACCGTAGGTTTTTATTGCCTTCACAATTTCACACTGCTCCTTTGATTTCAAATTCCAAAAGTTCAGACCTGTTGTCTTCTGTAATTAGAGGAAAGTTTATATCCCCAACTTAATACCATTGTCTTCCCCAGCTCTCAATTTGTCTTTATAAAATTCTCTATTCTCGGTTTTTATTGTATTTAGTTCCTCACAGCAACCCCTGTAATTCCAATCCGTTAAATTCATTCCTATTTCTTCTCTATTTTTCTTGCTGAAAATATTTGGAATTTAGATATCCTGCTTCGAGTCATTTGGCCCTGACTTTCTATTTGTCTTTCTAAGTTCTACGGAAATTTCTTTCCTCTCCATTCTTCCTCTGAAAAGGTGTAAACTTATTAAATCCATTTTATCTCATTTAAGATAAGTGGACAAGAGAAAGAAGAGAAAAAAAAATGTAAAAAAACTGCCTCAAATACACAAAGACTTATTTCATAAAATTGTTATTTCCGCTTCGTTCACCATTGAATCAGGTTAGAAATTTGACGACACCTTTTTTATATGACATTCTTCGTTTTGATCGTGGGATTGTGAATTGTAAGTACGTAGTTGAAAATATGAATTTCTCACAGTTATTCTATTTTTGAGGTTTTTTTTGTTCTTCAATTTGAAAGTTTTATTGTTTTGAAGTATTAACTAGCCTGTAAGTACTGACATTTGTGTTTGATTAGACTATCTTGTATCTCTATTGATTACAGTGGAACTTACTTGAATGTTTTGTGTATGTAAAATTTTACTTCTCACATTGATAGAGTTTTTTCATATTAAAATATTTGGTGTCTCTTTCGTGATTGTTTCTACAATATTCTATTTTTTACTTGTTGAATGGTTATTTACCTTATCACTTCCTATATCATCCAACTCACTAGTATCATTGTTTTTGTCCAATTTACTAATATTTGTCATTATGTCCTTTGTCTTTATTATGTCTCCAAAATCCTCCTCATCTTTGTCATTTTCTTTGTCTTTATTATGTCTTTAAAAACTTTCCGTTTCATACTTTCAACTCTAATTTCAAACTTTTAATACTTTCAACTCTAATTTCAAACTTTTCATTTTATCTTTCCAAATTTTGAGTCCACTTTTTAATTACTTCATTGAATCCACTCTTATTCATCCAAATATATAAGGATCTAAAAGGTTGTGGTCTCCTTCTATAAGATTCTCTTTCAACACTAAGATACAGTGATAAGAGACACTCTTATTTAGCATGTACTATTTACACTTTGACCAAATATCCAACCATTATTGATTGATTAGTATTCTGTCAACTATACTTTGTTCTGTTATATCTATATCAAGTAAATTTCTATCCCATTAAAGATATATCTAAACTTTCCATGTTTTCAATGAATTAATTAAATCTTTCCGTACTTCTTCCTATTATTTCTTACTTTGTTCTTACCTTTTCTTTCCTTGATCTTTCTAATAGCGTTGAAATCCCCAACTAGACACTAATTGTTACATATTACTATTTGTTTTACTGCATTGATCTCTTCCCACATTTCTTTCTTGTCTTTAATCTCACATTATGAATATACATTTCCCATGTGGCTACTTAGACATTTTCCTTCAAACATTTTCCTACAATTAATACATAACCCTTACCCATAATTGATATATTTTCAGTTAGTGAATATTGAATAATGTTCTTTTTTTTTCAACACAACATGCAACAGATTTAGCTATACTAATACCATGAGTGTTTGCAGTGTAGTTTGATTTGGTTTTTACTTAAAAATATATTCAAACAGAACATAAAAATTACATAGAGTTCGGTTTGAATATAAAAAAAATCTAAACCAAACTAAACCAATATTTATGATTTTGTTTGGATCACTTTTTGTGGTTTTATTGTATATTTCTTTTATTAATATATGTATTTTATTTATACATTGTGACATAAATATTAGATAACTCGTAAGATTTACTTTTCATAAGTTTATTAAGTCTCAACACACATCCTCCGTATATGTGTACAATATTGTATAAAATTTAAAATATAAACAATAAAAAATAGTTTTTATGTATTATTTTCTTTTGGTAATCTTTTAATTTGTTTTAACATGTTTTCTTAGAATTAATAATGTAACGTTTATATTACTAAAATAACTTTTTTTCTACTTTATTTACATATTGTGTTATTTTTCTGTCATATATTTATAAACATGAACTAAGTTAGAATTATTATATTTTTTCTCATGTACACATACATAATATATGATGAGATAATATGTAATATACTAATATAATATTTAAATAATTATTTCGATTTCGATCGGTTTTGAACGTAATGAGATTCGAAGAGGCAATTCCAGGAAAAAATATCCAAAACAATCAAATCCAAAAAAGTTCAGTTTTAATCCATTATCAGTTTCTAGTTTTTTTTTATCACTTCACTGAACAGTTCTAATTAATACTACTTTTGTCATTTACTTCGAGTCATTTAAGTTTTTTGATAATCTTTAAAGTTAAATGTCATTCATTTCTTTGAATGTAATAATTATATTGTGTTGCAATTTGATAATAGAATTCATAGGGAGGAGGATTGAATTGTAATAGTTTGAGGAAAAAGCCAGGGTTGGACTTCATTAAACCAAATTTTATATATGCTAGTCAATGGAGAAATACTTTAGATAGATTTCAGAATAATCCAGATAATAAAATCTTGGAGTTCCATAAAGTTCAACTCTTTGACTTTAGTAGCTTAAGTCACTAATTGATTTAGTTTAAACAAGTCTTCATTTTGACTTTAAGATTGAACTCATTATCTTCCCTAGCTTTAGTGAGCCTTCAAGTTTCAAAGAATTCATATATCAGATTTTGAACATAAAAGGTTCAAAAGAAAGCTCAAAAGTATACAATTTCCTTATTTATACTCAAATAATGACTTTATTTTATTAGCTTTTAAAGACATAAAAGGTTCAAAAAGTACAAGAAATATAATATTACCCAGTTTGTTAAATAATCTTTGTACACAAAAGTGATTAGTGGTAGTGATATTGTAGTGGTAGCATTAGTGACAATGATACGAGAGTTGTGGTGATGAGACAATGATAAATATGAAGATAAAATTGAGATGAAAAGAGAAATAGATTAAAAAGAGAGAATAACTATTCTATCCTACAAATTTCTAACCTAACTCGATCATGACAAGAAATGTATGATAATATTATAAATAAAAGCTATCACATATCAATATAAAACAATTGATTACATCAAGATAAGCTTATTCTATTCTATAATTTTCCAAGCACATTGATATTATTAGAGATCTTATATTTGAAAGAAAAATAATACTGTTAATTGAGGTGATTCATTGCTTTTACACATTTATTCATTGTTTTCCAGGGAACAGATGATGTTAAAGCCATAGTTCTAAATAAAATGGAAGCTATTTCCGAGTGTAGCATTGATGGATTGTCAAAAATGAAGAACCTCAGATTACTCATATTATATCATAAAAGCTTTTCAGGAAGCCTTGATTTTCTTTCTCAGAAGCTGCGATATTTTTTGTGGCATGATTATCCTTTTGCTTCTTTGCCATCAAGTTTTGCAGCCTCTGGCCTTGTGGAATTGAACATGCCAAGTAGTAGCATCAACTGCTTATGGGAAGGCCGCAAGGTATTTTAGTGTCTTCTTATTCATTTTTTTATTGGTTTAAAGAAATAATGGAAAGAAGAGGTGTTAATATCTAATGAAATTTATGTTTTAAAAAGAGATGCTCATATCTGGTTGTTTTAATTCAACGCAGAATTTCCCATGTCTGAAAAGAATGGATTTGAGCAACTCCAAATATCTTACAGAGACTCCTGATTTTACTGGGGTCACAAACCTTGAGCGTCTGGATCTTTCAGGATGCACAGATTTATCATTTGTTCACCCATCAATTGGGTTTCTTCAAAAACTTGCTTTCTTGAGTTTAAGAAATTGCAGCAATCTAATCAGCATCAAATTTGGCAATGGATTTAATCTAAGTTCTCTGAGAGTTCTCCATTTCTCTGGTTGCACTCAACTTGAAAACACGCCAGATTTTACAAGGACAACAAGTCTTGAGTACCTTGACTTTGATGGATGTACAAGTTTATCCTCAGTTCATGAATCAATTGGAGCGCTTGCAAAACTTACATTCTTGAGTTTGAGAGATTGCACAAGCCTTGTTAGTACACCTAACAACAATAATATCATGAAGTCTCTTCAAACTCTAGATTTATCTGGCTGTTTTCAACTTACGGATTTGTCCTTACCACGATCATTCATTTCTTTATCCATGATATCTTTGATTTTTTTGGACATAAGCTTCTGCAATCTTCTTGATGTACCAGATGCCGTTGGAGACTTGTTGTGTTTAGAAAGACTGAATCTTCAGGGAAACAATTTTGTTTCTATACCCCCTTCCATTTCAGGGCTTTATTGTCTAGCCTATTTAAACGTGTCCCATTGCCACAGGCTTCAACATTTGCCTGACCTTCCAGCAAGAAGTACTTCATCAATGGGAAGGTACTTCAAAACAGTATCTGGATCTCGTGATCATAGGTCTGGCATGTATCTTTTTGATTGTCCCAAGATGGTTCATATGTGGACCAAATATTCTGATTGGATGCCCCCACGCAAAGACCTAGAACTTGCATGGCTTGTGAGACTAGCTGAGGTTCGCACTCTACATACCTTCCCTTTCTCTATCTTTGAATGAAGTATTTGTCTAAACTTCAGTAACACTTAGGAGTGTATTTAGAGATTAAATGTAAAAATCACTTTTATTAAAACCTGATTATTGTTATAATTGACTATAATAAATTTTGTGTTTGTGTTTTTCCTTTGTTGACAGAATCCATGTTGTTTTCGGTGTGGCTTTGACATTGTTGTTCCTTGGGGTTTGGAACTTCCAAGGTGGTTAAAACAAAGATTTAAAGGAGATTCTGTTATAAGGATAGTGGAATTTAATGAGGGTGACAACTGGATTGGCTTTGTCTTTTGTGTTATATTTGAGAAAAACAAGGGTCCTGTGGTTGCTAGATCTTCATCACATCCATTTTATCTCTCTTTTGAAAGTGAAGACACAGAGGAATACTTTGATATGTCACTGAATTTGGAGTTAGACAAAGTGAATGGATCAAAACATGTTTGGATAATTTACATCTCTCGACAACATTGTCACTTTGTAAAAACAGGAGCACATATCTCATTTAAAGCGCAGCCAAATATTAAGATGAATGCATGGGGGATGATGAGCTTATCCAGGGAAGATGTACAAACGATGCAACAGGGACAACCTCTTCTATTTCTTCCTAATGATAAACAACATGTGAACTTTGATTTTGTAGAAAAAAACAACATCAACTCTGGGGCCAAATTCCAACTTCCTTACAATTGGTTGGTCACAGAAGAAGATGAAGTTGAGAATATTGATGCAAAGACAAAAGAAAACAATTTGTCTTATGCAGGCCTTTAAATACACTTGCAAACCCATGCACATGAGGCTTATAAACATCTTTTCTGTTTAATAATTATTGATTCAATATTCTCATTCACCAATTATTATTAAAATTATTTATTCAATATTTATTATGAAACTTTTTCAAGCTAAAAATATATTAACATTACTATCATTTAATTTTAAATTTATGTTTTAAATCTTTTGAAACATAAAGTTATTTCTTGTTAAATTATCATAATCTTTATTTGTTTAAGATTTCTTTTTTTTTTAAATTGATATTAGAGTATATTGGTCTTTCTTGAAACATTATATTAATTTTACCTCGCTTTATTTACATTTTCTGTCAGTTGATAATATACATATTTTAAGAAATTTATTAATTATACCGATTATTATAATAAAATGACCATTTTATGTTGAAATACCCCTATTAAAAGTGTTAGGTGAAGATATTGAAACATATGCTTTTGGAAAAAAATAATAATTAATGGCTTTTGATTTTCTATTTTGACATTTTGAAGTGGATCGAAATCTTAAAGTGCCAATTCACTGTATCTTAATTTTTGAAAAAAAAATGCTATTTTTTGAAAAACTTATTTAAAGAGAATCAAATGTCCAAACTATTTATCTAATGATATAATGATTGATAATTTGAGAATAAGGGAATTAAGTTTCAAAATTTTATTTTTGAAACATTCTTTTTTATTTAAGCAATAATTATTATATTTTTTAGCATTATTTTATAAGCAATTAAGTATTTAGGAGAGTATTTAGGAAAAGAAGAGAGACTGTGTTTATTAGTGAATAAAATAAAGTTAGAAAAATTTTATATGAAAATAGAGAAAGTTATAATAGAATAAACATTTTTCTTTTGGAAAGAAATATTTAGTTATCCCTAATAAATTAACATTATTGATCGATTATTAAATAAAATGAAGAGATATTAGGAGATGGAATTCAGAAATTATACGTCGTGAAGGCAATAATTATATATAAAATTAGTCTTTTAGCTATTAGTCTTTTAGCTCGTATATTTGTGGAACAATATTTGGTTTATAAATTAGATACATCTAAATTATAAATGAATTTATAAATATGAATATCTAATAAAAAAGGTAAAAAGTTTTTGGGAGCAACTTCTCTCATTACATGGATTTGTTACATGGATTTGTTTTATGAGTGGGAAAACTGCAAATAAGATGAATAATTTATTTTTATGAGAAAATTATTTTTGTTATTCTTAATAAATTAGTTGATAAGTGCCAATAATTAATAATTTCATATATTAGAATTGGTCACTCTTGAGTCATAATTTCAGTTTTTATTAACAATTATTTCTAATTTAAGAATTATTGAACTTAAGTTCTTAATTGTGAGTAATGAAGTCATCTAATTCTATTTATTGTTGAATTTCAGGTTATTTGGATGAGGAAGAGAAGATCTATAAAGAGTAAAAAGAGAATAAAAATAAACATGGAACAACGGTAGAATTTTGTCCAAACAAAAATCATCTCGCTTGAACGAGAAGTGCAAAGAATCCATCTAGGTGTAAGGCCATTCTCGTCTAGACGAGATTCATCTCGCTTGGATGAGATTCATCTCGCTTGGATGAGATTCATCTCGCCTAAGCGAGAATTGGACAAAGAGTTATGATTTCTCATACCCAATCTCGTTTGGGTGAGGAGAATTTTACTTGAGCGAGAATTGAATAGAGAGGTGGGGTTTCTAAGAGATATTCTTACCCAAGCGAGAATCTATTTGCTTTAGCAAGACAACCTTTCTTCAGGATGAAGTTTTCATCTCGCCTGAGCAAGAATCAACTAGTTTGAGCGAAAACCTACTTACGAAGTTGTTATTTAAGTTGAAAAGCGCAGAAAACACAGGCATCGTGATTTGTGGTGGATTTCTAGATCATCTGGAGCACTCCTGAAGAGAAAATTGGCCTCTTGGAAGAGTTTGATTCAATTTTTCCTCATCTTTTTCTTTTGTAATGGCTGCCATGAGTAGCTAAGCTTTAGTTTGGGATTGAATGTAATATTTTGAACTTGGATATATTTTGATAATCTATATATATAGTATTTCATTTATGTTCAATATTGTTATTTCATCTTGCTTTTATTGCTATTTTTTATTCTGTCTAATCAATAGATTCTCGTTTTTTATTTTTAGATCTAATTAGGACGTATTTCTAAATATCATATCTAGATGAAAATACTTTGTGTATTGTGATTCTAAGAATAGATTGAAGTATATCAATTGTTTATAACACTTGAAATTAAGGCTGAAACATTTATTGAATATTTGAGGAATTAATGTTCAGGAAATGTATCTTATGAATAATACTTTGAGGAATCAATATAAATGATTTATGTGTGTTGCTTCAATATTGAAAGTTTTGAATGTTGTATATTTAGATCAATCTAGAATACTAAAGAGTGAGATAAATAACATTCAATCCTATCTCTCCATTTGAATATTTTTTCAACCTTTAATATTATTCTAATTTTCAATTATGAAAAAATTAATAATAACTTTTCTTTGATACTTAACTCCGTTAAATTATGTGTAGATATACTTAATAAGCAAAATTTTAGATTTAAATTAAACAATTTTTCGTGGAATAATACTAATACTTGAAATTTTATTATACACAATCTAGTTGACAATTGGTATGTTTACCAATAGTTCAACATTAATATAATTCATTATACAAGTAATATTATTTATTTTAAAAATGTTATTCGTAACTAAAAAAAATTAAAATTGAAAGTTAAAGTGAATAATTGATGGGTATAAAATGATTTAAAAATGGTCGAAATACAATTAATTTATATCAAACATATTTATCTAAATTGAGAGAGATAAATTAAATTTAACTTATTTTCAAGTCAGGCAGCTTTGCCAAACCAAACTTATTAATGAATGCATCTTTTGATTAATCAATAATTTAGTTATTGCTAATATTTAATTTGAATTGATTAGATAACTTATTCCATTGGGAGCTTTATTGTCTATCGTATTTAACGTAAGGACCAATTATTTTTATAAGTTTATGAAGAGTTTAAAATAAATTAATAATAAATATATTATTTAAAAATGTTATAAATAGAAAAATAAATATTTTTTCATTTCTTATATGTTTTGCGTGAATACGTTGAGATTTGTTTTTATATTCGATTTGATTGAGAAAGAGGAATCTTGATTAGTTTATGTCTTTAGTAACATTTGGTTTTTAAATCATCTTGTTGAGAGAAGTTAGAATTTTTCTAATTCTTTTATGTATTTTAGGTATTTGACTTGAAAAATATAAATCTCAAGGTAAGAAAAGTTAACTGAAGTTTGTAACGGAAATTGATGTGAAATTTTGAAACTCCTATGTTATTCTTGAGAATAAATGGATAGGATATTGAGTATAGTAATTTTTATGGATAAATATATATATGTAGTTGTTAAATTGTAAAAGTTGAAATTTTAATATTATAATTATATTGACGAGGTTGTATTGTACAAATGGATGTATTGATGAGTAAATTGAATTTTTCTTCTTTTAACTTTGTGGTTATATTTGTTTGGATAAATTATTATTATTATTATTATTATTATTATTATTATTATTATTATAGATATTGAGTATTATGTATTAAAACAATTGAGTGCATGAATTGAGATAAGTAATAAAATTTCTATGGAGGAATAAATATCTAAAATTAAAAAAAAATTGTTTTAGTTTAATTGAAAATTAAATTTAGTTGTGATTACATGGTATTTCATTCAAGTGAGATGGAAGTTATTATATTTAATTTGAAGACAAAATATTATTGTTGAAGCATCCACTCATTTAAGTGATATAATTTCTTTCTTAAGTTATAATTTAAAGTTTTATAAAAAAAAGAAATCGAAACAATTATTCCTTGAGAAATTGAACATTTAAATGCTCTTTCAATGCTAAGTGAGAAATATATCTAATCAACTATCTTTACTTTGAAGTTTGATTCATTCAAATTCGAATGAAAGAAAAAAAAGTTGCAACAATTCTTCCTCCTTTAATATTATAATGCTTAAGTATTATGAAATTCGCTTAAGCAACTATGTAAATAATTCAAACGACATTCTACAACTTGAATGACATTTTCAAATGAATAATGTTGTTCAAACAAAAATGAGGTGCTTATTTATGTTTGTTAATTTAAATGAAATCTTTTGCATAGTTTGTTTATATTATACATGATTATAAAATTGATATTGAAATTAAGTGAGTATGGATTGCAATATACATACATACACACGTGTATATATATATATATATATATATATATATATATATATATATATATATATATATATATATATATATATATATATATATATATATATATATATATATATATATATATATTATATTGTTTAGTTTCAGTGAGTTGTGATTTTAGTAGAGTAAAGTGTTGTTCAAGTTAGATGAAAAACAACATATACCTAGAATGGTAATTTGACCTAGTGTGCAATATGCACTAAGTATTGTAACAACTCATCTCTAAAAGGAATATACTAACTTCACTAATAGAGCGGTTAAAATGAGGACTACATAACTTGGCTTGGTCTTACAGACCAAGTTGAAAAAAATCTAACAGTCTAATATGGTCCTTTGTTAAGCGTACATGCCAAAGTTTGTGCAAAACTGTTCAAATAAAGCAAATTGAAAAAAGAAAAGACTTAAAACATCACACAAAGTAATGGGTACAAGATATAATCTACAAAAAACAAAGGAAAAACACTTTGTCTGACATAATAAGAATAAGGCAACTTAACGTTGGGTCCAAACTGTCTTTTTCTACCTCACCATCCAACCTAACTTTCATAAACATTTGTGGCATTATTTCTCATAATTTTGTTAAACAAAATATAAAATTAAAGCACTATTATAAAAATATAGAGCAATTGATTTTGTCCTCACTCTCATACCACTATCACATATGGAAAAAAATATGTTGAATAATATCCTCTTCACACATCTCCTTTAAGCTCCATGACTCATTCTGTTACCCTCCACACACACACTCCAAATAATTGTTACTCATAACATATCCTTTGGTCTAATAAACAATTTTATTAATGTCTCTCACATCCATAACATTAACACATGTAATTAAAATAAAATAAAGAATTAGAAAAAATTTAACATAAAAGAAAAAATCGGCCAACACATTAACCTGCGAGCCAGCCTGGCCTAGGTCCATATGAGTCTTGGGCAAAAAAAGTCAAGTTAAAAAAAGTCTATTTTAATTTAGGTCACTATTTTTTAAGCGTAGTCTAACTTAAATTATAGGTCATATGAGTCGACCTGTCGGACTAGACCTATTTTATTTACTAATAGTCTAAATCACATAAATTAAGATATTGTGAGAAACTAACAAAGTTCTTATAATAGGCTTTTTTGATGGATGCCTAGGAGGCATTACAAGTGATGTAGGATCTATCAAACATGTGTATAAGTATATGGAATCAAAATAACATGTAAAATTGCATGAAAGAACATGAAATCAGATTTTTCCCCAAATGTTAGGGTTCAAATTCGGCCCACACTTAAAAATTGCAAAACAATTCAATTCAACCGATTAAATTCAAGATAGAACCCATAGGAAGCCATAGAAGATGAAAACAAAAATTTTAATCAGTGGAAAATTGATTAAAATGAAGAATAAAGGTGCAACTATGAACAAAATTCAAGAAAATGAAAAGAGAAAACATAGAGAAGACAAGAGAATGAAGAACACGCCACTTTCATAAAGAAAGATAAGTGCAAAGGACAATCACCACTTGAATTATGGAAAACTCAAGATAAGATTCTAGAAATGAGGCTTACCTCTTGAACTTCAAAGAGAAATAGTTCTTGCTCTCAATTAATCTTCAAAGTTATGTTACAAATGAGACTCACACCCTTATATAGAGGGGAAAACGAAAAATGCATGCACATGGGTGGAATTCTAAAAGGTTAGGCCATGTTTGGAAGATGCTCAAAGTTTCCCAAACAAGGCCCTTGTTTTTTATACTATCCATGTGTCCAAACAACTAGCCTCTTATTTCTATTTCAAAAGAAAGACACTAAATTAACTCTATTTTTATTTGCAAGGAAATTACAAGAGCTATTAATATTTTTATTCTCTTCTTCAAGCTTCTTGTACATTCTCCTTGTTTTTCTTCCTTCTTTTTCTTCAAAATTCTTTGTAAGTTTTTCTTTCATATTTTCCTTTTCTTATTTTCTTGTGGTGACTCCTCCTTGCATAGGTTGAGGTTTTTCATGAATTGAGATCACATCATTTTTGGAATATATGTAACGAACTAGCTTAACTATATTGACTTACTATTGATGTTTACAGTAGGCTTTAATGAGTCAAGTATTAGTTTATAGTGGGATTACATTGAGTGAGCTATGCATTTTTATACTATGATTTTTGTTTCATTCATTTATTTTTTTCTTGAGATTGGGCATGAGTCTTTTCAAAAGGGTTTTTATGGTCTTCTACCCTAGCCTTGAGGATTTTATAGGAAGGAATCATTTATTTATGATGGAATAAGAGTCCACCATGACCAATTATACTACCTATACTAACTCCTGATTGATTACATATTAGTTGAAAATGGATTTTGATGGTCTCCAATTCGATTCAAGTACTCATAGAGTAGTTAGTGTTTTATGTGAACATGCAAGAATTGTAACAACCCGATTTCTCATATAACTATCATACTAATAAGTTTAAATATATATTAATATTCTCATAAATACATACAACTATACTTAACAATATAAAAACCACAAGGACCATAAGTCCCCAAAAGACATTAAAAATAAAACTCCAAAATATAACTATGTATAATCCTATGTGGATACTCCTATCTACATTTTTCTGGAATTTTGCTCGCTCCCAACAATACCTATAAAAGAGTTTGCTCTTGTATGAAGTACGATCATAACAGTGTAATCCACACAGACAATAGGGTGAGCTAACTGGAAACACCATAAACTACAAATAATTTATCAGTCATAATCAATAACCATACATTCAGCTTCTAACAATATTCTTTTTACATGATCCTATAATCTATATCCAAATTCATCCTTTGGAGATCCAAGTTGTTCTTTGCATCCAATTTCATTATTTCATCTTTGGGTATATGGACGAATGCTTTACATCCAAAGGCTTTCAAGTGATTGTAAGAAACTTTCTTCCCATACCATTCGTCCTCTAAAATCTTTTCCTTCAAAGGTTGTGATGGTGAGAGATTTATTAGTGCTACCGCCATCTTTGAAGCTTTACCCCAAAATGACTTAGGGAGGTTTGCATGATTTAGCATGCATCTAACTTTTTCTTCAATCGTCCGATTCATTCTTTTAGCCACTCCATTCAATTGAGGAGTCTTTGGAGGAGTCTTCTCCAATTTAATACCATGTCTCTGACAATATACCTCAAGAGCACCCATGATATTCTCCACAATTGTCAGACCTTAGACATTTTAGTTTCTTTTCAGTTTCACACTCCACTAAGGCATGAAATTCCATGAAAGCATGAACAACTTGATCCTTAGTCTTTAACAAATATACCCAAACTCTAAAATAGTCATGATAAATAAATGTTACAAAATAATACGTACCTCCAAGAGATTTTTCAGACGGAGCACAAACGCCTAAGTGAACAAGTTCAAGAACTTTGTTCCTTCTTGATAGATAATCTGTTATTTGAAAATTGACTCTGCACTGCTTCCCAGCTAAACAGTCAGTACAATATTCTAATTGTTGTCCACTTATTCCAGGAAGATGATCTTTGGTAAGGATCTACAATCTTTTCTCACTCATGTGACCTAATCGTCTATGCCAAAGATCTTTGGAATCATCTACCAAGTTTTCTTCTCCGATACAAATTCTTCCTTGCAAGATATACAAGGATCCTTCCTTTTGAGCCTTTGGCAATGACCAAGTTTTGTTTAGTCAACTTCCATCTTCCAGAACCAAAATGACTTACAAGTCTAGCATAATCTAACTTCCCAACTAAAATAAGGTTTAGACGCATGTCATGTACATAATTTAGTTTTGTTGACATGATCACATTTCCTATGTCAACAATTTTGCTTGTAATATGGTTTTCCATTTTAATGGTGCCAAAATCTCTCTTCTTATAATTTGAAAAGAAACCTTCACGTGGACTCACATGAAATGATGCACCAGAGTCTACAATCCATGAACAATCACCATAAGCAACATTAAGGTAATTGTCTTCTCCAATGAGAAAAACATCTTCATATGATACAACAGCTATAGTGGATTTTTCATTTTCCTTCTTGGGTTCCAACAAATTTGCATGGACAGACCCAAATCTTTGATCTCTTTTCAGAAATGTACACTCATACTTTCTATGTCCTCCTTTGCCACAATAGTAACAACTTACTTTAGATCGAGACTTGGATCGTCCTTTTTCCTTGCTCTTGCCTCTTTCATGGGATTCTTTTCTTCCACGTGTCTCGTTTCTTCCTCGTCTATCAATGACATTAGCCTCATACTCGTAAGGAATATCTTGTTCCTTTTGTCTGGATTGTTAATTCAATAGGCTATCTGAAACAATATCCATTGAGAGTTTCCCATCATGTACAAAATTACTAAGGGTGACCACCAAAGTGTCCCAACTCTCAGGCAATGAACTAAGAATCAAAAGTGCTTGTAGTTTATCATCTAATTTCATTTCAATCTTAGTCAACTGATAAACTAAGCTTTTGAAGTCGTTCAGATGTTCTATCATGCTCTAATCGTCCTTGTATTCCATCTTCATCAATCTTCTGACAAAATGTGCTTTATTTTTAGGAGTTTTCTTTTGAATCATAAATTCAAGTTTGGACCATAACTCAAAAGCATTAGTGTATGTCGACACATACTCAAACAAACTTCTATCAATATACTTCCAAATCATAGCCACAACTTTTCGATTCAGAAGCTCCCATTCTTTGTTAATCTTCTATGTTGACTTCACATTACATGTTATAGGCTCATGCAACTCTTTATAATATAAATGATCTTCCATCATAGGCTTCCAATATGAGTAGTTGTCAACAGTGAGCTTGAACATATCACCATCATGTGAGATGTCTCCTTTCATCTTAAATCACACAGGCTTCCTCCCTTGAATGAAGAGAACTCTGATACCACTGTTGGGAAATGGAGCTAATTATGAAGAGGGAGAAAAATTTTCCTCCGTCTGTGTTACTTAAAATAGACTTAAGAGAAAAGGGATAAGAGAATAACACACAAAAATCGCACAATATTTTTAACGTGGAAAACTCACTCAATTTAAGAAGGAAAAACCACGGGACCAAGCTAGTATAAGAACACTAAGACTACAAAAGGATCTCTCTTTTCAAGAGAATAATACACTAACTCACCCTTGGGATTACCTACAACAATCTCACAATAAAATAATGGACACTCTTTTTCTTTCTCTCAGCTCACTACTACTCCTTTTGTCTTTTTAATTCTCTCACGATCTTTATTTATAGAGAAGGATTGAGACTTCTCCAGAGTAATAGTAAATATTAAATGTTGTTCTCCTTTCCAAAGATGAATATACATCTCTTCAAAAGTGAGAAAAATAATTTGAAGACCTTGAAATAAAGTATTTATTACTTCTCATGCATAGGAATTGCATCCCCTAAAGGGATATATTTCCAACAAAATATATGTCTTCATGTTTTCGCTAGAAATAATTACGTAAGTAAGTCTTTCTAAAGCTTAATGTTTACCTAAAATCAGATAAATGCACACAAATATCTAACTAGTTCATAAATTAAAAGAATTGAACTCTAATCTGTTCGAGTTCAAATAATACTAATAAGCAACCCAAAGTTTTAATTCATTTAAATTAATCAAGTTTACCGAACTAATTTGCCAGTCAAATTTCCAAACATTTTAAGTTGATTTCGTCGACCAGAAACACAATACTAAACAATGTATTAATACACTATTAATTTAAACAATTTTTTTGTAAGAAATCTTATGAGTAATTGCTTTAGAGAAGATCATTACCATGGGTCCGAAAAAGATGTTCGTGAGCTTCCATTTTCGTATATCTGACAAGCAATTTAAAGCCCCGCATTGGAGATATTATTTTCTTTTGCCTTTGCATCAATATTCTCAACTTCATCTTCTTCCGTTAGGAACCAATTGTAAGGAAGCCGGATTTTAGACCCTGAACTACAGTTGTTTTTCTTTACATAATCAATGTCCACATGATTATGATTTAAAGGGGAGAATAATTCTTGTTCGAACCTTCTAATGTTATGTATATCAGGCTTCAGTATTCTTCTCATCCCCCATTCATGGATCGTAACATTTGGATGCGCTTTAAATGTGATATGCGCTCCTGTTTTCTCAAAATGACAGTGTTCCCGACTGATGTAAATTATCCAAATATATGTAGATCCATCTGTCTGATATGCCTCCATATTGAGTTGCATATCAAAGTATTCTTCTGTGTATTCACTTTCAAAAGAAAGACAAATCGAATGCGATGAAGAAAATGAACAGTGTGGAGGAGATCTAACATCTGAATCACCATTGTTTAGCTCAAATATAACACCAAACACAAAGCCAATCCAGTTGTCACTCGTATCACATTGAGCTACCCTTATAATTGAATCCCCTCTAAATATTTCACCGAGCGAAATTCCAATTGTCAATTCCGAAGGAACGACAATGTCAAAGCCACACCGAAAATTACAAGGTTCCTATTGCCACAAAAAAAAATCAAAAAACAAGTTTTATTATAATCGTAACTGGTTGTAAATAAAAAGTAATTTTTACAATTAATCTCTAAAGACACTCCTAATGATGAGCAAATATGTTAGCCTAAGACAAAAGGAAAAGGCTGTAGAATGTGAACCTTAATTAGTCTGAAAAGCCAACCAAGCCCCCTCATATTAGGCATCTTAGGACAATCAAAAAGATATAAGCCTGACCTATGATCACGTGATCCGGATACTGTTTTAAAATACTTCCCCCCTGTAGCTCCTTCAATTGAAAGGCCAGACATAGATTTAAGCTTATGACAATGGGACAAGTTTATATATGCTAGACAATAAAGCCCCATAAAATTTACTGAAATAAAATTGTTTCCCTGTAGATTCAGTCTTTCCAAACAACGTAACTCTCCAATAGCATCAGGTACTTGTTGTAGATTGCAAAAGCTTAGGTCCAGAAAAATCAAAGATATCAAATTGGATGAGGAAGCTTGACTTGGTAGCAGATCCGTAAGGTTCAAACAACTGCATAAATCCAGAGTTTGAAGAGATACCAAGGAATTAATATCATTTGATATACTGACAAGGTTTTTGCAGCCTCTCATACTCAAGAATGTAAGGTTTGAAAGGACTCCAATAGATTCACGAATATTGGATAAACTCGTACATTCATCCATGTTAAGGTACTCAAGATGTGTTGCCCTCGTAAAATCTGGGGTGCTTTCAAGTTTAGTACAACCCGAGAGATGTAAAACTCTCAGAGAACCCATGTTACCTACACTGCCAAAGTCAATGATAACTAGATTGCAACAATTTCGAAAATTCACGAAAGCAAGCCTCTTAAGAAGTCCAATTGATGGATGGACATATGATAAACTTGTACATCCAGAAAGATCTAACCTTTCAAGTTGTATGATTCTAGAAAAATCTGGAGTCTCAGTCAAGTGCTTAGAGTTACTTAAATCAATCCTTTTCAAGTTAGAACAGCTCTGTGAAAAGAGAATAAACAATTACATGTTAGAATCCAATCTTAAAACTTCAATTTCATTATTTCTCTCAGTTTAGCGATGAAAAAAAGTTTCATTTTGGTTACTTAAATTAATAAAACTTTTATAATAACCAGTAGATAAAATTACACTTAAAATAATCAAAATAATATTTAAAATGTTATTACTTTTAAGAAAATGTTTAGTCAAATTTTCAAAATTATTATGAGATTATACAATACATAATTATTATGACATTATAAAAAAAATATAACTGTGTCTTCTATAATATGTTCCTCCAAAATGGAAAACACAAATTATTTTAATTAAAGAAAAAGATGTTTCCCCTTTAGTTTTAATTATAAAAAATCAATAGTTTTAAACGTCACATTATTTAAGTAATTTATATTAAAAAGAACTTAAAAAGAAAAGTGACCCAAATGCATTAATTGCGACTTCTATTGAAAAGTTATGGACATCATCGCCCTTTCCATGAATGATTTCTTTAAACCCAGAAGAAAATGGAAAGAATGTCATCACAGTACCTTGCTGCCTTCCCATAAACGTTTGATATGACTGTTAGGCATATTCAACTCCACAAGATTGGAGGCTGTAAAGTATGGAGGCAGAGAAGCAAAAGGATAATCATGCCACAAAAGATATCGCAGCCTATCAGAAAGAAACTCCAGGCTTCCTGAAACTTTTGTATGATATAATATGAGTAATGTTAGCTCCTTCATTTTTGACAATCCATCAACACTACATTCCGAGATTTCTTCTTTTCTATTTACAACTATGGCTTTCACCTTCTCTGTTCCCTGAAACGCAAAGAATAAACATGTGAATAAAATAAAAATGCTATTCACCATGCTGCTAGATATTAAAACAAACATTTCACATGACTCACTAAATTTGAAAATGTAACTTACCGTTTCTGTCATCAAGACTTGAAAGAAGTCTTTATGAAGCCATATTCTACTCCATGATCCTGGTTCCTCGGGAGATTGGTCGCGAACAATCTTCTTTCCCAATTCTTGTAACAATTCATGCATAAGAATTTCTTCATTACTAATAGTGATGAGCGATTTCTCAATGAGTCTTTTAATTCCAATGTGAGGGTGTAATTCAAAACACTCAAGAATTCGCTTAACATAATCCTCCCTCTCCCCTTTAAAGAAACAAGCAATGTGTAAAAATATTTGTTTTTCCTGATGGTGTAATCCATCAACACTTATTTGAAGTACATTCATAATTTTATCATCTGGACTATTCTCCAATCTATTCAACACATCTCTCCATTCAACAGCATCTCGAGTACACAAGAAAGAACCCAAAACTCTAATCGCCAATGGAAGACATTGGGCATATTTCAGTACTTCAGGAATCAACGCAGCACAACTACTGCTTTGCTCTTCACTTTTGAAGGCTTTTCTACAAAACAATTCACGAGCATCCTTATCATTCAATAGTGAAACCTTGTGTATCAATACATCACCTTCATACACTTTCAGAATGTGCTCATCTGTGGTGGTAATAACCATTCTACTTCCCTTAAGAAGCAATTTAGGTTTTATGGCCAAATTTTCCAGTTGCTCTAATTCATCAACATTGTCAAGAACTATGAGAACTTTCATGTTGTGTAGCCTATTTTTTACAATCCCAGATATTTCAATAGGACTACTCATATCTAGATTGCTTTCACGTAAAGTTTGATAAATGATTTCTTTCTGTACAGCAGTATGGCCACCATTCCTATAAATTTTGCTCACATCCTCAATGAAGCAACAGCCATCAAACCTATGAGAGATTTTGTCATACAGGACAGCCGCATGAGTGGTCTTTCCTATTCCATTCATTCCCCAAATTCCTAAAACTTGGACATCATCACTGTTTGAACTTAATCTTAATTTATCTTCTAATACTTCTACACGTGCTTGGATCCCAATAAGGTCATCAGCAAACCCAGAGAATTTATGACCCAATTTTTTTATTACCTTTTGAGCAATATCTTCAATTACTTCAGATTCTGATCTGGAAGAGAAAAAAAATTAAGAAAATAAGCTTAAAATACTATAAATTTCTTCAAACGTTTGATGATAAAAATTAAGATTAGTTGTTTAAAAATATAGTATTATGTACAAGAGGTAAAAATTAAGAGAATTTTTATAAGTCTTAAAAACAATTGAGAAATGTCTGATAAAATCGAAAAAAAAGAAAGGGCAAACAAGTTTTTTTTTTCTAAAAAAATATTTTGAATGAACAAATAACAAAAAGAAAATTAAACATAAGGCATCAAAGAGGTCATTCACAAACCGTGAAAACTTATGGCGAGGTCATTGACAAATCGTGAAAACTTATGGCCTAATTTTTTAATTACTGCATCAACAACGGTATTTTGAATCTGTTCAAACTCTGGCGTGCAAGAGAAGGAAAAGTTACAGCATTAAACTATTACTTAAATTATCATGTTATGAATTTAAGACAAGAAAGCGAAAAGCTGTAATTGATAATTACTTGTCCCTGACATCCCAACCAGCTGAATTGGCCAAATATGTCATAGCCCTCTCCCATCCACGAACCTTGTCCCAATCTTTTAAGAATTTACATCTGTGTAAAACAAAATCATTCTTGTATACCCCATTCTGATGTCGTACATGAGATGGATCTACATCATAGAAAATGGGGAAAACAGTGTGGTTTGATCGTTGTTTGCAATAAGCTATAGCGGCCATTTCGTCTAAACACCAAGTGGAGGAAGCATAATTTTTGGAAAAGACAATAATAGAAAGCCGTGAATGTTGAATTGCTTGCAGAAGCTGTGGGGAGATGGATTCTCCTTTGTGAAGCTTCTGGTCATCCTTAAAGATGAAGATGCCTTTTCGGAGGAGCTGAGAGGAGAGATGATCAACAAAAGAGTTGCGGGTGTCAGGACCTCTGAAACTGATAAACACATCGTATCTATAGTTTTCGTGATGGATGGTGTCGAAGGAGTGATAGGAAGAAGAAGTGGAAGAGGATGAATTGATGCTAGAAGAGGACGATCGACCACCCAACCGATCCCAAAACCGTTTAAGCCCTGATTTACTTTTCACCATCTAAGAATTGTACACTACAACTGGCAGCAGCGTCTGTTCCTTCAACTTCACACCACACTCTGCGGAAGAACAACTCTTACGGTTGGGAGGAGACGAAGGAAAGAAACTTAGACGTGTTGGAAAAGATGGTCAACTATGTTGGCAAAATAGAACCACTGACATAAGAGAGCAATGCTTTTCTTCTTGTATTCTAGGAAGTACGGATTACGTAATTCGAATATGCAGGAGCATTTTTAACAGAAGTTGATTAAGATATATTTTAATAATAAAAAGTAAAATTTATAAGAACTGTGATCGAAGTCATTTGACATAGCAAGAAAAATTTAGAAAAAATTTAAGATAGGAATTTTTATTAGCATTTTATGTACAAATTTATTTTCTTCCCTCTTAATTAATAATTAATATATATTTAATACTTATTTTTATAAAAACTTTAGGAGAAATTACACTGCAAGTTTACAATTTTTATGCAGAAAGAATATTATAAAATTCTTTTATTATTTCAATATTATCTAACTTAACTTAATCTTCAAGTCCAATAAATTTTCCATAACCTAATAATTCTTATTTTGATTCTCCATATCTTATACTTAAAACTAAAATTAATATTTTTAATCAAATCATATTTAAAAGTCGCCTATGCTATGAAAGTTTCGTAACTTTGAACAATTAACTACCAATCCAAAGTCTCGTATAAAATCTTTTTCACTAATATTACATAATTACAAGTCATTATCCTTTTATATTCCCACAATCATTTAAATACAAACTAAACAACTAATAATTACTTCAAATATATTATAATAAAATGATTACAAAATCAATCAATAATATAATATATATATATATATATTAGGAAAAAAACACTTCATAATTTTAAATTTATGCTTAAGAACATTTAATGTATAAAAGAAAATAAATTGTGTGTCAAACAGACAATGAATCTTAACAGACGAAATTTTTATCAGATCATGCATATATCATCTTATAAACGATATCTCTTACTTTTCTCACATGATGAGTGTTTTAAAAAATTTAACCTTAAATGCTTATTCCTTTGATTTTCAGGAACATTCTTGTGGTCAATCTAAAGATCAAGTACAAAGAGAAATCTCACGTATTCTCATAGCACATCTTTAGGAGAAGAGCTAAAATTGTTTTCTCACCAAATTCCTAACACACCAAGCTTTGTCAACTCTAAAAGTATACTTGCTATATACGAAAGTATTCTTTCACTAAAAAAAGTAAAAGTTTACTGTCCAATAAAGAATAAGTGTTAGTTATCAGGTTTTGCGCCTAAAGTAGAAGCATACATTTAATGCAGAAGAGGTGCATTTAATGCACTTTACGTGAAGCATCTTCATACTATAGAAGATCAAATTGAAAACAACCTAAAGCTAAAGATGTTAGAACCGATATCTCTTATACCCTCTACCCCACATCATATATTACGAGAATAGAAGTAACACATTTCATAAGGCCTAAAGTAACCTCATAATTAATAAAATCAATAATATTAGTGTACATAAGGTAAAGGATTCACATTCACTAATAATATTACATAACCTAAAATAAACTAATTAAAGTCTTAAAAATAAATAACAAAAGCAAGGTTCTACTAATTTTCTAGTCCTATCCCAGTGTCACATTCTATCAGAGTAGTCCCATAAAAATTAAGTTTCACCACTAAAATCACCAACATCAAACTAGGGACTACCTGCAATACAAAAGAAAAAAATCAGACAAAGAAACAGAGGAGAGCGAGAAATATCACTCTAGTTGCGATGTAAAGACACTGCATGATAGTCTCACACACAACAAATAACTAATCAATACTTAATCATATCCAAACATGAGAAACAAATTAATTTAACCTCACCAAGAATTATCCATAAGCTCAACATATCCATAAGTATCACAATTGCACTGTATACAGCGGCGGATCTTGACTAAATTTGTAAGGGAGCCACTATGTATTAAATAAATTTAATATTTACATAATAATTAAATAATATTAAAAAATCATAAATAAAATAATATAATATGTAAAAAAATTAACTTAATAAACAAAATTAACATTAAATATAACATTTAATTTACTTACAAACATCAATTCAATATACTAGTTCATATTTGTTCATCATTAGCAACTTCTAAATTTTGCAATAAATATAAAATTTAATAATTTTATATAAATTTTAAAGTATTATCATAATATAAAATAATAGTAAAATAAATAAATAAATTTACTTACTTTTAAAGGGTCACTCTTCGTTCTTTTAGAGATTTGAAGTCATCAATAATGTAATCAGAACTGAAGTATGAGGAATATCCCTTTCAATATGTATCATCATATTGTCAGCAAGAAATTCATCTTCCATTCTATTTTGATTATCTTTATTGCTGAAAATGATCTTTCTAAAGTTGCAGTGGAAACCGGAAGAGTCAGTATTAAGCGAATTACTTGATCAATCAAGTAATATGTATTTGCCTTCTCCGTTCTCGCCAAAGCTTCACATAATTCAGACATAGTAGACAAGTTTTTGAAGTCCGAATGACTAAAACCATCAAGAATAAAGTGTTGTAGTTGAAATCTCAAATTAATCTTCTCTTGTTCAGTGAAATCCATGGGATAAAACTTATTTACTAGAGCACATATATCATCCACATTGAATGCTTTGTAGACATCCTTAGGAACCAAACTAGCACTGAGAGTTGGAAGCTCTATTGCTTGCTCACTGAACCTATTATTAAATTATTGTAATTGTTAATTAAAAACTAAAAATATATTAAATCTAACATGATATTTAACCACAACATTAAAAATAAACCAATAAAAAAAACCTATGATTTAATTCTTGTAGTTGTTTGTCAATTGTAACTAAAAAGATGTCCACTTTAAAATGATGTTTCACTGTTATCTGGTCTTTTTGCTGTCGAGAACGCCCTTGACGTGCTACATAAGTTGTTGTTCACAAAACAATGTTACGGTTTTCAACAAATTATGTCAATCATCATCTCTCAACTTTTGAATCAAAACTTTTGTAGTTTGGACCAATTGCGTTCAATACATTTTGAGACTTTTGTTGTAAAGCTTGACAAAGACAATTTGTAACTCCTATAATCTCTTTCATCAAGTGTAAAATTACTATAAACTCAAATGAAATCATAATATTATAAGCAGCATCAGCATCTCCACGTTGAGAATAAGTTGTTCCATCAACTATAATTTTTTGAAGAACCTTACAAGTTGCATCATACATATGTATATACTACAAATAGATGAAAAATGTGAGCTCCAACAAGTATCTCCTACTCGTTTCAAAGTTCCAATTTGATTTCCCCCTTTACTAGTATCCAATTCACCAATCTCTAGTAAATGTGTTATTTCGTCCAATTTCACAACAAGTAACTCATCATGACGCTTACAAGATGAACATAGAATATTGACAACAAAAGTCAAATTTGAAAAAAATTGATGAATAGTAATAACTTCTCTTGAAGCAGCAACCAAAATAAGTTGTAATCTATGTCCAAAGCAATGTATATAATATGCATATGGACAATCCTTGAGAAATAATGCTTGCAATCCATTCCACTCCCCTTTCATATTACTAGCACCATCATAACCTTGACTACGAATTTTTGAGACATCAAGACCATGGAAAGAAGGAACTCTACATAGTTCTTTTTTAAGAGTAAGAGTTGTAGTATCTTTAACATGCACAAGATCAAAAAAATGTTCTTGTATACAACTACTTTTATCTACAAATCTTAAAACAATGGCCATTTGTTTCCTTTGTGATTCATCAACAATTATACAAAATTTAGAATCCCCAATCTCCTCTCAAATATAACTTCTCACTTTACTAGCCATGATGTGTAAGATTTCCTTTTGAAGTCCATGAGAAGTATACTTGGAATTATAAGGAGCATTTTCTAACACTACTTTTGCAAGTTCATCATTGTATGATGCTAAAATCCTGATCATTTCAAGAAAATTACCTTGGTTGTTTGATTCTGATGATTCATCATGACCTCTGAAAGCACAAGCTTGAAATGTGAGCCAACGAATTAAATCAATAGAGCTCTTCAGACGTAATCATTTTTACTAATTTGATTAGAACTCTGCACATTCATAACATTTCTAATATGCATAGATTGATTCAACAAGTCTTGACAAGATCTCAATGCATTATTATGGGGTGAGCAAGGACTCAGTCCAATATGATTAAGGAATGCACAATTCTTTCCAACATTGACTTTTCTCCATGTCCTAAATCCTTTTCTTGTAAAAAATCTTATCCAGGATGTCCACTTGGATTTTTACTAAACAAGTAACATGGTAAACAATAAGCAACATCATTACTTACATAATGCTCTAACCAAGAAGGAAACATTTTGAACCAAGTAAATTGAAATCTTCTTGGATGTTTATCTCTAGTGAGAAGATAATTTTTTAGATGACATTGATATGGACCCCATTTTAAATATGCTCTTCGAATTTCATCTCTTTGATTAACTGGAAATTCCCAAATTTGAAGATGTTTTCCAAGGTCACGTTCTAAAGAATTGACATCAAACTCACCGTTTATAATTTTTGGAATCTTGAAAGGTTGTTCATCCAATGTAACTATTTACTCATTTGAAGTTGAAGAAATATCATTTTCATTTTTATCAATATTCTTCCTCTTGAAAAAAGCATCAATTGTCTTGTTCTTAACCATGAGTATTGTACCTATTAAAAAATAATTATTTAATTTCAAAATATATAAAATTATAATAAATGATAATTTACAATCTAATCTACAGACCTCCTAAAAATATAATCTACAGTCTAATCTAATCTATTTACAATAGTCATATAAAAACATAGAAAATAAATGATATTAAATAAAAAAAATTATAGTAGGTACCTGGAATGGAAGAAGTGATGTAGAGGAGAAACCGTAGAAGAGAAAACAACTCAGTGTATCTTTAACATAAAGAGAAGAAAAAGAATACTAAGAGTCTATATCTAAAAAAGTAAAAGTAAATAGATGTTATCTATAAATTTATATGGCAACTTTAAAAAGCATACCTCTTAAAAGAATCTATTAATTGTAAAATTTTATTTTATTAAATTGTGTGGGCCCATATAATAAATTTATATATATAATAAAAATGTTTGGGAGAGTCGTGGCCCCCACCGGCTCCTATTAAGATTCGCCCTTTACCATATACAATGCATGTCATACCCATATACACACTATGATGATGAATGCATGTGACACCAATCATATATCACACTTCACCAAAGCGATACACAATTATCTCACTTTATGATACATGTTCACATAAGTTTAATGACTTCTTATCCACTCATACACCTTTCCCTCCACCTTAGTTTACATTTACAATCACAATCACTTAACACATTACTTTTATCATAATCAATGAATAAAATAATATAATAATATCCAATTAATACACATTATCCTTCTTTCATCATTAAAATTATATCACCCTTGACTATCCCCTTCTTAGGGTATCACAAGAACCCTTATGGTGCTCTAAAGCAATCACAATATTATCAAATTACACAAAATTCTTCAATTCACATCATAAAGAGCATACAAGAGTAATTAGGAATCAAACAGATATGAAAAAGGAAAACCCCTCTTCCAAGAACATGCATAGAATAAGGAATTGGGGTCAAACAATAAAAATATTATCAATTTAAGAAATTATATATATTATTCTTCAAGTCACATCATAAAGAGCATACAAGAGTAATTAGAAATCAAACATAAATGAAAGAGAAAAACTCATCTTTCAATAACATACCTAAAATAAGAAAAACTCTCCTACCCAACAAACATCTCACATCCCAAAGTGACTTCTCACTCCCCTCTTACCTTGTTGTTGTGTTGATGGTGCTCCTGATACCCTAAAATTCCTCTCTTGCTCCTCTCCTCTTCCTTGTTAAATAGAGAACAAAGAAGATGAAAAACTCCAAATTACAACTATTGTGGTGTATATCTCCCTACTTAGACCTCGTATCAATTATCCAACTGTACAGAATAAAAGGAACTAGGTGTCGCAAACTACCTGTTACATTTCCAGCTCGATCCAACGGTGAATCAATCTGCAGTTGTGGTTTTTCCATAGCACCCCTATGAAAAAACATTAATGACTTTCTCTCTTCTTTTCTCTCAAAGTGTCGGTGTTTTGAGTGACCTAAGACTTTAATATTTATTTAAATAAGACATCATATTCTAAAATTAATTCTTTTATAATTATGAAAATGAATACTATATATTAAAATCAACCTTACAGTAAATATTAAAATAATACAAAAATGTATATTAATTAAATTAAAAATCCTGAAATTTCTTAAAAATATTTAATTAATCACATAAACAAGTTGTGGTGTTACAATCTCCAATGGCTAGTTGATTTCAAGCACTATAAAAGGATTCAGTTCAAAGAAGAAAACAAGAACATGATTCATTATTCAAGTGAAAAAGCTTTGCTTATTTTCTCTCTTCAATCTTTAAAAGTTTTAGAAGAACATTGTTAGTGTTTCGTATCATACTCTAGAAGAAAACCTTATTTTGTATCCGTCTCTAAGTCGTTAAAGCTTCTAGATTAGCTAGCCCTATGAGAGTTTAATCTCTCTCGTTTATATCTTGTAAAGGGGTTAGTCAGGAGTAGCTACGTTACCAAACAATACTCGGGTTTAAGCCAAAAGTGGCTTGTTGAAACAATATTTGGTTAATCCAGAAGTGGCTTGTGGTAAAGAATACTTGGTGGGTTAGCCAGAAGTGGCTACAAGCCAAAATAATACTTGTTTTTCTTGCAGCAACAGTCTGTTAGTGAAACTCAATCAAGTTGATTGAGAACTGGACATAGTTTGCGTTATCAAATGAACCAATATAAAAATGAGGTTAGTATTCTATTTTCTTAAATATTAACTTCGTTGCATGTTATAATTGTTGTAACAAAAAGGGGAGAATTTAAAATTTGAAGAGCTTTTATTTACAAAATGTTTTAACTGACAAATTATATACGTATGTTGAAGTCAAAACTTCATCCACTCAGCTTTACTTCGCAGATGAATTACTTTTGTTTGCGAAAATTTTCAAAACATAATTCAGCTCTCCCTTCTAGTGTTTGTTTGTTTTCGCAATATATTTTATGATATAATATAATATAATTTTATACATATTACATTATTTATAATTTTTTATGTTCAAATTATAGAATTTAATCTGTTGCTCTGTGTTTTATCCTGTTATTTCTGTGATATTGTTGCTACTGCTGATTAACTGCACAACGTTTTACTGCTATATTTTGCTATGATATTATTCTCTTTTGGTATTCTTTTCTTCCATTTGATGAAGTCAAATGGTGAGAAAAGTTGTATGACATGATTAATGTTGTAACGGGGAGAAGTTGTGTGTGTGATATTATCACTTAATTTTTGTTTAAACTGTTACTGTGTATTATCATTGTTATTGCAGGCTGCTACGAACTGAATTTATGTGTATAGTGTTGCTATATGTAATTTTGTAGTAACTTGTACTATTAAATGATATTGTGTTGTATGTAGATGCCTTGACTTGCTTGCTTTTCAATTTTGTTTTAGACTCTACATTGGATGACATCCTAGATCTAGGACCGTGTTTTGTTGCCTTCATCAAATAGAGGGAGATTGATAAGAATGGAGCTTTTTGGTTGGTCATAGTCTTGAAGATTTAATGAAGTCAACCTCATTGAAGCTTATGAAGATCATTATGTGATTGTATTTTTGTGTTTCTAGGTTGTCTTGTAAGCATATCTCACTTAACAATTCATATGATCATTTGATAGTCTTGGATATGTTGTTGAAAACTATCTTAGAAATTATCTTGATCATTTACATATTTTAATAGATTAAAAGATCGTGTTAATTTGTTAAAATACTTCTAAAGTACTGAAATCAACTTCAACTGAAATTTTAATTGTATGAATTTAATGCGTTAAAAATGCTTAAGATCTTAAATATTTTTAAGACATGTTTATTAATATGTTGAAAGTACTTTTCACAAATATTTTACAGTTTGAATATGTTTTATTATTAAAAATATAAAATGATACATTAATTTTAATGTGTGTATATGTATATATATATATAATGTATATATTCTAGTACTATTATGATAAGTTTTATAAGAATTTTACGGGATGTTAAATTATAAGATTGTATAAAATTGATAAAATTGTAAATTGTAATTAATTTATATTTTATAATTTAAAAAATAAATAAATTGTTTTATAATTAATTATAAAGAGAGGGGAAGTCCTTAAAGTTTTTGAAGGAAAATAGGAATCAGCACTGCTACACGAACCTATATCCACGTCGGTTCTGGGGATGATTTCACGACGGTACCAAAACCGACGTTGAAAGAGGAGACGTTAAAAGTAATATTTTCAACGTCGGTTTAAAATGAACCGAAGTTGAAAATACACTTTCTACGTCGGTTAAATAAATAACCGACGTTGAAAGTCTCGCACACTTTCAACGTCGGTTATTTATTTAACCGACGTAGAAAGTGTATTTTCAACGTCGGTTCATTTTGAACCGACGTTGAAAATCCCCCCCCCCATTGCAATGCAGTTTCTAATTTTCTCATTTTCCCTAAATTTTAGTACCTGTATATCAATGCCAGAAAACCAGAAAACAATTTAAAATTACTACATTTGAAATGAATTATATATATTGAATAATTATTTGAATTTGATCTATTTACAATTGTATAAATGAAATTACAATAAAAGAACTCCTATTGTTCCCTATTTCTAATTTCTAAAAACTTCGTGCCCACTTTTGTCGAACTTGGTCGATAGACTCTTTGGGCAAGGGTTGGGTATCGATGAATACCGGAACAAAATGAAAGTATGTTAGGTATCACAAGTAGGAAACTTTACCAATACAGTTTTGGAGGAATAGGGTTTTGGAGGACTAACCTGTCTCCAAGTATCTCTGATATTCCCAAAAACTATAAGCCACATCCAGTACATTACGTAGTAGCCACATTCATAGCTACCCGTTTGTCTATTAACCTATAATGAATTGAAGAAGTCATTAGTTATGAAAAATACATATTGAATATTCATTAGAGAATTAAAAGTAACCTTACATGTAGGATTTCCCAATGTGGGTTAGTGGCTTTGCTGATGTGCATTCCATCAATGGTACTGCACACCTTAATAGCACTCGCTGAGAAGTTATTAGTCAATACATGAACATTAATTATATTTGAAAACACAAAGTTTAAAATACTTACCTATTCAAAATATTCTTTAAATCGAGTATCCGGTTTTTTATTCAAAGAACAAAACCGAGTATACTGGCCTTCTCTCGGACGACTCGATGAGGAAGAGTTGCCAATGATGCCTTGAAAAATAAAATGTTTAGAATATAATTCAATCACAATAAAAACAATAATGAACTTATATTGACTTACTGGAATAAATATGCTCCAAGATATATCTCGCCTTTTAGAGGTGAGGATCCAATTTTGGATATATCTTTGGACTTCCTCCCGTCTATTTCCAACTGCTTGGATTGATCGAGGCTCAAAAAATCCATACACATCCGAAGCTCCTCGCTCCTCGACCAATTCATCCATCATCCTAAAAAATGAAAAATAATAACATGTTATATATTAAATAATGAAATTGAAATTATAATAATAAATATGTACTTACATTGTCCAAAGTTGTAAAATAGAGATGTTGAGATCCCTATCACCCAACGTGACCTCTGAGATGTCAGAATATGAAATGTAGAGGGAAGCTTGCATTATTTATCCCAAATCTCGTAGCATCCCAGCGAATCTCAAAGGAGTTCGCATAATATTCTGCAGAGGCACGGATCAACTCAACAATTGGATTTTTCGGGATAGCTGCTTCTTTTCCTTTAGTATGTTCGAAGCAGCACGACTTGTAGGCTTCCGAACATCCTACATGTTTAAAACAATACTACTTAATACTGAAATAACATTTTCGAAGTCATTAACATAAAAATTACATACCTTTTTAGAAACTTGTCTCATTAAATGTTGGGGCCAAGCAATGAACGTGTGAAGGGCCTGTCCCACCACTTGTACCTCATCGGTAGGCACGGGGACTCGAGCATCAAGCATCTCGAATCTCTTCTACCACCACTCTCAAATAACCAGGTGCCAAAGGCACACTCGTGGATGGTAGAAGCCCTTCCCGAATCGAACCAAGGGCCACCAATCTTGGTTGAAGCAAGTCATCCTCCACCAATAAGGCACATTGTTTCATCCCAAAAGATGTACCTGTGGATGCATGATATGAAGACATTTGTAATGAAGACATATATGAAAAATAAATAACGATTTTACCTATCGGTGCAGGTGCGAAGTGCAGCGACAGCAATGAGAGAAGCTAGAATAGGAGCGGGATTACTCGGAAGTACTTCCCATTGTGCCAACGGATGGAGGAGATGGTTGAGCATGTTGGTGGGAAGATGCCATCCTAACCGCCAAGTCTGGAAACATGCTAAGTAGCTGCTCCTGAACCTGTGCTGCGATGACCGGTGTCAGCTTCGCTGTGAGCTTCTTCTCCAACTCTTCTTCATTAATTGTTGAGCTCTGGGTATTCTTCACTGGTGCCCCAAAATAATGTCGAATACCCACACCGGTCCCCACACCCCGAACACGGCCGGGGTGTTCATCTTTACCAATAGCAGTGGTCAGTATATCCTGACGACCACATGGAACGAAAGTTCCCTGTGTACATTGCTCCTCCAAGGAATCCTACAATAAATTTAACACATTATATATATATAATATACAAGTGTAACAAATTAATCATATTAGGGTTAAAAAGAATAGTAACTTACAATCCTATCTGCTATATATTGAGCCTCCTCAGATGTCATCCCACCGGAAGGCTTTTGACGAGCTCTCTTCCAAGTTTGATGACGTTTAGGAGGAGATGGTGGGGGAGATCATCCCGGCTTATACCGAACCGGCCGATTGTTGTTCTCTCGAGTGCACCTTCTCGTACATCATTCTCTCGCACAAGTGATGAGCCCTCGATCACAAATAAAGAAGAGGAGTGTCCAAGGAGGATTACTAGAAGCATGATGAGAAGGGACACTTCCTCCTCTCCCCTTTTATTTAGCCTTTTTAGCATTTCTATTAGTTGTTAAATATTTTCTAAACTCATGTTTTTTTTGGGTTTTGCAGGATTGCTTTTGACACTCCTTTTTCTACAAGTAGAGCCTTGTTTGGAGCAAAGGAGCACTTGGGCTTGAGGCCCAAGTTTGGGACATCCAAGGGGGGGTGAAGAAGTCAATCTTGACCTTCTAGAACCCTTGGAAAACGTCCTCTCATCATCCCAATCATTGGAAACCCGTTTTTTGTGCCCTACCTTCTAGAATGTGTGAGTCTTGGCCACCAAGAGTGGAATATGCTTAGGAATCTTTTCCAATGTAATTCCCTCTAAGTCCCCACCCCAACTCTATATAAGGAGGCCTCTCATTCTTGTAAAAGGGTTGAACATTAATGAAATAGAGAGCATTCTTGCATAGCCTAGAGCTTGTGTTGTGTTCTTGGGTGTTCTTCCCCTCTTGAGTCTTATCTTGAGCCTTGGCTCAAGTGGCGGCTAACACCACTCATCTTGGGTTGGACCATCCCCAAGTGGCGTGTAGCACTCCATTCCCTCCCCTTCTCTCAATCTCTTCCTCCATTATTGTTTCATGTTCTTTACTTTCATGCTCTTTAATTTCCAAGCACTTTACTTTCATGTCATTTACTCTTATGTCTTTATGATTCAAGCCTTGTCTTAATTTGTGTTGGCTGGATTTTATGTTTTGTTATTCCCTTCTCCTCTTGAGCTCCTTGTGAAGTGAACCTTCACACTTAGATAACCTCCGGGATTATCTTCGTGTCCAAGTGGGAATCTTCCTTGAGGCTTTCCTCCTAATTGATATTCCATCAAACACCTTATGTGCTAAATATTAAAATGAACCCTTATCATTTGGTAATCAGAGCTTTGGTTTAATTTTCATGCTTATAAGGTGTTTGTCTTCTTGTTTCATCCATATATTATTGGTAGCTTGTGCAAATTGTGAATCCATGACAAAATCTATCCAAAACTGGTTCCATAACTAATTTTCGTCAAAAAAAATCTGCACCTAATTCTGGAATTGTGGCTTGCTGTTTTTTGGTTTTACATGCTTAATTTTCATGCCAAAATGATCCAACATGAAGTATGTTGAGTGTGTGCATGAATACTAGTCATAGAACTCAAGTTTGGACTAGTTTTTGCATGAAAGCTACATGTTTGATCATATGCTTGAGTCAAGTTTAGAGTCTTTTTGTGTTGCTTTCCCTTTGCTTGAGTCACATGTCATATAATTTTCCCTTTGAGTTTTCTTATCCTTGTTTCCAATACTTGAACATGTTTGATAAAATGTTTAGCTAAAATTGCATGTAACTTGAATTGATTGGTTGAACCTAAACATAGGAACTAAGTGCTTCATAATCATCTACAACCATTGCAAGTGTGTATGTTAAGTCTAGAATCAATTAAAGAACATTGAGAAGAGCTAAAAAAATTACCAAGGTCATGAGCTATATATGCTGTTTTGAAAAGAAAAAATTGCAAGAAAAAAGTGACCAAGTGCATGATTCTAGAATTTAACTACATGGTTGTATGCTTAAGGATGAGTATGACAAATTAGTACCATCATTTGTAGGATCCTAATCTTCTTGTTATGTGTGGTTTGCTGGAAAAATTTTCTGCATGTTCTAAGTGTTTCCATTGAGTTTTCTTTCAAGCTTTTCTCTTTATAATCTCTTGTTAAGTTGATTGTATTTTCCTTAGTGTGCCTCTTTCTTGTTTTGAACTTTTCTTGCTTTATCTTTAGGAAATTCTATAAGTTTTGTCTTTGAAGTTTTCTTTCTTGTTTCTTGAGTGTGGTGGCTGAACATCCTTCATTTGAGTCCACTCAAGATTAAAAGTTCACCATTATGGGTTGGAACACTCTTGATACACAAGAGAGTTGAGTGAAACATACCATCAATCTTTGGGAAGTTAGCCAAACACTTTGAGAGTTATATTTTTTTTTGTTTCCTTTCTAACCATTAAATCTTTTTTTTTTGGCCTTTGTCTAGTTGTTTTTGGTTATTTTATTTTTGTTTGTAGGAATCATGTCTTCCACATCTTCTCCTATCTCACCCGAGGGAGCCAAAGAGAAGAGCATCACCTTGGAGGCCCAACTCAAGTCCCAAAATGAATTGCCTCTCATGGAGTTGCTAAGGGAGATGGAAATCTCAAGAAAAGAAAGTGAAAGACACTTGAGAGAGACCATTGAAAGACTTGAGCAAGAGAAAGCCGAAAGGGAGAGAAGGCGGCTCATTCCCCACCTAGCTACAATGGAGAGGAAGAAGAAGATTGGGGCTACTATGGAAGAAGGAGGGCTAGGCGCAACACCCCTCAAAGGAAGCCCAACCACAACATCAAAATTCCCAAATTCTATGGAGACAACAATCTGATGTCTACTTGGAGTGGGAAGCAAAAGTAGAGCAATTAATGAATGTGAACCCTCTTGAGGGACAAGAACAAGTTGATGTAATAGTGGTAGAATTTGAGGGTTATGCCATGACATGGTGGCATAAAGTTTGTATGGATAATTACTAAGGGCCACCCGCGCCTCTTGGATGGACATTAAACATTTGATGCGCGCTAGATTTGTTCCTTCCTTCTATAGGAGGGAGCTCTTTTGAAGCTCCAACGGCTTCAACAAGGAAATTTATGTGTGGATGATTACTTTAAATTGTTGGAGTCTTTATTGCTTAAGGCTGGTTTGCATGATGAAACTAATGAGGCCAAGGTAGCTAGGTTTGTTAGTGGCTTGAGGAGAGACATCCAAGACTTAGTAGAATTGTATGAGTACTCCTCCATTGAAAATGTTTTACACCTTGCACTAAAAATTGAATCTCAACTCAAAAGAAAAGATAGTGCAAGGAGGGGTCACTCAAACAATGACTATTATAGCTCTTCTTGGAAGGATAGGAACAAAGAAAAGCATGATAGTAAGCCTTCCAAGTCTCACCAAGACTCCACTTCTAGGAGCCATCCGGCTAGGGGCACTCCCAACCCCTCCAATTCCCAAAGGTCAAGTTCAATCAAATGTTTTAAATGCTTAGGGTATGGGCACATTGCTTCAAATTGCCCCACTAAAAGAACCATGACCTTGAGGGAAAATGGTGAGGTTGAGAGTGAACATTCCTCTCCCCCTTCCCCTTCAAGAGAGAACTCCTCCCATTCTTCCTCTAGTGATGAAGAGGTTAAGCCTTGTGAGGGAGATTTGTTGATAGTGAGGCGCATGTTGGGACAAGTTCAAAAGGAACTTGATAGCTCCCAAAGAGAAAATATTTTCCACACCAGGTGCCTCATTAACAACAACCTTTGCTCACTCATCATTGATGGAGGAAGTTGTGTCAATGTGGCTAGCACAAGGGTGGTAGACAAACTTAGTTTACCTACCATTCCTCATGCCAAGCCCTACAAGCTCTCATGGCTTAGTGAGGATGGTGAGATTGAGGTAAATAAACAAGTCCTTATTAACTTCTCAATAGGGACTTATGAGGATGAGGTACTTTGTGATGTTGTACCTATGGAAGCAACCCACATTCTTTTGGGTAGGCCATGGCAATTTGATAAACAAACCTTCCATGATGGCCTTACCAACAAATTTTCTTTAGCTTCCATGGTAAGAAGATCACATTAGCACCCTCTCCCCTCAAGAAGTTAGTGAGGACCAAAAGAAAATGAAAAAAAAGAGAAAAGAAGAAAAGAAGGAAAAAGAAAAAGCAAGCAAGGAGGCCAAGGAAAAGGGCATCATGATCTCCCACAAGGGAGTTAAGAAGGTAATGTTTGCCAATAAACCCATGTATGTAGCTTACCCTACCTTAGGGTCATCTCCATCTTTTTATGAACCCTCAAGTTGTTCTAAGAGATTGGAATTAGTCTTGGATGACTTCAAAGATGTTTTTCAAGAGCCTCCTAAGGGGTTACCACCTCTAAGAGGAATTGAACACCAAATTGATTTCATTCCGGGTCATCCTTGCCTAATAGGCCAGCCTATAGAACTAACCCCGAGGAATCTAAGGAGATTCAAAAGCAAGTAGAGGAATTAATGGATAAAGGGTGGGTGCAAAATAGCATGAGTCCATGTGCTATGCCAGTGATTCTTGTCCCCAAAAAGGATGGGAGTTGGCGCATGTGCATAGATTGTAGGGCTATAAACAACATAACCATCAAGTATAGGCACCCTATCCCAAGACTTGATGACTTGCTAGATGAGCTACATGGTGCCACCATATTTTCTAAGATTGACTTGAAGAGTGGTTATAATCAAATAAGAATCAAAGAAGGAGATGAATGGAAAACTGCCTTCAAGACAAAGCTTGGATTATATGAGTGGTTGGTCATGCCCTTTGGGCTAACTAATGCACCAAGTACCTTCATGCGGCTAATGCATCATGTGCTTAGGCCCTTTATAGGCAAGTTTGTTGTGGTTTATTTTGATGATATTTTAATATATAGTTTGTCTATAGAAGAGCACATGCATCATGTGAGAAGGGTGCTTGAGACCCTTAGGAAGGAGACTTTGTATGCTAATAGAGAGAAGTGCATTTTTGGCATGGATCATGTAGTCTTCCTAGGGTTTGTGGTGAGCTCCAATGGAGTTCAAGTAGATGAAGAAAAAGTGGCAGCTATTAGGGATTGGCCAACTCCTAGGAGTGTGAGTGAGGTGAGGAGTTTTCATGGGTTGGCTAGTTTCTATAGGAGGTTTGTAAAAGACTTTAGCACCATAGCTGCCCCCTTAAGTGAAATAGTGAAGAAGGATGTGGGCTTCAAATGGGGCATTGATCAAGCAAAGGCCTTTGCTAGTTTGAAAGAAAAGTTGATCAATGCACCACTTTTAGCACTACCCAACTTCACCAAGTCATTTGAGGTTGAGTGTGATGCCTCTAATGTAGGTGTTGGGGCTGTCTTACTTCAAGAAGGCCACCCCATAGCCTACTTTAGTGAGAAGCTTAAGGGTAGTCATCTCAACTACTCCACCTATGACAAGGAGTTGTATGCCCTTGTGAGAGCTTTGCAAACTTGGCAACATTATCTTCTTCCAAAGGAATTTGTGATCCATAGTGATCATGAGTCCCTTAAATTTTTGAAAGGCCAAAGCAAGCTTAGCAAGAGACATGCTAGGTGGGTAGAATTCATAGAACAATTCCCTTATGTGATCAAACATAAGCAAGGGAAGAGTAACATAGTGGCGGATGCCTTATCTAGGCGCCACACTTTGCTCACTCTTCTTGAAACTAAATTTCTTAGTTTTGATCACATTAAGGAATTGTATCCTCATGATGATGACTTCTCTATAATCTACAGTGAATGCTCCAAAGGGGGTTACAAAGACTTCTACCTACACCAAGATTATCTTTTCAAGGGTAGAAGGCTTTGCATACCCAAGGGGTCCTTAAGAGCATCACTAGTGAAAGAGTCTCATGAGGGAGGTTTAATGGGACATTTTGGGGCTTCTAAGACTCTAGACATTTTGAATGAACATTTCTTTTGGCCACACATGAGAAAGCATGTAGAGAAACATTGTGAGAATTGCATCACATGCAAGAAGGCCAAGTCTAGAGCCCAACCCTATGGACTCTATACCCTTTGCCTATCCCTACTTTGCCTTGGATAGACATATCCATGGATTTTGTGCTTGGGCTTCCAAGGACAAAGAAGGGAAAGGATTCTATCTTTGTGGTAGTGGACCGTTTTTCAAAAATGGCTCATTTTATTCCATGCCACAAAGATGATGATGCATGCTTAGTTGCAAATCTCTTCTTTAAGGAAGTTGTTAGGCTGAATGGGTTGCCTAGGACCATTGTATCCGATAGAGATACAAAGTTCTTAAGCCACTTTTGGAGGACCTTATGGGGAAAAGTTGGCACTAAACTCCTCTTTTCTACCACTTGCCACCCCCAAACCGATGGTCAAACCGAGGTGGTCAATAGAACTTTGTCTCAACTCTTGAGATGCATGATCTCCAAGAACCCTAGGGAGTGGGAAGATCTTCTTCCTCATGTAGAGTTTGCATACAATAGGGTGGTTCACTCCACCACCTCTCACTCTCCTTTGAGGTTGTTTATGGGTTCAACCCCTTAACTCCTCTTGACCTCCTCCCTCTCCCAACTCATGAGGCTTGACTAGCCAAGATGGGTTGGAAAGGTCAAAATGATCCAAGACTTGCATTCTCAAGTCAAGGCTAGGATAGAGAGGAAGGTTGGTCAATACCAACAAAGTGCCAACAAGGGAAGGAAGGAAGTCATCTTCCAACCAGGGGATTGGGTATGGCTTCACTTGAGGAAGGAAAGGTTCCCTAATCAAAGGAAGTCCAAACTTAACCCTAGAGGTGATGGACCTTTCCAAGTTGTGCGCAAGATCAACAATAATGCATATGAGTTAGATTTACCTTCAGATTATAATGTTAGTAGCACTTTTAATGTTGGTGATCTTACTCCTTTGATGCAGGTTTTGCAAATTCGTGGTCGAATTCTCTCCAAGAAGGGGAGGATGATGAGCCCTCGATCACAAATAAAGAAGAGGAGTGTCCAAGGAGGATTACTAGAAGCATGATGAGAAGGGACACTTCCTCCTCTCCCCTTTATTTAGCCTTTTTAGCATTTCTATTAGTTGTTAAATATTTTCTAAACTCATGTTTTTTTTTGGGTTTTGCAGGATTGCTTTTGACACTCCTTTTTCTACAAGTAGAGCCTTGTTTGGAGCAAAGGAGCACTTGGGCTTGAGGCCCAAGTTTGGGACATCCAAGGGGGGTGAAGAAGTCAATCTTGACCTTCTAGAACCCTTGGAAAACGTCCTCTCATCATCCCAATCATTGGAAACCCGTTTTTTGTGCCCTACCTTCTAGAATGTGTGAGTCTTGGCCACCAAGAGTGGAATATGCTTAGGAATCTTTTCCAATGTAATTCCTCTAAGTCCCCACCCCAACTCTATATAAGGAGGCCTCTCATTCTTGTAAAAGGGTTGAACATTAATGAAATAGAGAGCATTCTTGCATAGCCTAGAGCTTGTGTTGTGTTCTTGGGTGTTCTTCCCCCTCTTGGAGTCTTATCTTGAGCCTTGGCTCAAGTGGCGGCTAACACCACTCATCTTGGGTTGGACCATCCCCAAGTGGCGTGTAGCACTCCATTCCCTCCCCTTCTCTCAATCTCTTCCTCCATTATTGTTTCATGTTCTTTACTTTCATGCTCTTTAATTTCCAGCACTTTACTTTCATGTCATTTACTCTTATGTCTTTATGATTCAAGCCTTGTCTTAATTTGTGTTGGCTGGATTTTATGTTTTGTTATTCCCTTCTCCTCTTGAGCTCCTTGTGAAGTGAACCTTCACACTTAGATAACCTCCGGATTATCTTCGTGTCCAAGTGGGAATCTTTCTTGAGGCTTTCCTCCTAATTGACATTCCATCCTGGCTTATACCAGAACTGGCTGATTGTTGTTCTCTGAGTGCAGCCTTCTCGTACATCATTCTCTCAGACAAGAGATCATACCCCCCACGAGACAAAGCGGTGGGGGGTCAAATTCTTCTTTTGAACCTCCTTCGCCTTTAATCTTTTCTCCTGAAAAATAATTGATATTAGAATATAATACAATAAGTTAATAAATTTAAATTAATTTATACCTCCCACTCTGGGCCAGTCCTAATCTCTACAAATTTCCTCCACTCCTCCTCGGATATGCCATATCGCTGGCAAGGAGTAAGTCCCTTGCTAACGACATCCTCAAAGATACACCCATTTCGTAGTTAATGTGGACTTGAACTGCCTCCACATTTTTGCAATGGTGGACATAATCTTCTTCTTAACTGCCTTGGAGTTTTCAATATCAAAATACTTCTGTAAAAATAAAACATAATTAGCATCAAAATTAAAAATCAATATTCAAGAAAAGACAATTGAATAAATTTAAACTTACCAGAATGTCCTGCCAAATCAGATTCTTCACCGTTTCGTCAACATTATCCCAGCCTGATGCAAAATAGATATCTAAAACATAATCATTAGTTAGATGAAAAGAAGAATTATATGTAAATATGTAAAAACTTCAAATATAAACTTAGAATTACCTTCTCTCGTGCCACTGCATCCAAGTAGTCGCTGAACTCGGTATGATGCGGGCCGTACACCTTCCCAGCAGCGTGGATCAACGGACACACCGAGCTTCTCCCTGTCATGTGTCCGGTCGTCAAGCTCGATGAATCGTGTAGCTTGTCCGGTCTTCTTTGGTGGACGAGGTGGTGGAGGAGATGAGGGAGGTGAGGAAGGAGGTGATAGTGAAGGAGATGCCATGTGTCTGTAAAGAAAATATAAAACAATATAATTTATAAATCTTAAATACACAAACATAAAACAAATACATAAAGAATTTTAAGTAGAAACATACTTAGACAACTAAATTTTCCCATATCCCTTCATCATGATCATTACGAGTTGCATGGACCACATCCTCTTGTACATCTTCAATACTACTAGGCAATCGTGGTGAATTGGGAATGACAATGAAATCATCCGACTCGCCTTCATTTTCATGGTTGACATCAATCCCTTTGTCTTGAAGGACCACGGACCACCTATCATTACATGGGCCGGTGACATAAAAAACTTGTTTTGCCTCGATATGCCATGATGAATGGTTCTTCCTTATGACCTAGCTTCTTAAGGTCTATCATAGTAAAACCCATTTCGTCAAATTGAACACCTAGTATTGCTATCGACCCAAACACATTTAAATAGAGGAACTCTAAATTTCATCGTAGTCAACCTCCCAAATTTCCTCAATCACTCCAAAGTAACTTATGGATGCCATGATGGGGTTTTTATCCTTTGAACTAGAAAAGTGCATGGATGTGGCCTCAATAGACACTCCACTATTTTGAATCTGTGCTATTGTCATCTTGTGACTTTGTGTAGAAGGAATATCTATTAATGTCGTATCTACTCCAAGTGATGACGTTATGTTTTGGTCCATGAGCTAGCCATTTCAATGTATCGATGCATGCTCGATCCGAAAAATTTGGCTTCTAAACCAACCGATAAACTTGTTGTTATGCTCCTTCACTAACAACCGCTCACCCATTTTGGGGTTTTGGGTCCTCAACATTGATTGATGAGCAGATATATAAGGAAGAACTTCATCTGTATTATTCAAAATATACAAGTGTGCCTGACTCAACTCAGTAATATCCTTTGCTTGAACTTTTATACCACGAGTACCCTTTCCATTTATCCTATCATCATGTCGACTTGTAGGAACACCCACGGCTTGTGCTTTTGCCAAGTATTCCGAACAAAACTCGTAGCTTCTTCCGCAATATACCTTTCAACTATAGAAGCTTCGTGTCCGTATGGATTCTTAGTATACCCTTTGAAGATCTTCATGTATCGCTCAATTGGGTACATCCACCGCAAATAAACCGGGCCACATAACCGTATCTCTCTTACAAGATGTACAATTAAGTGAACCATAATATCAAAAATGATGGAGGAAAATACATCTCCAATTGACATAGTATAATTGCTCGCCTCATTTTCCAATTGATCTAATGATTTTTCGTCAATTACTTTCGCGATATAGAGTTGAAGAAAAACATAGACGCATAATTGCATTTCTCACATTCTTCTGAGTATGCCACGTATAGCTACAGGTAAGAGTTGTTGCATCGTAACGTGATACTCATGTGACTTTAACCCAACTAGTTTAAGATCTTTCATTGACACAAGACTCTTAATATTTGAAGAGTATCCTTGTGGAACTTTAATACTCCGAAGGCACCGACAAAGACTAGTCTTCTCTTTTGGATAAAGTGTGACATGTCGGTGGAAGATATGTTCTCTTGCCTTCACATCTTGGATGCAATTCCGACGTATTCCCAATTCACAAAGATCTTGACGAGTATTCACTCCATCCTTTGTCTTACCTTTGATGTTCAAAAGTGTGCCAATTAGACTATCACACACATTCTTCTCAACATGCATCACATCAATACAGTGACGTACATCTAAATGATACCAATATGGAAGTTCAAAAAAAATTGATCTCTTCTTCCACTTGCTTCTGTCAGTAGATTTCTTTTGGGTCTTTCTAAATTCAACATTTATGTTTTTCACTCGATCATAAACTTCCTCACCGTTAATCGGTGACTTAGCAATTTCATCCTCCCGGCAACCGTTAAAAGCTTTCTTCAATCTTCGGTATGGGTGGTTAACTCGGAAGGAATTTTCTCGTGTTTATTATAAATTGTCTTCTTCCCATGTTTCAATTGCAGATAACTTGTATCTTCTTGACAAATAGGACACGCATGATGACCCTTGACATCAGATCCACTCAAGTTACCATATGCCTGGAAAGTCATTTATGGTACAAAATATCATTGCATGTAAGTTGAAATTCTCCTGTCGATTTGCATCAAACACCTCTACTCCTTCCTCCCACAACAATCTTAAGTCATCTATCAAAGGACTTAAATAAACATCTATGTCATTTCCTGGTTGTCTTGGACCCGCAATCATCATAGATAGCATAACATATTTCCGCTTCATGCACAACCAATGTGGAAGATTGTAGATCACCAATAAAACCGGCCATGAACCGTGGTTAGTGCTTAAGTTACCAAAAGGATTCATTCCATCCGTAGCTAGTCCAAGTCTAAGGTTTCTTGCATCACTACCAAAACTTGGAAATAGACGGTCAATTTTCTTCCACTCGTGGAGAATCAGCCTGATGTCGAGTTGTCCATCTCGTTTCTTTGCAACCGAATGCCATGTGAGATTTTTTGAATCTTCTTCATTAGCAAACAATCGCTTAAACCTTGGAATTATTGGAAGATACCATATAACCTTTGCAGGAGAACCCTTTTATGACTATCTTCACCATCACCATCACCATCCTTGACTTTGTAACGTGATACACCACATTTTGGACACTTGTCAAGACATTCAAACTCTTTTCTCGTATAAAATACAGCTCATTAGGACAAGCGTGTATCTTTTATATTCTAAACCCATTGGACAAAGTATCTTCTTTGCTTCATACATACTAGTTAGGCAATGTGTTTTCATCCGGAAGCATCTCTTTCAAAAGTTCTAACAATTCATTGAAACTTTTATCACTCCAACCAAACTTTGCCTTCAAATTCACCAATCTTAATACGTAAGACAATCGAGTGAAAGTTGTACACCCAGGATACAAAGCCGTCTCCGAATCGGTCTTCAATTTATCATATACAGTGCATGTGCTTGAAGAAAGCTCTCCGACCCACATCACGAAGCATATCCTCTATTCGATCTTCCATACACACATCCTCCTCCTCCACAGGTTGTGATACTACTCGGAATATCAATAAGTTCACCGTGCCATATCCATGTAGTATAATTTTTCATGATACCCTCACAGATTAGATGTTCTCGTATTATATCTACTGGCTTGAACTCTTCCATTAACACACTTAACACAGGGACAATAAAATTTTCCATTCATCTTTAGACCATTTCGCTCAAAGAAAACTCAAAAATTGTTCAACTCCATTCTCATACTCTTCCGATATACGACTTGCATTCATCCAACTTCGATTCATTTTCGGATTTTACACTACAATTAAGAGTTAATAAAAACCTTATTGGTCATCAATGAATTTAATATCATTGATTACTATAATAAAAATTATCATTTAGTAGACTTTGCTCTATAAGAGAGACAAACTCATTCTAACGAAATTTCAGCAGAGTTTCCTCCGTTATTTGACTAAATCCAAATTTTTACACAACATCAAATACATAAACAACATCAAATAAAGCCCCATGGGCACGACCGGATCATCGAACATTCATCTACAGGCATTTCAATAACCTAATCATACAAACACTATCTACAAAACAAAAAATAATAAAAACCCACTAACCTGGCAGCGGTAGCGCACTACCGACGACTAGCAGGTTCGCAGCAGAGAAAATGAAACCCGCAGCGCGGTTCAGCGCGGCGAGGGCACGCAACGGGCGCCGGCAATGGGCGAGGGCAGCAGCAGCAGCACGGCGGCGGCAGCATGACACCGGCGAAGGAAACCACGCATGGCGGCAGCGGCGCGATTCGCAATGCCGGATTCGAGTGCCAAACGTATTCGCAACGCATGTGGAGCTTGGCGGCGGCAATCGGCAGCAGCGGCGGCGTCTCGAAGGAAGGCAGCGTCACAGCAGCAGGAAAACCAGAAACCAAGGCGGCGGCAAGTAAACCTCGAAACGAAGAACGAAAAGTGAGGAAAAAGAGGCGCGGAACGTGTATTAAAAGAAGATTTAACGTCGGCTATGGGAATAATCGACGTCGAAGTGGCGAGACACTTTCAACGCCTGGCTCATGAAGAACCGACGCTGAATGTTATACATTCCACGCTCGGTCTCGCATGAACCGACGCTGAAAGTGTGTCTCGCATATTTCGACGCTCTGCTATTCCCATAACCGACGTTAAAACCCCTTTAAAATCCCTTCTACGTCGTTTGTATTTTAACCGACGTAATACTGCGACGTTAATTCGTATTCATGTAGTAGTGCAGGAAAAATTTGACATGTATACACCTTCTTTTCATATAATATATTAATTAATTTGAAATTAGAATTTAAGCTTTGTTATAGTAATTTTATATTTTCTAGATCAAATTTAATATAAAATATTAATTTTTTTAATACGATGATGTAACATTATAGTACTACTTTGGTAATGAAATTTGTAATTTTTTTTACTAAATATAAAAAACTATAATAATAAAACATAATAATAATAATAATAATAGTTTACTAACATAATATATATTAATATTAAGATTAAATATGTTTTAAATTTTTAAACTATTTCTTAAAATTATGATTTGTCTTTTAGACAAACTTTGAATTTATTTTATTTTTATGGTATAAATAATCTTCTATAACAAATAGAGATGTTTTTGTACAAAAGAACGAAACATAATTTTAATACTAATTTATAAAGTATAAAGATAAAATAAATCCAAAATTTGTGTTAAAAACAAAATATAATTTTAACAAATAAATCAGAAACTAAAAATATATTTAGTCTTAATCTTAATATTATGATGTAAATAAATTAACATTTTTGTAATAGATAAATTTATAGGAGGATTAAAAATAAAATGTTTGAAACTACTTTTACAACAAATTACAGCAACACGAAAAAAGTCAACTTATAGGAATACAAATATTTAAAATTAAAAAAGAAAATGAGTAGAAAAAGAGATAAAGGAAAAGTGAATAAATATTATATTTGTTAGGGTGGACTCAGGACGTTGATCCTATATAGATCATGATAGTGATAAATTAATTATAATTATTCCTTAATCTTGTCTGTTCTCTTAATCTAAAATTCATGTGGGAATATATCATATTCTAATTTCTCCACTAAAAGAAGTAAAGTAACCTCCATGATTTCATATTGGACATGCTTTAAAAAAGATAGATAATGTATATTTTATTAACTGGTTTCGGAGAAAGTTCGTAGACATTTCTATGCCTGAATTTTCTTTACCCACACATTTTCCTGGAAAACATAAAGTAGAAACTAAATGGTTTTTTAATAATTGTATAATATAAAGAATTAAAATCAAGATAGAATTTTAAAATATCTGATTTTATGAGTATCTGTATTTTTTTTATGAGTGATGATTATATAAGGTTTCATATCATTTTACTTTTTTATTTTTATAATTTAATTTTATGGATCAAAGATAAAGAAATATATATATTTATCAGGAAATAGAACTTGATTTTACGTTAATGATTTATATAAATATATAATCTTATTATTGGGCTAAACATATCATATAACTTATATAATTAAAAAACTACTCTTCCCTAATACCATTACTAATTTATTTTTTCTATTAATTTATTTATTTATTGATTGATATTTTAATTAACAAATCTATTTATATTTCACTTAAGATATAAAATTTATATTTCCCAATTTTATATCTCACTTAAGATATAAATAAAATTAATAAAAAAATACAAAATGAATAAAAATATTATTTTAAAATTATTTGTTTGTTAAACAATTAGTATTACTAATAAATTTTTATTTGAATAGAAATAATAAATTAATACTAAATGTTATTGTTTAATTTCACTTTTAGTAAAAAAATGTTGCTATTAGTAATAATCATTCATATAAAAATTTAATAAAGCACAAAAATCAAGGAAATTTAATCAGTGTCTTTTGTTTGTGGAAGTCAAGTTACTAAAGCTTCGATTCTTATTCTTTCCTTTGCCTGATGTGTATCGCCTGTTTTTCTGCATCGGTGAATGAAAAATGGCGAACATAATAATTTTTTGTTAATCATGTTCCCAGAAAAAAAAATACTTTAGAGAAACAATTTATATCATATATGGAATAACATATGGATGCAAATATGTGTGATTTATTAATTTTAGTTAATAATTTTATTGAAATGAAATTAATTAAAATAATAATTATATTAATTGAAATTATTATTATTTCACAACTCTATTATATATTTTGATTTAACTAAATATAATAATTTAATAATTTGATTTTGAAATATATGAATACTTTAACCAATGTTATTAATTTTACGCGATTATTGATAGGATGATCAAAATAAACTTTTTTATTTTTCTATTGTTAAAGTACTTTGCAAAAGTATTTAATTTTATATAAATAAATTTTTTCGATTAAAAATAAATAATATTACACTGCAACTAAATTACTGTGTAATTAAGATTAAGGGGACAATACAAAAAATTATGAAGAATTGCTTTGTAACACCTTCAATTGTAACATCTTATAATTAATTATTACCTTATAATACATATAATTGTATCATCTAATTATAATATACTTTTTAAAATATTTAAATTATTTAATTTTCTTCTACTACATATTGGTAAACTAATAAAATTAAACTGAAAAAATTAATCATACTAAATTATTCTACTTTTATTACTTAAGAATTCTTTATTCATTTTATTTCGTTACTTTTATAAATATTATTATATAAAAGTTTCACACATAATTATACATACTTTCATATATATGCACAAATTTTTATATAATATATATATATATATATATATATATATATATAATTATTTTCCAGTAAGATTATTTTTTTATTTTTTTGTCATTATATTTTTCTCATACATAAACTACTCAAGCGACATAGTCTACATACGAGAGATGATGGCAGGAATGGTGAATATAACACTAATCGGACTAGTTGTAACACCTTTCTTCTAATATATCGTAGTTATTAATTTAATTATATGTTAACAAATAATATGTTGTGTTGTTTCTTGTCACACATAAAAAATATATGAGATGAAAATATATTCATATACATATTTTCACATTACAATATTAATTATTCCTTCATTAAACATATATATATAGAGAGAACTTTTTATATTTGAAACAGAAAATTAAGACTCCTAAAATAAATTGAAATGACGTCTGTTCATATTTCAACTAGTAGCGAAAAAATCTACTGAGCATATGTGGTGTCTTTGTGTACAAGATAAGGAAGTGAGAACGATAAGACTTAGGAACATTTTAATAATAAATTTAAAAGTGAATTATTAATTATGTCTATATAAAATATTCTAATGTCGTTATAATTCATTCTAAACTCTTTTCTTCTTTCAAAGTTCTCTCTCCTTCGTCTACATTATCTATTCAGTAATAGAATTTCTAATCGGTGAAACTTGACCATATTAGAGTTGTATAGGGTTGATGGTGTGAGAAAACAGGTGGATATACTGTTCAGGGTGGTTGTTGGCCCTGTTTTCCTTTAGCTAAACTTTTCTCGCTCAAGTGAAAGTGAAGCGGTAGGTAATGATTACCTCCAATGCCTAGACTTGCTCAAGCAAAAGTTGCATTTTTGCTCAAGCAAGAAAATCTTGCTCAAGTGAGAAGCTATGAGAAAAAAAATTGCTCTCGACATCATTTTTGCTCAAAGAAAAGATTTTCGCTCAAGCGAAAGATTTTCTCTCAAGTGAGTTAAGATTTTGGAATTAGGTTTAGTAGTTTGCATGAAAGTTGTAGTCTTGGATGTTAGCTTACAAAAGAGGTCTAGAACTCTAGTTATGCTCGTTTTAGTAAGTAAAGGTCAAGTTGTCAGCTAGTTGGAAAATGGTGTTGATTTAAACATGTTTTGATGAGTTGAGAAGTTGTTGATGGTAATTGTTGATCATGTTGTGAGTTGTTAAATGCTAAATGATGTTTTATAAACTGATAAATATGTTGGTATGTTCATATATAAAAATGGTGAACCTTATGTTGTATATCTGTAAATATTATTGTTGGATGGTATGTTGTTGATCTTATAAATGTTGTTAGTCTATCAAAGGGGGTAAGTGGTTGTTGATATAGCTCATAGTGGGATACAAGGTGTTAGTATTCCTATTAGTGAGTGTTGAAAGCCTTTAATAGGTGAATTGTTATGGCCCTGATGGATGTTGATGTTGTTGTTGGCCCTTTATGGGTGTTGGCCATTCATGGGTGTTGTGCTGACCCTTTTAGGGTGTTGGTACATTACCCAGGATGGTATTGTATGTTAGAGAGTAGTGGTAAACTTGCTAGCTCATGGATAGAGGAATCCCGGCTTCACTAATGTCTAGTCACGTAGACAAGATATCAGGTGGTGAAAAACTAAGGAAGACTTATGTCAGACTCTCAGAGTAGGCGTACACCTAGCCCTTAATAGTAGGTGCTTTCTGCCACCTTGATCCTAGGTAGCTCGGCCCAAACCACGTTGGGGGTCAAGTGTTAGCATCTAGTGGGACTTGTTTACCATGAATGAAGTCTTCTGAAAGACGGTTTATATTTGGTCATAATGAAAATGTTCACTGGATATAAGGTTTTGTTGTATAGTTGAATTGTGTTATAAAAACATGCTAATGTGTGAAACATAACTTGTAGTATGTTTATGGTTTATAATAGTTAGTTCACCCTTATTGTCTGGTGTGTGACACTGTTATGATCGTACAATGTATGAGAACAAATTTTGTTGCAGGTGTTGGTAAAAGCAAGCAAACTTCCAGCAAGAATATCGAGTGTATATATATATATATTGTTTGAGTGTTTTTTTTTGGACATTATGTCCTATGGTTGTAATAAATTTAATGTAAGGATGTAATAAAGTATTATAGAAATATCTACATGACTAGTATGATAGTTCTTTTTTTTTTCGGAATGTTATAAGAAAAAATATCATGTAAAATATTTTAATATCAAAATGTAATAATATATAGATATTCATAATATTATTTAAATATTATATTCACAAATTCATCAATATTGCCATTTCATCAATATATTCTATTTTATTTTATATTTGAAATATTTAAATTTGTTTCGTAGTGACTAGTTAGGATAAATAAGTTTTACCGTGGTTAATAGAATACCACAAAATTATTTTATCTCAAGTAATATCTATATCTACTTATTTAAATCTTCAAGATCAAGTCTTCAACTACAATTACATCAAATCTAACATAATATAAATAATAAAGACATAAAAATGAAATGACCAATACATTACTAAAAGAAAAATTAAATAAAACAAATATAAATTTAACATAAGGAACTAAAATTAATTTAAATAACATGAATATATATAAGAATGGCCGTACTAAACTGAAAAATTAAATAATACAAATAATAAGTATTAGAAAAATCAGTACAAGACAAAAAGTCATTTATATAGGTGGCAAATATATATATATATATATATATATTATTTGTAATAAAAAATAAAAAATAAAAGGAAAATAAGAACAAATATTATATAAATGAATTTAATAATATAAAATAAATTATCATACATAAAAATTTTGTGTATAATTTCATTAATGTATATTTATTTATTTATTTTAAAAAATAAACGTAAATTATCTTTGTAATGAGAGGATAAATGAAACTCATTAATTTCATAGATGTAGAAGATTACTTCAAATTGTCCAGCTTCTCATTTAAATTTTCAAAGTGAAATCTCACAAATTAATTTAAACTTAAATAATTATCGTTATTAATTTATAGTTCCTTTAATTTTAATTTATTACATATATAAATATATAAAACTTACATAACAATTATGTACTTTATTTATATAATATTTCAAATCGCATGTCCTATATATATATATATATATAATAAATATAAATATTAAATGGGATAATGTAAATATATAGGATTTAAGATTTAAGGTAATTTATATAATATATATAAAATTTATATTTATATATATTAAATTGAATAATGTAAATATATATATAAAAAAGTAAAATTAAATTATATAATATATATAAACTCATATGATATATAAAACATTTCAAAATTTATAATATAATATTTATATCAAATTATATTATTTTTAGATAATTTTAAATATTTTATAAATTTTTATAAATTATTTAATTAATAATAATAATAATAAAATTCACATTTTATAAGACAATAAAAATAAAACTTATAAAAATATAATCTTTTATATGTTTAAATAAATAAATTGTGTATAACAATTTACATTGTGGAAATCGAGAATCGAAAATCAAGAATACTCTCCATTTTGGAAAATTACTCTAATTGAACAGACCTCAAAGCAAAACCAGTGTGTCATGCCAATTTTGTAATAAAGTATCCATATCAAAATGTACTAAAATTCTGTTATGAGATAAGAAGTCTTATCTTACACAGGGATAAGTTTGCATGAAAGAAGAAAAAAACCTTTCAAAACCATCATTTCAAACTAATTAAAATAAATAAAAAAGTAAAATATTTTTCTCACCTATAAATAGATAGAAAGGTGGAGAAGGAATGAGTGAAAAAAATAGAACAAAGCGAAAGAGAAAAGAAGGAGAGAGAAAAAAAAATAAAAATAAAATTCTAAAAATATTTTGTTTATATTTTTAATAAATCACTTTAATCACTAAGACAAGGAGAGTGAAAATAAACCTTATTATATAATATTAATAAATTTACGTGTGTTTTATTTACTTTAAATCACATATTATTTTATTTTAATTATTTTTATATTTTTATTATTTTCAGTTTTGTATTATTTTTTTTATTAATTTATAATTATTTATTTAATTTATCTCAACTATTTAATTTATAATTTATATTTTTTTATTCTAAATTTTTATTAATTATGTGATTGATTTTGAAAATAATTTTTTTAATTATTTTATTAATTATTAATCTTAAAATAAACTAAGTATAAAAAAAAAGTAAGAGAGAAGAGAAAGAATAAGTTACATTATTAACTCATTTATATATATATATATATATAAGAAAAAATTAATAATAAAATAAGATTAGGATACTTCACTTATAAAATAATATGAAATATAGAAATAAAATGATATAAAAATGGTAATATTCTCCTCTAATTATGGATGAAAGTAAGAAAGTTTGAAATGTAATAAGTGAAGTTTGGTTGAGTAAGTTAAAGATAAAGATTATTAAATGTGTCTCCTGCTCTGATGTTGTAGTTTTTCAGGCATCTTACATATATATCAAGAATTGTTATCATACAACTATTACTGCTCTAAAGTTGTTACCATTAACAAGTGTTTCTTTAATAAAACAAATTTTCAATCATATAGTAAAAGAATCCAATTTTTTTTAGTTATAACCTTAGATGGTTCCCAGTATTTTTAAATTATATATATATATATAGTGTTAAACGTATATCCAAATAGTTCAGAAAATTTTACAGTTTTTTCAAAACATAATTATTACTATAAATTATATTTAATCCTATTATATAAAACTTCAGAATTCTAAAAAAAATCACAAGTTAATTAATTTTTTTATATTTATTTATTTTTAGATAAATTAAGTGATGGTTGATCTCGAGAATTTTCTTTTAAAATAATATAATATTTCAAAATAAATTAATATATATTATGTATAAAAAATATTATATTATAAATTACGTTCTTGTTAAACAATAATATTAATTATAAAACATAAAAAAGTCAGCTTTACTTTGACTTAACTAAGCTTATTCGAAATTAGAATAAAAAGATTTAATAAAATTGATCATATTAAAATTAACATTAATTTAATATTAGTACTATAATTTATTTTTTATATTTGTTTAAATTAATTTTGATGTAATTAATATCAATTTAAATTGTTTATAATATTTATTAAAATTAATATTAACTTAGTGGGCAATAATTATTTATTTTAATATTTATACCCATTTAAATTAGATTTAATTAGATTGACACTAATATAAGATTTAAATTAATATTTTAATTTAATTTATTTTAATATTTATTTAAATTAGTATTAGTTAGATTGGTGATAATTTTATTTATTTTTAGTATTTATTAAAACTAGTATTGATCTGATTAATATCAATATATTTTTTATTATTATTATTTTTTTCTGAATAAGTATAGTTTTAGAAAAGAAATTATGTTTTTTATCTTTATTTTATAAAGTGTAATATTACATTAATTATTAATTAATATTAAAAATAATTAAATTATTCTTTTTGTATAATTTAAATAACTTGTTGTTTGTATTAATGGATTGTTTTTAACTTTTTTTTATCTAATTTCTTGTTAATCAATAAATTATATTTAATTCTTTAAGAGTATTATTAAAAAAAAATTAAAAATTTATTATAAATTATAGAAGTTAATGCTTTTATTGGTTTACTTAATAAAACCTTAAACACACTTATTCAAAAACAACAAACAGAATATTTATTTAAGCTAACAAAGGAAGTATTTATTTAAGTTAGTGTGTTTAAGCATACATGATATATGTGTCTTTGACTTAAAATAAAGATTATAGATAAGTTTTAATTCAAAGATCAAGATTTAAACATATGACAAAATATGATAATCTATCTAAGCTTTATTTACTCACTCAATTTTTTATATAAATGTTGTCATACTCAAATTTCATTTTTACTTACTTTTTTACACAATGTGGAACCTCATCTCCCATAAGAAGGAAGCAATCCTTCTCATTCCAAAAGTTATTTTTTTATCTTTAGTCTAATCTCCTTCAAATATGATACAATTTTCTATCATAATTACATTATATTAAACATGAAGTATAAATTAAAGTATATCTATATCACTAAACAAAACTTATAAACTACTCCTTTTCTTTTTGAATAAGTGTCCTTCTAAGAAAGAAGTTTTGTTTCTTTTTATATATCGTTTATAAAGTTTAATGTTACATTAATTACTTTTTACTAATTATACACTTAAGTTTTAAAATATTAAAACAATTAAATTATTCGTTTTATGGACATTAAGTAGCCTCCTATCTATATTAATCATTTTTTACATTTTCATTTACTTTCTCATTAATCAATAAATTGTATCTAATTCTTTAAGAGTACAATAGGAAAGAAATTTTAATATTTATTATAAATTGTAAAATTTAATACTTTTATTTATCTGTGTACTAAAATCTTAAAGGACTATTTTTTAACTGAGAGAGTAGTTAATATATTATTAATTTATTAGATATAACATATGAGATTATGAAGTGAGTTATCAATGATCTTAGAAATTAAAAATCAATTTAAAACTTGGCAATAAAATAACATCATCTTATTAGACACTAAATATAGTCAGTTTTACCAACGCTACACATTAAATATAGTTGGTTTTAACTATCCTACATAAAGTCGGCTTAGTTAATGTTACTTAAAGTCGAGCTTCAAAAAATGATGCTAGTGAATCAATATTTATGATTTTAAAGTCCATTACATGTACAACTTAAATTTGATATTATTACTTAATTAACCTTAAAGTCCATTATATGTACAACTTAAATTTGATATTATTACTTAATTAACCTCTCGACTTTTGAAAGATATTAAATGTTTATTTTCTTGTAATGATATAAATTTATTATTTGAGTTAATACTATATATGTATATGAATTTAAAATATTGAATAATATTAATAGTTATGCTTTTCTATGTATTTTGACATAAAATTAAATATTGAATTCAATATTAAAAACACAATATTATTCATTAACATTGTAAGTAGGTTGAGAAATTAAAATTGAAATGCATAGAAAAACATTTGAGAAAACATGACTAAAAATAAAAAAAACAACAATATAAGAATGAAATTTAAAGTTGACAAAATTAGTCCAAAGATAATTTACAATTTAATAACATCAACATCAATACATAGTTGAGTGACATGATATTTCAACTCACCATTTTTGTCGCTATTGGTTGATAAAATAAAATTTGTCGATGGCTCTTCAAGCTAAAATCTCCACAAGACTACCAACTATATGCTTAAGACCTTTGAAAGTGTATTCGTAAGATACCTTAAACATTTTGTAATTCGTATCTAGGAAGTAATCTCTCAAATGATCTTGCAATATTTGAGGATTGAAATAAACGAGTCAAATAAGGGAATTTAAGAAGTTAAGTGCATTGGTGATGTTGAATTACTCCTTTGTGTGATTTTCAGGGGTTGTTTCTTCTTGTTTGTGTTATATACGTTAATTTTGGTTTCAATATTTATAGAGGGAACATTTTTGTTTTTGATAGTTATGTCCTTCAATATGAACAACCCATATTTGGTTGACAAATTAAACAATGTGGATTGCACTAGAATAAGAAGACACACAAATCCCAAAAACGACAATGCATCAAATGTTGTAGGATTCTGTATGCACAAATAGTAACCTCGTTTGATTCCAAATTTGTGTTGTCACTATTAAACAGTAACTAAGTCTGTCGCAAGAAAAAATATTATACTGGATGTAAGTGTCAAACATACGAATTGAGGAAAATAACATGTGTTGATCATATAAAGTAAGACAAGTGTCACATGTCAGACATGCGAACTGAGACAAACGTCATGTGTCAGATATGTGAAGTGAGAAGAGTGTGACATGCAAAGTAAGACAAGTGTTATGTAACAAACATGTGAGTGAGAAAAGTCTCATATGTTGAGCACACAAAGTGAGATGATTACCATGTGTCAAACATGAGGAGTGAGAAGGATGTTACATGTCACATATGCGAGGTGAGTGCCGCATGTCAGATATGTAGAGTGAGAAGAGTTCCATGTGTTAGACATAAGTATTGAGACGATTGTTGCATGTTGGACATGCAACATAGATGAGTACCACGTATTAGACATGAAAAGTGAGATAAATATCACATGTCATGCATGTGGAATGTGATAAATGTCATGTGTCAAACATGTGGGTTAATGCAATTGACAAGCTTTAGACATGCATATCGAGGTAACTATCACATGACCAACATGCAAATTAAGTCAAATACCACACCACATGTCAATTATGCCTTTAGGGTGAACTACTATAAATATGACATAATCTTTTATGTTTTAGTCATTAGGAGCTAAAATTTCATTCACAACGTGAATTCATCAATTGTTTTTGCAATTGTATACCACAACAAAGACATGATAGGAAATGAGTTAGGTCGACATACTGTACAGATGGAAACCCAATTTTTATGATGATTAATAATGTGATGAAGCTTGAGGAGATGAGACAGAAGTGTTAAATAAATTGTATGGTATTAATAACAAGTCATACTTGATTATATTATATTACAAATTAACTTTACACATGGATTGTGTTGGTACTCATTATGGTTATTTTTAGCTTAAGCAAGACGATATATTTGAAATTGACTCTAGCATGACTTGAAGGTGAAAAATAGCCTTTTGAAATACACTTTATCCTACATTACCTCTTTGTCATAATATGTGAGTTGTGTGTACATGTGGTACTTGAAACTGGAAGCAAACACTTATGATCGGTATCGATTTGGGTAATTTATCTAGGGACTCTTCTCAATTGTTGCAACTGGAGTAGTGACAAAACAATGACAAATCATTTTAAAAATATAAAAGAGTCATTACCAAAGTTTATTAAAGAAAATTATAATTTTTTTTTTAAAAAAAATGTCTTTAAAATCAAAATTGATGTTTAAAAGTCAAGTACGTGTATAAAAGGTATTAATTAATACCATAGATATCTATTAGAGAAACACTTTTAATTAAATGTGCAAATTAATGTAATTTTAAAAATATTTATTTTTCTCTAAAATCAAACAAAATTATATATAAAAACTATTTTTAGTTACTTATTATTTTAAAATAAAAAATATTTATAAAATTATTTATTTGAATACTTATCTCTACATGTTTTCATTCATAATGAAAAATCAAGTTTACAATTAAGGATTGATATTTTAATTTTAAAGTTTTAATATTTAATATTTTAATGAGATTATATATTTTTTATAATTGTCGTTGAAAATATAAAATAATGTAAAAAATTATTCTTAATAGAGTGGTAAATCATATGTTGAATGAAGATAGTAATATTGGTTATATTGGTGACTGTTACACAAATTTTATTTTAAAAGATATTTAGTTAAAATGTTTAAATAATTAAATATTGAATATAAGATAAAATATATAATCATACATATATTTAAATAATTATATTGTTTTAATTTTATTATATTTAATTTATTTTTAAAATATAAATCTTATATAAAATGATGCGATGGTTATACATATATTGTAGCATATAAAGATTATATAAACCGCACTATTTTAAAAGAATCAGTGCACAATTTAAAAGAAAAATATTATGAATCATAGTTGTACATGTATATACTTATTGATACTTACGTAATTATATCCATACATGAAAAGTAATTATTATTCTTTAACAAAATATCAGTCCCAAAATATGAAACGACGAGATTTAAAAGAAAAAAAAAAGCCATTTGTTAATGAAAAATGTCTTACTTATTTATTTATTATTTTTTAAGTAGAAATTCAGATAAAAGTAGCAAATCAAACATGAATGCACACCCATTACAATTGTTGTCTGTAAACCAAGATATCTACTCTTTTAAAAGCATCAGTTTTCTTATTCTTGTCAAAAAGGAAAATAATGTTAATACAATGTTCGTGGATAAATAATAAAAAACCAATTAGTGAGGAATTAGACTTTTGTGATACAAACTTGTAAACAACAGTTCCATAATAAAATTTACCTTATGTAAAAAGTTATTCAATGTTAAAAGTTAGCATTTTTACCATTCTAGTAATTTATATTGAACCCAAAATACATAAATTTGGGCCTTCTCTTCTTCGGGAACCTCAATAGATTAAGGAGTGATTATTTCAGCATATATGGACCTTCAATGTGCACCTCCGTAGTAATGGTGAAAAATCAAAAATATCTTTTACTTTATTTTAATTTTTTTTATTTAGTTTCTCTTCCGTGTTTGATTTTTCTTCTTCTCCCTCTCGTGCGGTGGTTTCCATTTCCATTCTTGATTTCTTCGGTCTGTTCAAGAGAGATATCTCGAGGCTATACAACATGCTTCTGACCTTGATTGTGATATTTTCCATCAACAAAAGATATGTTTTCGTTCACCATGTAGTTTTTTGCACTACTTGCAGGCTGGATTGGAATGACTTTCGGATTCTACAATCCAAAAGTTATTTTATGAAAAAAATTGACTTTCGGATTCCACAATCCGAAAGTCATTCTAATATGGAAAAGTTTCGAATTGTACAATCCGGAAGTTAATTTTGAAAAATAATGTTGACTTCTGAATTGTATAATCTGGAAGTTTTGTGAGAATATAGTGGCTTTCGGATTGTACAATCCAAAGATCAAATTGTTTTTTTCAAAAATGACTTCCGAATTATGTAATCCAAGAGTCAAATTTTTCTAAAAATGGCTTTCAGATTGTAGAATCCAGAAGTCAATTTTTTTTTACAAATACAATGTTTAGAAACCCATGAAAAAGAAGGATATTTTTGAAATAATCGATTTTATAGGAGTGCATGTTGAAGGTATGGAGGTGTTGAAAGAATCACTCTAGATTAAGACATTAAAACAATGCCTTTGTTTCACTTGAAAAGTTCAAATAATTTGAAAAATGACTTCAAGAATAAATAATTTTCAAGGATGAATATAGCATTTAATGGAAGAATGAGCAGTTCACATTACATATCTATGATAACAAATTATATGTAGTAAGAGTTACAAATCAAGAAGAATAAACTTTACTTGTTATGTTAAAGTGCAAAGTTATTTGCACACTACTCCATTGGAACATTTCGTGTCTTTTGAACAAGATCAAGTTAGGTATAGTTAAATTGCTTCTAAGATTCATCATTTGATGGATGAGATAAACTACCAACACCCATTTCACAAATGTAATGCCATTTCATTTCAACAGATGATTGCATAGAGAAATTTAATTGGAGTAGCCATGGAACAAACGAAAAGTACCTCATATTTTTAATTGAAACCATCATTTCCTTGCCTCATCTACAAGCACATCTACATTGTTGCACACCACAAACCTGATAATTTTGGAATATTTCATTGTCCTTATAATACAACATGGAAATTGAAAATGCAATAACAATGTGTATTGAGAAACCATATTTGAATATTCTTCTTGCACATATTTGAATGAGCTTTTTCCTCACCAACATAGCTCCTATGACATCCCTAATGGCTCCCCCTTCCCTATAATCATCTTCCCGAGATTGTGTGCAGGAGACATCCACTTCCTGTTCCATCAAGTCTCTATCCACTTCATCCAGTAGAGAATCATCATTGTCCACGCCTCACAAAAAATTATGCAGAATACAACATGCAAGAACTATATTGGTTGTAGTTTGAAAACAATAATGTGGTTCTGTCCCACTTGCAATTATAGGAAATCTTTTTTTCAATACACCAAATGCTCTTTCAATTACATTTCTAAGTGAGGAATAACGATGGTTAAACAACTCGCGTGGGTTTTGTGGACCTCTTCTGGAGTACTCCTTAAGATGGTATCTAACACCTCGATATGGTGTAATGATTTGTCGTTTTAACATAAATCAGGCATCTCCAAGGTAGTATTTACCTACAAGCATTGATTTCATACTAATTAGAAGTTCGTCATCATGTCAGCACATATTAACTATACCAAATCAAAATTAACTGACCTTCGAGTATTATAAGTGGATCCTCTCTACGAAGGGCATCCTTTAATATTCTTGAATCAGATGTTGTTCCTTCCTGCTAGAACATATGTGAATTTCATGTCACAGTCACAAGCTGCAAACACATTTTGTGTTGGCCAATCCTTTCTTCCACGAAAAAGTGGCGCATCAGCCCTTGGAACTTTAACACGAACATGAGTTCCATCTATGACCCCTAAACAATCCTAATGGGTATGAAAATGAAAGTAAGTCATTATTTTTAGTGTTCACATGATAAATATATGTCACATTAGACTATAGTTTGTTGTGGGATCACCTTAAAGTATGGATAAAATCTACTATTGTTCAATATTTGAGGTTGCACTTCTCTTCCTGATGTCTGAACTAAGAATTCTCCTTCCAACGTAGTTATCGCATTCAGGACATTATGAAAGTGTCGACTCACGGTATGACCGGAACGATGGAAAAAAAATGAAACACTTCTATTCTTTACGTTATGTCCTACAATATGCAAAAATTTAGCAAGTTGTTCTTCAACCGTCGATCGAAAGGCATCTTTCACCATGCCTGTTGCCCTTAATCGTTCGCATAACTTAATGAATGCCTCAGGTCCCATGCGAATAATGTCACGACATTTTTTCGTGTGAATCAGGTAAAACATTAACTCACTCTTGCCTACGACGCTCCTTCTCAGGAAAAAAGTTGGTAATACTATATGTAGTAGTACTCGAAGTACGCAACAAATTCAGTCCATAAGCTACAATACAGAGAATTGTGATTGCACCTACTTCAGTTCGAACTTGTAACTGTTTTTGTAGGTGTGAAATTAAATTCAAGTTCACATTCTCGATATCTTCATCTTCCAATTCAATAATTGGAGTGTTTTGCTATGTCATCTCAAACTTCAATAAAAAATTATAAATTAAATTTTATATATAAATTGAAATTATTTATACAAATCACAAAAACAATTTCAAATTAAAAACATAATTAAATTTTTTTTATAATTATAATTCATTATTGTAAATAATATTTACATTCCATAAAAAATATAAATACTATATATTAATTTCAAATATTTATTTCTTAATTTATACAAATCAAAAATACAATTTCAAATTAAAAACATAATTAAATTTTTTTATAATAATAATTCATTATTGTAAATAATATTAAAATTCCAAAAAAGTATAATTAGTACATATTGATTTCAAATATTCATTTCTTAATTTATACAAATCGAAATACAATTTCAAATTAAAAACATAATTAAATTTTCTTATAATTATAATTTATTATTGTAAATAATATTTAAATTCTAAAAAAATATAATTAGTATATATTAATTTCAAATATTCATTTCTTAATTTATACAAATCAGAAATATAATTTTAAATTAAAAACATAATTAAATTTTCTTATAATTATAATTCATTGTAAATAATATTTAAATTCCAAAAAAAATACAAATTTCAAATATTCATTTCTTAATTTATGCAAATCAGAAATACAGTCTCAAATTAAAAACATAATTAAATTTTTTTATAATTATAATTCATTATTGTAAATAATATTAAAATTCCAAAAAAAAATTAATTAGTATATATTGATTTCAAATATTCATTTCTTAATTTATACAAATCAGAAATACAATTTTAAATTAAAAACATAATTAAATTTTTTTATAATTATAATTCATTATTGTAAATAATATTAAAATTCTAAAAAAATATAATTAGTATATATTGATTTCAAATATTCATTTCTTAATTTATACAAATCGAAATATAATTTCAAATTAAAAATATAATTAAATTTTCTTATAATTATAATTCATTGTAAATAATATTTAAATTCCTTACAAAAATATAATTACTATATATTAATTTGAAATATTCATTTCTTAATTTATACAAATCAGAAATACAATTTTAAATTAAAAATATAATTAAATTTTTTTATAATTATAATTCATTATTCTAAATAATATTAAAATTCCAAAAAAGCACGTTCAAAGTGGGGGTCAGGTTGCAGGGATAATCCCTTGTGTACCAACATCTAGCTTGTGTTCAGATAGACAAAAGCACGTTTTCTGGGATCAGTATCACCCAAGTGAGGCAGCTAACGTAATACTTGCCAAACAGCTTATTAATGGAGACAAGAGATACATATCAACCCAACAACACAGTTAATGGAGTAAATGGAAAATACGAAACAGCTTTGCCAAACGCGAAACACAACATAAAACGCAAAACGCAGAGCAGGGGCAGCGAAACACAACACAAAACACAGAGCATAATCGATTAGGGGTCGTGGCATAATCAATTATGCATGGCCTCCTAATCGATTATGTGTCACGAGGGAGGAGAACACTCACTTCGTTCTTCGACGAGACCACCGCCACGACCACCGAAAACGACCACCACGACCACCATCGACCACCGCAAAAGCAGCACCTCACCACCCCGCAGAACCAGCACCTCACCACCCTGCACAACCAGCAGCTCACCACCCCACAGAACCAGCAGCTCACCACCGCAGAACCAACACCTAACCACCCCGCAGAACCAGCACCTCACCACTGCAGCACCTTAAACCAACATACTCACTCTCAAATGCACAATACAACTTCACAACCACCAAGCACCTACCAACATAACTCTCATTTATAATGCCCAATGCCCAGTCAAACTTCGTCAATGCGAATCTCTGCTGTTTGGGTCTACTATTGGAGAAGGAATCTCTGGTGCAGGTGCAGGTGCAAGGAATCTCTGTGCAAAAAGAGAAGGACAATTTCGTATTTGCACATAATTCACGTGTATTTCTCTTCCTTTCTTCGTATATGAGTGAGGATGCTCCTCCTCCAAATCCACACACATCCGCGCCTTCAAATCGGTACAATTCCGTAGAAAGAAACGGGGGAGTCACCCGCTCTTCCATCCGCGGGAACAGTACTCCCCCGGAAAGGAACAAGGCGGTAATGTCGATGACGATGTTGGAGGTGTGAAGGGTAGAAACTATGTTGTCAAGCACAAATCTCACCCAAATCTATGAAAGTGTATTCAAACATGGTCTCTTCATATGCAATGACACCACATTCTCCCAACCTCAATATTTAAGGTTGTCCCTTCATATATAGTGTGTGCTTTAACTCTGGGATTGGACAAGGTCAATCAAGCCATCAATCATTCTCTGATATTTAGTCAGTAAGGTACTTACTAGTCTCCAAGTATGGAATGATAGCTAATACATCATAGGGGATGAAGAGTTCATAGAAGAAGCTTGTCTGGAGTAATGAATCAAACTCTCTATCCCCTTTTATTTCCCTCTCATGGTATGCATTAGCATAAAAATCTAACTATATTCTCATTGAGGTATGTCGAGCCTATAGAGTTTCTTGAGTTTCTTCCACCTTCTCACCTCTAGCCTGGACATGAAGGTCTCAAACTCATTTTACTCCAACTCAACCATTTTTTCAAGAATAAGTTTTCTTTACTTATTTGCTTGTACCAAACCTCATGGTGTGCTGAGTTAAAGGTTCTTCCACTAGGAAGTTCTTCATATGGGAAGTTCTTCATTACCTCAGCTATCACCATTTCCAAATGAATTAATCCTTAGATTAGGCCAGTGCCTTTCATATGCTTGCACATTCTCCATAACCTATGGTTGTAGTCTTTGTTCTAGCCACCTAAGATAAAAAAATGTGTCAAAACAACATTTTGCTCAATTTCAACATCAAATAACAAAGTCACTTAAATGATAATAAATCTTGCTTAAAATGACTTCCATTGAAAAGATGTGTTTATCGCACTTAAACAAAAATTGTTTAAATGAAGATTGTTCAAATGAGATTAGTTATCATTTAAGTTAAAATCACTTATACGAGAAGTACATCACACTTTAACGAATCATGTTGCTACAACGATTCTCGATTGAAACAAATAACTGTTCACGCTTAAGCAAACCATCACCTTTCAAGGAAAAAATAATTAAATAAAAAAATAATTAAATAAAAAAATAAAAATCACACTCATTATAAAAAATAGTGCTAAACAAGAAAAAAATTAAAAAAACAAAAAACAACATATAATATCATTGAATATAGTAATAGAATAAAATACATAAATATCTTAAACAAGAAAGTAAGAAAATTTTAATCATACATATAAATTGGTAAGAAAAATTCACTCACTAAACATAATAATATAAAAGATTAAATATGTTTTTAGTTCTTGATGACAAATAGAATAAAATACATAAATATCTTAATCAAGAAAGTAAGAACATTTTAATCATAAATATAAATTGTAAATGATTTTTTATGACAAATAAAAACATCTTTAAAGAGAGAAAAAACGAGAGAAAATGAAAGGAAAAAAAAAGTAAAAGAAGCTTTGAGACAAATGATAATTAAGTAGGAAACTATGAAGAAGAAAAATAAAAAGATAAAAATGAATTTGTACACATCATCAAGGATCATTTACATGAGTTTATAAAATACAATAATAAAATAGATCCAAAGTTTGCTCCAGGAACGAAACACAATTTTGATAAATAGTTGAGAGACTAAAAACATATATAACCCTAATATAAATAAGTCCTTAAAGCTTGTGAAAGTTTTAATATTTAGAATATCATATATATATACATATATATATATATATATATATATATATATATATATATATATATATATATATATATATATATATATATATATATATATATATATATATATATATATATATATATATATATATATATATATATACTGCGTACATGTATATAACACAAAATATCCAATTAGTTCATAAATTAAAAGAATTGAACTCTAATCTGTTCAAGTTCAAATATTTTAATCAATAAGTTAAAGTTTCAACTCATTTAATTAATCAAGTTTATCGAACTAATTTGCTAGTGAAGTTTCAAAACATTTTTAGTTGATTTAGCCCTAGATTCACTAAACTATGCATTGATACAGTACTAATTTTTTCTTTTAAAATGAAAATGTTTGGTAAACAATTAATTATGAATAAATGCTTTAAAGAAGATCGTTACCATGGGTCCGGAAAAGATTTTTCTGAGCTTCCATTTGCATATCTCTGACAAGCAACTTAAAGCCCCGCATTGGAGAGATTATTTTCTTTTGCCTTCGCATCAATATTCTCAACTTCCTCTTCTTCTGTGACAAGCCAATTGTAAGGAAGCTGGATTTTGGGACCTGAGCTACTGTTGCTTTTTTTTACATAATCAAAGTAGACAAGACTATGATTTAATGGGGAAAATAATCCTTGTTTGAACCCTCTAAAGTCATGTACATCTTGCTTGAGTATTCTTCTCATCCACCATTTATTGATCTTAACACTTGGTTGAGCTTTAAATGTGATATGCGCCCCAGTTTTCACAAAATGACAATGTTCTCGAGAGATGTAAATTATCCAAATATGTGTAGAGATGTAATTTTTTCTTTTAAAATGAAAATGTTTGGTAAACAATTAATTATGAATAAATGCTTCAAAGAAGATCGTTACCATGGGTCCGGAAAAGATTTTTCTGAGCTTCCATTTGCATATCTCTGACAAGCAACTTAAAGCCCCGTATTGGAGAGATTATTTTCTTTTGCCTTCGCATCAATATTCTCAACTTCCTCTTCTTCTGTGACAAGCCAATTGTAAGGAAGCTGGATTTTGGGACCTGAGCTACTGTTGCTTTTTTTGACATAATCAAAGTGGACAAGATTATGATTTAATGGGGAAAATAATCCTTGTTTGAACCCTCTAAAGTCATGTACATCTTGCTTGAGTATTCTTCTCATCCACCATTTATTGATCTTAACACTTGGTTGAGCTTTAAATGTGATATGCGCTCCAGTTTTCACAAAATGACAATGTTCTCGAGAGATGTAAATTATCCAAATATGTGTAGACCCATTTGTCTGATCCAACTTCAAGTTAAGTCGCATATCAAAGTACTCTTCTGTGTATTCACTCTCAAAAGAAAGATAAAACGGGTGCGATGAAGAAAATGAACAGTCTGAAGGAGATCTAACAACCGCATCACCACTGTTTTGCTCAAATATAACAAAAAAAGCAAAGCCAATCCAGTTGTCATTATCACATTGAATTATCCTTATGATTGAATTCCTTCTAAATATTTCACCGAACCACCTTGGAAATGCCAAATTCCAAGGAACAACAATGTCACAGCCACACCGAAAATTACTGGGTTCCTATCACCACAAGGAAAATCACAAAACAAGTTTTGCCATAGTCAATTGTACTAAAATGTAATTGGGTGTTAATTAAAAGTAATTTTTACAATTAATCTCTAAAGACACTCCTAATGATGAATTAGGCAAATATGCCAGTCAAAGACAAAAAGAGAGGTTGTAGAATGTGAACCTTAATTAGTCTGAAAAGCCATGCAAGTTCCCAACTCCAGTGACCCATCTTGGGACAATAATAAAGATATAAGCCGGACCTATGATCACGAGATCCGGATACTGTTTTAAAATACTTCCCCCCTGATGTAGCTCCTTCAATTGGAAGGCCAGGCAAAGATTTAAGCTTATGACAATGAGACAAGTTTAAATATGCTAGACAATAAAGCCCCTTGAAGGAATCAGGTACTGAAACAAATTTGTTTCCCTGCAGATTCAGTCTTTCCAAAAACCTTAACTCTCCAATAGCATGAGGTACTTCTTGTAGATTGCAAAAGCTTAGGTCCAGAAAAATCAAAGATTTCAAATGGGATGGAGAAGCTGGTCTTGGTTGCAGATCTGTAAGGTTCAAACAGCCGCATAAATCTAGAGTTTGAAGAGATACCAAGGAATTAATATTTTTTGGTATACTAACAAGCTTTATGCATCCTCTCAAACTCAAGAATGTAAGGTTTGAAAGGACTCCAATAGATTCATGAATAGTGGATAAACTTGTACATTCATCCATGTCAAGGTACTCAAGATATGTCGCCCCTGTAAAATCTGGCGTGCTTTCAAGTTTAGTACAACCCGAAAGATGTAGAACTCTCAGAGAGCTCATGTTACCTACACGACCAAAGTCAATGATAACTAGATTGTGACAATTTCGTAAATTCACGAAAGCAAGCTTCTTAAGAAGTCCAATTGATGAATGAACATGTGATAAACTTGTACATCCAGAAAGATCTAGCCTTTCAAGTTTTATGATTCTAGAAAAATCCGGAGTCTCGATCAGGTGCTTGGAGTTGCTTAAATCAATCCTTTTCAAGTTGGGACAACTCTGTGAAAAGAGAATAAACAATCACCGCATCTGATCTAGAGTATGCTTTCAAAATTAAAGACATACTAAGTAGATGAAAAAAACGTTTCATTTTGGTTCATTAAGTTAACAAAAAATTATAATGTCATCCAAAAGGATGGACTATAATGATAAATACTTAAATTAATAAAACTTTTATAATAGCCAACAAGTAATAATTAAATGGCAGAGAAAATTACACTGGAAGATAATAAAAAACAATATTTAGAATGGTATCACTTTTAAGTAATGATTACTCAAATTTTAATTTCAAAATTATTACGACATTATAGGCTACTCCTAACCATCAAGTTCACGGAAATTTATTATGACATTATAAAAGAATATATAACTGTGTTTTATATAATATGTACTACTTCCTCCAAAATGGAAAGCACGAATTATTTCAATTAAAGAAAAAGATGCTACCCATTTAATTTCAATTATAAAAAAAACTACAGTTTTAAACATTACATTATTTTAAGTAATTCATATTCAATTTTTGAATTTTAAAAAATTATGATATGTAGAACTTATAAAAGGAAAAGTGACCCTGTGCATTGCCGTTTCTTTTTGGAAAGTTACATAGACAGTCGCTCTGTCTCCGTTATTTCTTTAAACCCATAAGAAAATGGAAAGAATGTATTATAGTACCTTTCGGACTTCCCATAAACGTTTGATGTGACTGTTGGGCATATTCAATTCCACGAGATTAGAGGCTGTAAAATATGGTGGCAGAGAAGCAAAAGGATAATCATGCCACAGAAGATATCGCAGCTTGTCAGAAAGAGACTCCAGGTTTCCTGAAAATTGTTTGTGATACAATATGAGTAATGTAAGCTTCTTCATTTTTGATAATCCATCAACCCTACATTCGGAGATTTCTTCTTTTCTATCTAAAACTATAGCTTTCACCTTCTCTGTTCCCTGAAACGCAGAGAATAAACATGTAAAATAAAAAACATCTTAATCGAATCATTCTAGTAACTACAATACGAAACATTTTTATAAAAAAGGAAAAAATGAAGTTTTAATTTGAAATAACTGTACTTGAACTATAGCTACTGATGTAAAATATTCGGTTGTAATAAATATCTGAAGTGAAGTTTTCAAATTTAATTACCTATTTTCTATTTATAAAATTTAAATTCAATAATTACTCAACACATTCAAACTTCCTCATACTGAAAATATAATGATAGAAAAGTATAAATACTCACAATAAGAAAATGATTGTACTGATGTTAACAAAATAATCTTAGTCTAAATAGAATAATCAATGCCATTAAAAACCATTTCAAATGGCTCGCTAACTTTGAAAATGTAACTTGTTACCGTTTCTGTTGTCAAGACTTGACAGAAGTCTTTAAGAAGCCATATTCTACTCCATGATCCTGGCTCCTCGGGAGACTGGTCGCGAACAATTTTCTTTCCCAATTCTTGTAACAATTCATGCATAAGAATTTCTTCATTGCTAATAGTAATGAGTGATTTCTCAATGAGTCTTGAAATTCCAATGTGAGGGTATAACCCACAACAGTCTAGAATTCGCTTAACATAATCCTCCCTCTCCCCTCTAAAGAAACAAGCAATGTGTAAAAATATTTGCTTTTCCTCATGGTGTAGTCCATCAACACTTATTTGAAGCACATTCATAATTTTATCATCTGGACTATTCTCCAATCTATTCAACACATCTCTCCATTCAACAGCATCTCGAGTACACAAGAAAGAACCCAACACTCTAATTGCCAATGGAAGACATTGGGCATATTTCAGTACCTCAGGAATCAAAGCCGCGCAACTACTGCTTTGCTCTTCACTTTTGAAGGCCTTTTTACAAAACAATTCACAAGCATCCTTATCATTCAATAATGAAACCTTGTGTATCAATACATCACCTTCGTACACTTTCAGAATATGCTCATCCGTGGTGGTAATAACCATTCTACTTCCCTTCAAAAGCAATTTAGGTTTTACGGCTAATTTTTCCAATTGCTCTAATTCATCGACATTGTCAAGAACAATGAGAACCCTTATGTTGTGTAGTCTATTTTCTACAATCCCTGATATTTCAATAGGACTACTCATATCTAGACTTTTTTCACGTAAAGTTTGATAAATAATTTCTTTCTGTACAGCAGTATGGCCACCATCCCTATAAAGTTTGCTCACATTCTCAATGAAACAACAAGCATCAAATCTATGGGAGATTTTATCATACAAGACAGCAGCATGAGTCGTCTTTCCTATTCCATTCATTCCCCAAATTCCTAAAACTTGAACATCATCACTGTTTGAACTTAATCTTAATTTATCTTCTAATGCTTGTACACGTGGTTGCATCCCAATAAGATCATCAACAAACCATGAAAACTTATGGCCTAATTTTTTAATTACTGCATGAACAATATTTTGAATCTGTTCAAACTCTGGCCTGCAAGAGAAGGAAAAAATAGAGCACTAAACTATTACTTAAATAGTCATGTTATGAATATAAGATAATAAAGCGAAAAACTGTAACTGATACTTACTTGTCCCTGACATCCCAACCAGCTGAATCGGCCAAATCCGTCATAGCCCTCTGCCATCGACGAACCTTATCCCGATTTTTTTTGAATTTCGATCTGTGTGAAACAAAGTCATTTTTGTATACCCCATTCTGATGCCGTACATGAGATGGATCTACATCATAGAAAATGGGGAAAACAGTGTGGTTTGACCGTTGTTTGCAATAAGCTATGGCGGCCATTTCGTCTAAACACCAAGTTGAGGAAGCATAATTTTTGGAAAAGACAATAATAGAAAGCCGTGAATGTTGAATTGCTTGTAGAAGCTGTGGGGAAATGGATTCTCCTTTCTGTAGTGTGTCGTCATCCTTAAAGATGAAAATGCCCTTTCGGAGGAGATGAGAGTAGAGATGATCAACGAAAGAGTTGCGGGTGTCAGGACCTCTGAAACTGATAAATACATCGTATCTATAGTAATGGTTATGGATTGAGTCGGAGGAGTGATAGGAAGAAGAAGTGGATCGCGGTGAATTGATGATAGAAGACGACGATCGACCACCCCAACGGTTCCAAAACCGTTTAAGCCCTGATTTATTATTCACCATCACTGAGTTATACACTACAAATGGTAGTGTTTCTTCCTTCAGCTTCACTCCACACTCACAGCGGAAGAACAACTCTGACTGTGGGGAACAGAGAAATGGTCAAATACGATAGGAAGATACGACAAGTCACATAAGAGAGTAGACATTTTTCTTCTTGTATTCTAGCAAGTTCGGATTACGTAATCCTTTTGCGGAAGAGACATAACACACGTGTACCGTTTGTGCGTACACAAGTTATTTTGAAATATTATTTCGATTACTTAATTCAAAAATCATATACATAATATAGAGTTAGTTAATCTTATTCTAGATATATTTTTGACGAAAACACGTTTATTATTTTTTTATATTATGAACCGCGGAAGAAAATATGAAAATGGAGAAAGAAAAAAAATCCAAATATTAGAGAAAATATTTGAGTAATGAACCCTTCTCAAAGAATTGCATTAATATATATTTTAAGAATTTTATCATCAAAATTTTCATATTTTCCTTATATTTATTAACATGTTAAATATATATATATATAATATGTTAACGTCTCTGTACAAAATAACGTGGTTTTATTATTAATTTTGTAAGATAATAAAATATGATAAAGTTAAATATTAAAATAAGTGGAATTTTAAATTTAATGATTAAATTAAAAAATAAATTCATAAATTAATAATAATTGAATGATACAGTATATAGTCAAGTAAATGAGATATACTTGATATCCGGATTGGAGTAACAAAAAATTAAAGAATAGTGAATTAATCATACGATGAAATGGATTTTTCAATAATTCTTTCATAACCGGCTAGTTTTACACTATTGTTTAATTATGTATAAAAAGTTGTGTGAATATTAGATAAGTGGTTGGAATGATGAAACTTATGTCATAATTTTAAATTTTACGGAGATAAATTTATTAGTAGATGTTGATCAATAATTTTAAAAAAATTAAAATAATATATTTAAAGTAAGATGTTTGTTTTTTGGAGAAAAAAATATTAGAAGTAGTGGATATTATGATGGGTTTAGGGTTTTGGGACTATCTTTGTCTCTATTAAGATATGGTAGCGATGTCTATTATATAAATTTGTAAGAGATTTAAAAATAATAATAGTAATAGAGGATTAAGTATGAATGGTTGATTAATATTTTTTTTTGTGGAGATATTATTATATAAATTTTAATATATTTTTCATTAATATGATTATGGTGGGAGTGGGAGTCCAGATGTGGATTAGGAAAACTACCAGTATGATAATGTTAATAAATGGCAAGATTATGTAGATGAGATTAAGATCAAAGGTTATTCATCTCATCATTAGGAAAATGAAAGGATGGTGATTATGGAATAATTAATGGTTATGATAAGATGGAGTAGTATAAATAAGGCATTGAAATATATGATAAGGTAAGAGATACATACTGAATGTTAGCTTAAGGTTCCAAATTTCTTGGTTACAACAATGTTAAAGATAAATATTAATTCTTGTGGAGATTTATTATGATTCAATACTGGAGATAAAATAACAAGGAATTCAGTTGTTGATGTATAATAATTGGGTTGATGTGATTGATTTATTTAAATATTGTTGGTAAGATTATCACTTAACTTTTGTTGATAATTAATATGTGAATATTTTTTAGATACTAAGAGTGGATATTTCAAACTTGAGTAAAGAAAACTTCTTGTTTATTATACTATTGACACAAGTTATTTATTGTAAATTGACTAAAGCATACTCTTTAGAGTTTAATCAATAAGAGATCGGTTAAAACTTTTTATTGTTTTACATATTATTTAGTGTTAAATCATGATGATATTGGTGTAGTTATTTATTACAAACTCATTGGAAAACATTGTTTGGTACTAAATCAAGATGAGATCAACATAATTTGTTTGTTATAGGTTGATTGAACACGCTTTTTAGTGCTAAATCATGATGAGATTAATGCAAACTGATTATTATAGGCACATTATTTAAGACTAAATCATGATTAGATAAGTGCAATCTGTTTATTGCAAGCTGACTAAAGTACATTATTTAGTGTTTAATCAATAAAAGATCAGCGAAAACTTCTTATTATTCTACATATTATTTAGTGTTAAATCAAAAAGAGATTTATGCATATTGTTTTATGTTGAATCATGAAAAGACCGGTGCAATTTGTTTAGTGTAGGAAAATTGGAATACACTATTTAGTGCTAAATCATGATGAAATTAATACAAGTTATTTATTGCAGCAAAACTGGAACTCATTATTTAATGTTAAATCATAATGAGATTGATGCAAGCTATTTTTTGCAAACCAAATAGAGCATATTGTTTAGTATTAATAATCAGATCCGTGCAAGCTATTTATTACAAGTTCATTGCATAATGTTGTTTAGAGTTAAATCATAATGAGATCCACACAATTTGCTTAATATAGCTATGATTGAAGCATATTTTTTAATGTTAAATCATGAAGAGATTGATTCAAACTATTTATTGTAGGCAATTGGAGCACATTATTTATTACTAAATTATGATAAAATTAATGCAAATTGTTTATTGCAAGCAAAGTGGAGCACATTGTTTAGTGTTAAATGAAAAAGAGATTAATACTCACTATTTAGTACTAGAAGAGAGCCTTTAGGCTCTTTATATAGTTTTACATATAATTTTTAGTATTTATCATGAGCGTTTAAACTTTCAATGTAAAATTTTTAGTACAAATTAAGACCATTCATTTATGTTTTTTATAATGTAATATTCTTTCATGTTTTTTTATATGAAACAATTGTTCAAACCATGAAGTCGAGTTAGTGATGTTTAAGGTATGATTCTAACTACAAATATTCAAGGCATAGAGTCGAGAAAAAAATATTAGAGGAGAAAAATGATGTCAAGCACATGAGTGATTGTTCTTGGTGGAGGAAGATATTTGTTAAGCATAAGTAGAAGTGGTCACTATTAGTGGAAGGTGGATACTTTAGAGAAAAGGATGCTTGAATGAGAATGTGCAATTCTCTCCGTAAGAAGTTGCATAAACCAAAAAGAAAGAAACATTTGAAAAAGGTGAGAGGAGGGAGATAGGTTAAAGAGACTCTTATAACTATGGTGGTTAAAATTATGTAATAGGTTTTGTGGGTAATACATTGCCACTACTACATAATAATTGGGGGTTTAATTGTAGGGATTACAATTTTTCTTTTAAAATCAAAAGAATTATTTTTCTTAATGGTTGAATTTTGGGGAAAATAAAAAACCTAATTTACAAGGATTTTCTAGTACTATAAAAATGATGTAGTGATGATTTTGAATTCAGTACAAGATGTCATTTGATAAATGAAGGAATGGTTATACAATCGAAAAGTGAGTGAGAAATAAATGGTCTTCAATAAATGTCAATGAGGTTAGTGAGAGGAAACGTTGATGATGTGCGACATTTAGAAGAAAATGCAAATTTTCTTTGTGTTTAAAATAACATTTTATTGGAGTATAAGTGAATAATCGATAAGGTGCGTTTGATATTTTTTTGGATAAACACACACACATATTGATTTGTGTTGAAAATAGAAGTGTAGGAGACAAATTTTTATACTTGAAAAAGATAATTGTTGTAGAAAATGAAATGATTAAAAAAGTGAAGTAAAGATAATGTATCAAAGCAATCATAAATAATTGCTTACATAGAGATAATTCAGGTGGACAAAGCATTCTTGTACGATAAACATTAGTGGCATGTGCAAGATAGATGCAACAACATAATATTTATCACTTTCACTATGATAGAAGGTGAAACAATTGATGTCTGCTTCTCTTTTAAAGGAACCTATGGAGATACAACTTCCCCACAATATGGTTTTTGTCTCATTTCAAACCTTCACAGGTCTATAAGGAGTGCATACTCAAGAAACGAGAGTGGTTGGACTAAAAATTTATATTTAACACACAACACAAACCTTCATGAGGTGCTTAAGGAATGTATCATTGAAGAAAAATGTTGTCAACATGAGTACCTTTTTTTTTCTCATTAATTTCACTATTTACTTTACCAATTGTCCAATTTCTTAAATTAATTACTTTGTAAGAAATTTTCACAGCATAAGGAATGATTGAACCAAAATTATTTTATTAATACAATATAGTAAAAAACGATAATAAGGAAGTGAGATAATGGTTGGACAACATCTCAAGGGATAAAGCAACACTTGCATGGAACAACAAATGACACTAGGGAAACATGACTACCAACCTGGCAAAGTCAATCAATTTTATGCTAAAAACTATAAGCAACCTTCCAATTTCCTCCTTGGTCATGGCAATATACATCCATTATAATAAATTCTTCACATATAAAGGTAGAAGGGGTGGTGACCATGATTACAACTGATTATGTATACTCAAAAGTGGCAACCAAGACATTGGAAGATGAACAAAAAAAAGGAAAACACTCATAGGGAGCTTACCTTTTACAGAAGGAACAAAAGATTTCTAGTGGAGGAGACTAAAAATTTGGAGGAGGTCCGATCAACAATTCATAGATGAATTACGGGTGTTCGCGGTACAATTTAGTTTGGTTTAAAGGAAGAAACAATTCAAACCAAATCAATTCAATTTGTGCAATTTGGTTTAGATCGATTTTTACCGTCCTTAATTTCTAATTTTATTTTATTTTTTTTAATTAAAGATTTACTCTTTTTTCATCTTTTAAATTAAAATATATTACTCAAGACTGGATAAATCTATTGAATAATAAATTAATAAAATTATAAGATTAAATATTTAATATGATTAAAATTGACAATGGATTCAATTACAAAGTCAAAAGGAATAGTGGAATTGATAGTGCTACCTTCAAGGAGAGCTAATGATGAAAATGAAGAAAAATAAAAATAAAAATCAAATATGTCAAATAAACCTAATAACCAATAAAAAATATTTAAGTTAAAATATATGGTTTATTACTATTATTATTATTGTTATAATTATTATCATTGTTGTTATTGTTATTATTTATATTATTATTGTTATTAATAAAAATATATAATGAGGGTGTATTGTGGTTTGGATGAGCTTGGATGGATTTTGAAAATTTAAACTGCAAATCAAATTGTTCAATTTCTTGAAAAGAAATTTAAAAAAATTTAAATTTTTTTTTTGTTATTGTTATTATAACTAGTTCTCTATCTTTTTTATTTTGGATCGGTTTGATTCTAAACACTCTTAAAAGAAATCGTGATGTGGCATGTTCAGATATGTTTGTTATATGCAAAAACACACTATAATTTTAGGATGTACATCAATCTTGTATATACCTTGGAAGAAGTATATGAGATATATGAATGACTCTTTTGAAAACTCTAATATGAAAATTATTGACCAACTTACACAAGGTTAATTTTATGCTTAAACCTAAAATGAAAAGAACTTTAAAGGATTGACCCAAGTGAAACCTAATAAAATATGAGATAATCATTAAGAAAAAAAAAATCGTACTAAAAAAATATTCCTGTTGTTAGATATCTAGTCACATAAGAAAACAAACATATATTAACATTACTCAAACATATACTACACGTAATTAATCCTTAATGTTTTAAATTAGTTACATTCCATCTATTATGTTCATATGATGAATAAAATTTTAATTTATATCTTTCATATAATTATTATTTATTATCTCAATATTTATCATATTACAAATAAATTTTGTATATCACCGTAACATTTTATGAATAAATTTTAATTTTTAAATATGAGACAATTTCACATTCTTAGTTTAGGATTAACAAAAATTTTAATATGTTAAAAAATTTTCAATGTTATTACTATGATATTTTCAAAATCACAACTTTAAAAATAATTTTTATTGTATGGAATGAATAACAACAATAAATATAGTAATATCCAATAATAAACAGCTTTACAATCATCTAAATTTTTTCTTGCTTCATGGCACATTGGTCAATAGTATGTGACCCAAGTTAAGAATCTCACCATCACCAATTGTTTTATCAATAATGTCTTATTTAATGTAAGTTAAATCTAGTGCATCCATTACATTATCTTTGATTTATATTATTGAACATACATATCATGCTTATTTGTCACTTAATTATTTTTAAATATAAATTAAATAATCTATAAAATTAAAATTATTGCGTCAAATTCATCCTCTACCCTAAGAAACGAAAATCATCATTCTATTTGTAGTATTCACCTTTAGATTTTACATCACAAATACTAAGAATTATTTTAAATATTACATAACAATTGTGTTTGCAAATAATTAAATTATACAAAATGAGGAATGTGTCCACTTTGAGTATACTTCTCCTAAATTGTGTAGGACTCCATACAATTACACCTTCATTAATTTTAAGGAAAGAGACCTTTTTTATGAGACAACATTCAAGAAGTTGTATTACTATAAACCTAAAGTCAAACTGATATACATCATATGTTTCACATTTCTATCTCTCTTTCTGTCTCACTAATAAGATTTTGACACATAATAAAAAAAAATATCTTAGCATTTCAGTTATTTTTTTTTTCATTTTACACACTAACATTTAATGTTACCTTTCAAATTTTTAATCTTTTTATCTTACTACATTTCATTACTAATGCTTTTTTATTATTATACTGTTTCAAATATTTTCTCTCAGTCTTTTTATAACAATAAATTAGAATTTTTTTTTAAATAAATAATTCTTATAATTTTTTATTTAATGAACTTTTTTTATCTTATAATAATATATATTAATAATAAAATAATTTTTCATACTAATATCTGACACATAAATTTTAATTATGAGTGATTAATTTTTATTTCTCATAATAATATATATTAAAATAAAATAATATTTTCTATTAATAACTCACATATAAATTTTAATTATGAGTGACTAATTTTTAATTCTCATAATTTACAATTAATTTTAATTGAGTGAATTATTTTTAATTCTAATAAAATAATATTAATAAGAGAAAATATTTGAATTTAAAATGTTAAAAAGTATGAAATAGAATAAAAAAATAAATTAAGAAAAATTTTGAGATTTATTTTCTTAGGAAAAGTTGTAGTTTAATTTTATTAATTTAAAAGCTATATCATCAAATGATTTTATTAAATTTAAAGTTTTTTATTAAAAAAAAGAAATCTATGAAAAAAAAATCAGAAAAAGTAAAGAGTATCAGAACTTTTTATGTTTAAAATGTAAGAAGATAGAATATTAAAGGTTAGAAATAAAACATTAAATACAAGTAGGTAAGATGAAAAACAAATAAATAAGTAGAATGTTAACATGTTTATTTTAGTTATATGTCAAAATTTTATTAGCGGAATAGAGTGGGAGACATGAATGTGAGACAAGTGATTTCTATTCAAGTCATACCATGATTAAGCTGTATCCTAAATTTAGAAAATATATGAAAGAAATTATGATGTTCCTGAGCTATCTAATGCGAAGTCTTCTCCAAACCCTAATCTCATCATGGGTACCAAAACAATACTCTATTTTAAAGGATTTATTCAAAGAGTCATTATTATATAGAAAATCCACATGCTTACAACTTTACTTATAAATGTTATAATTCTAAAACAATAATGATCCAACACAACTGATTTTTAAGTGTAACATGAACAATCTATGACAAGATTAAGTTGTTTGTTCAAATGTATAAGTCAACAATAAAATAATTCACAAGTTACAAAACAATCTATACATCGATCAACACTTGATGAAATAATTCACAAATTACAAGACAATCCAATTCATACATCGATCAACTTGACTAGTATATTATATATATATATATATATATATATATATATATATATATTTCATTTGAATTATGTTTTTCTATTTTCAATTTTATCTACTTTCTTCCATGGACTTTTAACTTAAAAAACTGAAATTTTGATTATTATTATTATATAAATATTTAAATTTCTCTATATTTAAATATTTTTTATTAAATATTATTTTATAGATTTCTTAAATAAGATGCTTTCAAATATAAATTTACTATTTTATAAATTCTTAAATAATTTTTTTAAAATACTTTAAAAATATCTATATTTATATGTTTCATCATCAACTATCATTTCAAAAATTTATTTTTATAAATAATTATTTCCAATATTTATTTTTTTATCATAAATAATTATAACTGAAATATATTTTTAATATTTTTTAAACAGTACATTTCTAATTAACACTAAATTTATTAACAATAATAATAATAATAATCCAAATTAATAATAATAGTCAATTAAATTTTTTTCAATTAATGATAACTGAATTATTAAATTATACTTTTAATATATAATAATAAAATTATTAATTCCTTATGAATAATTTATGTTTTTAAATGTTAGTTTATATTAAAATTAATTTCATATTCATATTAATTATCAATGTTATTTTTATTTCTTATTTTAGCTAAAATTAAAATGATTATATTTATTAGTATGATTGTAGATTACAATATTTTAAATGATACTAAACAATTTAAATTAAATTTTAATTATCATTAATTATAACCTTAGATAATGTAAATACTTATATTAATTTTCTATTCACATTGATTTTAAAATTATTTGTGATAGTATTAATTTTTATAAATATAAGTTTTCCATATATTTTTAATAATCTAAAAATATTTATCAAATAAATAAATAAAAGAAAATATTAAAATTGATTTAGAATTATTAAATATTCATTTAATATAAATAGAATAAAAAAAATAAAAAGACTTCTATGGAAATCGGTTCAGGGGAGCTGATTTTCAACTAGGAAAATTTAACTAAAATTTCGAATTTACCTTTTTTTTATTCGGATGTGTATCTTGTAAGTTTAACTGTAAATGAGTTCACTTTCAGAAATAAAGTTCGCATGGGTACAGGAATTTAAATTAAAAAAAATTAACTATTGGATTCACCTTCTTCATGTACGTATTTTTTTTATCTAATTATTAAAAAATGTATATCAAATATGTTTTCATATTTAACTTATTTAAATAATAATATTTTCACCACATAACAATTTTCTAGTTAAGAAATAATATTATTCATTTCAAATATAATAAAACTAAGAAAGACAAAATTTGAAAGATATAAGAAATTACTGAAAGACCCATGGCATCATGATAAATATCTTATTCTAACATAGAAAGTAAAGTGTAGATCTCGCTTTAGGCAGGCATGGTGAGAAAGTTTCTGTATATTTATTCTTCTTCTTCCTGGGATTCCATCACTGCAACTCATTTCTAGGGTTTTCTTTTTCTTATTTGCCTCACATATTTGACCATCTTCTGAAGAAGTTCATGTCCTTCCTTCCACTGGTTGTGGTGTGAACTTGCAGGAACAGCCACTACCAGTTGTATTTTAGAATTCATCGATGCTTGAAAAGAAATCAGGGAGGAGATGTTTTGGAGACAGGTCTTTGGTGGATCATTGTTTTCCAATTTTTTCTCATCAGAATCTGCTTCTTCTTCCAGTGACTCCGACACCATTCAAAACCAAGAATTTGCTTCTTCTTCCAATGACTCCGATTGCATCCAAAACCAGGACTTTAGATACGACGTGTTTCTTAGTTTCAGAGGTCCTGACACCCGCAACTCTTTCGTTGCTCATCTCCACTCTCATCTTCTCCGAAAGGGTATTTTTGTCTTTAAAGATGACCACAAGCTCCGCATAGGAGAATCCATTTCATTACAGCTCCCACAAGCAATCAAAGGTTCTCGGATTTCTATCATCGTCTTCTCCCAAGATTATCCTTCCTCATTATGGTGTTTGGAGGAAATGGCCGCTATAGCTGATTGCCAACAACAATCTAACCAAACTGTTTTCCCTGTTTTCTATGATGTTGATCCATCTCACGTGAGACATCAGAATGGGGTATACGAGAAGGCATTCGTTTCACTCAGACAGAAATTCAAAAGAGATGCAGACAAGGTTTGCCGTTGGGAGAAAGCTATGAACGGTTTTGGCAAATTGGCTGGTTGGGATGTCAGAAACAAGTATGTGTTAGCTATGGTTATTATCTCTGTTATCTGTATTTATGCCTCTTATTCATTATACTAATTTTTTTAAGAACATTAAAAGGTTTATATCTGTAAAAATTACTGTTCTAATCATTAGTGTGCGACTTTAATTTTCCTAAATAATTTCCTTCCCTTTAGGGCCGAAAGCAAAGAATTATTTTAAGGAATGATTTCAAAATGGTGAGTGCAAGAAAAAAAAACATTACTAATTTGATTAACTACAGCAGCTAAGAAACTACTAATCTTAATTTTTATCGTCAAACGTTTGAAGAGATTGAGAGTATTTTAAGCTTATTTTCTTTATTTTTTTCTCTTCCAGGTCAGAATCTGAAGTAATTGAAGATATTGTTGAAAAGGTTATAAAAAAATTGGATCATAAATTCTCTGGGTTTGTTGATGACGTTGTTGGAATACAACCACGTGTACAAGCATTAGAAGATAAATTAAGATTAAGTTCAAAAAGTGATGATGTTAAAGTTTTAGGAATTTGGGGGATGAATGGAATAGGAAAGACTACTCATGCTACTGTCTTGTATGACAAAATCTCTCATAGGTTTGATGCCTCTTGTTTCATTGAGGATGTGAGCAAACTTTATAGGGATGGTGGCCATACTGCTGTTCAGAAAGAAATCATTTATCAAACTTTACGTGAAAACAGTCTACATATGAGTAATCCTATTGAAATATCAGGGATTGTAAAAAATAGGCTACAGAACATGAAGCTTCTCATAGTTCTTGACAATGTTGATGAATTAGAGCAATTGGAAAAATTGGCCATAAAACCTAAATTGCTTTTGAAGGGAAGTAGAATGGTTATTATCACCACAGATGAGCATATTCTGAAAGTGTATGAAGGGGGTGTATTAATACACAAGGTTTCATTATTGAATGATAATGATGCTCGTGAATTGTTTTGTAGAAAAGCCTTCAAAAGTGAAGAGCAAAGCATTAGTTGTGCGGCGTTGATTCCTGAGATATTGAAATATGCCCAATGTCTTCCATTGGCAATTAGAGTGTTGGGTTCTTTCTTGTGTACTAGAGATGCTGTTGAATGGAGAGATGCGTCGAATAGATTGGAGGAAAATCCAGATGATAAAATTATGAATGTACTTCAAATAAGTGTTGATGGACTACAGCATCAGGAAAAACAAATATTTTTACACATTGCTTGTTTCTTTAAAGGGGAGAGGGAGGATTATGTTAAGCGAATTCTTGAGTGTTTTGAATTACACCCTCACATTGGAATTTCAAGACTTATTGAGAAATCACTCATCTCTATTAGAGATCAAGAAATTCTTATGCATGAAATGATACAAGAATTGGGAAAGAAAATTGTTCGCGACCAATCTCCTGAAGAGCCAGGATCACGGAGTAGAATATGGCTTCATAAAGACTTCTTTCACGTTTTGACGAGAGGAACGGTAACAAGTTACATTTTCAAACTTAGTGAGTCATGTGAAATGATTTTTTTAATATCTAGCAACATAGTTAGTAGCACTGGTTATTCCATTTAGACTAAAAGGTTAGTTTCTTAACATCAATATAATTACTTTATTATTGTTTGTATTTATACTTTTCTATCAATATATTTTTAGTAAGAGGGAAATCAAGTTTGGATTTTTGAAGTAATTATTGAATTTAATGTACAGTTATTTCAAATTAAAACTTCAGTATTTTCCTTTTTTATAAAAATGTTTCGTATTCCAGTGACTAAAATGATTCGATTAAGTATTTTTTTTACATTTTTTTTCCTTTGCTTGTCAGGGAACAGAGAAGGTGAAAGCCATAGTTTTAAATAAAAAGGAAGAAATCTCGGAGTGTAGGGTTGATGCATTGTCAAAAATGAAGGAGCTTACATTGCTCATGTTATATCACACAGAAGTTTCAGGAAGCCTGGAGTTTCTTTCTGACAGGCTGCGATATCTTTTGTGGCATGATTATCCATTTACTTCTCTGCCTCCATATTTTACAGCCTCTAATCTTGTGGAATTGAATATGCCCAACAGTCATGTCAAGCGTCTATGGGAAGACCGCAAGGTACTATGATGACATTCTTTTACATTTTCTTCTGAGGTTAAAGAAATCATGGAAAGAGCCAGTATCTCCATAACTTTTCAAAAAAAGTGTCACTTTTTTCTTAAGTTCTACACATCATAACTTGGAAAATTCAAAAGATTGAATATAAATTACATAAAATAATGTAACTTTTCAAACTTTAGGTTTCTTACAATTAAAATTAAATGGGTAGCATCTTTTACTCTAATTAAAATAATTAGTTAAAATAATTAGTGCTTTTCATTTGAAGGAATTAGAGTACATATCATATAGAACACATTTATATTTTTTTAATACCGTTATAATAATTTTCCGTTAAAGATGGTTAGGATGGTTTGCAGAAAATTGTATATTTGATCTATTATTTAGGTCAAATTAACTTAATATATAATAGTTTTTAATAAAAATAAGTATTTTTCTTAATCAGTTTAGCTTGAAATTCATATGGGACAAGGTTTACTAATTCGTTTTCTTTTATGTTAAATTGTTTTTAATTTTATTTTATGTTAATTACCGCATGTTATCTTATGGATAAACAAGATGTTAATAAAAGTGTTTCAATCAATGTTATTAGACATTTATATTTTCTTTATAATGTTATAATAATTTTTCAGTAAAGATGGTTAGGAGAGTATCATACCATGTCATTAGGACTGTTAAAATAGGTTTAGCTTAATAGATTGATATGTTTAACTTATAATTAGATTAAAAATAGTAATTTAAATAAAAATAATTTTTAATCAAATTTATTGTGTTTAATGCATATATAGACTAAGGTTTGATTGACCTTTCTTTATTTAAAATTTTTCACTCTTAATTTTTATTTTATTTTAATTTCTTTATACTATGTTATTAATATAAAGAAAATTAATATTATTATTTTAAGTAATATTAGATCAAAGAATATAATATAGATAATAAATATTTGATATATTCAGAAATCTTTGGATCATTTTTATAAATTATTAAATATTTTTGTTTTCGCTGAATTCATCTAATTTTTTAGGTTTTCATTGAATAAAGAGAGATGTTAAATATTATTTTTCTTTTTTTTTTTTGAAGAATATTATACTTTTTTTTTTAATATTTTCAAGTTTGAAGTTTTCATTAAAAAAATTTAGAATTAAAAAAGTGAAAAATTCAAATTATTTATTTTTTTTAATTGTTTTAAAATGAGGTTGAAAAATCAATTTTTCGAAGAACATATCATTTAGGAAAATGATATATAGAATAGCCACAAAATCAATTGATTTATGTTTTCAAAGTGGTGCGTTAATATCTTACTTTATTTAATAAAATTGTAAAAAATTTATTTAATAAAATTGTAAAAAAATAAGTTTGAACACAGTACTAAGATGTTTTATTTTTATTAGTTATAAAATATTTTAATTTTTTTATTTGATATATATATATATATATTAGTAAATAGAATAAATTACTCCTACTCTTGACCCTTTATTTTATTTTAAATTTTGTTCAAATTAATTTAGAAATAGATGTATTTAATTTTTTATTAATTGATAATCAACTTTTTCTATAAATCTCCTCTCTTCTTCCCACATTGTTAATATGTATTGAGTATTTATTGTAATATAAAAATATTAATATCAATATCTTGATAAATGACATTTAAAAAAAAAATCATTTTACAAAAGACTTTATTTTTTATAAAATATATTTCTTTTAATTAATTATTTATAATTAAATATAATTTTATATAATACTATGAGTTTATTTAAATTATTAATACTTATAATTTTTAATTAATTTTCCAATCATTTAAAACTTATTTTTTATAATAGAAATTTAGTTCTTTAAAATATTAATTAATAAAATATATATTTATACAATTAATTTTTTAAATACAATGTATTTTAAAAAATATAACTATATTTAAATATTTACTTAAAATCATATAATTATATTTAATATTTATTTAAAATATATTTTTAATTAAAATATAGATTTATTTTGTATTTCTTTATAGGATCAAAATTATAATATTTATTTATTTATTTTAATTGAATAGTAATATTTTATTTTTTTCATTTATTCTAATAAAATATATGATATTATAATTTTTGTTAATACTGATTAACTGATAAATATAATATTTTTATTCATAATTTTTGTAAATAATCATTATACTTGTAAAATAATTAAATAAATTTTTTTATAACTGTGTTTTCCTATTTATTATACAATTATTTATTAAAATAATATTTCAAATAATGTAATTTTAGATTATTAAAATTAACTAAAATTTAAATAAGTATTATATACATCAAATAAAATAAGATTTTCATAATATAAAATAAAGATTTTCATAAAAATAAATATTTACTTAGAGTGTTAATTTTTTAAATAATATTTTTTAAAAATAAATAAGATTGTAATACTGATTAATTAATAATTGTAATATTTTTATTCATAATTTTTGTAAGTACTCATTATACTTGTAAAATAATTAAATATTTTTTTCATAACTGTGTTTTCCTGTTTACTACTTAACTATTTATGAAAAATAATATTTCAAATAATTTAATTTTAGATTATTAAAAATTAACTATAATTTAAATAAGTATTACATACATAAAATAAAATAAGATTTTCATAATATAAAATTAAGATTTTCATAAAAATAAATATTTACTTAGAGTGTTAATTTTTTATTATTAATTCATAAATATAATATTTTTATTCATAATTTTTTGATATAATTGAATAAAACATTGTATAATTGTGTTTTTTTTATTTATTATATAATTATTTATAAAATATAATATTTAAAATAATTTAATTTTAAATGATTAAAAATTAACTAAGATTGAAATAAATATTACAGACATAAAACGAAATAAGATTTTCATAAAATGAAATTAAGATTTTCATAAAAATAGGTATTTACTTAGAGTGTTAAGTGTTTATTAGAAATATTTTTATAATACTTTTATTATTAAATGTAATTAGTGACGAGAGAAAAGATTGTTATGCTCATATATATTATAAAAGAAATGTTAATGATTGTTTAGAGAACAATTAACCGCATTTATTAGTTAATTAATTTATATAATTATTTAAATAAAAATTTAAGATTAGCAGTAATAAATCATTTTTCTTACAGGGTGGATCTTTATCTATCTATATATATATGAAAAAAAATATTAGATCAAAATATATGATTTTCTATAATATATTTAGTTATTAAATATTAAATTTTAAATTTTTAGATAATAATATATTATAATTTTTCAAAATGAATTATAATTTTTTTAATTTTTAATTAAGTAAAGAAATTTATTGACCATATGTCTAACATAGGTTAAGTTAAAAGGTATGATATGTTTTAAGATATAGGTTAAATTGAGTCCTCATACTTTTTTTACTTAATTCCCATCTTTACATGTCGTAATAATTTTGAAATTAAAATTGTGGAGTTAAACATTTACTCAAAAAGTGATAACATTTAAATATTATTTTGATTATCTTTCATCGTATTTTTGCCTACATTTTGTTATTTAATTGTTTGCTATTATAAAAGTCTTATTATAGTCCATCTTATTCGATGACACTATAATGTTTTTTTTACTTAACGAACCTAATGAAACTATTTTTTTTTCATGTCTTTAATTTTAAAAGCATAACAAATTCTAGGAGCAATAATGAAATTGATGTTTTAAGATTAGATGGTAATAGATGATTGTTTATTCTTTTTTCACAGAGCTGTCCTAACTTGAAAAGGATTGATTTAAGCAACTCCAGGCACCTGACTGAGACTCCAGATTTTTCCCGAATCATAAACCTTGTAAGGCTAGATCTTTCTGGATGTAGAAGTTTATCACGTGTCCATTCATCAATTGGACTTCTTAAGAAGCTTGCTTTCTTGAATTTACGTAATTGTTCGAATCTAGTTGCCATTGACTTTGGCTGTGTAGGTAACATGACTTCTCTGAGAGTTCTATATCTCTCGGGTTGTACTAAGCTTGAAAGCACCCCAGATTTTAGAAGGGCAACACGTCTTGAGTACCTAGACATGGATATATGTGCACGTTTATCCATTATTAATGAATCTATTGGAGTCCTTTCAAATCTTACATTCTTGAGTTTGAGATACTGCGGAAAGCTTGTCAGTATACCAAATGATATTAATTTGTTGTCATCTCTTCAAACTCTAGATTTATGTGGCTGTTTTAAACTTACTGATCAGCTCCCGAGACAAGCTTCTGCATCCCATTTGAAATCTTTGATTTTTCTGGACCTAGGTTCTTGCCATCTAGAAAAAGTACCTGATGCTATTGGAGAGCTAAGGTGTCTGGAAAGACTGAATCTACAGGGAAACTTGAGTTTAGTTTCAATACCTGATTCCTTCAGGGAGCTTCATTGTCTAGCATATTTAAACTTGTCTCGTTGTTATAAGCTCGAAGCTTTGCTTGACCTTCCAATGAGTGGAGCTACATCAGGGGGGAGATATTTTAAAACAGTATCCGGATCTCGTGATCGTAGGTCAGGCTTATATCTTTTTGGTTGTCACAAGATGACTAATATAGTGTCCAAACCTTGGGATTGTTGGAGTTTGGAACTTACATGGCTTTTCAGACTAATTAAGGTACATTTTACTACCTTATCTTTATATTTGGATGACGTATTTGTCTAATTTATCATTAGGTCTGCCTTTAGAGATTATTTGTAAAAAGACACTTTTTATTAACTGGCTATTATTGTTGTAGAACTTATCATAATAAAACTTGTTTTGTAATGTTGTTTGTGGTGATATTAGGAATCCTATCATTTTCGATGTGGCTTTGACATTGTTGTTCCTTGGAGTTTGGAAATTCCACGGTGGTTCATTAAAAGATTTGAAGGGGATAAGGTTACACGGATATTGGAATTTAATGTGGATGAAGACTGGATGGGTTTTGCCTTTGGTGTTATATTTCAGAGAAACAATGGTCCTAGGGTCGGTGATTATTCATCGCACCCGTTTTATCTTTCTTTCGCAAGTAAATATACAGAAGAATACTTTGATTTTCCACATAATCTGAAAAAGCAATGTCCTATTGGAACTCATCTTTGGATCATTTATATCTCGAGAGAGCACTGACATTTTGTGAACACGGGAGCACATATTACCTTTAAAGCCTGGTCAGGTCTTAAGATCAATGCATGGGGAATGAGGAGCATATTCAGAAAAGATGTACATGATTTTAAAAGAATGCAACAAGGACAACCTCTTCCATTCCCTCGTAATGAAGTACACCCTGTGAACTATGATGATAATGTAGAAAAAAGCAACACCAACTCTGATCCTATATTCCAGCTTCCTTACAATTGGTTACTCACAAAGGAAGATGAAGCACAGAAAAATGATGCACAAGTAAAGGAAAACAATTTGTCTCATGCTGGGTTTAAATGCACTACCAAAGATACCATAAGCTCATAAACATGCATCTTTTTGGGACCCAAGGTAACAATAATCTTTTCTAAATCTGCGGTTCCTAATTAATTATTCATTCTGTATTGTTATTTGTTAATGGTTATTAAAATTAATAGTGCAAAATGTATGATTAGTGTTGTTGGGTTGGACTCCCAACTATGTGTTTAAAAGGTCTAAACTTGTTAAGTTCATTTTGTCTCACTTAAGACAAGTGGAGAGGAGTCACTTAGGTTAAGAGAGTGTTATTTTTCCGCAGCCACTGGGAAGAGAAAGAAGAGAAAAAGAGTCTAAAAAAATTGGTTCGCATACACACAGATTGGTTTCCGTAAAATCACAATTCCCGCTTCATTCACCATTGGATCGGGCTGGAAATTTTCCAACAGGTTCGTAACACGTGGTTCTTCATTCCGACCGTTGAGATCGTGAATTAGAAGTCTGCAGTTGGAGATATTAATTTTGCACAGTAGCTCTGTTTTGAGGTTTCTTCTTCTTTTGTTCTTCAATTTGAAAGTTTTATTGCTTTGTGGTATTGGCTGATTGTAAGCATTTGTTTATGTGTTTGATTAGACTCTCTTGTATTCTTATTTGATCATACTAGAGCTTGATTGACTGGCTTGTGCCCGTGAGTTTTTACTTCTCACTTTGAGAGGGTTTTCCCACGTTAAAATATTTGGTGTCTCTTTTTGTGATTATTTCTGCACTTTTTTTATTGTTGTTGCTCCTCATAGATTCTTGCAAGTTGGGAGAATTTTTCTACTGCATAATTTGGTATTATTAGTTGTCAAGTTGTTGTTTCCCCGATCAGAGTGGTATCAGAGCTATTTGATTTGGGGTTATATTTACTTGTTTGAATGATGGAGACAAATACAAATATGATTGCTCTCAATGGTGCAAATTATCATTTGTGGGAGGGTAAGATAAAAGACTTGTTTGTGAAGAAATTGCATCTTCCTGTCTTTGTTACACAAAGTCGGATTCTATGTCTGATGAAGAATGAGACTTTGAACACCAGCAGGTGTGTGGTTTTATTCGGCAATTTATAGAAGATAATGTTTATAATCACATTGCAAATGAGACACATGCTAGAACTTTATGGGAGAAGATTGAGTCTTTGTATGCTTCTAAGTCAGGCAATAATAAATTGTATTTATTAAATTGCTTGATGAATTTGAGGTACAGGGAGAATTCTTCCATTTCATATCATTTAAATGAGTTCCAAGGGCTCTTAGATCAATTATCAGGAATGGACACAAAATTTGATGATGAAGTTTTGGGACTATGGCTACTGAATACTCTACCTGAGTCTTGGGAGATATTTCGGGTTTCTATTACAAACTCAACCCCTAATGGCGTTGTTTCTTTCCAAATGGCAAAGAGTGGTGCTCTTAATGAAGAGATGAGAAGGAAGGCACATGGTTCTTCATCTTAGTCTAAGGTGCTTGTCATAGAATATAGGGGGAGAAGTCAGAAAAGGAAATCGAATGGTGGTAGAGAGAAGAGCAGGAGTAAGTCCAAGTCCAGATACAAGAATGTGGAGTGTCATTATTGTCATAAAACTAGACACATCCAAAAGTATTGTTTTCGATGGAAAAAGGAGAACAAAGAAAAGAAAGACAAGCAAAAAGAGAAGGATCATGATAATGATCGTGTCACTACTACTACAAGTAGTGATCTTATTCTTCTTCAAGACCATGAGTTTATTAATCTTGTATCAGATAAGAGCATGTGGACAATTGATAGTGGTGCTACACTGCACGTTACACCGAGGAAGGAGTTCTTCACATCTTACACTCTTGGTGATTTTGGAGTGTTGAAGATGGGTAATGATGGTGTCTCTAAGGTTATTGGTGTTGGTGATGTTTGTTTACAAACCAACATGGGAGTGCAGTTATTACTTAGAGGAGTCAAACATGCTCTAGATGTTCGTTTTAATCTGATATCTGTACATTTGCTTGATGATAATGGTTATGATAATCACTTCGGTTCTGGTAAATGGAAACTCACTAAAGGTAATTTAGTTATGGCTAGAGGGGAGAAAATTTCTAAATTATATTGGTCTAAAGCTTTGGTTGCTAAAGACAGTTTGAATGCTGTGTATACGAAGGCATCTTAGTGGCATCGAAGGCTTGGTTATATAAGTGAGAAAGGACTTAATTGTTTAGCTAGAAATTATGTTCTTTTGGGATTGAAGAATGCAGAGTTGGAGAAATGTTCTCATTGCATGGCTGATAAATAAACCAGAGTATCTTTTAAGAGACATTTTCCCTCAAGGAAGTCAGAGTTGCTTGAATTGGTGCATTCTGATGTTTGTGGTCCATTGAAGGTAAAGTCATTTAGTGGTGCACTTTACTTTATTACCTTTATTGATGATTGTTCCAAGAAACTAAGGGTTTATGCTTTGCAAAGAAAAGAGCAGGTGTTGGAGAAGTTCAAAGAATTCCATGCTTTGGTTGAGAGGCAATCAGGCAAGAAGCTAAAATGCATTCGTACTGATAATGTGGTGAGTACCGTGGACCATTTGATGTGTATTGCAAGCAGCAGGATATTAGACATGAAAAGACTCCTCCTAAAACTCCTCAGTTGAATGGTCTAGTAGAGAGGATGAACAGGATTTTTGTTGAAAGAGTTATGATGAGCCTTTGACCACCAATAAAGGAGAGGAGTGATCTAGGAGGATCACAAGAAGCATGATGAGAAGAGACACTTCCTCCTCACCCTCTTTCTTTAGTCTTTTTAGCATTTCTAGTTTGTCTTAAAATTTCCTAGACTTATGTTTCTTTGCTGTTTTTTTGTAGGATTGCTTTTGGAACACCCTTTTTTCTATAAGTGGAGCTTTGTTGGGGCAAAGGAAGCACATGGACTCAAGGCCCATGAGGTAGGACGTCCAAGGGAGTGGAGAAGGTCAACATTTGACCTTCTAGAAGGTGCTTGTGTGGGTTTGGAGGCCAAACTTAGACCTAGCTTCTAGAATTTTGTATTTTGCCCACCAAGAGTAGAATATGCTTAGCATCTTTTCCCTCTAAGTTCCCAACCCTTGTCTGTATAAGGAGGCCTCCCCACCACTTGGGAGTGTTCTTCCCCTTCTTGTGTCTTCTCTTGAGCCTTGGCTTAAGTGACGACAATGGCCATTTATCTTGGGTTGGTCCATCCTCCAAGTGACGTGAATGCATTCCATTCCCCTTTCCCTGTTGGCATATTTCAAGTCCAGAGTTTTATGGACACCTACAGTTTTGATGATGAAGTTTTTAGGAAGTTTCAATCAACATTAAAGACTTGTGCCATCTCACAAAGGAATGTTGCTTGATAAGAAAGGAAAGGCATAAAGAGATTTCAAAGCTTTCAAGAGAGAAGATTGATGAAGATTTTCTCAAGAGCTGAAGGATCAAAGGTAGAAGGTTCTATTTTGGGTGTTGGATAAAAAAAGTTAGTCATAAATCCCATTCAAGACCTTCCCAAACAAGAGAGCAAGGTGTTTTCTCGCAAAAACGTTTTTCTACGCTTTTAATCGATTACCATACGTAGATAATCGATTATTTGACTTAAAATTTGAATAAAAAATGTTTAACGAGCAAAATAATCGATTAAGTGTCTTTGTTAATCGATTATATTGATTCTGGGTTAATATAATCGATTATGGCCTTAATCTAATCGATTAAATCAGACGTATTTGTTTTCCAGTTTTTAAACATGATATAATCGATTAAGCTTTTAATATAATCGATTAAATGAGTCGCTTTTGCGAAATTAATTCTAAATCAACCTAAGAATGGAAACTTTGGAGCATTTTCGAATTATAAAATGAAAGAGAATGTCTTAGGTTTAACACATCCGAACAAACACAAAATATTCAAAGTGTTTCGCGCCTTAGCTTTTTCAAAGCCGCTTCCCGCTTCTCTTCGGTTTGATCAAGTCTTTGGAAGTGGTGATCATTGTGCTTAAGCTTTCTATCCAAGCACATTTCGGTGTATTCTTTACTGTTTTTCTCAGAAGGGAAAATTCATCCCTTGATCTGTTCTAAGGGAGGTGTTTCATCTCTTGTGTGTCAAGAGAGGTGGGTTTCATCCTCAGTGTGTCTGGGGAGGTGTTTCATCCTTAGTGTGTCTGAGGAGGTGTTTCCGTTTATCTTTATTTGTTATTGCATGAATTGGTGTGTGTAATTTCAATTAAAGATAGTGGGGAAAATCATCACGGATTTGTGGTGGTTGGGAACCTGGACGTAGGATTGGCTTAATCCGAACCAGTATAAATCTCTGTGTTCTTTCTCTTTCTCTTTATCTTTTAATTGTGGATCATTATAACAATTGCTAATCCCAACAAGCGTTAATCAAAGGATTGGAAAAATTCACATCCAAGTTTTTGAAAGTTTTTCAAAACCGGAAAATTTATTTGAAAGAGAAAATTTCTTTAAAAACCCAATTCACCCCCCCTCTTGGTTTTTACGCTGCCGTCTTTATTTAACACTATGTATCGAATAATGGTTCCCGAATTTGTTTGTTGAAGGGATTCCATCCATCTTGGAAGATCGTTGTACAATTCTTCCCAATCTCTGAAAGCCATGGCTATTGCTTTTTGTTTGGCCATCCATGCTTTTCTGTAGGAGACAGTATAACCATATCAGTCTTTTATATCTACAATTAGACTTTTAACCGGAATGGATATATTTGTGTTCACCAATTGATAAATGATATGAGCAATGTGTGTTGAATCGAGATTGCGGTGATCAGGGTGCAAAGTTGTTGTTAAACAAGAACGAGAAGCTTCAATTTTCTTTATTTGCCATTGTTTGTGTATCTTGCTGTACGATGCTCTAATGCGCCACTGACACCCATTGTTATAATGTACACATCGAGCAATATATTTGTCGAATTTCGATTCAACAACCGAAAAGCTGTAACCTTGCTCAATGTGGCTCAATGTGAAATTGTTTTATAACACTGACTGCAGCATCCTTTGAGTCAAAACACATTCCCTCCCATATTTGTGTTGTATGTGCATGTCCACTCGATGACTCTGCTAATTGATTAATAATATCATCATCCTCTGAGTAGTATTCTTCATCTTCTGAACTAAAATCTTCGATTATATCAGCACGATTCATTTTTTGAAAAGAAAATAAAGTAATTGAATATGTAACACTTTGATGTAGGAAAGAATAAAAGTTAAGGGAGAGTTGTAATTGCAAGAACTCAAACTATGAATGGAGAGAAAGTATTGAAAACAGCCCACATATATATATATAGCATAGCAGGGGGGCTATAAGGGGGTCTGAAAAATTTTCATTACCAAAATTTGATTTTGTTAATATAAATTATTTCTTAAAATTATTTTATAAATATGTATTTTAAATTTCATGTTATTGATTATAATTTTTTGGTAAAATTACTTTATAAATATATATTTTTAAATTTGATTTTGTTAATATAAATTATTTCTTAAAATTATTTTATAAATATCTATTTTAAATTTCATGTTATTGATTATAATTTTTTGGTAAAATATTTTATAAAAATATATTTTTAAATTTAATTTTATTAATATAAATTTTTCATAAAGTAATTTTATAAATAATTATTTGAATGTGATTTATGTTTATAATAATAATTATTTGAATGTGATTTATGTTTATAATAATAATTATTTTAATGTGATTTATGTTTATAATAACAATTATTTTAATGTGATTTATGATTATAAATAATAATAATTTAATATCAAATGCGTGCAAGGTGAGAAATGTTATTAATTAAATTAATTGGAACTTGTGCAACCTTAGCACGACTTCCTTTTCTCTCTCCTTAAACCTGTTCTTCCCTGGTGTAAGCAGGACACATCGTCGCAGCGTAAACGAAAGCATCTTGTCCTTGCTGCAGGCGCGACACATGCTGCCACAGTATAGGAGAGCATCTCCCAACAGTGGAGTATAGGAAAGCATCTTCCAACAGTAGTGTGGCAGGTAAAGCCTCTCTGAACAGTCACATATCAGAAGCTTGCAGGAGCATCAGGCACGCACATGGAGCTTTGAATTCATGGTGAATGCATCCGTGAATGCACAGTTGATCTACTCCTTTAAAACCTAGTCACAGATTTCCCTCTTCCCGTGTGCTAGCAGTCTTCTCCATTCTCTCTACTTGTGTTATCTGGCGTGCTCTTTATCTGCAAACAACGGTCTTCTGTGGCGGTCTTCTGAGACATCGTGTGGTCTTGTTAGTTTTTTTTTCTGTATCTGTTTTGTTTATTTAAGTTTTGTTAATTTTTTAAATTGTCGAAATTAAAAATATTTGATTTATTTTTCGTTTATGGGTGTGTGCGTTTTTTTTTTCTGTTTCTATTTTTTATTTACTTAAATTTTATTTTATGTTTTTCTTTTTTTATTTAGGTTTTATAATTTTCTTTTTAAATACTAAAATTAAAATATTAGATTTATTTTTTCTGCAGTGTGCGTCTTTTTTTTTGTGTTTGTATTTTTTATTTAGTTAAATTATATTTTCTGTTTTTGTTTTTTAATTTAGGTTTTATTGATATTTTCTTCAATTCTAAAATTAAAAATTTTGGAACTATTTTTTCAGTGTGTTTTTTTTTTGTATTTTTTACTTTACGTGAGTTTAATTAAATTAAATTTTTATTTCTATTTTTTTATTTAACTTTTGTTAAATTTTTTTAAATTCTAAAATTAAAAATATTGAATTTATTTTTTCTGGTATGTGTGTGGGTTTTTTTTCCTGTTTTGTATTTTTTTTATTTAGTTAAATTTTATTTTCTGTTCCTGTTTTTTTTTATTTTGGTTTTCATAATTTTTTTAAAATTCTAAAGTTAAAATATTCGATTTAACTATTTTTGCGTTTGTATTTTTTTTGTATTTGTGTTTTTTATTTGATTTAGGTTTCCTGATTTTTTTTTTCTGTTTTATTTAATTTAGATTTTTTTATTTTTTAAATTTTTAAATAACTTGTTTAAAAATAATTGCTTCCGAGTAGTAAAATTATTTGCTGTGTAGGAGCACTTTATCTTAAAAAAATATTATATTATATAATACATTATTACATATATTATTATATATTTACATTAAATAGATATATATTATTTTATATTATTTCAGTTTTGTATATTTTATTAACGTCATTTAATATTTTATATTATAGTAATGACATTTACTCGTAATCTTCCATCGGATATGTCTTTGCTACGATTGCAAGACAAACATGTTACAAAGGCGGTATGGGAGGGGAATGAGCGATTATTGCGACCCAGGTGTCATAAATTCTGAGTTGCAAAACATTCTGACATGTTGGACGTTTGTGTACGAAACACAATTAATATAGTAGGGTTTGGATCCCTGTTGGATATGGGAAATGTTGACGTTAACCATCATTTAGTCACAACCTTGGTGGAACGATGGAGAACTGAAACTCATACGTTTCACTTCTCGATTGGTGAGACCACCGTAACATTAGAAGATGTTGCAGTGCAACTTGGTCTTCCGATCGATGGTCACCCAGTCACCAGTCTGACTAGTGGCAATTTCATTGCCTTATGCGAACCATTGTTAGGTTCGCTTCCACCAGAAGGGGTTGCAAAGGGCAACTCAGTAAAACTCTTTTGGCTGAACAATGCATTTCAGCAACTCCCAGATGATGCAGATGATGTCGTTGTTGCACAATATGCTAGGGCGCATATACTAACCATTATAGGCAGTCTACTGATGCCTGATACATCCGCATCACGAGTACATTTGATGTACTTATTATTACTTGAAGACTTAGCCTCGGTTACCAACTATAGTTGGGGGTCAGTTGTACTTGCATGTTTATACAGAGCCCGAGATCATGGAGTAAACGTCACTCAAGATAATATTGGTGGATGCATGCTACTCCTGCAGTCATGGGCATGGGACCGCATCACGTGCATTTGTCCAACAGTCCCCGCCTTGACTGCTACTGAGATTGTTGAAGGCTACGGTTTCCCTTTGGCAAGGAGGTATATTTTTATTTTTTATATAAACAAGGCATTTCATTTTCAATTTAATTTGTTATGTAAATTGTAGGTGGTCTAGACCTGGTCTAAGGTCTAATATGATCACATATACATTGTCATCTCTGTGGGTCAAATTTGACCAGCTTCAGCCAAAAGAGGTATTGCATTTCATATTTTATAAATATGTTTTATATATTTGAATGTTGTTGTACATTTTACTATCTTTTGTATAAAATGCAGTTTTTATGGACTCCTTATGCAAGGAGTAATTTAAGGGACTTAATAATTGGTGATGTTCCTCCTGTGACTCGTGCCATTGTTCCCATGATTTGTTTCGCCAATGTTGAGCATCATCCAGCTGATAGGGTTATGCGACAATTTGGTCTTAGACAGATCATCCCTCAAGATCCAATCAACTTGGATGAGCTACATAAGCAAGATATGAGAGGGAAAACAGATAGAAATTGGCCTCAATATCATGAAATATGGATCACAATGTGGAATGATCAACAAAATCGTTTAATTGAAGGAGTCGGTTTCCATGGAAATGGTCACCTCAGAGAAAATACACCATAAATGCAATGGTATTTTCAGAGGACTATTCGTTATATTTCCCCTCCTGAAGACGAAGAAACAAATGACGACGAGGTAAATATATACAATACTTTAGTGCTTCTAATTTTAAAGTTCTTTTGTACTAATATTTCATATTTTGTTTTCACCAGTACGACACACAGGAAGAGCAACCACCGTAACAATATGCTCAACAAAATTGGTAGTCTAGTGAACGTGACAACAGTCACCAACTTCTTGGACAAAGCAGTCAGCATCCCTTCCGTATTATGGACATATGCCACACATGCAACCTGGCTCATCATTGCAAATTGGAGGAGTGCCTTCCAGCTACACTACTTTCCCATTTCAACAAAGTATGTTCGACACCTCTTCCATGACACCTCCACATGCGTACTATCAACCTCCTCCACCTCCACCAACGTATAATTATGAGGGCATACCTTTTCACATGCCTACCACAAAGCAAAATGTAGAAAGGGAAGCTGATGAGCAACCTAGCCCAAACCAAGAACGACGACCTAGACGCCAAACTCGAAGACCACGTTGTGGGACAGGTGGTCATCATTGAATGTATTAATTTGTTGACGGTGTTGTAATATTTTTTTATGTTAATACTCACTCTATTTTTTATTTTAGCAAGTTGAACCAATTTATATTTTAATTATATGAAAGACACGACTCGTAACAATACAATGCGTAAAACAAAAAATCTCATTACACAAATTAAAATAAATACTATCACATTGACAATAATATAACTATTTACCTTTTAAAAATACACAACTCTTTCATTAACAGCAAATAACAAACCTAGTACATTAATAGATAAAATCATAAACAATTCACCAATCACTGACTCCACCAGTATGTGTAGAAGTTCCACAATTAATTTCTGCTGGCTCAACCTTCATTAAATTTACAAACAACTCTATTTCTTCACCTCTTCTAAACTCTGAATGCCAACCAATCACCTTATTAACATCTTCATCAGTAAATATTTGTGCAAGGCCATGTGTTTCGACTGCAGTAACAATAGGAAGGGGATAACAATAAAAAACATTTGTAACAACTCTATCACTTGTATAAAATACTTGACTACCAATTATTTACTTCAAATGGTTAAATGTAATACAATTTGAAAACCTGCATAAGGATTCAGTATTATTATCGTAATATACTCTAGCATAAAATGAGTTAAAAACATTTAATTCCTCTCTCAAAACCATATTTACTATAAAAAGAAAGAAAACTAATTTTTTAATATATAAGAAATTAAATTCAAGAGTGACTCTCGAGCCTTACACAAAAATAAAATTTAACAAAAGACAAAATAAATCACAAAACCCCAAAGTAGCTCAAGTGCAAAGGGAGGTGCAAAAAAGGAAAGTGGAAAGAAGACGAGTGGTTCGCACTGAAAATGGCAAGTGAAGGCAAGGAAACTCTGCCAAGGCAAGTGAAGGAGTGAAGGAATGCTGGGTATATATAGTGGTGGAAGTCGTGCTTGGTAGCACGATTCTCTGTGACTTGAAAAAAATTAAAACCCCCATCCGTAATTTCCAAACAAATTTGACGCGTACAAAAGCCAATAAAAAACAAAGAAAATAAAAAAAAGAAAATAAAAAGCAAAGAAAATAAAAAATAAAGAAAATAAAAAGCAAAGAAAATAAAAAATAAAGAAAATAAAAATAAAGAAAATAAAAAAAAAACAAAATAGAAAACAAAGAAAATCAAAAACAAAGAAAATAAAAAATAAAGAAAATCAAAAACAAAAAAAATAAAAACAAAAAAATAAAAAATAACAAAAAAAGGAAAAACCAAAATCGTGCTATATAGCACGACTTTCAATTTTAATTATTTGATATCCAATTTATTTATTTTATTATTATTTTTATTTAAAATTAGTATAAAAAAGAAAAAAATACAAAACAAACAAAATAAAAAACAAAGAAAATAAAAAAAAAGAAAAAAAAACAAACAAAATAAAAAACAACAAAAATAAAAAATAGAAAATAAAAAACAACAAAAATAAAAAATAAAGAAAATAGAAAACAAAGAAAATAAAAAACAATAAAAATAAAACAAAAAAATAAAAAACAAAGAAAATAAAAAACAAAGAAAATAAAAAATAAAGAAAATAAAAAACAAACAAAATAAAAAAAACAAACATAAATCGTATTATGTAACACAACTCTTAATTCCTCTTTTACTCTTAATTAAATATGTGAAAAAATATAAAAATAATCAAATTGTGTTTATCTTATATCACTTTTTATTTTTTACGTAAAAATAAAAATTTATATTTTAGAAACCCGACTCCATTATATATTTCGTGTTATCTAAATACGATTTATCTTAAATCAGTAAAAAAAATAAAAAATAAGTTCTATTAGTAATTTTCAAACAAAGTAGACGTGACGTAGTGTGACCCAATCCACAAACCGATCCCAATTGAAAATACCAATTATGCTTTAGTTGTCTGTCATTTCTCTTTGAAATTCCCTACAATGGCTGATGAGGACATATCAATGGCCTCTTCCTATTTGTAGCAGACTAAGCTCCACATACTTTCTTTTACTATTTAATGTTGTAATGTCCTTATGAAAGACATAGTGAGTTGTTATTGTTCTTATATAGTTTCAGTAGTGTAGTAGCCGCCTCTCACAGCAGCAAACGATTCAAGCAACCATGGATACAGTGAGTTCAGCTCCTCTCCACATAGCAGTATTTCCATGGTTTGCTATAGGACACCTCACCCCTAATCTTCACCTCTCCAACAAGTTAGCAGAGAGAGGCCACAGAATCTCCTGCATAGTCCCACAAAGAACACATACCAAGCTACACCACCTCATTCTCCACCCTCATCTCATCACCTTTTTCCCCATCAAAATTCCTCATGTCGATGGCCTTCCTCACCTTGCTGAGACCACTTCAGACGTACCCTCCTCTTTAATCCCACTTGTTGCCACTGCTATGGATCGCACACAGAAGCAAATAGAACTTGTTGCCTAGGCATCAAGAGTGTCATGTACCTCATAGTTCATCCAATATCAGCAGCATACCTTGGAGACGGACCAAGAAGAAGCAAAGGAAGAGAATTAACTGAACTTGATCTAATGGAACCGCCTCCGGGGTTCCCTGATTCATGCATCAAGTTTCAACCACATGAACTTCGGTTCCTCGTTGCAATGAGGAAACTTGAGTTCGGAAGTGGTGTTCTTCTGTACGATCGATTACACAATAGTATCTGCTCGGCGGATGCAATTGGATTCAAAGGTTGCAGAGAACTTGATGGGCCATATGCGCAGTATCTTGAAACTGTGTATGGGAAGCCTGTTTTGCTTTCGGGGCCTCTTTTACCCGAACCACCAAACACTACCTTAGACGAAAAATGGGTTGCATGGCTTGGTCAATTCAACCCTGGCTCTGTTGTTTTCTGTACATATGGAAGCGAAAGCCCGTTATCACAAAATCAATTTCAAGAGTTGTTGCTTGGTCTTGAACTAACAGGTTTTCCATTTCTTGCAGCATTTAGCCCCCTAATGGATGTGAGTGTATTGAAGAATCTCTGCCAGAAGGGTTCAGAGAAAGAGTTAAAGGAAGAGGAATTGCATATGAAGGTTGGGTGCCACAACAACTGATACTGGGGCACCCTTCAATTGGTTGCTTCATAACACACTGTGGAGTTGGTTCTTTAACAGAGGCACTTGTGAATAAGTGTCAGCTGGTGCTGGTGCTGCTGCCAGGACAAGGGGGTGGCCATATCATCAATGCGAGAAGGCTGAGTAGAAAATTGAAGGTTGGGGTGGAAGTGGAGAAAGGTGAAGAAGATGGTTTCTTCACCAAAGAAAGTGTATGGAAAGCAGTGAAAACTGTGATGGATGATGAGAATGAGGTTGGAAGAGAAGTGAGACAAACTCGGGAACTTCTTACTAAGCCACAATTTGGAGTCTGCATGCGTTGATGGTTTCTCTCGACAACTTCAAGATTTACTATAATTTCCAACCTTCGACCATTACATAGTACACGAATAAGTTGACATGGAAGTGTTTTAACTTAATTTACTCTGACAAATCTTTTCTTAATTTCACTTCATGGATTAAGAGATGGTTAGTTTTCACTTGCTAGTTACAGTGGGATTTGTTTATTTTGTTTACATTAGTGGTGCTTTAAATTCTTCTTAATTACTTTATATATCTTTAATTGCTTTCCCCTTCATTTTTTTAGATCTGATTTGTTATTTACTTCTTTAATCATTTTAATGTTTTTTATCACTTGCATTTTTGCAAATTATATTTATATAATTTACATTTACTTTTTGCACTTCTTTAAATTTAAATACAATTCACGGATACTACCTTTTTAATCAACCTTTACTATTTTTTGCTTTTCCTCTAGTTTTAAATTTAAACTTTTAAGTTTTTTTTCCTTACCGTTTTCATCTTAAATTTAAGTTGTACTTATATCTTTTTTTTATCAAACTAATGGAATTATGATAATTATAAATATAAGTTTCAATTCTTATAATAATAAATTAAATATTGAAGTTAATTATTTTTCTTTAAATTAATAAAATAAAAAATCATTAAAAGAATCACGTACAATCGTATTTAACTCTTGACTAAAATATTTAATTTATTTTTAACCCAAAACACCTCTATCTTACTAAAAATTAAAATAGATATATATTTTTAAAAATTCAAATTCTGACAAACATTAGACTAAATTGGAATCAGTCAAATTCTGATAAACATTAAACTAAATTGGAATTAGATATGTTGACACCAAATATATTTTGAGACCTTCCATATTGAAAAGATAACTTATTATATGAAAAAATAATTTATTGAGACACATTATTTATTTAAAAAAAAAATTCTAAGACAACATAGTCATGACATGAATGTCAAAACTAAGAAAAAAGACAATAATAAAACAAAGAAAGACCTAGCATTATTCTTTCAATTTAACAAGATGTGTTGATGTAGATAAAGAGAGAATCCATGGAATGGAAAGTCATGATTGTATTCCTATTGCATTTAGTTCATATAATTTTTTCTTTCATCCTAGCTAAGTCATGATTGTTCAATGTTATTTAGTATAAATATTTGAAGAAATGGTCAAACTTCAATGAGTGTATTAGAAACATAAGTGAATAATTAACTAAATGCAACAAAAAATAAACACTGAATACATAACAATCATGACTTTTAGTCTCATGCATCCTCCCCTTATCATAAGATTTTTGTCTTCTTAAAATATCATATGTTTCATCACCATTCCACAATTTTTTAAGATTGTCAATCAAAGACTTTAAATAAACATAGATGGGACAACTTAGAAACATATAAGATCTAGACATGCACATTACAATGGAAGATTATATGGGATCAAAATTATTAGTAAATAAGAGTAAGGTATGGCTAATGCTTAAATATATTGGTTAAATCTATCAAAGCATGTACTAAGTCATACATTACATGTATGAGTGACAAACTCTGGATATATTAGATTAAAGTACTTCTAAATTTCACTATCAGATGAATGATGTAACACACGTGAACCTCTTCTATTTTTATAGTATCATGTCATTTATCTATCAGTTTGCATAAATGCATACAATCTCCGTAACTTTCAAATTATAGGCAAATAGAACATGGTTTTAATTGGAATAGATTTTTTATTACTTCTTCCAACTCTTCAAGCATGATACCTCAACTTATGACAAAATTTTCTGTAAAAAGCCCTATATTGTTTTATCCATGTTCATTGTCACAAAAAGCATACAGTCTTTTACAAAACAAAATTTGTCAGGTAGAAGACCTCTATTTGTCTTCCATTTAATACAACTTAATCCCTTGTCTTTTCTTTCTAAAGACATCAAACTCACATAATCATAGAATTAAAGACATACATTAATTCCACAGAAGGTACAAACAAATCAACTATACTAAAACTTCGAAATAAGCCAAACACTAATGAGCCTTCAACAATTTCATACAACCCTATCTGGCACAACACAAATAGAATGAAGATCACATAGTAACAACCTCTTAAAGGAAGCAAATTAGTGCACCAAAGTGCCCTAAATAAGCCCAAAAAGAAAAGTATTGAATTACATTACAAATCTTAGATAAAACAATTACATATATAAAAAAATTGTTCAAATAATGTCCAAATGCAAAAATTATATATTATCAAATTTGTAAGATAACACGGTAGACCATATAACTTTCTAGAAATATCTAGAAACAACTTTCTTGTGAGAAAGTGAAGCTCAATGATGATCTAGAAAATCCACACAAATATCCAATTATATATACATATTTTTGTACTCTTATTTCCTACTGTAATAGATATTTTCAATTAAACATGTGCAATCTTCGTATGTCTTATTTGAACCAACAATATTCAAGATATATCCACAATAATGAACATGAAACATTGCTTACCTGTTCAAACCATTTTCATATATCTCTAAATGACATTCTTAAACATTTTCGTTGCATGAATTATTTCAGAATGCATTATCCTGATTTTTCTCTTTAACTTAAATTTATGGGAAAGAAAGGTGGATGAAGCATACAACAAACTCATCAAAGCACACATTAAGAATACAATACAACTTAAATGCTAATACATGACAACAACTAGAATAAGCCATATAACTACAATACCATCTTTTAAGATACAATTGCAATGTGACTGGTCATAAAAAGGGACATTATGTGTCAATGTAACCAGAAAGTTACCATCATCCCCAAGTTTAGTTGACCCACTTCTACATATAATATCTCTACCATCAAAACACAAACTTTCAACTCAAATGTCAATATCATAATTTATCCTGCTGATAAGGTATAATTACTCAACGTATTTAAATGCAATAGCAACACCCTTAGGTACTGAGATAGAAGAGAAAATTAAGTTAAAGAAATGGTGTATAAGAGATTCAAAGTTCAAACATAATATAATATTCATATACACTTCATGTATATGATAGAGGAAACACAAAGTTTAGACTCAACGAATTCAATGAAGAGAAAAACGGCCAATCACAAACAATACAGGAACAACATAAAAATACAGATTAAAAGAGATCTAACCACAACGTAATACTTGCGCCACGACCACGAAATGTACGAGGGCTCACAACCACAAAGAGACACGGTGATAGATGCTCAAGGTTTGAACAATAGCGCCTGCCCTGCCACACAATGTAAGGGTTCACCACAACACAATGGCCACGACGCTACGCTGGGCTCACTGTACCGCGACGGGGCTCAACGCTATGGTAGGGCTCACCGAAATGATGATCAACAAAAGCAAGAGAACAACGAAAGCACGATCTAACAGTGTAGATGTACAACTAAGGCTCCCACGATGCTTCAAGAATGTTCCTCATATGCAGAGGGTGTATTCACATTTTATTACTTTAAAATAATATAATTTTATAAAAATAATATTTTAAAGATTACTTTGTAATAATTAATTGCAGAAGAAGAAGAAGAAGGTATTTAGTTATTTTAAGATATAGAGAAACTATTTATTTATTTTATTAAATAAATAAATTATTTTTATTTATTAAAAATAATATTATTTCATTAAAAAATGACATAAAAATGTATCTCTTTCATATAATAGTATAAATAATAAATAGTACTAAGACAATTTTATCTCTGTTCTTTAAAAAATAAAATTAATAATGATAATAATTAAATAAAATATTTTAAATAATTAATAATATATTATATTGTTAAAAAAATTGGATTATTTGTAATGTTTTATGTTGTTAAAGTATGTCAAATAGTTATTTTAAACATTTAAATAATTTCTTTATTTTTTAATTGTAAAATATAATTAAGAATAAAATTAGAATATAAAATTTATTATATAATTCATTTATATATAGTTATAATAAATATTTTAGTTTTATCTTTTAAAAAATAAATTTTTATTTTTATTGTTTAAATATGAATTAATATAATTTTTTAAAATAATTATCGTTTTAAATTAAGAATAGGGTTTCGAACCTATTTTATTGATTTAAAAATGCAATTTATTTTATTATATTCTTTTACATAAAAACGATAAAACTCAAATTATGTACTTTCAAATAAACAATGATCCTACGCATACGAAAAATCATACGAAAACTAAGTCTTACATAGAAAAAAAAAAAACTCAATAAAAAGTTGTTTTTAGCTTCTTATAATATATCTTTGACCAATAAATTTAGAAAAGTCAAAATAATAAACTTAAAACTTACATATATAATTACGGTTACAACTAAAAATAATATATAATTTAATATAATTATAACTATAAAAAATATATTTAATTAAAGAATTATTTTTTATTTTTCAAATTTTTGAACGGATTGATAATTCAATTTAAACTAAAATTTTGAACTAATTTTTTAATGTAAATAATTATATTTGACAAAAATTTTATTTTCTATTTTTTTTAATAATTTTTATTGTATAAAATGAATAAACCCTTTCATTCTTTATCAATATAATATAATAAAAGTTAAATACTAAAAAATGATAATGAGAATGAGATTAAATATTGATATATGTATATTATAAAAAGTATAACAATTAATATTTTATGAATTTTTATTCCAAAATATTTTAAAATACAAAAACACTTAAATGGTAAGAATTAAAGAAGACAAAAATATTTTCAAAATATTTTCTTAAGGTACAATAAACAATAAAATTTCTTAAAAAATTTAGAATAAAGATTGAAAACAAAATTTTCTTTTATAACCATATTCAAGTAAAAGATATTAAAATTTTTTTGTATAAATAACTTGAACACCTTCATTTTTAATTTCTGAATTTGAAATTTTAATATTTAAATTTATATAAGAAAATGGAAATTTAACTTTCTTAGTTATGTTTGGAAAGTTGTGATTTTTTTTAAATTTAAAATTATAAATAAATAAAGAAAAATTAAACGGATGTTAAACTTTTTTTGGAAGTTAAACTTTTTTAATAATTTTTAAATAAAATTTTGTTTTAGTAAAATTTTAGTACTAAAAATTATAAAGGAAAAATTGTTTTGAAAAAAAATATTTTAAATTATTAAAAGATGTATCTCTAATAAAAGAAAAAAACTTACATTTAAAAAAATTAATAAATTTATTATAAATTATAAAGTTTAATAATTTCTTTAATTTATATAACCAAATCTTAAATTACTATTAAAAATATGAAATATTTAATGATATTAAATTATCTGAGTTATAAAAAATATAAAAAACATTCTTATTTAATTTTCATTATATATATGTATTAAATTTTAAAAATTTTACGAAACCAAGATCCTTTTCTTTCTAAGAAACTCCTCAATGTAGAATATACAATAATTTTATAATTTATTTATATTATTTAATTACAAAATTATATTTATAAAATTTCAAGACATTTCATGTATTACTATTTATTCATATTTTTCTATTATTTAAATTTTATATTGTAGTCATGAGTATTTTTAGTAAATATTTTTTAACGGACATATCATTCTTAACTCATGAAAAACTGACATCAAACATTTTCTAATTCATGTGAGAATATAAACAGGACGAATAATTGAAAGACAAGATAAAAAAAAAACACGGATGATTTCCTAATCTTGTCATTGTGTATAAAATGCAAATTGAGAAAGATTACAAAGAACAACCCTTCTCTCTTTTGGGTGTGTACGATAATATTTTTATATTTATCGCTTTTCTACATATCCTTTATTATATATTCTAAAAACATTACACGTTGTTCATTACATGTCATGAATTATAAAATATCATAAATTCACAATAAAGTATAGAAGATAAATAAAAGCAAACAACCCTAAAAAATATTTTACGCCTTAGTGTGGGTTAGTGATCAATCTCATAATATGATTACGCAACCAGATTGATTGTTTTTATATATGTGGTGTAATGCACTTAGCTTCTATTCAACCACCGACATTAAGATTATTCTAATTTAATCAATTTTCTAAATCTAAATTTCTAAATAAATATATAAATATATTGTAAAAAATTATTTATTGAAATTATATTAGTGATCTTTAATATAAAATTATCATTAATTTAATTAGAGATTAATATAAAATATAATTCAATAAATAATTAAAACCTTAATGGTTAATATTAGACACTAATTTAATTATTATTATATAAAAATTAATTTATATCTTTTTAAAATTAATAATTACTAAAAATATAAATTTATTTTATTTTATTAATAATAAAATTTTAGTTTATAAAATAATTCTTAGTTTAATTAATGTGATAACTAATTATTTTAAATTAATTTATTTTTAATAAATTTAAAAGTGTATCTTATGATAATAATAGTTCAAGCAAGATAGACTTTGGTGTAAGAAGTATTAAAAAAAAGTACTATTTTACCAAAAAGTTGAATCCTAGTTAGAAGTCAAAGAAAAATTTTCTACCAAATCACGTAAGAAATAAGTTGTTTTCCTTTGCAGTGGTTGAAACAAAGACAAAAGAAAGCATAAAAAAATGACTATATATATAATTAATAATGTAATGTAGAAAAAGAAGGTGATAAAAAATGATTAATAGTGTTTAAAGGTAGGTAGTGGATCAATCATTATTATCATAACAATTTTGCCTGAAAAACGTTGGTGCTGTTGTGCATTTCTTTACAAAATATTGTCTTCTACAATAAGGATAGTGGAAGCAATGAGGTGGCGCATTCTATGGTTTTCTTTTTCTTTACCAATGTAATAACTTTTAGCTGCATATATAGTTACAGAATGGGTGTTGTGTTGTGTTGTGTTGGTTTGCATACTTAGTTTAGTAACTGAACCTGCAATGGATACACAGCCTCACATAGTGATGTTTCCATGGTTTGCCATGGGACACTTAACCCCGTATCTCCATTTCTCCAACAAGTTAGCCGATAGAGGATACAAAATCTCCTTCTTCGTCCCCAAAGCAACACAAACCAAGTTGCAACATCTCAACCTTCACCCACACCTCATCACCTTTGTTCCCATCACAGTTCCTCGTCTTGAAGGCCTTCCTCATGATGCTGAAACCACTTCAGACGTGCCCTTCTCTTTGTTCCCACTTATTGCCACCGCTATGGATCACACAGAGAAGGACATAGAACTTCTCCTCAGGGATCTGAAGCCACAGATTGTTTTTTTCGATTTCCAACATTGGCTACCAAACTTGGCACGAAAGTTGGGCATCAAGTGCATGCAATACTTCATAGTCAATCCGCTGTCAATCGCTTACTTTTGGAACGGACCAAGGCAGAGCCAAGGAGGAGAATTAACTGATGTTGATCTCATGAAACCACCTGAGGGGTTCCCTGATTCATCCATCAAGCTTCATGCACATGAAGTTCGATTCCTTGCCGCCACAAGAAAACTAGAGTTTGGAAGAAGTGGTGTTCTTTTGTACGATCGTTGGGGCATAGGTACAAGCTTGGCAGATGCAATTGGATTCAAAGGCTGCAGAGAACTTGATGGGCCATATGCGGAATATCTCGAAACTGTGTATGGGAAGCCTGTTTTGCTTTCAGGGCCTCTTTTACCTGAACCACCAAACTCTACATTGGAGGAAAAATGGGTTGCATGGCTTGGGGGTTTCAAGCATGGTTCTGTTGTTTTCTGTGCATTTGGAAGCGAAAGCCCGTTACCACAAAATCAGTTTCAAGAGCTGTTGCTTGGTCTTGAACTAACAGGTTTTCCATTTCTTGCAGCATTTAAGCCTCCTAATGGATTTGAGTCTGTTGAAGAAGCTCTGCCAGAAGGGTTCAGAGAAAGGGTCAAAGGAAGAGGGATTGCATATGGAGGTTGGGTGCCACAACAATTGATCTTGGGACACCCTTCTGTTGGATGCTTCATAACACACTGTGGAGCTGCTTCTGTAACAGAGGCTCTTGTGAATAAGTGTCAATTAGTGTTCTTACCTAGGCTGGGTGCTGATCATGTCATCAATGCTAGATGGCTGAGTAGAAAATTGAAGATTGGTGTGGAAATGGAGAAAGGTGAAGAAGATGGTTTGTTCACCAAAGAAAGTGTATGGAAAGCAGTGACAACTGTGATGGATGATGAGAATGAGGTTGGAAGAGAAGTGAGACAAAATCATGACAAACTCAGGAACTTCTTACTCAGCGACAATTTAGAGTCTGCATGCGTTGATGGTTTCTGCAGACAACTTCAAGATTTGTTATAATGTTGTGTACCTTGCGATTGGAAGTACCGAGAATGGAAAAAGAAAAGGTAATTATAACAATATTTTTTTACATCCGCTTACTAATTTATCTTAGAAAGAAAAACAAATATATTGTGGGATGAGGTTTTTGGAAGCCTTTTTCCATGCGTAACATATTGGTTGTCTGAAAACGTGACATTTGTGGGTGATTCTCTGGGTATGAAACCGGTTGAATAACTTTGTGTACCGTCATGGTCTAGTCGGTAACTATTAGGATTTACTGATCCTATGCTTTCGATGACAAAACCGAGTTGAGACACTGGTTCTGAATTTATTGACATATTGTCCTCTGAGGGTCCTAAGGACTCTTCTTTTAAATCTAATTCAAGGAAATCTTCTATGATTGTTTCCTCGTCATTAGTATATTTTGTTTCTAGATCTGAAGATCCTTGCCTAAATTCGGCTATGATTGCTAGATGACGTTCCCACTCTTCGTCAGACATGTCATCTTCGTCATTATATTCTACGATATTCATCATACAAATATTTTCGTTGTTAGGGATAGCTGAAGTACTATACCTATTTTCTGTTGTTCCTTCTTGTTCTAGATCTGTTAAAGGAACGCTTGTGTAATTTGTGAAACTTAGGCTAAGCCCTCTACATCTGTTATGCAAAATTGCAGTAGATGGGGCTGTGATAGTATCATTTTCTTCTCTAGGAAGATGTGTTTGCCATAAATGTCCTTCATTTCTTCTTGCGAAGGCTTGGGCAGGTAGAAACTGTGTGCCAAAAGAACTAATTGCTTCTTCTAATGGCCTTGTGTTTATCCTATACATGGAAGTAATATGATTACTTATTCTTCCTATGAAGGTTATGTCTAAGTGCAGGTTTTCTCCCATCCAATCGGGTCCGAAACCTATAGTTTGTACTTCTAAATTTATGTGATTTACAAAGTCTTGTAAAGTCAATGTAAAGTTTGGAGCGAGGTATATAAGGGAAAAAGGTTGATTTAAGTCTACCTCTAAAATCCCTATCACACTTTGTGAATCATTGTTTTGGAACCTTGAATCGTGTAAAACAATTAAGGCTCTGGCTCCAATCATTTGTCTGGCCAATGATCTAACACCAATGGTAATTAGACCCATGTGTACATATCTACCCTGTTGGGTTTGTAATTGTCTTCTAGTTTGTGGAGATATCAATGGGATTATCTCGTATGTATTGTCTGGAAGGTGGAAATCTTCCACTCTCCTATACCGATAAAGGCTGGTTCGCTCAGGGCTTAACCTTTAACCCTCTCCAATACATCCAAACACTAGCCTCATATAGAGGACAGATTTTAGTCTTAGAAAAGAACTTGCAAAAACTAAAACATTTTGTTACATAACCTGTTTACTCTATTTGTTTCAGGTACAAAGTACAAAGAAGTACACAAACAAAGCATAAAAGTACAAATACAAAAGGGTTAGACCAAGATACAAATGGACTTTATACAAACTACAAAGAAAGGACCGATAGGTCCTAAAGTTACAAAATCCCCATTCGTGGTGGAACAATACACACAATACGGCAAACAGGAATTGCCGGTACTTACAAATATCTACCATTTTAATGGCAGAAACAACACAAATGTCAAATTAAACGTTTTAATTGACAATATTTGGAATATTCCAAAGCATACAGCTTAAAATGAGCAACAAATTGTAAAAGTCAAGCAAAGCATCATAAGTGCTTTGTACAATTTTTGCAACACAGACAACAAAGGAGTTGTGTTAACTTCTCCAGCCTCTCCCTCGGGAAAAGGTTTCACACACTATGCCTTGATAACAGGGCCCAACAAAGGTGTTTACACCACATACAAAGACCTCACTGAGGCAAAACAGGATCAATTTTGGTCCAGTTACAAAGGATTTTATTCTGCAGAAGAAGCCCAAATGGCATTAAAGTTACAAACAATCGATGAGGAAAAAATCAAAATGGGCCTTGCTTTAGAACCCAAAGCCCAAACACACACCTATGCTGCATCCTGTAGCATCCCAATACAGGTAAACCCAAACATCTTCCTCGCAAAGTTTGGAGCCATACAGGAATTCCTTTTTGAAGTCCACTCCGAAGCCCACAACTTTAATGGACTTTCGGTCAAGGCCCAAACATACTTCAATCGAAGAAACATATGTACTGAATCTTCGGACTACTGCAGAACAGTAGACACAGACTGCACCTGTCAGATAAAATTTATTGTCCGACGGGCCCAGATAGACCTAAAAACTTTCACAAACCAGCTATACAGAGACTTAGTCATAAGTCCCCAATTACTATTAGAAGCTGGGTGTCTACAAACCCTCTCTATCCCTCCTACAGAAAAATTTCAAGCTCTAACACCAGAAATTAATTCTGTAGTAAATGAAATACAAGAAGAACACATGAACGATGTGTTCCTACACATCACTTCTTCTCCAAGGAGTGCCACATCTCCTACTAGTACAGCTACTCATGTAATCAAGCTGTACCTCAACACAAGATCAGAGAGTTGCTCTTCGTCTGAAGACGATCCATTCAAAGGACTCTCTATCAACAAAGACAAACTCTATCAGTACCAGTTATGGAAAGCCTACATAGAAGGACATGACTGGAAATTCACAAAGAAGGACATCTCAGAATTTATCCTTCTCAAAGAAACATCAGACACAAAGCTGTACTGGAAGAAACAGATGGGAGGCAAATTCCATCCTTTCCCCATTGAGGCCAGTCCAGTACTAGTCAAACACTTCGAGAAAGAAAGGATCTACAAAGAAATCTACGAACAAACAGGATGTTATGGCCAAGAGACTCCTGGTCCATCCTTTCCTTCTGACAACGAAGAACCCGAGCTTTCTGATCATATGCTAGAAGAAGAACTCGGAGACATAGCTTCCGTATCAGTAACTCGGAAGTAACTATGACAAAGTTTTTACCTGTGACAGAGTAATTTTACTCTTTTACAAAGAGTAATAGACTGAAGGGTAAAAACCGGACAAACAAGTTTTCGGTAAATGAAAACGACTGTTCTCACAAAGGGAACGCCCGTTCCCAGCAACAGTGTATATTTATTCTATAAATAGACTCGTAAGTCTCTTATGCAAAGCAGAGCACTCATTACAAAAACCTCCTCTCTCTCTAATCACTCCTCCTTCTCTCTCTAAACCTCCTTCTCCTTTTGTATCTATTTTTCTGATATCAATAAAACGAGGAATTTCCCAGATCTCCTTTCCCCCTGCGAAGTAAGTAGCTCCTTAATGGAGTAGTTTTATTTTCAGGCATCTGCAGATGCCTTAAGTATTAGTCATTAAAAAGATGCGATAATCATTTAAAGGCTTAATATATTTGTACAGTCTTTAATTTTCGCAGCTTGTATAAGCTTATAAGAGAGTATCTAACAGGCTTTGCCAGATTTATACTCTTATAATCTTAGAAGAGCTTTTATGTTTGTTGCTTTTTTATACAAATTAGAAAACCATGGATTAATAATATCCAAAGGAAAAATGGAAATCTGTAAAAATTTTATAGAATTTTTAGGTACAGAAATAGGAAATGGAACAATAAAACTCCAACCCCATATTTCTAAAAAAATTCAAGATTTTCCTGAGAAAATGGAAGATATAAAAACCTTAAGATCCTTCTTAGGACTCTTAAACTATGCAAGGAATTTTATTCCAGACTTAGGAAAATACACGGCTCCTTTATATAATAAAACGTCATTAAAAGGAGAAAGAAAATTTAATTCTGAAGACATAAGGATGGTCCAGAATATTAAACAAATGGTAAAAACTTTACCTACATTGCAACTTCCGTTAGATACTGATTACTTGATAATTGAAAGTGACGGATGTGAATTAGGATGGGGAGCAATCCTCAAAAGGAAGAAAAATAAATATCTTCCTAAAAATACAGAACAAATATGTAGGTATGCCTCAGGCAAATACACTACCAAACCACAAATTTATCAAACAAGCACTGACTATGAAGTCAATGCTATCATACACGCTTTAGAAGCATTCAAATTGTTTCTAATTAACAAATCAGAAATAACCATTAGAACAGATTGTGAAGCAATTGTTTCTTATGGAAAAAATCAAATTAATAATGACAAAAAACCCTACCGAAGGTGGTTGCTTTTCAGAGAATACATGAATTCTGGAAAGACTATAAATTTTGAACATATTAAAGGAACTGATAATATGTTCGCCGATATTCTTTCCAGGTATATATTGGAAAAATAAAAACCATAAACCATTTCCATATTTCTTCCATGGAAATTATGCACATTGAAGATCCTGAAATCCCCCCTGGATTCCAGGTAATAATACAACCCATAAGACCTCCAGGGATCAGCCCAGTTTTCAGTGCCAATCCTGCTATCGAGTTTTCCAAACAGATAAAGAGGTTAAAAAGAAAGATAGCCAGACTCAGGCTACGGAGAATACAATTATCCCAACAAAACCCTCTCCAATACATCCAAACACTAGCCTCATATAGAGGACAGATTTTAGTCTTAGAAAAGAACTTGCAAAAACTAAAACATTTTGTTACATAACCTGTTTACTCTATTTGTTTCAGGTACAAAGTACAAAGAAGTACACAAACAAAGCATAAAAGTACAAATACAAAAGGGTTAGACCAAGATACAAATGGACTTTATACAAACTACAAAGAAAGGACCGATAGGTCCTAAAGTTACAAAATCCCCATTCGTGGTGGAACAATACACAAAATACGGCAAACAGGAATTGTAAGTCTCTAGCAACAGTGTATATTTATTCTATAAATAGACTCGTAAGTCTCTTATGCAAAGCAGAGCACTCATTACAAAAACCTCCTCTCTCTCTAATCACTCCTCCTTCTCTCTCTAAACCTCCTTCTCCTTTTTGCCGTATTTTGTGTATTGTTCCACCACGAATGGGGATTTTGTAACTTTAGGACCTATCGGTCCTTTCTTTGTAGTTTGTATAAAGTCCATTTGTATCTTGGTCTAACCCTTTTGTATTTGTACTTTTATGCTTTGTTTGTGTACTTCTTTGTACTTTGTACCTGAAACAAATAGAGTAAACAGGTTATGTAACAAAATGTTTTAGTTTTTGCAAGTTCTTTTCTAAGACTAAAATCTGTCCTCTATATGAGGCTAGTGTTTGGATGTATTGAAGAGGGTTTTGTTGGGATAATTGTATTCTCCGTAGCCTGAGTCTGGCTATCTTTCTTTTTAACCTCTTTATCTGTTTGGAAAACTCGATAGCAGGATTGGCACTGAAAACTGGGCTGATCCCTGGAGGTCTTATGGGTTGTATTATTACCTGGAATCCGGGGGATTTCGTGATCTTCAATGTGCATAATTTCCATGGAAGAAATATGGAAATGGTTTATGGTTTTTATTTTTCCAATATATACCTGGAAAGAATATCGGCGAACATATTATCAGTTCCTTTAATATGTTCAAAATTTAGTCTTTCCGTAATTCATGTATTCTCCGAAAGCAACCACCTTCTGGTGGGGTTTTTGTCATTATTAATTTGATTTTTCCATAAGAAACAATTGCTTCACAACTGCTCTAATGGTTATTTCGATTTGTTAATTAGAAACAATTTGAATGCTTCTAAAGCGTGTATGATAGCATTGACTTCATAGTCAGTGCTTGTTTGATAAATTTGTGGTTTGGTAGTGTATTTGCCTGAGGCATACCTACATATTTGTTCTGTATTTTTAGGAAGATATTTATTTTTCTTCCTTTTGAGGATTGCTCCCCATCCTAATTCACATCCGTCACTTTCAATTATCAAGTAATCAGTATCTAACGGAAGTTGCAATGTAGGTAAAGTTTTTACCATTTGTTTAATATTCTGGACCATCCTTATGTCTTCAGAATTAAATTTTCTTTCTCCTTTTAATGACGTTTTATTGTATAAAGGAGCCGTGTATTTTCCTAAGTCTGGAATAAAATTCCTTGCATAGTTTAAGAGTCCTAAGAAGGATCTTAAGGTTTTTATATCTTCCATTTTCTCAGGAAAATCTTGAATTTTTTTAGAAATATGGGGTTGGAGTTTTATTGTTCCATTTCCTATTTCTGTACCTAAAAATTCTATAAAATTTTTACAGATTTCCATTTTTCCTTTGGATATTATTAATCCATGGTTTTCTAATTTGTATAAAACATCTTTTAAATGAAGATAATGATCTTCTTTTGTTCTGGAAAATATAAGTATGTCGTCTATATAGACACACGTAAAAGATTTACAGTCCTTAAAAATGTTGTCCATTTTTCTTTGAAAGACTGCTGGTGCATTTTTAAGACCAAATGGCATTACATGCCATTCGTATAGGCCTTCAGAACAGGAAAAGGCTGTCCATTTTACGGATTCAGGATCCATTTTGACCTGGTGGAAACCACTCTTAAGGTCAAATTTTGAGAACCATTTCGCATTTTGAATGCGATTTATGAGGATTTCTTTTGACGGGATCGTATATCCGTCTTCTACAGTATTGTCGTTTAGTCTTTTATAGTTGTAAACCATCCTAGATTTACCTCTTTTTTGTTCTGATGATTTATTCACTATAAAGGCGGGGCTCCTATGTGGACTTTCACTTGGAGCTATTACCTTTAATTTTAAAAGAAGGTTAATGTGCATCTGGCACTCTTCTTGTTCCCAATTGTTAAACTGGATATCTTTTGTCTTTATAATCAAATCAGGGTTGATTATACTTAATTTACAAATGACAGGGTCTCGGTCCCAAAATTTGGTTGGGTCTTCACCTATTATACTTGTTTTATTTAACCTATCCAGTATTTGTTGGATATTGTCGAAGGTTATTGTTTTGGATATTTTTATGGACGAGAAAGAGTCCATAATTTCATCTGGATAATAATAATCCATTAAGTCTAAGTTGTTACAATCACATTTTTCATGTGATTCAGAGTTATTACAAGAACATTCCTTTGAGGGTTGTTCCGTATAACTATCTCCACTAATTATGGGGGACATTTGTGATTTGTCACTAATAATGACATAATCTTTGTTTATGGTAATTGATCTATTCTGGCCTAAAATAAAATCTAGGCCTAGTATCATACTTTGTTTTGAGGGAGCTAAATTTTCCACTCGCATAGTTTTTATATGTATTTTCTGACCAAAGAGGTCACAATTTGTGCTAAACTGTAAAGAAATATTATTTATTTCTTCATCATTTATCATGACTAGCCCAGACATGGTTCTAGTTCTACGTATTTGTTTGCTTTTAGTAACCATATGTGAGGGTACTTTTGTCTTACATATGACCGTTTCAGAACATCCGGTGTCTAAAAGGGCCTGTATGATTTCTTCTTTAGCAGGATTTTTGTCTTGCTTAGGGAAATTTATCTTAACTAATACCTTTACAGAAATTAGTTGTTTTTCATTACATACTAATGGGATGCATTCCGTAGTTCCCATCATGTTATTTTGTACATTTTTGGAGACTATAATTGTCTCTTGGCTATAAACTTTTTGTTCTAATCTAAGAAGTTTTTCTTCAAGATTATTTATCCTGGTTTCTAGGACTGAAGTCCTAGTATCTATTATGTTTTTATCTTTGATATTTTCTTTGTGTTCTGGAAATATTGGTATTTCTAGAATTTGTAGGCGTGTTTTTATACAATTTATACAGAAATTTTTGTAACACTGAGAGCAATGAGCTCTCTGTGATTTGTGAAAATATCTTTCACATTATTGACAGGGAATAGATCCCGGTCCTAAAAAGTATTGTAATACATGATTACAATTACTTGTTATTGTTGTGTTCATCAGGTAATAACCAGAATCATCTAGTATTTCTCCCAATTCATTGTATTTATTATCTAGTTCGAATTCATTTTCTTTGGGAAACAAATTAATGAATTCATTATGTGTGAAATCGTTTATTAAATCATAATTTCTAGGAGTTTTCCTAGTGTCGATTTCATCATCATATTCTGTTATACTGACTACTGACAGAATTTCAGAGTCAGTTGATACGTCTTCATCTATGGGAAGAAGATTCATGTGGCAGGATTTTATTAGTTCTGCCTCCTTGGTATAGAGATTAGCTATATTTGGGCAATCTCTAGAGAAATGTCCGGTTTGGTTACAAGCGTAACATTTTAACGCTTGTTTGTAATTTTTACCGTCTCGGTATTTCCTAACGTGTTTGTCAGGGTTTAATGTAGGTTTTCTAGAATTTGAAGACCTAATAGTATAAGTCTTTCTAGACCTTGTTGGTTTTTGTTCAGTCGATTGGGATCCTTGGCTGTAATTTTGTTTGTATGTTTGAGTATACCTAGGTTTTCTTCTAGGTGTATATCTTGGTTTGTTTTGATTATACTGTTGAGGAGTATATATTTGTTTACAGATTCCTGAATCGGAATCTTTTAATTGTTTTTGTATCGCAATATGCGTGCATGTATCTTCCATCACTTTCATGATGTGTTGGATTCTTATTGAGAGATTATTCAACATGGGAGTAACCTCTTCATTTTTCCAGGACTCTCTAATTTTTTGTCCTAGTTTTCCGGGGAGTTTAAGAAACATCTTTTCTCCTACATTTATATCATGAAAGCATCCGGCTATGGACGCATACATTAAGTAATCCTGTAGGAATTCTTTTATTTTTCCAAAATAAGAAATTGACAATCTTTCTAGATGGCCTAGATATATTTGTTGTCTAAGTGTGTTCCCATCATTTGCAGATTGGGATGTTAATAATCTCTGTATTAATGAACAGAAATTGTAAATGTTAGGACCTGGTTCGATCACTAACGTGTTTAATTCAGCTGGGTAATTCTTTTTAAAAGATTCCCAACATGCTCTTGCTATGTCTCCTAAATATGTTTCACCCTTGGTGATCATATCTTGAGAACTTTGAACTTCTTTCTCATAATGGATGCTGTAATCACGGATTACGGTTGCAGTCCATTGTTCTATGTATGTTGGAAGTAATTGGGGATCAATTCCTCCTATGTTTAGTAACAGATTTGGTAACACGAAATTTGGCTCTACTGGAAGTCTTTTTCCGTGCGTAACATATTGGTTGTCTGAAAACGTGACATTTGTGGGTGATTCTCTGGGTATGAAACCGGTTGAATAACTTTGTGTACCGTCATGGTCTAGTCGGTAACTATTAGGATTTACTGATCCTATGCTTTCGATGACAAAACCGAGTTGAGACACTGGTTCTGAATTTATTGACATATTGTCCTCTGAGGGTCCTAAGGACTCTTCTTTTAAATCTAATTCAAGGAAATCTTCTATGATTGTTTCCTCGTCATTAGTATATTTTGTTTCTAGATCTGAAGATCCTTGCCTAAATTCGGCTATGATTGCTAGATGACGTTCCCACTCTTCGTCAGACATGTCATCTTCGTCATTATATTCTACGATATTCATCATACAAATATTTTCGTTGTTAGGGATAGCTGAAGTACTATACCTATTTTCTGTTGTTCCTTCTTGTTCTAGATCTGTTAAAGGAACGCTTGTGTAATTTGTGAAACTTAGGCTAAGCCCTCTAGATCTGTTATGCAAAATTGCAGTAGATGGGGCTGTGATAGTATCATTTTCTTCTCTAGGAAGATGTGTTTGCCATATATGTCCTTCATTTCTTCTTGCGAAGGCTTGGGCAGGTAGAAACTGTGTGCCAAAAGAACTAATTGCTTCTTCTAATGGCCTTGTGTTTATCCTATACATGGAAGTAATATGATTACTTATTCTTCCTATGAAGGTTATGTCTAAGTGCAGGTTTTCTCCCATCCAATCGGGTCCGAAACCTATAGTTTGTACTTCTAAATTTATGTGATTTACAAAGTCTTGTAAAGTCAATGTAAAGTTTGGAGCGAGGTATATAAGGGAAAAAGGTTGATTTAAGTCTACCTCTAAAATCCCTATCACACTTTGTGAATCATTGTTTTGGAACCTTGAATCGTGTAAAACAATTAAGGCTCTGGCTCCAATCATTTGTCTGGCCAATGATCTAACACCAATGGTAATTAGACCCATGTGTACATATCTACCCTGTTGGGTTTGTAATTGTCTTCTAGTTTGTGGAGATATCAATGGGATTATCTCGTATGTATTGTCTGGAAGGTAGAAATCTTCCACTCTCCTATACCGATAAAGGCTGGTTCGCTCAGGGCTTAACCATCCTATATCATATAATCGTCTAGGATTGAGGGAATCAATCCTAGAGTTTGACCCTATGTCAGTGTCTTGTTCTATATCGACTAGATCTTCTAATCTTCTTGTGTTAGTAGATCTTTGTCTGCTCAGAAATCTATCTAAGATTCCTGGATGTTGTGTAAGATTTTGACTTCTAGTTTGGTGTTCCCTTAATCTTCTAGGATTTCCAGGGAATCTTTGTGTGTTTGCTGTATTTGGTGTGTTATTCATATTAACACTTTCAGGTTGAGTTTGTGTGGTTGACGTCGGTTGTCTAATCATTAAAAATTATTACTTGTGTTTGTGGTGGTAGCTGTATTATTTTGTACAGCTTTTGTTTTTGTAATGACCTTAACAAATTTCTGGGAACTTTTAGAAATTGTTCTTGTATGGTTGTGTGTCCCTAAAGACAAGTTTGTAATTTGTCTAGTAAGATCATCTATATCTTTTGACAAATTTGTTTCTTTAGTGGAATCCACTAAATATGTGAGCTTCCTAGAAACTTCTTCTAGTAGTGCTATTATTGTATTGTTTTGTCCTATAAGGACTGTGTGTACGTGATCTACCTCTGGGGAAGGTTTTTTATAACCTACCGGAGGAGACTTTGTGATTTGTTCGGTCGCAGCTAAGGCGGATTTGTATTCTTTGCCCAGAAAGGGCTGTGTGTTCTCCATTAAAATTTTTAAAAATTAAAGTTTGTAAAAAAAAATTGGTGAGAATAAGGTGCGGTGAAAGGAAAACAATAAGGGTGGCAGAAGGTAAACGGAAAGCAGTGGGTAAAGAGCAGGCATCTACAGAATACACTGTAAAGTAATAATCATAAAAGAATATAGATAATCATAAGGCTTAATAAAATTTTTTTTTTTTTTTTTTTTTTTTTTGCGAAAAATCAGTTCGTGGCGTTGTTAAACCCGAATGGTCTCAGATCCAAACGGAGAGACTAAACAACTGGTTTCCAGCCTATAAACTGAATTTTCTGAAATATATGTGCAAGTGGTGAAATATGTGTATAAAGAGTGCCGCAATATGCAACGTGTTCCTCATCCCACACAGGTAGTATCAAGGGTCTTACTGTCTAGCGGCTCTCGTGGCCTTACATGCCCAACTACAAAGGGAATCCTAGCGAACACAAACCACTTCAATTAAACACACATCAAAAGGATACCAAGAACGATCAAGCTCTGATACCAGGAAAGAGAGGGGGGGGGAAAATAAAGCAAAAAGCAACAAACATAAAAGCTCTTCTAAGATTATAAGAGTAAAACTAACTATATGATACAAAAGATAGAAGGTAACAAAAACAAAAATAGTATAATAGCGTCAAAAAATAGTTAGTACTCGTTCTCTAACAATCTAAAATAAATAAACAACAATTAACTATATTAATATTTTAATAATATTTTTTATTTTTTAAATTAAAATTTTAATGTATATTATTATATTTTTAAAATAAAATTCAAATAAATATTTATTTGAGAAAAATACTGAAATACAAATTTTTAGGTAAATATCCATTTGACAAATTTATTTTAATAATACAATAAATATATTAAAAAATTATATAAAAATAAAAAACATTATTAAAATATTAATATAATTAGTTATTAAATGATTTTTAGAATAATCAATGCTTTATGGAAATATGTTTCAGTGTCACCACTCATTTTAAATTACTTAATACATTATAATAAAAATTGATTTTACCCAAATTGGTCACTAATGTCAAAAATCCGTAACAATGTTACTCATGGATTATGGCAAAAACTCTATCCATAATTATTTCGTATGAAATTTTATAAATTTTACCAACGACCAAAATTTGTTGGTAATTACATTAGACTTTACCAATGACCAATATTTGTCGGTAAAAATAAATATTTAATTTTTAAATAAATTAAAAAAATGTTTTTTTGAAGTTTTTATTCAATTTTACTTTTATCCTATTTTGAGTATATTTATTATTACTTTTTAGAGGTTCCAATATACATAATTAAACATTTGGGAAAATTTGAATTCAGAACCTTAAATTTCATTTAAAATTTTACACACATATATATATATATATATATATATATAAATACACATATAATATATACATGCATACATATGTCATATAAATAAATAATAAATATATAATTATACATATAAATGGATATATAAATATATAAGTACATATAATATATAAATATATAAGTACATATAATTGTCAACACCTAATTTCGTCCGAAAGATAATAAAATAATATATGAATAAAATAGAATTAACTCTTAAATATAGAAAAAATTATTAATTAAATCAAATAAGGATAAATAAATAGATAATAAAAATAAAAATATTTTTATAATAAAAAAGACTATGTTTTTTATTTTAATAAAATAATAGAAATATTTTATTTTATATTTAATATATATACGTATATATAATATAGTAATATTGATAATTTAAAATCTAATTTTAATTTTTTATTTATTTTTTATTTTTAAAAAAAAAAAGAGTTTGTAAATTTAAATATATCATAAATTTCTTTTAAATTTTCAGTTTTTTATTTTCCTATTTTTATTTTTCTCTCTCCTCTCTTTAGGTGACTTCTAACTCTCCTATCACTTCCACTCTTTCTAGAAAACCCACCTTCCTTATATTTCTCCACTATTCCTATCCCACTAACGTTTAAATTTGTTCCGTCTTTATTTTTTTTATTTTTTATTTTTCTTCTCTCTCCCTCAACTCATATAAATAGGGTTAAGGAGAGGAGGAGAGGAGGGGACAGAAGCAGCGGAAGGCAAGATTTCAAAAATTTCCTTTACTTGAAAAAAAAAACCTCCTAGTACGCAGCCATCAAACATTGCCGGTCCAATGAAGATTGTAGGTTCTCTTCCCTCTCAGGCTTCCAACCCAAATTGGAGTTCCAAATTCACCAATTCCACCGAAAGAAAGCTTTCCAATTAATTCTAGAGTAGAAATTTACCAACACCACCTGGAGGATATTGGAGCATTTCGTTGGACAAGTGCAATTTCACAGAAACCCGTAAGTTTTGTCATTGTATGGGATGGAGACGTTCAAGTGCTAAATGACTTTCAATTTTATTGAATTGCGTGTCTCTGTGTGGTTGTCATTGGCTGGTTTCTTGAATTTATGCTTTTATTTGTAAGATGATAAATATATATTGCATCTTGGCTTTATTGATTTGATGTTTTTTAGCATGAGTTTTCCTGTCCAAATTTCTGCTTTCTTCTTGCATGGAAAGAGGTACCTATTCTATTTTAAATTGTAACCTTATTAGCATGACAATAGTTCATTAACAATTGCAGTAAATAAATATTTTTCCTTTTTAGATGATTTGGGATATCATGGTAAGTTCAACATCTACTGCAGTGCTGCTATTATTACTTTTTTTATTATTTGCATGTTATGGAAAGAGCATGTACTAATTGTTGAATTTTGATCACTGGACATTAGTTTAATATATTAAGGGTTTCAAGTAAACTGAAGATTGACCCATTAATGTTAGTAGGTACAATGTTTAATTTTTCTTTAATAGTATTTTATTTTTAAATTAATAGATTGATATAAAATATTTTGCTGTTTTCTACAAAATAGTTTTTATGTTTCAAAATAAATCACATAAAATCACATAAATATATGTATGATTATTTGCATCGTCTTATATTTCATGTTTAAAGTACTTGTTAATATAATATAATCTTTGAGTTAATTAAATTTTAATAATTTATTTATATTATTTTGTTGTTAAATATAACATGTTCTTTGAATATAATTGCGTAGTTTGAACTACCTTTATATATGTAAAAATCATTATAAATTTTAAGTGTATGTATGATCATATGTGTTGTTTTATATTTTTTAGAAGTTATTTAAATAAATGTTAAAAATATTTATTTAAAAGTTATACACTTTAAAATATATGTGTGATCATATGTGTCATTTTATATTTTTATTAGGAATTATTTATATAAATTTTTAAAATAGTTATATAAAAATATTTAAGATAAATTATTTAAAAATATATGTATGGCCACACGCGTCATCTTATATTTTATATTTTACTCTAAAAATATATTCTGATAAATAAATTTTGAAGTTAATTATTTAAAAAAATATAAAAATATTTAAGCTAAATTATTTAAAAAATATATGTATGACCACACGCGTCATCTTATATTTCATATTTTACTCTAAAAAATATATTCTAATAAATAAATTTTGAAGTTAATTATTTTAAAAATTAAAATATATAAAAGTATTTAAGTTAAATTATTTAAAAATATATGTAGGACCACTCACGCTATCTTATATTTAATATTTAATTATTAAATTATATAAAATAAGATTTAAATTAAATTTTCTTTTTAAATTTATTGTATGATTTGTAAGTGTATAGTCTCTCCCTCTATCTCATGATTTAAATAACATGAATTATAAATTTGATATTTCAAAACTAAAAATTATCAATTCTTACATAATATTTATAAAAGAACTACGTAATCCTGATTTTCCATAACAAATGGAAATACGTAGGAACAAGATCAATCCTTGTCGGACCCAAAATAAATAATTTCATAAATATTTTCTTACTTTAAAATAATAAATAACGAAATTTTTACACATGTCTTTGTTTGATTTTTGGAAAAAAATAAATATTTTAAGAATTACACTACTTTTGTACATTTAATTAAAGGTAACCGTCTTAGAACGGACGTCGTAGGGTGCTAACTCCTTCCTTACACGTAACCGACTCCCGAACCCGAATTTGGTTCCAAAGACCAAACTTCTTAAAAAAGGTTTTCTGTAGTTTTCTTAAATAAACTATGGTGGCGACTCCTCTGTTTGTCAAATATGATTTTTCGCTGTTCCGTCGTGATCCTAGTTGCGACAGATGGTGACTCCACTGGGGACATTTTTTTAGAGTCAAACCTATTTAGTTAAATATGCAAATGTATGTTGTTCTTTTTATATTTGATTTTTCCCCTTTTCTAGAATTTTCATGTGTTTGTTTTGATATCATCTTCTGTATTTTAATTCATCGTGTTATTGAATCATTGGACCTTAGGGTAGAGAACAAATATTATATCTGTCTGGGACTTTTTCTGGTTGTTTCGCAGGTGAGGGTTTGGGTATGTATAATATGCTCCCTTCACACACATACATTGCATATCTTGCATTGAATGGGACCCTATACCCGGGTCTGAGTAAACTTAGAAGTAGAGGGGTTGTGTAACAATGTCACTTGGGATGTACTTCCTGTTTGGCTATTGTGAGAATCCCAGCTGGAGCCTGTTCTCTTCATTCGTTTTCCCACACCTAGTTGACTTCCAACTGTTATGGGAAATACTGTGAAGTGAGCCATAGTTCCAGTAACCTTGTATCTTTAAGCATAGGAGCCACCCTTTGTGAGTATGCATAAGTGACCTTAGACCCTTGAATATTACTCTTTTAGACCTTAATCTAGGCACAAAGGGAGAATATTGAATCACGTTACTCTTCACCATTCTTTCCTAAAGATATACATTGCCTTGATGATCAGGGGCATAAAAAGACAATTCACAAATACACACATAAGGAATGTGTTATTGATTGCATCTCATGCATAACATGGTCACTTTATTTTTGCATCATATCATCATAACATCATAAGAGTAGAATAAATGGATAAACATTACTTTTTTCCTAAAAGCATGACATACATTTTTTTTTTATTTATCTTTTATTTATTTATTTTCTTTTTATTTTTATTTTTGCTCCTTTTTCTCCCCTTTCTTTTCTCGTTTTTTTTACCTTGTTTTTGTTATTTATGTAAGGCGGGAAAATTTTTGGAACTTTTGAGTATTCTTGTACGGATGGAAATTAACATGGGGTACAAGGTTGGGAAGCAAGTAAATTCAACCATGTTGAGAAAGAAGCTGCAACTGAAGGCAAAGAAAGCTGACATAGCTAGTTTGAGGGATCTTGGATGGAAATTAAAAACAATAAAAAGGGATGCCTTTAGAAAAGATATGGAAATTTGTTGAATCTAATGGAAATAGAAGTACAAGAATCTGCAATTACCGCATTGGCACAATATTATGATCCATCGCTGAGGTGTTTTACTTTCCAAGACTTCCAGTTGGCTCCAACATTGGAGGAGTTTGAGCAAATTTTGGATTGGCCAATAGAAAATAGATGTCCATACCGCCATATAGAACAACATGCTTCAATCTCAACCATAGCCAGAATCATGAATGTACATCCAAAGGAGCTAGAGGGCAGACTGGTGAGCAAAAATCTTGTAAAAGGCCTTGCACGAGGATACTTGGAGCAGTACTTGCATCACTTGGCTAGTAAAGAAGAATGAGATACTTTCATGGATGTATTGGCTCTCACGATTTATGGCATAGTATTATTTCCCAGTATTGAAAACTTCGTAGATAGTGCTGCAATCAATGTGTTCATAGCTAACAGGAATCGGTCAGAAAATCCAGTCACGGCAATATTGGCTGATGTTTACGGCACCATGCATTATTGTCATGAAAGAAAAGGAAAGAAAATCCTTTGTTGTCTACCAGTGTTGTTTGTGTGGCTTATGACTCGTATATTTAAGAAGTCCATTAACATTAAATGCCCTGTGGACGAGCTATTGCATTGTAAGCCAGATGTTAAAGGAGGAAAGGATTACGCGCAACATTTTGCTAGCTTGAATGAAGAAAGAATTAGATGGCGTCCGTCATGGCAACAGAGAACAAGTCTCATCTTGTATTGTGGTGATTATCCGAATGTACCTCTCATAGGTACTAGATGTTGCATCAATTATAATCCTATCTTAGCTCAAAGACAATTTGATTATCCTATAAAAGGATCACCTGCACTTGGGTCACTTACTCCTTTCATGGCATATTACGAAGATGGCCATGTTACCGAGATGCTTGAAAGAATCCAGAAGGCTTGGGGAAAGATTGTGTACGTGGATAAGAGTTCAAGATCAGGAGATGGTAGAGGTGGAATTAGTTACCGACAATGGTTAACTGAAAGAGTTAAGCAAATAAAATTACCATTTTCCCCTTGTGCAACAAATAATGAGTTTCCAAAAGATGTAGAAATAGAAGAGGTGAGGAAATTAAAAGCTGAGTTAGGAAAGATGAAGGAAAAGAATGAAGAGGTGGCCAAAGAACTTGAAAGGGTTCATCACGACTACATGGATATCCGAAGACAGAATGTGGAGAAGACGCGAGCATATGATGAACTTCTTAGGATCCAGAAGTCTGAAAGAGATTACACTACCCGAATCAAGCAAGATCTTGCCGCAGCAAACACTGAATTAGCCATGAGAGCACAAGAGAGAGATATAGCATTGACAGTCGAACGTCATTGGAAACATCTATATGAGGAAGTCAAAAGGGATAAACAGGAAGCCTTGAGAAGGTCGCATGCCATGCAAGTCAAAATCGGCAGCTTAGAACAAGAAATGAAATATGTGGTCGCAGCATGCGAGTTAGAGATTAACAAGGAACGATGGCAATTGATGGATGCTGAAGAGAGACATCAGATTATGGTAACACAAATGGAGAGTTATATTGCAGAACAAGAAGATATGACAAAACACTGGAAAGAATGTTTCTCACAATTAGCTGCTTTAGCTAATGGGGCAATTGAGGATGTCCCTAGAATGTTGTCTGATGCTGATGGGATGGCGCAAGTCTTTGATCCACCCAAGGAGATTAAAACATTTATTAATCATTGCAAGTGGTTGGTTGGAGAAATGCAGAATTTGATCGCTAAGTCTAGGAATTCTTAATTATATTCGTTGTTTATGCGTTGTTCTTAGAAAGACATATTGAACTCTAACTCATTTTGGATGAAGTTGTTAATGAAAATCTGTTTGACTTTGGCCTCATGTTAATTTCCCTCGTTGATATGATCAAATAGTACACTACTACTCGTTTGGCTCCATGACTTCCCGCTATTTTTATTTATTTATTTATTTTTATTTTTATTTTTTTTGGTCATCCATTTTCTTTACTCGCATTTTTTCTCTCTCTCTTTTTCCCTTTCTCCCAGTATCTAATCCATGTTAATAAAATAATAGGAGAAATTAAGCATAAATATAACGGCAAAACCACCACGACACCCTTATAGGACTCATGCCAATAAGAAAGTCATGGAAGAGTGGGAAGAAGTACAAGAGGCAATGAAAGCTGATATCTCCCAGTTGAAAAACCAAATGAGTCAGATTTTGGAAACGTTAAAAACCCTGAAGACCACTGAAGAAACTCCTACTGTTGGAAACAAAGAAGGAACCTCTTCCTACCACTTGGGCTTCTATACGGGGATGGACCCTAATGCATCCACATCTCATCAAGAACCTCAAGCACAACCCTTTCCCCCATATGGTCTGCCTCCGGGATATACTCCACCAACTGAAGAATACCCTGAAGGGGATCCAATTATACTCACTGCAAATCACGTGAGCAACAACAAGCCTCAAGCAGCTACTCACGAACATACTTCGATCCCTATTCAAACTCACACATCCACCAACCATGTGCCTTCAACCCATATGGAAGGAGGAAATGTGAATGGAAAAGCTGGTCAAGTTATTATACAGCCAAAGGCTTTGCATTTGGCGAAGGGAAAAGAATCCCAAAAGATAACTCGCTGAAGATCTCGGGCAAGAGGTAAGTTGGAAATTCTAGAGGAAAGGTCGAGGGCCATAGAGGATACAGGAAGTTATGGATTTGGTGATGTTGCGGGGTTATGCTTAGTTCCAGATGTGACGATAGCACCAAAGTTCAAGGTTCCAGAGTTTGAAAAGTATAAAGGAACCACATGCCCAAAGAGCCATTTAACTATGTACTATAGAAAGATGGCTGCACACGCCTATGATGATAAGATGTTGATCCATTTCTTTCAAGATAGCTTGGCAAGCATGGCTCTTAATTGGTACATGCATCTCGAACCTGCCCGGATTCGATCTTGGAAAGACTTAGTAGATGCATTCTTGAAGCAATATAAGTACAATGTTGATATGGCTCCAGATAGGTTGCAGTTGCAAAATATGACAAAGAAGGAATCTGAGACCTTCAAAGAGTATGCTCAACGTTGGAGAGAAGTAGCTGCACAAGTAGAACCTCCTCTTCATGACAAGGAAATGGTGGCTATGTTCATTGACACCTTACAATCTCCCTTTTATGATCATATGCTAGGTAGTGTTTCTTCAAATTTTGCAGATGTTGTTGTAATTGGGGAAAGAGTAGAAATTGGAATGAAGAGTGGGAAAATTGCACATGGCCCGTCCGCGGCATCAAGTGCAAAGAAGTCAAGATTTAATTCTGGAAAGAAGAAGGAAGTCGAAGCTCATGCAACATCTTCGATATCAACATGGGCAAAATATACTCCAGTTTCTTATGGACATCCACATCCAACCACTCAATTTCCTTATGTTGCTAATGTCATGCCCGCTTATCACTCTCCACCTCACCAAACTGGAACGTTCTTCCCATCCCAAGCTAACCACCAAACACAGTCAAGCCATAATTTGACACCACCTCCCAATCAAACATGGAAGCCTAACCTTAACCCAAATTCTGATCAAGGCTTAAACCAGAAAAGGGGTTTTAACCAAGATAGGCGGTTTGAAAATTTCACTCCTATTCCAATGACATATACAGAATTGCTACCAAACCTTCTTCGCAATGCATTAGTTGTTGTATGTCCTATGAGACCGTTGCAACCCCCGTATCCTAAGAGTTATGATGCAAATGCAAAATGTGATTATCATGGTGGGGCTATTGGACATTCCACTGACAGATGTTTAGCTCTCAAGCGTAAGGTGCAATCATTGATAGATTCAGGGTGGTTGAGCTTCAAAGAAGACAAACCTAGTGTTGAAAATAATCCCTTATCAGGACATGGGGGTGCTTCGTCAAATGCTATTGGAAAGGAAAATGGATATCAGTTGGTCAAGAAGGTGGATGAAGTCAAGACTCCTATAAGTTTTGTTTTCAAAGAGTTATGTAAGCACGGAATGATACAATCTGAATATGATGAAGCAAATGCATGTGGCCTCCATCCTAAGGCACAACATCCTATTGAGCAATGTGAAGAGTTTAAGGAAATGTTGCAGAAATTAATGGATATGCACCTGGTGCAAATTAGCTATAAGAAGGATGATGAAGAAGTTTTGATGCAATCCAATGAAGAGGGAGATTTTGTAGTGCCCAAGCCATTAGTGATTCTTTTCACTAAGAATAAATCTCCCATCATGCCTCAAAAACAACAACCTTTGATATTACAAACACCATCTTCCTTTCCTTACAAGGATAACAAGGCAGTCCCATGGAAGTATAATGCAAAAGTGGTGAATGAAGGACAACAGGAGGAATCAATGAATAAGGTTCCTAATGTTGACACTACAGCTGTTAGCAACATATCTGGAATAAGTGGTATGACTAGAAGTGGTCGTTGCTTTACACCACCTGAGCTAACAAGGGAAATAAATTACAAGGATAAAAGACGAAATGAGGAAATTATGACGGAAGAGGCAAAAAAGTTCTTGAAAGGAAAAATAGTGCTAGTTGATGAAGACCCCAAGAAGGATAAGGGGCAACTGAGGAAAGAAATATCTGATGAGGAAGCTTGTGAGTTCCTCAAGTTTATACAGCAAAGTGAGTATAAGGTAGTGGATCAGTTGAATCGTATGCCAGCTAGAATCTCCTTGTTGAAGTTGTTAATGAACTCTATAACTCATAGAAAGTTGTTAATGAAAATCCTGAGTGAGGCTCATGTGGAGCAAGACATATCTCTTGATAAGTTTGGAGGAATTGTTGGCAATATTACTGCTAGCAACTACCTACTGATGATGAGATCCCAGCCGAGGGGAGAGGACACAACAAGGCTCTTCATGTATCTATCAAATGTCTCAATCATTTTATAGCGCGTGTGCTCATAGATAATGGCTCCTTCTTGAATGTAATGCCAAAAACCACTTTGGAAAAGTTACCTTTTGATGGAGCCCATATGAGACCAAGTGCTGTGGTTGTGAGAGCTTTCGATGGTAGTCAAAGAGAGGTGGTCGGAGAAATTGAACTACCAGTGCAGATAGGCCCATGCGTTTTTCAAATAGTGTTTCAAGTAATGGATATCATGCCTACTTATAGTTGCTTGTTAGGTCGTCCCTGGATTCACTCTGCGGGGGTGGTCCCTTTCACTCTGCACCAGAAGCTGAAATTTGTGATGGGGGATAAGTTGATCATAGTATCGGGGGAAGAAGATTTGATAGTGAGTGGACCATCATTGATACGAGCATGAAGATGACAACTGTAGTTTTAGGATTTCTAAATTTAATTTTTAATATTTCGTAATTTGGATTTAATTTTCTTTGTAGGCCTCTATTGGTTGGGCTTTGTATTTTTGTTCTTTTTCCTATTTTGAGCCTAATTAGTTAATGGGCCTTGTCTTAGGTCCATTAATATAAATAGGATTCTCATAACTCTTTGTATTCAGAATTCAGATTTTAAGGAGTTGAGACTTTGGCTCTGTGAATTCTCTCTTGGTTCTCGAGTAGAACTTTAGATTCTTATCTGTGAATTTTCGAATTCAGAGTGGTGAATCCTCACTGGACTTATCAGTCAGAAATGATTGTGGCGTCTTCTCCATCCCTAATCCCTTTCCGATTTTTGATCTTTGGTTTGAGGGAAATTTGTCAGAACGTCTGTTGATCCTATGTGTGGGCAGATTCGCGTCATTTGGTAATCAGAGCTGATTTCCGCCTTTTTGCAAAGCATTTCTATAACAATTTCCATAATTTGTTCTCCGTAAGGGTTTCAGAAATTTTTTGGGAGATTTACGAAAACTCCGCAACGCATCCTTTCAGCATTCTACGGTTGCAATTAACTTTTTCAATTGGTTCAATTGAATCAATTGTGTCATTCCTCACCGACGAAGATTTCTACAGTGGCGCAATCTCTGATGGTGAAAATCTAATTGAACTGGAATTTGCGTAATGTTTTCCACTTTGTTTCCAGTTTTGTTCACTGTGTCCTTGTTTCGGTATTGAATGGTGAAGTTGAGGTTGATCGGAATAGTGCATTCACTGTGGTGGTTGTATTCGAAATTGGAGAGCTCTATTGCCAACAACGTTTCGAAATACAACTTTTGGGTGATTCTATTTTTGGCGCTTCTGGAAACGGTTCATTTCCTCAAACAATTGGTGTGCAATCGATAATCCAATTGAAGTTGTTATATCTTGAATTGGATAGAATAACAGTTGTTGGTTGATTTGGTGATTCAGTGGGGCACTCGATGGGTGAAGCTGCAGTCAACGTGTTTGATGAAATTACAAAGAGGAATTGGAACTGTGAAATCAATTGAAGATTTGAAGCGTTGGTGCAGAATTGATGCGGTAAGAGTGCAAAATTAGTGTTGGACTATCTTCAGGCAGTTGGTGCTCAAGCATTTGATCCTTGGTTTCCTGTCTCTAGAATTTATCAAGCAGCACAAATAGATTCACACAATGCAGATTTGTTTTCCAATATGATTTTAAATCAGTGAGAGCATGTATAGTTAAGTTGTTTTGGGGACTAGTAGCATTGGTGGTGCATGTTTCAATTTAACGAAGCAAAGGCGGTGCAGTTTATTCAATTGATGGTGCTTGAACAGTGTAATTTGGAATTGATTGGCCAATTGAATGCATCTGGAGGTCGTATAGTAAGAGAAATTGGCACTTTGGTTTGCAGTGGGGGATCCGTGACATGGGCTAGCTTGCATTTCAATTTCTACATTTGAAAACTTTCTCTTTTTCTTTGTGGGACCCGCTGTTAACTTTGATCTAATTATTCACTTACATGAATTATGGACCATTAAATGCACGTGGGCCCATGGGTGGGTGAATTTGATCCAATTTGGTGAATTGGAATGCATTGGGGTGCGCTTATCACTTATGTGAATTGAATTGGCAGAGAGATATGTGGGATCCACGGTTTTGAAAAAAAAAATTAATGTATGTGAATGAAATTGGGACCCGCTGGTGAGTTTGACTACTTTGGTGAATTGAAACAATTGAAAAAAGAAGGGATTGGTGCAGTTAGCATTGGTGCTGAAATTTGGTTGAAAACTTTTATGGGTGTCAATTAGAAACTGCAAAATCTGGTGCTTTTATGTGGTATTATGGTTGCTAATGTGGTGCAGCACTTGGTGTCTAAATCTGGTTTGGCCATTTCTATTCTCTTGTGTCATTTTTTTTATTCTTGATTTTGATTTGAGTCATATGTCTATAAACTTCCTTGAGTTTGATCTTCGTTGGATTCTTGTTTGTGAAGTATAGTGTTGTGAGTTGAATTGTTGGAAACTCTTGATTGTTTGAGATTGAATTTTGAGATTACACAATTAGGAGCTAAGTGTAGCATCTATGTTTTGAGCATTCTTTTAAAACTTGAGTTTAAGTCTTGAGAAACTTATAAGCACAATGTATGAAAATTGCATAAGAGTGGGTGGATGCCTAACTAGCGTTCATTCATCTCAAGTGTGATAAGCCAAAAAAAAAGTGTTAAAGTGCACATTTCATATTTCTCTTGAGACTTGGATTTAATTTTAATTGAGTTCTCTATTGGATGTCCAAATTAGTTCCATTTATCTAGGTAGTCTTGATTCATTTCTTACAACTTGATTTTCTAATTGTTTAGCTTACTTGCTTTGTTTTACGTTTCTAGTGGTAATTCTAAATATACTATTTACATTACCCTTCTTTAAAGTGCTTTTCTGTTTGTCACGTTCTTAGTTTTGTTGCATCTTACTCCCTTTGGTTTAGCTCATTTCTTGATTTTGTACTTTTTAGTTTGTCTTTCTAAATTCCTTGGTTTTGTCATAGAGTTTTCTATTTTCTTGACCTCTTGAGTTCAATATGGATTTGTTACATCTTTCACTTTGAATGTAAATTCTTGATAAGTTGACTGGAAGTTCTCCTTAAGAACTAAAGAGGAATTTGAGTGAAGAGAGTGAAAATAGTTTTTCAAGATCGATACACGAGTGATCGAGTGCAAACACTTAGTGAGTGGTGAGGTCCATATTTTTCTCGTTAATTGTGCTAACCATTTCTTTATGATTTTCTTGTTTTGTTTCTAACATTTACTTGCAGTCATGGGGTTGACTATAGAATATTTGAATTCAAGACTCATTCCAATAGTACAACAGTTGGAAAGAAAAGTTTATGAGCATAAATGTAACAACGCATCAAGTTCAAGGATAAAAATAAGTTCTATTAGATGCTCCAAATGTGAAGGCTGTGGGCATGTTTCTCTTGAATGTCCTAATTGGAAGTCAAAACCCATAAATGATCAAGATCTTAAAGACTATTACCAGTGGTTGCGAGAGAGAGAAAAGAAAGCATTACAAAAATTAGAGAGGATAGAAAGAGAGCTTAGAGAAGAGAGAGAACAAATGAGGGAGCTTATGGAAAAGGGAAAAAGACTTGTAGAAAGTGAAAATGATTTTATAAGAAGAGAGAAAGAGTTTGGGGAAAAAGTGAAGGAAATTCTTAGGAAAAGAGAGGAGACAATTGAAAAGGAAGAAAAAGAAAAGTTTGATCAAAAGATTAGAGAATTGAAAGTAAAGACTGAGGAAGGAAGTAGAAAATTTGATGAATTGTTAGAGAAGGCAAAAGAATAATAGAAAGAAAGGAGAAAGAAAAGATAGAAAGAGAAGAGAAAGAAAAGAGAGCAAAGGAAGAAGAGACTAATGATAATATTTGTTCTTATTTTGACTCTATAATTATTTGTGTGGATTCTCCTTTGCAGGAAATCACTAGTGATGAGTTTTCAAGTGATTCATGCAGTATTAGAGAGAAGAACATATGGGCTTCCACTACATCTTTGGAATTGTCTAATGTGTATCATGAGCAAATTAAAAATCCTTGTGAATTGTCTGTTGCTTTTGATATGCATACTATTGTTTTAGGTGGTGATGCCAAGTCCTTGAATGATGAGATGCATACATATCCTGTGGACTTGAATGTTCTTGATCATCTTTTCTCTATGTGTGTGAATTATCAGCAGGTTGATGATGAGATTAAGCATAATCATGTTAGATCTTTAATCTTGTTACGTGAACTGAAAGGGACACTATATACCATACATTTGTATTGGATTGATGTATTTGACATGCTTATGATTAGTCATTTGATGTTCTTATTGTTTGATGTGTTTTATAGGTTGGTTTATGATCCTAGAGGAAGATATTTACTACACTTTGATAATAAGAGATTGGACTCTCATGAGCTCCACATCTCCATTTAGATAGATTTTCTCGTCTTTGTTTAGATGATGTTAAAATTGAGTTCTTTTAGTCTTATGTTTGTAAGTTTGCTTGTAGGTACAAAGAGCTAAATTCGTGGACGAATTCTTTCCAACCTGGGGAGGAAATGACGCGAATCTGCCCACACATAGGATCAACAGACGTTCTGACAAATTTCCCTCAAACCAAAGATCAAAAATCGAAAATGCGGAAAGGGATTAAGGATGGAGAAGACGCCACAATCATTTTTGACTGATAAGTCCAGTGAGGATTCGCCACTCTGAATTCGAAAATTCACAGATAAGAATCTAAAGTTCTACTCGAGAACCAAGAGAGAATTCACAGAGCCAAAGTCTCAACTCCTTAAAATCTGAATTCTGAGTACAAAGAGTTATGAGAATCCTATTTATATTAATGGACCTAAGACAAGGCCCATTAACTAATTAGGCTCAAAATAGGAAAAAGAACAAAAATACAAAGCCCAACCAATAGAGACCCACAAAGAAAATTAAATCCAAATTACGAAATATTAAAAATTAAAAATTAAATTTAGAAATCCTAAAACTACAGTTGTCATCTTCATGCTCGTATCAATCATCCACCCGTTACATTGATGTTGCCGAGGAGGCATTGGAAACTTCTTTCCAAGCCTTAGAAATTGTTGACACTGCTTATGTTGAATCAATCTCGATAGAACCACATCTATCATGTGCATCTTTAATGATGGCCAAGATCATGTTGAAAGGAGGATATGAGCATGAATATGGCTTAGGAAGAAATGGTGAAGGCTCTACATCTTTGTTGGAAATCTCTGATAACAGAGGTAGATATGGCCTGGGATATAAGCCCACTCGAGAAGATAGAAAGAGGATCATGGAAGAGAAAAGGGAGAAAAATTTAGCTCGTGTAGAGAGACGTGAGCCAAGGGGAGGAAGGATTCCCATTTGCGACATCAAACGGAGTTTCCGAAGTGCTGGATGGGTTAATACTGACCAAGCGGCAGCGGCAGAAGAAGATTGAAATGAAAGAGGTCCAAGTTTGGTGCGTCCATGTTCTTCAAGTGTGGAACTCAATAATTGGAAAGCCATTGAACTACCCATGGTGTTTAATAACGATGAAATGTAATAGTTTCTATTATGACTTTTGTTTTTAATAAATTTATTGCTCTGCCCAAGGCATTAGGATTTCGTTTGTATGGGCTCACTTTTTGTTTTAATATTGACATCAATAAATTCATTTCATCGTTTCATCCATTTTTTATCTTCTCCCTCCATTTATTCATAATGCAGATTAAATAGTGAATCTTGTGAAAATAACAATGTCAATGTTCAATATCATGATTTCACACATCCTATTGATAATAAGAAGATGATTATGAAGAGACTTTGGATCCTTTCCCTGAGTTATTAAAGTTAGTGGAACAGGAAAATAGGGAAATAAAACCACAACAAGAGGCAACGGAGATAATTAATCTGGGGAATGAAAGTGAGCAAAAAGAAGTTAAGATAGGCACTAATGTAACAAAGGAAACATGAAATAGGTTGATTCATTTGTTGCAAGAGTTTAAGGATATTTTTGCTTGGTCCTACCAAGATATGCCTGGGTTAGATCCCATTATAGTGCAACACAAACTTTCGTTAAAACCTGAATGTCCCCCAGTCAGACAAAAATTGAGAAGAATGAAACCTGAGATGTCTCTAAAGATCAAAGAGGAAGTGAAAAAACAATTTGATGCTGGTTTCTTAACAGTATCAAACTATCCTGAATGGGTAGCTAATGTAGTCCCAATCCAAAGAAGGATGGAAAAGTCCGGATGTGTGTGGATTATTGAGACTTGAACCGGGCTAGCCCCAAAGATAATTTCCCTTTATCGCATATTAACACTTTGGTCGACAACACCGCACAATTTTCGCTTTTCTCCTTTATGGACGGCTTCTCTGGCTATAATCAAATTAAAATGGCACCCGAAGACATGGAGAAGACCACATTTGTCACATTGTGGGGAACATTTTGTTATAAGGTGATGTCATTCGAATTAAAGAATGCAGGAGCAACTTATCAAAGAGCCATGTTGACTTTGTTTCATGATATGATGCACAAGGAGATTGAAGTTTATGTGGATGATATGATCGCCAAATCCAGGACAGAGGATGAGCATATTGTTAATCTACGGAGGTTGTTTGAGAGGTTAAGGAAGTTTAAGCTTAGACTAAATCCCGCTAAATGCACTTTTGGCTTGAAATATGGAAAATTGTTGGGGTTTGTAGTCAGCCAAAAGGAATAGAAGTTGATCCCGACAAGGTACGAGCAATTCTAGAAATGCCGACCAGTGCACGAGAAAAAGAAATTCGTGGTTTCTTGGGTAGATTAAACTACATTGCTAGATTCTCCCAGCTAACTGCCACATGTGAGCCAATATTCAAACTGTTGCGCAAGAATCACGTCATGGAGTGGAATGAACATTGTCAAACAGCATTTGAGAGGATCAAACAGTATTTACGAGAGCCTCCTATACTACTCCCACCAATATCAGGGAAACCCCTTATACTATATTTGACAGTATTGGATGAATCAATGGGTTGTGTTTTGGGTCAACATGATGAAACAGGTAAAAAGGAGCATGCTATTTATTACTTAAGTAAAAAATTCACAAGTTGTGAGCAAAGATATTCTTTGTTAGAGAGAACTTGTTGTGCATTAGCATGGGCGTCTCATCGACTAAGACAATATATGTTGAGTCACACCACTTGGTTGGTATCTAAAATGGACCCAATCAAGTATATTTTTGAGAAGTCGGCCCTTACTGGTAGAATAGCTCGATGGCAGATGTTATTATCAGAATATGACATCTTGTATGTCACCCAAAAAGCTATTAAAGGCAGTGCTTTAGCAGAATACTTGGCTAATCAACCCATCGATGATTATCAACCCATGCAACCTGAGTTTCCTGATGAAGATATTTTAGCTCTCTTTGATGAAAGCAAGATTGGTTCAGATAAGAACAAATGGACGTTATTCTTTAATGGGGCCTCAAATGCATTAGGACATGGAATTGGGGCAGTACTCATATCTCCAGAAAACCAATATATTCCAATGACAGCGAGGTTGTGTTTTAGTTGTACTAACAATGTTGCAGAATATGAAGCTTGTGCTATGGGCGTTCAAGCAGCAATTGAATCGAAAGCGAAAAATTTAGAAGTATATGGTCATTCAGCATTGGTCATCCACCAATTAAGAGGAGAATGGGAAACGAGGGATCAAAAATTGATCCCTTATCAGTCCTACATCAAAGGATTGATGGAGTATTTTGATACAATTATATTTCACCATATTCCTATAGAGGATAATGAGTTGGCTGATGCTTTATACACCTTGTCATCGATGTTTGAACTAAATCAAGACGAAGAGCTGCCATTGATAAGAATGGAGAGTCATGAACAACCTGCTTATTGCCTTTTAATTGAAGAGGAGTCAGATGGGAAACCTTGATATTTCGATATTAAACGATACCTCAAAGATCGAGAATATCCCGAAACAGCCTCTGAAAATGATAAGAGGACATTAAGAAGACTAGCCTCAAGTTTCCTACTAAACGGAGATGTTCTTTATAAGAGAAATCATGATATGGTACTCCTTAGATGCGTTGATGCAAAAGAGGCAGAACAAATATTAAGAGAAGTTCACGAGGGGTCATTTGGAACTCATATGCACGGGCACGCCATGGCAAGAAAGATTTTGAGGGCCGGTTACTTCTGGTTAACAATGGAAAATGATTGTTGCATCCATGTGCGAAGATGTCACAAGTGTCAGGCATATGCTGATAACATCAATATGCCACCTACACAATTGAATGTTTTGACAGCACCATGGCCCTTCTCAATGTGGGGAATAGACGTTATTAGGCCTATAGAGCCGAAAGCCTCAAATGGACACCACTTCATCTTAGTCGCAATTGATTATTTTACCAAGTGGGTTGAGGCCACTTCATACGCCAATGTGACAAGGAGTGTGGTGATAAAATTCATAAAAAAGGAGCTTATTTGTAGGTAAGGACTACCTAGTAAGATTATTACAGATAATGCCACAAATTTGAATAATAAAATGATGAGCGAGTTGTGCGAAAACTTCAAGATCCAACATCATAATTCTTTCCCTTATCGTCCAAAGATGAATGGGGCAGTTGAGGCCGCTAATAAAAACATCAAGAAAATCATACAGAAGATGGTGGTGACATATAAGGATTGGCATGAAATGCTTCCTTTCGCCTTGCATGGATACCGCACTTCAGTTCGAACATCAACAGGGGCAACCCCATTTTCATTAGTATATGGAATGGAGGCAGTGCTTCCCTTTGAAGTGGAAATTCCTTCCTTAAGAGTTTTGATGGAAACCAAACTAGAAGAAGCAGAATGGGTTCAAGCCCGATTTGATCAGCTCAATCTTATTGATGGGAAGAGGCTAAATGCAATATGTCAGGGCCAACTATATCAAAGAAGGATGAAAAAAGCATTTGAGAAAAAGGTTCGACCTCGAGAATTCCACTAGGGCGATTTGGTGTTGAAGAAAATTTTGACTATACAAAAGGATCATAGAGGGAAATGGACTCCAAACTATGAAGGGCCATATGTGGTGAAGAAATCTTTTTCTGGAGGAGCCCTAATTCTCACAAAAATGGATGGCGAAGACTTACCTCTTCCAGTCAATTCAGATGTAGTGAAGAAGTATTATGCTTGAGGCGATCTCATAGCAACCAAGTTTTTTGTGAAAGGATATTGACATTGTTTATTTTACAGAAATACTAGAATTTGCTTTATTTTGATGAGTTGTTGCACTTCTTTTTATCAAACCATTGTATATTCTCATAAATTAAACCTGAGTTTTTCAGTACCTTTTTGTTTATATTGTAGGTGATACTAATATTTGAAATGTATGTTCATCAATTAAGACCATGGGGTTAGTTCGTGGAATAAGTAAGTTCTATGAAATCTTGGTTGAGCCGAGTTCTAAAGGGTGTCGCAAAATGAATAAATAAATACAAAAAAGATCGTCTATTGAGTTGATTGTTCTTCTTAATAAATCATCAAATTCATGATGTTCAAAACACATTAAAAAGAGAAAATAATGTCTTGGAATGTCATCTCTCTTCTTGGTCTAATGTTTTAATAGAGGTCCATAAAGTAATATCTTCTTTGAAGCATTCTTATGCATATCATTCAGAATCTTCTACCCTCTTCCCTTCTTGAAAAGCAAAAGAATTTGTCTTAGCAAGTATTATCGTAACCTAAAATGAAAAAACCTCATACTAGTGCCTGTTTATCCCGTCTGAGTATTGATGTGTGATTCCCTAAAAATATTTGAGGCCTGTAACAATACATTTTGAAAATAAAGAAAGTCTGTTAGACTAAAAACCTGTAAGGGTTGTCTAGGCAAAATTAGGATAAGAAAGTGGTATGCACCAAAGCCATCAAATTTTGTCTTAGAATTAATCTTTATGAAAAAAAGGCAATCATGATTTGAGATGATGTGTGGCCATGTTTCTTTATCTAATAAGATATATATCCGTTGTTACCCCTTTGAGCCAAAATAAAAAATAATACTTTTTCTTTCAAGTTACCCTCAAAGCAAGGATTATCTTTATGTCAAAAGTTAACAAGTGGTTAACTTTAAGTGCATCTGTCAAAAAAAAAAGGGAAAAAAGAAAAAGAAAGAGAAAATACATCATAAGAAAATCACAAAGTGATGACAAATCAGATAGCATAAGAAAAGAAAAGAAGAAAATAAATGTTGATGAAAAGAAAGTGTTGGGTGCACTACTTGATAATCCTGTTGCAAATAACCCATAAACACTTATTTGAGCTTTCATAACCTTTTTAACCCCCAGCCACGTTACAAGCCTAATAAAGTCCACACTGATTGAAAAATGGTTGTTCCGATTTTTATAAATCTTAATTATAAGATAAAATTGCTTGGCTACTAGTACATTCCTAAAACTCAAATGAATGAAAATATGTTTAGAATGCCTCAAATGGTGGGGAACACCATCATAACAATAAGTCAAATAAACAAAAATCACATTGAGACAATCCTTTCGACAATCCTAGTTTTTGTCTACTCACACCTTAACCTTAAACTTCACCCATAGGAGTCAAAACTGGGGCAAATTTGTTGGTGTCATCCCTAGGGCCTACTTTGCATCCAACTTGTTAGGTTGTATTAAAGACCATCTCTCTACACATTGTAAGCCATACAAACTTCTCTCAAACCATTCCACTCATATTCTTGTGTTCATAATAGTTTGATTCAATTTTGAATTTACTCCACATTGAGCTTGAGTTTGTCCAGCTACTATTGTTTCCAAACAAGTTTATTCGAGCATGCATTAAGAAATGCTTTCGAAGAAAGTGTTACGTGTATGACACCTCAATTATTGCATTAGACCATAAGAGTCACAACATTTCTTGATTTTATTCTTTAGAAGAATCAAATGACATAAATGATGACTCATCAAAAAAAAAAAAAAAGCAAATGACAAACTTATGTGAATTTGATGATCACAAGGAGAACAACTGATTCAAATTACGACTGACACCTGCATACTAAGCCCAGCTTACGACTGACACCTGCATACTAAGCCCAGCTTACGACTGGCACCTACATACTAAGCCCAGCTTACGACTGGCACCTGCATACTAAGCCCAGCTTACGACTGGCACCTGCATACTAAGCCCAGCTTACGACTGGCACCATCATACTAAGTCCAACTTGCGAATGACACTCACATGTTCCGCATATCAAGCCCAGTTTATGATTGACACTTGCATCCCGAAGCAGACTTTCATGGGCATTTACATATAAATCTGAACAAAATTAGTGTTTCTATCTTTACCTAACTTTTACTATAACAAGATGAAAACACCTACTTTTCATACTATCTAGTAAAGTTAAGTAAAGAGGGGCAACTGTCAATACCCAATTTCGTCTGGAAGATAATAAAATAATATATGAATAAAATAGAATTAACTCTTAAATATAGAAAAAATTATTAATTAAATCAAATAAGGATAAATAAATAGATAATAAAAAAGACTATGTTTTTTATTTTAATAAAATAATAGAAATATTTTCTTTTATATTTAATATATATACGTATATATAATATAGTAATATTGATAATTTAAAATCTAATTTTAATTTTAATTTTTTATTTATTTTTTATTTTAAAAAAAAAAAGAGTTTGTAAATTTAAATATATCATAAATTTCTTTTAAATTTTCAGTTTTTTATTTTCCTATTTTTATTTTTCTCTCTCCTCTCTTTAGGTGACTTGTAACTCTCCTATCACTTCCACTCTTTCTAGAAAACCCACCTTACTTATATTTCTCCACTATTCTTATCTCACTAACGTTTAAATTTGTTCAGTCTTTATTTTTTTATTTTTTATTTTTCTTCTCTCTCCCTAACTCATATAAATAGGGTTAAGGAGAGGAGGGGACAGAAGCAGCGGAAGGCAAGATTTCGAAAATTTCCTTTACTTGAAAAAAAAAACCTCCTAGTACGTTGCCATCAAACATTGCCGGTCCACTGAAGATTGTAGGTTCTCTTCCCTCTCAGGCTTCCAACCCAAATTAGAGTTCCAAATTCACCAATTCCACCGAAAGAAAGCTTTCCAATTAATTCTAGAGTAGAAATTTACCAACACCACCTGGAGGATATTGGAGCATTTCGTTGGACAAGTGCAATTTCACAGAAACCCGTAAGTTTTGTCATTGTATGGGATGGAGACGTTCAAGTGCTAAATGACTTTCAATTTTATTGAATTGCGTGTCTCTGTGTGGTTGTCATTGGATGGTTTCTTGAATTTATGCTTTTATTTGTAAGATGATAAATATATATTGCGTCTTGGCTTTATTGATTTGATGTTTTTTAGCATGAGTTTTTCTATCCAAATTTCTGCTTTCTTCTTGCACGGAAAGAGGTACCTATTCTATTTTAAATTGTAACCTTATTAGCATGACAATAGTTCATTAACAATTGCAGTAAATAAATATTTTTCCTTTTTAGATGATTTGGGATATCATGGTAAGTCCAACATCTACTGCAGTGCTGCTATTATTACTTTTTTTATTATTTGCATGTTATGGAAAGAGCATGCACTAATTGTTGAATTTGATCACTGGACACTAGTTTAATATATTAAGGGTTTCAAGTAAACAGAAGATTGACCCATTAATGTTAGTATGTACAATGTTTAATTTTTTGTTAATAGTATTTTATTTTTAAATTAATAGATTGATATAAAATATTTTGCTGTTTTCTACAAAATAGTTTTTATGTTTCAAAATAAATCACATAAAATCACATAAATATATGTATGATTATTTGCATCATCTTATATTTCATGTTTAAAGTACTTGTTAATATAATATAATCTTTGAGTTAATTAAATTTTAATAATTTATTTATATTATTTTGTTGTTAAATATAACATGTTCTTTGAATATAATTGCGTAGTTTGAACTACCTTTATATATGTAAAAATCATTATAAATTTTAAGTGTATGTATGATCATATGTGTTGTTTTATATTTTTTAGAAGTTATTTAAATAAATGTTAAAAATAGTTATTTAAAAGTTATATACTTTAAAATATATGTATGATCATATGTGTCATTTTATATTTTTATTAGGAATTATTTATATAAATTTTTAAAATAGTTATATAAAAATATTTAAGATAAATTATTTAAAAATATATGTATGGTCACACGTGTCATCTTATATTTTATATTTTACTCTAAAAATATATTCTGATAAATAAATTTTGAAGTTAATTATTTAAAAAAATATAAAAATATTTAAGCTAAATTATTTAAAAAATATATGTATGACCACACGCGTCATCTTATATTTCATATTTTACTCTAAAAAATATATTCCAATAAATAATTTTTGAAGTTAATTATTTTAAAAATTAAAATATATAAAAGTATTTAAGTTAAATTATTTAAAAATATATGTAGGACCACTCACGTTATCTTATATTTAATATTTAATTATTCAAAAAAATCCATATAAAATAAGATTTAAATTAAATTTTCTTTTTAAATTTATTGAATGATTTGTAAGTGTATAGTCTCTCCCTCTATCTCATGATTTAAATAACATGAATTATAAATTTGATATTTCAAAACTAAAAATTATCAATTCTTACATAATATTTATAAAAGAACTACGTAACCCTGATTTTCCATAACAAATGGAAATACGTAGGAGCAAGGTCAATCCTTGTCGGGCCCAAAATAAATAATTTCATAAATATTTTCTTACTTTAAAATAATAAATAACTAAACTTTTACACATGTCTTTGTTTGATTTTTGGGGAAAAATAAATATTTTAAGAATTACATTACTTTTGTACATTTAATTAAAGGTAACCGTCTTAGAACGAACGTCGTAGGGTGCTGACACCTTCCCTACATGTAAACGACTCCCGAACCCGAATTTGGTTCCAAAGACCAAACTTCTTAAAAAAGGTTTTCTGTAGTTTTCCTAAATAAACTATGGTGGCGACTCCTCTGTTTGTCAAATGTGATTTTTCGCTATCCCCGTCGTGATCCCAGTTGCGACAATAATATATAAATATATAAATATATAAATATATAAATATATAAATACATAAATACATAAATATATAAATACATAAATACATAAATACATAAATACATAAATACATAAATACATAAATACATAAATACATAAATACATAAATACATAAATACATAAATACATAAATACATAAATACATAAATACATAAATACATAAATACATAAATACATAAATACATAAATACATAAATACATAAATACATAAATACATAAATACATAAATACATAAATACATAAATACATAAATACATAAATATAAATATATAAATATATAAATATATAAATATATAAATATATAAATATATATATCAATATACGTAAATATATATCAATATACGTAAATATATATCAATATACGTAAATATATATCAATATACGTAAATATATATCAATATACGTAAATATATATCAATATACGTAAATATATATATAAATATACAAAATATATAAAAATATATATAAATAGTTAAAAACAGGGAAGGCGAGGACGATTTTCTCTTTCTCATCCTCATCTCCAGAGTAAAAATATATCCCCATCCTCGTCTCCATACTTAATGGGTATAAAATTTTGTCACATCCCCATCCCCTCGGATACGGGTTATCTCCATCTAGTAACAGATATAATCATATTTGTCTTTTACTATTCCAAATATTAATTAAATAATTATTTTACAAAAAAATAAAAATCACAACAAAGGAAACATGATATTATAAATTATTCAAAGTCAAAATGATACTACATAAATATAAAATTAGAATATCATCAAATAATAATTGAATAAAGGTTAAATAATTATGAAAAAGTAAAAAAATATCAAATATATGTTAATCTAAAGATGAAGAAGGATCTTTGGAAATATTTAAGGAATAATTGTTTTGATGATGATGACTCTAAAATAAGAAGATGGACCTTAATGATAGAAGTCTTGTGAAAGCTTTAATCTTGTATTTTTGTGTATATGTTAGATTGTAATAGTTAGGAATCTTGTTGTAGATCATAGCATGCACTCAAATCTCCTTAAACTTTGAAAAAACCTTTTGTTTTTCGTAAAAAAACTTTTAATGTTGAAATAATCGATTATCTCCTGGAATAATAGATTATAATACTTAAAATAATCGATTATCATCATTATCATCAGCAAACTTTTATTTTTCAATTACTTTCTGGAATAAGCGATTATTCTGAACATTTTTGCGAAAACCTTTTCATATTATACAGAACATAACTGTTTTTGGTCTGTTTAAACTTGTTAAAAACCTAATCTACCTTCTCTACAAATGTTAGTTGAGAAAGTTGTGTTGCTGCTAGGGTTGAACTTGTTTCATCCTTTATTATGATTGTTGAAGGAGGAGTTTCATTCTTTGTGGTATTCAAGGAAGGTGTTGTTCATCCTTTATTCTTCACAAAGGAGGTGTAGTCTATTTTCTGCTTTTATATATTTGGTGCTCTAATTTACTTAACGTAGAACTTAAAATTATATTGGAGTTTTTGTTAAACTCTGTTTTTACAAGATTAAATTATTAAAAACCAATTCACCCCTCTCTTGATTTTTTTATCTGCCCTATCATTCTAACAATACATGCTCTAGAAATAAATTGCAAAACTAAAAACTAAAAAAAATTAATATAAATTTTTTAAATTACTTAATAAACTAAATATGTTTTAGTAATTTAAAACAAAAATAAATATAGGACATTGGGACAGGTATGAGAGCTGGAAAGGAATGGGTATGTACAGCCCATCCCTGTCCCGATACCCAATTTAAAAAATTGGATATTACCTATACCTATATTCAATCAATGCACAAATTTTCCACCAAAATCCGAACAATTTCGAATAATAACTACGGGACGAGTTCATTTATTATTCTTATTTTTCTTTCATCTCACCTTTTTTCTCTCTTGTGTGTAGCTTCTCATTTTCTTTCTCTCTTTCTTCTTATTCATAGTTCCAGCATTTAAGTGCCTTTTTATTTAAATGTGTTCAATCCCAACTTCTAGTGCTCAGCGAGCGTCAGACTTGATTCTTTTTGCATAGCTTTCTGATTGAGATTTGCTTGCGCAACACCAGCTTTCGGTGATGAGCACAATTCCCTTGTCTGGTCCCTAATGCTCAACCTCAATCTCTCATGTTTAGTCTTACAGTCGAAATCCTTGCACTAGTCTCTACCATGAATCCGTTAAGCACTAGCTTCTTGTGCTCAACGAATTTCTTTTATCTCTTAAAGTTACAATTTCTGCACATAAACATAAAATTTAATCAAATCAATTATCTCCTCCCAGTTGCAAGAATTCTTACTTTTAGTAAGATTGAGCTCTTTTTTTTTTTAATAAACATATATAGTTTAATAAGAGCTAAGACTAATCTAAGGATAAAAATACGTATTTATGAAACTTATTTTCAAATGTAATTGATTGTGATTGATGTATTATAGAGCTAAGACTAATGTAAAGATGAAAACACGTATTGAAACTTATTTTCAATGTAATCGATTGTGATTGATGTATTATGTTTTTAAATTTAAAAATAGATCGTTACATATATAACTTCGATCTTTTACTTTTCCACGCTAGTATTTTCCTATATAGAATAGCAAAAGGTTATCCGAAGTGTGGTTGTGTGGTGGAGAAGCATCCATACATCATTATCTATCACTTGAAACTGGCATTTGAAAAAGAGAGTGAGACACAGCTATCTCAAACTTATTTCCTTCATAAACACTCTCATTCAACACTCTTACCACACCTCACCATGGCTGCACCTCCCATGCACATAGCAATGTATCCATGGTTTGCCATGGGACACTTTATCCCATTTCTTCACCTCTCCAACAAGTTAGCAAAGAGAGGTCACACAATCTCCTTCTTCATCCCAAAAACAGCACTAACCAAACTCCAACATCTGAATCTTCATCCACACCTCATTACCTTTGTCCCCATCACAGTTCCTCCCGTTGATGGCCTTCCACACCACGCTGAAACCACTTCAGACGTACCCTTCTCTTTGTTCCCTCTTCTTGCCACTGCCATGGATCTCACAGAGAAAGACATCGAACTTCTCCTAAGAAAACTGAAACCTCAAATTGTTTTCTTCGATTTCTCGTTTTGGCTACCCAACTTGGCGCGGAGCATGGGCATCAAGAGTGTCCAATACTTTATAATTAGTCCTTTAACCGTCGCGTTTGGAGCTGGACATGAAAGACAGAGCAAAGGAAGATACTTAACTGAAGCTGATCTAATGGACCCTCCTTCAGAGTTCCCTGATTCATTCCTCAAGCTTCATGCACATGAAGCTCGTTTCGTTGCTGCCTCTCAAAATGTGGAGTTTGGCAGTGGTGTTCCTTTCAACGAGCGTTTCAAAAGAGGTGCAAACTTGGCAGATGCAATTGGATACAAGGGCAGCAGAGAGATCGAGGGGCCTTATGTAGATTTTCTTGAAACGTTGTTTCGGAAGCCAGCTCTACTTTCAGGGCCTCTTTTACCTGAGCCACCAAACTCTACTTTAGAGGAAAAATGGGTTGCATGGTTTGATGGATTCAACCCTGGTTCTGTTATTTTCTGTGCATGTGGAAGCGAAACCAACTTAGAGAAAAATGAATTTGAAGAGTTGTTGCTTGGTCTTGAGTTAACAGGTTTTCCGTTTGTTGCAGCACTTAAGCCCCCTAAAGGATTTGAGTCGATTGAAGAAGGTTTGCCAGAAGGGTTGGGAGAAAGGGTTAAAGGAAGAGGGGTGGTGTATGGAGGTTGGGTGCAGCAACAGGTGATTCTGGGACACCCTTCTGTTGGGTGCTTCATAACACACTGTGGAGCTGCTTCTTTAACAGAAGCACTAGTGAGTGAGTGTCAGTTGGTGTTTTTACCTGGCCATGGTCATGATTATTTCTTCAATGCACGATTGATGAGTAGAAAATTGAAGGTTGGGGTGGAAGTGGAGAAAGGTGAAGAAGATGGATTGTTCACAAAAGAAAGTGTATGCAGAGCTGTGAAAACAGTGATGGATGATGAGAATGAGGTTGGAAGAGAAGTGAGACAAAATCATGAAAAAGTGAGGAGCATGTTGCTAAGTGACAATTTAGAGTCATCTCATCTTGATCCTTTTTGTGATAAACTTCAAGCATTACTCTAAATGTTGAGTTTCATCTGCTGCCAATCTAAATGTTATATTTGGGTATGTATGAAAAAAATAAGGAAAAAGTTCTAAGTATCCCTGTATTGCATTTTAATTTTTTTTCTCAAAATGTTGTAAAACTGTACCCAAGTTATAAAGGGGGTGCCCTACAATAAATAATGAGTTCCTGTAGAAAATTAATATTTTGTCGGTGGATTCATAAAAGGTATCATCACATCGTTTCGCGCAACAGATTTCTACATTTGCTTTATATTAAATAAATTTATCCCATTTTATTAAATATAAAATAAAATAATTATAAAATATTAATTAAGTAATATTAAATTCATATTAAATTAACATGACAAATTTATTTAACAAATAAATAATTTTGATATTATAAATTTTGGTATTAGATATATATGCATTTGTCCCAAAAAGAAACTTCTTACATAAATAATACTGTTAATGTTTTCTTTTCTCCCTAAATCGCATGCTCTGTAATTTCTTTATACATATAGTATTGTTTATTATTTATGAAGGAAATTTGGTTATTCAAAATCGAATTTTGATAGCCAGTTTGGATTTCCAACATTTCAAATCAGTCAGAATTCAATATAACTGAGTTTTTGCTGGATTTCTTTTAATGTTTAATATAATAAGTAAAAATATTAAGAAAATAAATAATATATATTTAAATATAATAAATATTACAGTTAAAATATAAAAAACTGTAATAATTGTTTTAAAAAATAATTATTTTGAAAAATAAATATATATTTGTGACGAATTAAAGTATTTATTACTAATATTGAATTATTTATAGTAAAAAAGGAAAATTAAAATAAAATTATAAATTTTTGTAAATAAAACAATGTAAAAATTGTAAAACAATTGTATATACGTTAATTGATTATAGTATTAAAAATTGAATTAATATTTTCAAATTTTGTAGATAATAAAAATAATGTTGTGGTTAATGAATGAATGTGAAATTGATTAAATAATTTTAAATTTTTATTGTTTTATTATGTATTTATATTTTAACAAGAGATAATAAGATTGATTGTTATATTTAAAAAAAACTTGTAACGTACAAAATTTAACAACAAAGTTTTGTAATATTGTGTTTAATTTAAATAAATAATATAATTATTATTTTTTAATAAAATTAAATTAAGTAAAGTTGGATATGAAGAAAGATAAAATGATTTATTGGTTTTGTTTTTATTTTTATGATATGTTACAAAAATAGAAGCAATCAGATGTGAAGTTGAGTTTTGAATGTCATGGTAACTTTACCAATTAAAAGAAATTTTTTAAGTATTAAAATATTATTTAATAGAAAAACGAGATAATTTATAAACTTGATTTATCTAATAATATCCTTTTAAATTTATTCTATTTGAATTAGAATTTTTTTATTTTAATTTTTTATTTGTTTTAGAGTTTGACAATAGGAGTAGAGTATCTCTTTAGACGATTTGATTTTCGAATATCTATTTCAGTATTAATTCTTTATAATTTAGAACAATTTTTTATATTTTTCTAGTTGTTAGGTTGGAAAAGACTTGTGGTCGCTCGTGTGTTTGATTATTTGTGTCTTCAATTTCTTTCTCATTTCTTTAATGATTATTTTAAATTATTTATCGATATTTTATTTTTATTAATTTTTTTAATTATTTAAAAAATTAATTTTCCAAAAACATAATTTTTAAAATAATTATCACAAACAAATGAGGATAAAAAATTAATGGTGCTTATTTATTTTCATACACAACATTATCTAATTTTTCATTTTTGAAATTAATAATTTTCTAAATATTTTTTAAAAAATAAAATTATGAATATTTTAATTACTATATATTTATTCTCAAATTTACTATATTTTAAAATTAATATTGTATTTATTAATATAATATATATTTTTATTTTTATTTTTAAAACTTTTCTTTCCTTAATTTTCTAAAAAAAATGCAAAAAAAATTAGATAGAATTTGGATTTAGAATTTGGGTTTCTATATACCCAATTCTAAACATGTACTGTAAAATCATATTATTCAATAAAACCTATAGTGTGCTTTTGGGTTAATTAACCACTACTAATTGGAAGAAAATTCATAGATTCTTTCATGAAACTAGCATACTTCTTTCTTCATTCTTTTTTTTTTCATGCTAGCACATTGTTCCTATAATTCGCACAGATAATGCGTATTATTCTACTAATTCAGAATTTGGATTCTTGAAAACCAAATTCTGAATTCTGTACAATAGTTCTGATTATCTGAAAATAGATTAAATTTTGATTTTTAGAGAGACAAATTCTGACTTTATTTTTCTTTTTTTGTAATTTTTTTAAAAGAACTGGAAAAAAAAAATTAAAATAGAAATGAAAAATATAAATATTCAGAATTTCGTTTTTAGAAAACTGAATTCCAAACTACTTTACAGAAAATTCAAACGTATTACACTCTAGCCCTCCTCAAACACATGCAAACACAATGCATTTAGCTTTAGTTATCAAGGAAATAATTGCATACCATGTTGTACAGTTAAAATTGCTTGAAATCAACATCAACTTTTCAGATCCTAACAATGCTGGCAAAGGAGATTAAGAGAATGCATTGTTCACCACTAGCCATATCAACTTTCTCTTGGAAAAATAAGATTGTTACACAAATAAAATTGAAAAAAAAAAACAATCAATTTTATTATAAAATTATTATTGTTACAAGACCCAGTTAAATCACATTATCTTTTAATTACATAACACAACTCACAAAACTCTTTAGTATTTATTTGTAATTTATAATTGTGTTTTTCTTTTTCTCTAATACTCTTACAACTTACAAAGAAAATATATTTATATTAGTCTAATGAAAATTAAGACCACATGATAAAAATAGTTACTATCTTAAATGTAAAGATATAAACTGGTTAAGTGCATATGCTCTTTTGGTTTCCTATGGTTGAAAGTAGGTCAAATTATTCAACAATTCTCCTCTTCCATCTACATCTTGGAATTCATCATCTTACATCCATTCCAACACAGCCTTTACATGGTTTAAGCTTTTCTTGAGCGACCACCTTGGTAAGCATGTCTGTTGCATTCTTATCAATGTGGATCTTTACCAAACTCAATACATGTTGGTCTAATATATTTTGTATCCACTCAAAGCGAACATCAATTTGTTTTGTGCAGGAATGATGCATTGAGTTCTTACTCAAGCCCAAAGCACTTTGACTATCACAATATCTCGTGTATTCATTCTTCATGATGCCAAAGTCTTGGAGAAAACTTCTTAACCACAATATTTCTTTCCCAACTTTAGTTGCTGTATATATTATGCCTTTGTTGTGGATGCGAGTCTGCCCAAAAATACAAAAATTTCTCCGAATCAAAGATCAAAAATTGAAAATGCAGAAAGAGATTAGGGATGGAGAAGACGCCACAATCATTTCTGACTGATAAGTCCAATGAGGATTCGCCACTCTGAATTTGAAAATTCACAGATAAGAATCTAAAGTTCTACTCGAGAACCAAGAGAGAATTCACGGAGCCAAAGTCTCAACTCCTTAAAATCTGAATTCTGAGTACAAAGAGTTATGAGAATCCTATTTATACTAATGGACCTAAGACAAGGCCCATTAACTAATTAGGCCCAAAATTGGAAAAAGAACAAAAATACAAAGCCCAATAAAGGCCCACAAAGAAAATTAAATCCAAATTACAAAATATTAAAAAATTAAATTTAGAAATCCTAAAACTACAGTTGTCATCTTCATGCTCGTATCATCCTCCCCGAGGTTGGAGAGAATTCGTCCACGAATTTAGCTCTTTGTACCTACAAGCAAACTTACAAACATAAGACTAAAAGAACTCAATTTTAACATCATCTAAACAAAGACGAGAAAAACTATCTAAATGGAGATGTGGAGCTCATGAGAGTCCAATCTCTTATTATCAAAGTGTAGTAAATATCTTCCTCCAGGATCATAAACCAACACTGTAAAACACATCAAACAATAAGAACATCAAACGACTAATCATAAGCATGTCAAATACATCAATCCAATACAAATATATGGTATCTAATGTCCTTTTCGAGTTCACGTAACAAGATTAAAGATCTAACATGATTATGCTTAATCTCATCATCAACCTTCTGATAATTCACACACATAGAAAAGATGATCATGAACATTCAAGTCCACAGGATATGTATGCATCTCATCATTCAAGGACTTGGCATCACCACCTAAAACAATAGTATGCATATCAAAAGCAACGGACAATTCACAAGGATTTTTAATTTGCTCATGATACACATTAGACAATTCCAAAGATGTAGTGGAAGCCCATATGTTCTTCTCTCTAATACTGTATGAATCACTTGAAAGCTCATCACTAGTAATTTCCTGCAAAGGAGAATCCACACAAATAATTATAGAGTCAGAGTAAGAACAAATATTATTATTAGTCTCTTCTTCCTTTGCTCTCTTTTCTTTCTCTTCTCTTTCTATATTTTCTTTCTCCTTTCTTCCTATTATTCTTTTTGCCTTCTCTAACAATTCATCAAATTTTCTACTTCCTTCCTCAGTCTTTTCTTTCAATTCTCTAATCTTTTGATCAAACTTTTCTTTTTCTTCCTTTTCAATTTTCTCCTCTCTTTTCCTAAGAATTTCCTTCACTTTTTCCCCAAACTCTTTCTCTCTTCTTATAAAATCATTTTCACTTTCTACAAATCTTTTCCCTTTTCCATAAGCTCCCTCATTTGTTCTCTCTCTTCTCTAAGCTCTCTTTCTATCCTCTCTAATTTTTGTAATGCTTTCTTTTCTCTCTCGCAACCACTGGTAATAGTCTTTAAGATCTTCATCATTTATGGGTTTTGACTTCCAATTAGGACATTCAAGAGAAACATGCCCATAGCCTTCACATTTGGAACATCTAATAGAACTTATTTTTATCCTTGAACTTGATGTGTTGTTACATTTACGCTCCGCCTTCTTTAGCCTTTTATGCTCATAAACTTTTCTTTCCAACTGTTGTACTATTGAAATGAGTCTTGAATTCAAATATTCTATAGTCAATCCCATGACTGCAAGTAAAATGTTAGAAACAAAACAAGAAAATCATAAAGAAATGGTTAGCACAAATAACAGAAAATATGGACCTCACCACTCACTAAGTGTTTGCACTCATTCACTCGTGTATAACTCTTGAAAAACTATTCTCACTTTCTTCACTCAAATTCCTCTTTAGTTCTTAAGGAGAACTTCTAGTCAACTTATCAAGAATTTTACATTCAAAGTGAAAGATGTAACAAATCCACATTGAACTCAAGAGGTCAAGAAAAATAGAAAACTCTATGACAAAACCAAGAAATTTAGAAAGACAAACTAAAAAGCACAAAATCAAGAAATGAGCTAAACCAAAGGGAAGTAAGATGTGACAAAACTAAGAACGTGACAAAGAGAAAAGCACTTTAGAAGACAAGGGTAATCTAAATAGTGTATTTAGAATTACCACTAGAAATGTAAAACAAAGCAAGTAAGCTAAACAATTAGAAAAGTCCAGTTGTAGAAAATGAATCAAGACTACCTACATGCATGGAACTAATTTGGACATCCAATAGAGAACTCAATTAAAATTGAATCTAAGTCTCAAGAGAAATATGGAATATGCACTTTAACATTTTTTTTAGGCTTATCACACTTGAGATGAATGAAAGCTAGTTAGGCATCCACCCACTCTTACGTAATTTGCTTACTTTGTGCTTCAAGTTTCTCAAGACTTAAACTCATGTTTAAAAGAATGCTCAAAACATAGATGCTACATTTAGCTCCTAATTGTGTAATCTCCAAATTCAATCTCAAACAATCAAGATTTTCCAACAATTCAACTCCCAATACTATGTTTCACAACAAGAATCCAAGGAAAAATAAAACTCAAAGAAAATTTATAGACATATGACTCAACTCAAAGCTAGAAATAAAAAAAATGACACAAGAGAATAGCAATGGTCAAACCAGATTTAAGCACCAGGTTCTCCACTAGGATGTTTGCACCATATTAGCAACTAATATACCATACAAAAGCACCAGATTTTGCAGCTTCTAATTAACACCCATAAAAGTTTTCAACCAAATTTCAGCACCAATGCTAACTGCACCAATTCCCTTTTTCTTTTCAAATGTTTCAATTCACCAAACTTGTAAAACTCACCAACGGGTCCCAATTTCATTCACATACATTAATAAAAAAAAATTTCCAAAATCGTGGACCCCACATATCTCTCCACCAATTCAATTCACGTGAAACAATTTTCTTTCTTTCCAAAATTGAATTCAATTCAATTGATAAATGCGGGCCCCACTGTCTTCAATTCACCAAATCAAATCAAATTTATCCATTTGTCCATGTCGTGGATCCCACTCCAAATCAATTTCACGCTCCATATCACCTCGTCAATACAAAATCACCAATGGCTCACATGCATTTAATTTAACTTGACTTCCATGGACCCCACATGTCATCTAATTTTTTTTTTTTATGAATTCACGTGATCAACAATTATTGTGGAGTGAGTATGGATTCAACTTCTTCTTCTTCAATTCACAGTCAATCACTCAAATATTCTTTTCCAAATTGAATTCACACGGTCACTGCACACAAAATTGACTCAGCTTGGCTCACTTATATCGCAACAAAGACTCACCTGCTCCACCAGAAATCAACCAGCTTCTAATTTAATTCATAGGTATACCAAAACTGCACCAAGCCGATTGAATGAACTGCACCTAGCTCAGAAAAGAATTTGTTTCAATTCTTGACTCCAGTGAAGGGATTAGCCAACTGCAACTGAACATTGTTTTATTCAATTTTCATAAATTCAATGCACTGATGGTTCAAAATCTGCACCCACACTTGCACATCTGGTCAGTTCCACACCAGCTACTAAAACACCCACACACACAATTCAACCAACACCTATGGTGCACTCTTTTCCTTTCACTAATTGAACCAGACCTACACTCAAACATATATTGTAACCTTTCCAAAAGTCTTGCCTACTCCAATTCTGTTTCAAAGCTTCTCGTAATTTCATCAAACAGTTGGTATGCTTTGTTTCCAGAAGCTCCGTTCATTTCAATTTCAGTCCACTGGTGGCATACGTTGAACCAGGTGGTGGAAGCACTTCACGCTAATCTTGCCCAGACCTCCCTCAGTTTAATTTCATCACCTGCACAGATTAACCTATTCTGCAGATCTCCACCACAACCATCACAACCTCCGCTGGTGACTCCAGCTCTCCACACAGACGTCGATTCTCCACAATTAATGTTGCACTCATCGTAACCATCAATCTAATGCACTGAATCGCTGCCAGTTCTCAATTTTTTTTTCCAGAAATATTGAAAGATAATTACAGCAACAGAGAGCTTCCCGAAAACATTATTAACTTTCGCATCTGATTGCAATTTCAAAACATCGTCTCGCTGGATATGATTCTACGGTGCCAAAACGCTGGGAGAAAGGGTTGCGAAAAAAAAAACTTCAAAAGCTTTGCGCAACCCTTACGGAAAAAGTTGCGATAACAATATTTAAATTGTTGCGGAAAAGCTGCGGAAAAGTAAAAGAACTAGCTCTGATTACCAAATGATGCGAGTCTGCCCAAAAATACAAAAATTTCCCCGAATCAAAGATAAAAAATTGAAAATGCGGAGAGAGATTAGGGATGGAGAAGACGCCACAATCATTTCTGACTGATAAGTCCAATGAGGATTCGCCACTCTAAATTCGAAAATTCACAGATAAGAATCTAAAGTTCTACTCGAGAACCAAGAGAGAATTCACGGAGCCAAAGTCTCAACTCCTTAAAATCTGAATTCTGAGTACAAAGAGTTATGAGAATCCTATTTATACTAATGGACCTAAGACAAAGCCCATTAACTAATTAGGCCCAAAATTGGAAAAAGAACAAAAATACAAAGCCCAATAAAGGCCCACAAAGAAAATTAAATCCAAATTACAAAATATTAAAAAATTAAATTTAGAAATCCTAAAACTACGGTTGTCATCTTCATGCTCGTATCATATATTATGCCTTTGTTGTGGATAAAGCAACACACTTCTGCAACCTTGATTGCCAAGAGACAACTCCCCCAGCAAAAGTGTATATGTATCCTGATGTAGATTTTCTACCATCAAAATCTTTAGCCATGTCAGCATTTGTATAACCTTCCAAGTTTAGATCAAATCGTATGTGCTTACTATTCCAATAACATGAACTATATTTGGCCTCGTGCACACCATCGCATACATAAAACTTTCAACCACCGAGAAATAAGGAATTGTTAACATTTCATTAATCTCCTCTTTAGAAGAGGGACATGACTTCTTGCTCAACTTGAAGTGATTAGCTAATGGTTTCCTTACTCGCTTGGCATTCTCCATATTGAACCTCTAAATTACTCGTTCAACATACTTTTCCTGGGACAACCACAACTTTCGTACTTTTTTATCTGTATAAATGTGCATGCCAAGAATCTGCTGAGTTGGTCTTAAGTCTTTCATATGAAAAGACTTGAAAAGTTCCTTCTTCAAATGTTTTGTCTTTGATATGTCTTTGCCAACTATCAACATGGCATCTACATATAATAAAAGTGCAGAAAATCTCCTCCTAAGAACTTTTGGAAATAAACACACTGATCTGCAGATGTTCTTCTATAACCTTAACTCACCTTGAAAATATCTTTCATTCATCATTAAAATTATATCACCTTTAACTATCCCCTTCTTAAGGTATCACAATAACCCTTAAGGTTCTTTAAAACAATCATAATATTATTAAATTAATAAATTACTCATCTTATTCTTCAATTCACATCACAAAGAGCATACAAGAGTAAATAGAAATCAAACAGAGATGAAAGAGGAAAACTCCTTTTTCAAGAACACACCTAAAATAAGGAATTGGGGTTAAACAATAAAAATGTTATCAATTTAAGAAATTACACATATTATTCTTCAATTCACATCATAAAGAATATACAAGAGTAATTAGGAATCAAACAGAGATGAAAGAGAAAAATCCATCTTTCAAGAACACACCCAAATTAAGGAATTGGGGACCAACTCCACTACCCAATAGATATCCCACACCCCAAAGCGAGTTCTCACTCCCCCCTTACCTTGTTGATGTGCAAACGGTGCTCCCACTACCCTAAAATTTCCCTCTTGCCCTTCTCCTCTTCCTTAATAAATAGAGAACAAAGAAGATGAAAAACCCCATATCACACCTACTATGCGAACTGAATATCTTCCTACTCAGACCTCATATCAACAATTTAATCGTTCAGAATGAAGAACCAGCTATTACATTTCCAGCTCGATCCAACAGTTAATGAATCTGACAATAGTAGTTTTACCATAGCAACCCTGTGAAAAAACGGGAATGACTTTCTCTCTTCGCCTCTCAAAGTGCTAGTGTTTTGAATGACCTAAGACTTCAATATTTATTTAAATAAGACTTCATATTCTAAAATTAATTCTTTTATAATTATGAAAATCAAGCTTACTATAAATATTAAAATAATAGAAAAATATATATTTAAATTAAAAAATCCTGAATTTCCTAAAATATTTAATTAATCTAAAAAAAATTGGAGTATTACACATTGATTTTGTATTAATTATTAATCATAAAAGAAAAGATTAAGTATTTATGTACAATTTCTTTATTTTTTTTGTTGAAAATTTTATATTTACTAGTCTAAGCAAAAAGAACTCATAATTGGAAGTTTATTTGGTCTAATTCGTTTAAAAAACCAAATGGACGACAAACAATGATTCAACCAATCATACTTTAACAAGTAGGTTACCTTAATCCAAGAAATTAGGAAACATAAAATTAGAAGTTTAGGGTTATGCTAAAACAATTTTATAAGGGATTACAAAAAAAGGAACCATTATTTGCTTACAAAAAACCAGTAATAATTCATCTCACAAGAAAATAAACAAAAAAATGAGAAAAATATATATTGGCTTCCACTATACCTACATGTATGTGTGCCTCTATAGTGAAAGACTGAAAACACAAGAATAGTCACAAACACTAATCATCCATCCAATTATTGTGATGATTATGATACAATACTGAGTCGGTTATAGAGGTAACAGTGTTTGAAATGACTTTGTATATAGTTTCGATAGCTTCAGGAGCAATATATGGCTTACAATTGAGACTTTCAACTATATGAAATGCAATAGTTAGAAGACTTTGAGTGCTTCTATCTTCATCTCCTTGCAACCTTCCAGGAAGTATGCTAAACCCTGATGGCAGGATCATCACTTTGTCAGGGTTGATTCCATGTATAAGAGCTGTCACAGCTTGTTCGTCTAGTGGAGCATACACCACGTAAGAACCTGTTGAGTCTGTGTAACTCTCTTGTATATAACATATTACAAGCTTGCCCTGTGAATTCTAAGGACATTGCAAATAAATGTTTGTTTAGGTTTTAAGTTGAGTTTGAAGAAATTAATAAAAAATGAAATTTGTTTACCATTGCTCGCATAAGGGAAACACGATTTCTTGGATTTTCACCCTTGAGCATCGATGCAAATTCTCGAATAGTTTGTCTACGTGAAAGCGCATCCCACTACAATTATTTAACAAAATGAAAAACATAATAAAATGTTAATATTTTTTATGATATTATGTAAATGGATACGAAGGCTTAGACACAAATAAAATAATATTAAATGCTTACAAGAGGTTATGGAGCATACCTTGGTTCTAGAATTCTCATGGCGAAGGAAGTTGAACAGTCGATTTGGGCAAACATCTAGCCAAACAGAAGTAGTGAAAACCACAGATGTACCAGGAGGTTTTCCATTTTCTTCCATGTTATTATTCTTCACCATGATTCTCACGCATGGTGAATATTCCATTTGAGTCCATTGATTGTCTACAGTAGAACTCACATTTCCACAAAATGTTTTCATCATTCTATTTGCTAGTTTCAAGAAGCTAGTCCTCCCACTTTGAGCTATAAGAACTATTCATACCAAAAACAAACAAACAAATTTAATGGAAGAAATTAAACATACTTTATGTTAGTCTAAGTTAAAATAGAAGATCTTATGGAACAAATAACAAGTTTGCATATACCTCCATCATCAGCAACAAACGTTGTTGCAAATAGACTTTGTAACCATTCACCATATTGAACTAAGGAATTAATCCAACGGGTTGCACCAAAAGCTAGAGTGGATGTGAATAGAGACTGGAAATAATGGTCCACATGACTATGTTTTGCTTCTACATGCTCGACCCATATAACCTGAAATTGAAAAATGAAGTAAAATCAATGTCTTATCAAAATGAAAACAAAAAAATGGTTAACTTCATGATGCAATCAATTGAATCCTGTATAAAATCAACCTTAGAATATCCATTAGGCATTCTAGCAATCAAACATCCTGATGGCCTTTTCAAAAAGTTGTTGGTTGGGGAAGGAAGAAATTTCTCCAATGATACATCGACGACACCCCATGTGCTATGAGATAACTGTTTGCTATACCTTCCAAAATAACACTCCCTTGTCAATAAAATAGGTGAAGGCAAATGAAGTTCTGTGCTCATCTGTGAAAAGGAAAGAATATACAATTAAATCAAAACAACATTCATATTGATTTTGAAATTCTAATGAAAAGTTGAAACTGTTAAAAGTAATTTTAGTTTGGATGTAAATTATATATCCATGTTTAATTTGATTTCACACTAAACTAAACATGCACTCTTTATTCTTTACAAAAATATGCGACTTGGTAATTTCAAATGCATATAAAATGTAAAACATAAAAAATTTCATGTTATAATAAATAACAATTATAAGAACCTAACCATTAGCTTAACTGGAAGCAACCAAACAATATATATAAGACTTCCTAATATTTTTTGCATAGCTACCATTATAGGAAGACCTAACACTGCACCTATAAATTTTTGCAGATTTATTTTACCCAATAGTTTAATTCATTATTAGTTCCAACCAATAATATATAGAAATATTTAAAAATGAATTATATCAACACAAACCCTTATGGGTGTCATGGTCAACATGCACATTCTCTTGACCTAGTAGGCTTGAGATCGATAGACAGTGTATACTTATTGATGGAAGACCCGTAAGCAAAGGACCAACCACCAGAGTCGTGGTTAGGAAAATACAAGAAGAATGGATCATCCTGGAAGAAGTGTAGTTAGAAGAATAAAAAGTGTAGATAGTAGTTTTGTTTGGGCGTGTATTTTGATCCATTAGTCTAGTTTTCCAATAAAGATGTGTATATAGAAAAATAAAGGTGTGCATAGTAAAAAAGTGTATAAATGAAAGTAGAGGTATGTATAGCAATCTGTTTGGACTTGTATTCTGGCCCATTAATATAGGTGACAACAAATGAGTGTGCATTGGGCAACCTAGGCCCAAGTACATATCCCGTCTAGGGTTTATACTACACTTTAGACACATGGCTAGGGTGGCACATGGAGAATGGGGTATGCACATGCTTGCATCTTCCCTAGGACCGGTCACTAATGACCATTTAGGGTTTCTAGAAACCCTCATGGAGTGTTGCATAAGGAGGGCATGCTCTCCCAAACCCTAGTCGCCCCCTTCATCTTTCTCTTCTATAAATACACATCTTCCCTCTCTTGTATTTTACCTTAGATGAGAGTAATGTAATGTTGCCAAAATACATGGCCTTCTTCTCTCTCTTGAGTCTCTCTAAGGGTTTTCTCTTAGCTTAGTCTAACAAGAAACCTTCCTTGTGTTTAGGTTTTCTCTAGATTTTTTAGAGACAATTTCCAGCAGCACAAACACTTATTCCTCACCTTTCCACTGAACAAACTTCATACTTCCGCCATTTTTCCATCTGTGCATCCGTGGAGCTAGCTGCATCATAGGCTCTATCACTTATGGAATTATGGTTGACTTGCACGATCTGGAGAATCTTTCAATCTCCATGTATGTGTATTTGAATCTTATAAAATCATTATTATTTATCAATGTGGCATTTGGTAGGTCGGGAAGTAAATACATGACATTTTTTGTACTAAGCACAGTTAACAAACACGTCTCATTAATAAATAAGCCTAGACTTTCATAGAAAAAACTAACATTAAATGTAAGTCCCTACAGGCTTTAAATAGAACATAATAATATAACAATCAATTGTTTCAATTATACTATAGAACAAAGTTATAATATAATAGACTTTGAATGCAAAAAATTTCTTGAAGGAAGTTGTAAAGATGTTTGATAAAATTGATTATGCTAAAGAGATTTTTTTTTTCAAAGCTCAATGTTGGAGACAACCATCAAGTTATTTTCGATAAATCAAAAAATTAAGAGAGTAATTGCAAAACAAGAATAAATAATGGATAATTATCAAGATTAAGACCATTTAGAAGACATGTATAGCTACAAGATTGTAACTCAGTCATAGGCCTCAAAAGTACCCCACATCCAAAAACATTTTAGATTGGAGTGTTCCAAATTTTTTTCAAATTGGATGTTTCAGAATGCCTTTTCGGAATGGGTGAATCCAGAACATGTTTTAGAAATGTAAAAGTTCTATTCCAGAATCCCTTTTTCGAAATACATATTATAAAATAACATTCTGAAATACCTATTTTGGAAATTTTTTATAATACTTTTTCGAGAACACTAAGCCCCTGTTTCTCGCAAAAGACGAAATTCAAAGACGGAAAATTTGTGAAAAAAGTTGGAAATATAGAAAAGTGTCAAAAATCCAAAAAATGAGATGTATTTTATATATCAGGTTTTTTCTTGCAAAAATAAGAGATATGCGAAGAAAGTTAAATATATGTATAATTTTTCATAAAAAATATAATATAAACATAAAATAATAAAATTTAAATAATAAAATAAAAAATAAAATTATAAAATTAATTATATTTTAATATAAGATATTATAAAATAATATATAATGGATTATATGCATATAATCGATTATATGATAACATATGATCAATCAATTATATGTATATAAATGGATTGTATATTATTTTATAATATATAATTTTATATTATAAATAAATAATTATAAAAATATTTTAAATTAATTTAATAATAAAAATAAATTTAGTAATAATAAATATTAAATAAATAATAATATTAATAATGAAATATAAATTTAAATAATCATATTAAATAAAAATTACCGTTAATAAAAATAAAATAAATTTATCTAATAATAATAAATAAACATATTATTAATAAAATTATTACATAAAAATAAAATTATTACATAAAAATTTTAATTAAAAAATAATTTTTATTTATTATATCAATCAAATCATACACAAACATTCATAAAAAAAAATTTCATTTCCACTCATTTTCTTTTGATCCAAACAATCTTAATTTTCACTCTTTTTCTCTTCAAATCAATTCTTTTCTTCTATTAAATTCATCCTAAAAATGAAATAAAATTTAAAAAATAAAATTGTCATTTCACAAAACTATAGTATGCTCAAGAAGATATGAAGGTGGATGAAGAATAGTCTTAAAACATCTTTGTTATAACTATGATGTTCAATTACTACAATGAAATTATCAGAGTAGATTGGAAGTCTGGCCGGATATATTATTATATATATATTGGAATGCAACAAATGATAAATACTAAGTAAAGTACCAAGTTGGTATATTGATACATTTGCACTCCTTTTGCTTAAAAAAACATTGATTATTATTAAAAAGTTTATTGATTCGAGTTTTAACATTTCTATCATTAAAAGTGTGTAAACTTTAATTTTGTAATTTTAGTTATGGAAATGTAGTTATAATGCTACCAATGTTAGATTTAAGCCTTTAAATAATGAGTTATGTATGAACATTAGTTAGTGAGTGAAATTTGTTAATTTTATATTCATCTAAATTTAAAATTATAATATTATTAATTTAAAAAATTACAAATTTATAAAATTATTTTTCTTTCAAAAGAATAATATTGAATTTTTATTTAAAAAGAAATGTTATAAAGATTTTCAATAAATCATAAATAAATTTATATAAGAATTCATATACTATCCTAAACTTAAAACCTTAAAATAATAGAATTTTAACACTCATTCTCATACCAAATAATATAAATATAAAGTATTTACTAGGACGGGTGACATTCTGAACTTACCACGTGCAGTTTGTTGTCATAGCTTCCTTCCACTCCTAACAAAGTTCCTACGATTGCTGCTTTTGAGACAATATTGTAAAATGCTTCAGCCCATTGATTCTGATTAATATCCAACAAAAAACAGCCCAAATATATCAGTGAGACAGAGGGAAATAGTCAAAAGCCTTTTATAACCGTTTTTGGCAAAAACAAAATATTATTCATGTGCCACTTAAACTTGTGCATATAACTAGTCATTTACAAGGCTTTTACTTTCTGCACCTATAAATTACTAACTGCACCTCAAATTTTTAAAATGACATTTTACCCTTCATCTTTATTTTAATAGTAACTTCCAGATTATTTTCTGGAAATTTTCCAGAACACTCTTAATGGAAGATTTTTTAGGACAGCAGAAATAGGCTATTTTAGCCTTTTTACCATTGCAGGGATGCGGTTAGTAAATATGGGACTACAGGAAGTAAAAGCCCATTTATAATCATGAGTTCAATATAGACCTTTTATAACGAGACTCTTACACAAAAGTTTGTCGAAAAAACTTGTATCTACTAACAAAATCAGTGATTTCTAATGTTAGATTTTACAAAAAATTGTCACTAGTCCCATATTCAACAAAACAAATTACTAGCATTTAAAATTTTTCATCCTAACACATTTATCATTTGGATTTAACTCTCTTACTATGATGGTATGATAGAATTTAACTAGTTATTTCTTTATTAAATTCTTTTAACCTGTATTTTGAAAAAGCAAATTCTTATATCATCATCGTCATGATAACTGTGACTGCATGTGCCCACCATTTTACCTATTGAGAAACAAGTGAAGTTAAACTGTGAATTGCATGCATGAAGAAGGAAAAGGATGAAAAAATAACTCACCACATCCATGAGTAATTCAACAATGCAGATTGGTGCCATTTTGACATATGCCATATGTCTTGAACCTTCAGTTTGTGGAGTTACAGTGGGAGTTATAGTTGATATTGGATGCTCAATTTGATATGTGCCAAAGCTTGGTAAATTTTGAGGCTCTCCAACCTCCACCAACTTAACAATCTCCCTTAGTGTGGTATCAACTTCACCAAATTGCCTCAAATATTCAATTTCATTTAAAATCTCACACCCATTGTTTGCCTGTTGCTGCCATAAAGGTTGCCCTGCAATGCCTATCTTTGACAACTCTTCCATGGCAGAAAATGCATGCTCAATGATTCCCCTTTTGATTGGCTCAGGATATATTGAAAATCCAAAAAGAAGGTCACTGGCTCTGTCCACACCCATAAACAAGTCTTTGGAACTAGAATCCAATAAAGTACCATTACCATTTGCAAACTGTTCAGAAGCAAATGCCGATGATCCACACCCATTATTACTGTATTGTAAGGTATCATTCTGAGATGATAAATAAAGCATTAGCGTGGATTGTTAAAACAATTACAAATCAACTCATTTTATGCAGTTCTGATACACAATCTATAGCCATGAAATTCGATTAGAAACAAACTTTTCATGCAGAAGTCGTTAATTGAGGATAAAATATAAAATAAAACGTAATCCAAAATTTATTTATTTCATGAGCTTTGATCTTATCAAAACAAATCGAAATAACTCATGTCATACAACCCCTGATCAAGTTTATACAGTGATCACCATCTACCTACCTGAGGGGAAAAAGATGAAAAAAAAAATACCTAAAAGCAAAAAGTAATCAACTGCGTGATAAGATAATAAAAACTATGTACTGAAGATCAGATAAGCATAAGAATTGTTGTTTAAGCATGCAAATTCTAGTTTCTCTTGAACAACTAAATCACTTGATTCTAGGAATTTTGTTAACTACAAACTCTTACTTCTCCTAAAACAACTTGATTTCAGAGATTTGATAGCAATAATTTGCATTTAGGGTGACCTCAAACATAGCAAAATTGGATGCAGATTATATAAATTTCAAATTCAATTTACCTCATAAGTCACTTCGAGATCCTGGACTATTATCTGAGAGTCAGTCATTCCTCTATCACCCATGGTGATGACCTACAATTGCTGCGATAATATAAATGATCTAATGTCAACACAGAAAAACGACTATCTCTTCATAGTATAACCCTACATTATGGGAAAAAAATCATCTTGGAATTACTATACTTACATTTGAGATATGGCAAGAGAAAATCAAAGGAATGTGATCAGCAATACTCCTATTGAGATTCAAAACTATGAATTGTTATAACAGCATTTGAAATATTTTGTGACATTGGAATCCTACAGTAGCAAATGCTAACAGAAAAGAGAGTGTGTGTGATTTGTTTGTTCAGTTAAAATACCTTAGGATGAGGGTATATTTATTCATATACCATTCTCAATATTATCATTATTTCATAATAATGAGTAGGATAATTTATATGCAATAAACTAGTTTTTTCTATAAAAGATAACACAATAGTTACATTATCACCATAAAAAAGAGTTATATATAACATATTATATCACTTCGTAAATATATAGATACCTTCTCAATGATTATACATATATACCAAGTTTTAATGATATTCATAACTAATTTCATAAGTAATATTCACTTATATTTGAAAAAAAAAAACGTGAGAAATGTTAATTATTTAATTTAATTAAGTATAATATAATTTTATATTATATTCTTGTTAGAAAAATTGTGTGGGCTCATTACATTGTGTATGATGAGAGTCTTGACCATATTAATAATTTGTTGTTTAGTGATGAACAATTCATATCAATGATTAATTGTTTCTTCAAATTTTGAATTAAAACTAATAATCACGATAATATAACTTATGCATTTAATTAATAACTAATGATAAAAAGGATAATTATGCTATTGTGAATACATAGTTTTTTATTATAATTTGTTGGAAAGATGTTTAAATGCTTCAATTTGAAATTTAAATTCTGTGAATTATTTGTTACTATCTTAATAAAGTCATTTTCTCAATGTTGAAACTGGACATGATCAATTTTTTTTTTCAGTCACAAAAAAAAAAGATTAATTAGGGGTACTTTGGGTAAAAGATACACTGCTGAGTTTAATTGGGTAAAAGATACACTGCTGAGTTTAATTGGGTAAAAGATATACTGAACGCGTTCAATTAGGTGAAATTTTTTAATTAAAAAATAGTTTGCACAAGTAGTGAGGCTTGTATCTTTAATCAAGTTGTTCAAATATAATTTTTTATGATGAATAAATTTTATTAATGCCATGTTAAAAAAGACATTAATTATATATATTTTTTATTAAAAAAAATTCTTGATGCATTCTTGGGATTTTTTAATTGAAATTAGTTGGCATGAGTAATTCCGTTTGAATTCTTTAATGAAATAGTTTAGGATTTAAATTTTGACGATAAATATTTTTTATTAATACCATAGTTAAACAACCTAATTATATATTTTTATTAAAAAATCTTGCCTTTTTATTATTATTTTTACATACTCTTGTGATTTTTTAATTAAACATGAGATTGAACAAGTAACATGGTTTGTGCTCTTAATTCGTATTGTTAACAAATGACTTTACTAACATAATAGTTAAAGAAACTAATTACACTTTTTTTTATTAAAATCTTGTCTTTTTTTAAAAATTGTGATTTTGAACTTTTTTTTAATTTATGTAATTTTAAGTCTTATTAACACATATTATAAGAAAATATCAAATTAGTTTTTAAATATTAATGTTATTAAAACTGTGATTTTTTTTAATCAAATTTTAACACGACCTAAAATATTACTTTTTAGAAAAAGAAATTAAGAACGCAAAATTATTTTTAAATAATCAGTTGTCAAATATTGTACACTTTCAAAGTTGACTTACTAAATTCTAAGTGGATACTAACTTTTCTCAAATTGATCATATTCATCCATTAAATTAAAAATTAATTTAAAAATTAATAATGAATTAGTGTGGGTTTAGTTAATACATTGAGTCAGTGTTTTTAAAAATTAACATTAATAAATTAGTGTTTATAATTTTATAATCCACTATATATGCAACACAAATATGAAATAATTAACTTATTAGAGTCCGCTTTAGTTGTTAATGTAGAATTTTAACTTATGCTAAATTTATGTATTTTCTTCTAAAAAATCTTATTAAAGTTTCAAACTCTTATTATATGAAATGAATATATATATATATTTATTGAATTGGTCCAAGTTTTTTATGATAAAATTTATAGAAAATTTATAATAATCAATAATTATGTCTAATCATATACTTCTATTTATATAGAATCAAAATTACAGCATAATCAAATTAATCCTTATGAACTCATATTTCAATTCATGATGAATATAAAATGCGAAAGTGTACTTTTGTCATTGGAAATAATGAAGGTGATGAATATAACTACAGGTATGTGATCTTCTAAATATAGAGCACCTTAGATTTCCTCTAGGGTTTCTCTTCTGATGGGAATAAAGAAAAAGAACATAAATTGTATGTTCTGTCTTCTGTTTTACAAAATAGGACTCTTTTATAACTTTCATAGTTTAATATATTCAATTTAACCCCTCATCAAATTAAAAATATTACAGATGACATCTACATAATTAGCTTTTCATAACATATACGCTCTTAGCTACAATTTTAAATTAATTAGACCATTTTAATATTTTGACTAATAAAATAATTACCCTAACACATTTAATTATATAATATATATTTATATGATCTAAAAATTCCAACAAAAATATCCTTCGAATTTCATTTTGATTCACTTTTTACCATATGTCAAAAGCAACAAATGGGGCACACGGTGTGATTTCTTTTGTCTGCGATGACATATATTAGATTACAATATGAGAAGGAAATACAGAGTATTTGACCTAAATTTAATAACTTTCTACAAAAACGATATTAGTTTGGTCCCACTAATTAGCAGTCGCCTCAACTCATTAATCTTCATGTATTTGACACTGTGATTAGTCTAACTAATTATGGTTTCTCATATGAATTTACAATTAAATCATATAAAGGATATAATTATTGTGTGATTTAATAACAGCGTCTCCCACTATGTTTGTTGCTCATCATGTTTATTTTATTCAATAATTTATTCTAGACAATATACAATACGTTAACCATTAAATAAATTATGTAACATTATATTAAATTTATATTCATACATATATATTAAATTTAAAATTAATTGATAGATATAGAAAACAAGTGAAAATATTGGTGAGGTTTAGCATAACTCACGTATGGGGATGGTGGAAGACAAATCTTGATTTCCAGTGAGACGAAAAGTTCAACGACAGAGAGACATCGTGGTATAGGCTCATGTGTGTTTTGTGCAGAAAAATAGTCACCCAGAGGTTGAACTTTTGAAAATCTTGCATGTGTTGTGTGGTCCATATATATATATATATATATATATATATATATATATATATATATATATATATATCTTTTTCAGTCAAATCGTTTTCTCCTTTTCTTTTTTAAGTGGTAAATCATTAGTTAAGTTTGATTACTTCAACATGGTTTTCCATTTTATCAAAGGTTCTGTGGCATTGGATCCTTCTTTCCATAACTATCTATCAGTACTTTCATTTTCACAGAAAACTATAATAGTTCTGCAGTTCAAGGAAAAAAAAGTTCATACTTTCAAATAATATCTGATACTTTTGTTAGAAGCCGCATCTGATATGTGTAAATGATAGAAATTTATAATAATTAATAATAATGTCTAATCACATTTTTCTATTTATATAAAATCAAAATTATACTACAATCAAATTAATTTTTATGAATCCTAAATCTTAAATTCATATTTCAATTCATGATGAATATAAAAATACGAGAACGTACCTGGATTTGTCATTGAAAATAATGAAGGCGATGAATATATGTGATCTTTCAAATGTAGAACACTTTAGATTTTCTCTAGGATTTCTCTCCTTATGGGGTGAAGAGAAAAGAATAGAAATTGTATGTTGTGTCTTCTGCTCTATAACATAACTCTTTTATAACTTTTAGAGTTTAATATTTTTAATTTGACCCTCATCAAATTAAAAATATTACTGATGATATCTACACAATTACATATATGTCATTAACTATAATTTTAAATTAATTAGACCAATTAAATATTTTGATTAATAAAATAATGACCCTAACACATTTAATTATGTAATATATATTTATATGATCTAAAAGATTCACATATTCTGATTTAATTGGTTCAAATTTTGAATCCAGAGTTTTACTTTTTAATTTATTCTTCAGATATTAAAATTAGTTTGGAAAAATAATTGTAGCCTCCAAAGTTTAATATTCTGAAATTAAAAATTATTTTTTTAAAATTCGTCTGACTTTTCTTTTCACTTTTGAAAATAATATATATATATATATATATATGCATATATAGTTTAAAAATATAATAAAGTTTATTCCGTTACACTGATATTTTTTAGTTATATTCGCACTTCAACCAGCACACTGATCAATGATGAATATATTTCATATAAATTTTGGAAACATATAGCGAAAATCGAACTTGTTAGACTAGTTTATTAAATAAATAATATTTGATAAAATTATATACTGAAGTAGTTGAAGATCTAAAATGACAAATATACATATTTATATAATTTTCATTTTTTATGGATAAAATTGTTTATAAAAATAGTTGTTTTAAAATTATTTTATAACTCTTGAATGTTTTTATTTGTAGATGGATTATTTTAATTATACTTTTTAGTTTCAATTATTATATTCTTTTCATGTTATACGCTCCACTTTTCATATTATATTATATCTTAAAATAAATTTTAATCAAATTTAAAATTAAGTAAAAATAATATATGCTTAAGGGTATGTTATACATTTTTTTATATTAATTATCCCATTGATTAAAATAAATAATCAAACATAACATATTTAAAAAATAACAGTAAAAATAATTAAATAAATTTATCATTATAAATTTCTTGAAGTATAATATTGAAATAATAAAGTAAATATTATAAATAAATTAATAGATAAAATAAATAGTGTGTATAATATAAAAAAGGAGATCAATGAAATAAAAAAGTCAAACAAATAAATAATTTTCTCTGTTTAAAGGTAGTCAGTGACAGAAAAATTCAATAAATATTTGAAAATAAATAAATAAATAAATATAAAAATCAGAAAACAGAATATTCATTCATCTTAAGAATTTTGATTTCTGACAATTTAATCAAGTTTTTCTTACCTGACGGTTCTTTAAAGTTCTTTAAAGGATTAGAATTCCTACTTCTAAAATTTATTGTCTAGAAAAGCAAGAACAAAAGCTTAGTTCTAGTATAATAAAAAATAATTTGTTAGAATGTAATATAAGGTATTTTAGACAATAAAAATCTATTCAAAACTCACTTATAAGGTTCATTTAGGACAGACAAATTTAACACTAAAAAATAGAGGAATAGAAGAATAGAGAATACAGAGACGAGATAAAACTTACTCAAAACTAAAGTTGTTCAGATATAAATACTTTCCTTGCTTTCTATACTAGAATTATAAACTTTATTTTTAAAAGAGATATCTAAAGACTGCCGATTTAAAAGAAAGAAGTGAGAGCTTATTTAAAATTGGACTTTTTAAAGAAGAGAATTTTGTGAAACTAAAACCCTAATTTTTTCTCAGTCTCTTTTAAATTCAAACTGAATTAAAATAATAATATCTTTAATTAATTAGTAAAATAATATATATAGAAACCTATGTATTACATCATTTTACCACAATAAATTAATGAATTTCAAGAAAATATTTTCAATACATAAATTATTAGAATTTTTTAATTTTATAAAGTTTCTTCATTAAAATATATTCATTTAAAATAAAATTTAAATTTAAATAATAAATTTTAAATAAAACTTAAATAATCAACTATAATAATACATTGGATTGACTAATTAATTAATAAAATAAAATATATAAAAAATTGTGTCTTACATCATTTTAAGACAATAAATTAATGAATTTCGTAAGAATATTACTAATATAAAACAATAATATTTATAAACAGTTTATTAGATAAAGCATCAATATAAATATCTCCAAGCATATATCATCATATTATATCAACCATGATCACATAGCAACACACATACATAACATATAATGAATGTTTTTCGAAAGACTAAGGTTATTATACTTAAACTTAGAGGCTAACATTTGTGGGTTATATTGTGATCGCCTACTGCACCGAGCGCACCAATCAGACAACTAGAACCTAAGCCACCCTATCATTGACCATCATCAACCATTCTTAGTACCTCATCTCGTAGCCTTGGACAAGTTCGCCAGTGATCCCTCCATCAACTCCTTATCACCTGGTATCTTAGTCTACATTACCAAGATTACTAGTGAAACCTAGGACTTCATTGAATCTACACAAATATAGTTCCCCACATTACTATAGTGTTCCACTCGGGTACCATGTATACACACATATACCATATCTCAATAATACAAATAATCTATGGGATCATACCCCAGGCTTCACTCGGTCTACTACGTCACTTAGTAAATTTTGGACAACAATTTCATATTATACTCGGCCTATCACATCACTTAGTAGATTTTGAACAACAATCTCAGACTCTACTAGGCCTAATACATCTTTTATAACATGAAACCAATCATCACATACATTCCTAATTTATCTCATATACATCATACCATCAATATCCCATGTATATAAGCTTTAAATAATCTCATGTCATCATAAAATGAACATGTATAAACCATTCTACCATTAAAATAATGTAACTTCACTATTAATTATGATTTGTCTTGTTGTCATGGCTTGAGCGCCCAACACGCACCTTGAGCGACCTCAACTCTTGAGCCCCCAAAACCCATATGCTCCAAAACACCTCTTGGACACATGTAAACAGCTCTTAACTTCACTCAAGGGACTAAAACCTTGATTGAGCAACCAAAACCTCGCTTGAGTGTCGAAATAAGTACTTCAGCGATATTTCTCCATAGGAAAGAGATTCATCTTGGTGTCTTTCTCACTTGAGCTACAGGACATCGCTTGAGCGATGTAGAACATCGCTTGAGCGATGTAGAACATCGCTTGAGTGATCTAAGACGATGGGTGTAATGATTACGTATGACCTAAACCTCACTTAAGCGACCATACGTCGCTTGAGTAAGACTGTTTAGAATAACAAACCAGGGACGAGAAACCATAGTTTCACCTTCCCAACCAACCAAAATACATGTTGCATGCATCATTTAACATCAACAAATCATTCAAACAATCATATGACTCATTTTTAGCAATTCTATCGATTCTTATCATTCATTACACTTCTATTGCACCATTCATAACACCCTGAATCATATTTCTATCATTTTCAAGTGAAAGCTTCCTTAATCTAGATTCATGTGGCTTTCTGATTTCTCTGGAGAATAACCTTTCATCTTCATATTTTTTATCTACTCACAATCTGGGCAACATTTTAGCTTACGTATGGTTAGTTTTTTATTTCCAGAAAGTCAAAATACACTTTCAATTAAAACTTAAAAAACAATTGGGAAAACTTATTTATTTTACAAAACTTAGAAACATTCCTTATGCTTTCAACTTTTATATGTTCCATTCTATAAACCATCAGAATTTTAGTATACAATTTGTGGAGAATGTGAAAAAGAGACTTGAGAGAGAAATATGATTTTGTAACAAATAAACTATCATATTATTTTATTTATAAAGTACTCAAAAATAAAATATTATTATTTTGCTTTTAAAAAAAATCTTGTTTGAATGTCTCCATCTTAAAAACACTAACAATCATATTAATTAAAATATAAATGAAAGAAGACGTGGCAAAATAAAATTAACAAAATGTAAATTACAATATGGTATAATTACTCTTACATTGTAAATGACTATGAAATCAACAATTTTCACACTTACCCGTACCAAACTTAGTTAAATTATTATTATTATTCAAATCCAGCTCAACTAATTCAATCGAGAGTGGTTAATTTGGATATTGATAATCAGATAAACCCTTTTTAATTTTTAAAATCTGCTCAAGAACTACAGGAAAAAAAACTGCATTATCTTTTTAATTTACAATTTTTGAAGTAGGTTTTGTGGGGCACGGGGCAATAGTAAACTCTTAAGAATTAATATTAATATCCTTTGATAGGATCTTCGATGACGTAGTTTCACAGGTGAAGACGATAAAACAATTATGAAGCAACATCATCAGCAAACACAGAAAAATAAAAAGTGCTTAAACAAATGGGCAACAACAAATGCCAAAGTCATCATCTATCTTTATTCTTTTCAAAACCATCGTGTGTTTGTTTATGGCTTAAGTCAACAAAATTAAACTCTCAATACATCATTCCATCCAATGATGATGCCTTACTTGTTTATCTTTTTCAACGCATCACTACCTTTAAATTATGAAACCAAGAAACTTAATTAAAGTCTCCAATAAAAAAAATCCAAACCCTCTTAATTCTCTTCACCTCCCCAATTCTCGTGAGATTTTCAAGATTCTATTGCAATGCAAGAAGAGATGGATAATGCTAAGTTTTTTTATACAATAACGCTGAAACTTTAGTTTTTATTAAAATACCATATAAAGAAGGGGTAGAAATGTGAAATTGGGTCCAACAATTTTTCCAAAAACAAATTTACTTTTAAGAATAAACCAAATAGCACTTCGAGTTATAAATATATAGTTGGGTTTCCGAATCAAAATTCTGGTCTGTAAAAGTTGAAATGATTTGAAGTTTTCAAATATTTGGATCAATATGATAAATAAGTTGGAAAATAGTAATTTCAATGTTAGAAAACTAAAATTATTCAAATAGTCTACACATTTATACTAATACATGCGAGTTATGAGATTCATTCTTGTATAATATTTTATATTTTGTAAATACCTTAATAATGAGTAACCCTACTGACATACTTTGGTGCTCTTTTCTACCTCCAATTCTTAACAAGTAAATATATTTATTTAAAATATTTGTGAACACCTATTTACCTATTTCTTTTATATCTATTATAGATTTTATTTACGAATATTAAATGTAAATATTTTTATCATCCCATCCCCATTTGATGGTATGCAGTGTGATGACTTTTTTTTGGTGTTATTCTTACTATTTGTTTTTTTAGTTATATATGAACTAGAGTTATTATTCTAATATTTTCTTTTATATTCCTTGTCGTGGGATGAAATTGGATTTTTCTCTCAAATATTTATAATATGCATACAACTAAAACTATTCTGTTGATACAACATCATGATTTATTTGAGAAAGACATTCTATCCAACTATATCTATATATATATATGAATAAAAAAGAAGTAATAGGAAAAAGTCCTTTGGGGGAGAAATTGATAACGATCGAAATTATGAGAAAGATAAGATGAATTTGTCGTGAGACTTTGAGATTAGGGAATGAGCTAAGCCGAAAGAAGATTTCCAAGCTTCTGTAGCTAGGGCGAACGAATGACTAATTCAAAGCAATAGTGGAAAGTTAACTCCGCCATAAAGAAAATTTTGCCAAATCTCTTCCCACATACCACAAAGGTCAAACACTCACACACACAGAGACACATAGCTAAGTTAACTTCCCCAACTCTTATGTCCCACCCCAAGATTCCAAAGTCCTCTATATTTATGCATATTTCTTCGTTGTTTTATTGCATATATTAACTATACTCTTCATTGCTTCTTTAAAACTTCTCACCACCCCAACCCCACTAATATTTCATCATTTCTTCATCTTATCTTGTTGGGTTTCGGATAAAAATCTAAGGTGGCTTCTATGAGTACTACCTTAACCAAAGCTCCTTCTTCCAAGAATGAGACAATTAGTGAGTGTGACTCCTCTGAGGAGAGTGGTTGGACTGAGTACTTTGAGGATTTCTTTGACAACCATCATATTGATGATGATCAGAGATGTTGTTCTGTGTCTTTCTCTGGTGTTGATAGCTACTCCACCTCCTTTCTCTCTGCTGCTAAGAAAATGTTACCTGCTGATGACAGCACACAACCTGAGGAATCGAGTTTCAAGAAGAGAAAAAAGATCAAAACTGCTTTAGTGTTTGATGATGCTTTGGAAGATACTGCAAGTTCTCCTATCAAAGGCTCTAAGGTTCATTATGTTTTTCTTCTTTTCTTCTTCCTATACATGCATTCATGTCCTTTCTTTCATTTAGTCAAAGTTAAGGTTTGTTATATATAGTATGGTAATAAATTTTATAATTCTTGAATTTATTGAAAATATTATTGGCTTTGTATATGAGAACCAGTTTTACACAGCAAAAGGGAAAGAGAAAGAAGGACAATTTCCAGATTAATTATTGATAAGCTCAATTTACATATTATTGATAATACATAATACGTATAATTTCTTCTTATATTCTTGCTGTTTGGAAGGAAAGAAAATATATATGAAAAAAAATCGAATTTTATGCTTGATTAATTGAAGGATGAAACCTTTTAGTTCTGAAATACTTATCCTTCTATCTTTGATGAACGATTTAAGTATTTTTCAAGTAACAAAAGGTGTTCTTTTGTTTTTGTAGGAAAATGGAAATACCCCAAGAGAAGAAAGGCAAGAACTGGGTTTTAATAGAAGGGACAATGACCACACAGAACTTAAGAAGAAAGGTCTTTGCTTAGTTCCTTTGTCGATGATGGAGAAATATATAGGTTGATCAGTTCCATGGTAAACCACCCAATAGATATGCATTTGGGAAAATATATCCATTGACACCAAGAGAGAAAAATGAAAATGAGAAAAAATTATGAATGTTTGAGTGTAGAAGTGTTGAAAGAAAACTATGAATTTCTCTCTCTTAATTAGTGCCCATAATGGATAATCTTTTATTTAAGGCAATAGATAATCATGCTAGACAGCTAGAGCATGTTCCATATATAATGAATCAATCATTGTTTCCAATGCCATGGCCTTACATGAAAGATTTTATGCACCAACTATAGCTTTCCTAGCAAAACCAAAGATACTAAAACTTCAACCTAGAAGCATTCAAAAGTTTATTCTCTTAAAAAGTTCTGGACTTATTTATACATCATGTAAAATAAGGCAGTTTTCTTTATCAATTTTTTCCCTTTTCTCATGTATTCAGATTTGTTCAACAAGACAAAGGAAGGAAGGTAGTATGTTCTCTTGTGGATCAGTTTCATGTCGTTAGAGTTCCTTTATATTTACTAATAATCTGTGATTCATAAGTATAAGATACAAATTTGAGTAGACAATAAGACTCTTGCTCAATCACCAATTCTTTATTTTTACATATTAGTTCAAGTAATCGACTCAAACGTGTACACCATACTCATCATGGATCTCAAACGAGTGAAAACAGTGAAAGTGTAATAAGTCAGATATAATAACTATTTTATTTTGTTTCCACTGAAATTTTTTATTTTAAAAGAGCTTAATTATCAAGACCAGTGAAGATATGCATTCTAACTAATTTAGTAAAAAAAATATGATTTGAAAGGTTTCTAGTTATAACTCTAAACACGATAAAAAGTGTTTTTTTTATAGATATTCATTCATTTGTTTTTTTATCTTCTAAATTTAAATTGCTAAAAGTTTAAGCGATTTTATTCTATTTTTATATTATTTCAATTAGGATAAGTCAAAATAGATAAAGAAAGCTTATCTGTATAAAAATCGAGATTCACATGTCTAGTTGTTTTAGGTAGGTTTGTAAGCATGTGAAAAAAATCTAAAAAATCTTTCATAATTTTTTAATATTAAATTTAATTATATTTTATAATCGAGGATTTAGTATAAGTATAATAATTAAAAAAAATTGTAAAAACTAATAATTTACTATTTATTACTAAAATAAAGTATGAAAAAAATATTAAATTAGATTATAAAATAAAATTTAAATTTATATTTGTAAATATATAATATTAATGAAATAATGAATAAAAATATTTAATTATATTTAATATATATAACAATAAAAAATTAAAAAAAATATATAATATTAATTATAAGACAAGACGAATGAAGTCATAAATTAATCTATATAGACTACGAGTTACATAAATAAACTTTACGTAGATAAACTTATATGGACTAACACATTAAAATGTTAAATCTACCTTAAACTATTAAACAGGAGTTGTGGCTCAATGTAGGACTTGTTCCACATTGTTATTTATAAACTAGTTGATTTTACAAATTATTCTTAAATTTGTTTAATAACTTGTATAAATTACTAATTAACCTCTTATATTGATTAAATTTTTTAGATCAATTATATTACATATATGTAAAAGTTAAATATTAAGTAAGAAGGTCGTTACAAGATTAATAATTATATACTCTTATCTATTAAAAAATAAAAGATTAGATAAAAAAAAAGTCATATCAATTAAATAGAAATATAAAGAAAAAAATATTTTTTTACTACAAATGAAAATGAAAAAGTGAAACGGAAGATCTCACCGATTACCATCTCATTAACCTTTAAATAAATAAATAAGAGTTAAATCTTGAAATTAATATGCTTCCACCATGGATTGAGGAAAATTAAAGTTTTTCTACTGTCAATTTTTTTTATCTATGTTCATTTCATACCATAGAAAAGGGTTTTTAATATTTTTTTGGTTGACGAATTTAATGTATTTATTGTCTTATTCTATGAAAGGCATTGCCGTCTGATTCGAAATAGTGAACAGGAAAAAACATCAATCATTGGTGCGGAAAAGGATAGAAAATCAGATTATGGTGTCAACGATGACCTTGTTACAAAATCGAAATTAAATGGAATCTGTTTTTTAAAAACAAATATTTTGGTTCTTCGGATTGATGTTAAACAAAGCTGTTACGAGATTTAGGGGGGAAACCGTATTCTTTTTTATGAAAATATAAATTAAATTTTAACAAAAAATCAAATATGATTCTAAGTTTTTTGGTTTAAGTTAGCCATGTTCTAATTTCTTTTTATCTTAGATAATCATTTTTCTATGAAATTTTATGGATTAAAAGGAACATAATAAATTTCAATGTTTAATTTATTACTCTCTCTATTTTTAAATAAGTGTCGTTCTAGGAGAAGAAATTTGTTTTATATAATCTGTCGTTTACAAATTTCAATGATGCATTAATTATTTTTTACCAACTATACTCTTATTTTAAAAAATATAAAAATAATTAAATGATTTTTTTCATGAGACTTTAATAGAGCAGCTGTTTGTATTAACCAATTATTTTTTATCTTTTTATTTACTTTTTCGTCAATCAATAAATCACATTTAATTTTTTAAGGATATTATTAAAAAAAATTAAAAACTTATTATAAATTATAGAACTTTTATTGATATGTGTAAAAAAACTTTAAACAACTCTTATTTAAAAATAGAGAAAGTAATATTTATATATATATATACGAATTAAAACTTATATTTATGGTTATAATATTTTATCATCTTGATTGAAGAAGATATAAACAAATTTTAATCAATTTTGTGTATTTTGTTTTGAACTTTACAACAAAATTTTAAAATTTAAAGAAAAAAAAATCAATTAAAAACAAGATTTGGAACAACACGTCAGTCTTCCATTACTTCCTTCTTTCATTTGTGGAATCTTCGCTTTGGAACGATGCAATAGAAACTTTCTGTATACAAAATATTTTGATACCATAAATAACCTAAAATATTAAGAAAATAAGTTTGTAAATTATTTTTTGATTTATTAATTATTATTTTATTCAATGTCAAACTCAAGCTCATATTCAAATTCTTAACATTAATATATAGATATTCTGGTCTGTGAAAATTCTCAACATATAACATTTGATGAGCTAGAAAATATTTTTCCCATCATTTTGCTTTTTCAATCATTTTTGCAGACGATAAGACGTTTAAAATAATTTATAAACAAAACAAAATTCTTTGTATTTTTTAGACTAATGTCTTAAAGATTTTTAATATAGATATGTTTATACGAAAATTGAATTTATATTAATAAACTATATTGCATAAGATATGCCATATTTGTTAATATTTTAAATAAACATGATTTGTATAGTTATATGGAAATTGAATGATTTTTGTTCATTTGATAAAACTAATTAAAAGATATTAATTTTCTAAGTTTTGAAAAGACTTTCTTAAACAAATAAATAAATAGAAAATAAAACAACGCGAATAACTTTTACAAAAAACACTTGTAAGAAAATTATTTTGAAGTCTATTAATCATGAAAAAATAATCACTATAATAAATTTATTAAATATAAACTAATTTTAAAAAATATTTAAAAATTATTAATATTTAAAATAATTTTTATTATAATAAAAATTATATTTTTTAGTAAATATTAATGTTAAAAAATAAAAAAATTGATTTTTATAAAATATTAACTAAATTGATTTTTAAATTAAATTTAAATTAATTTTTAATATTAGTTATCAAAATTAAATTATTTTTATAAATTAATATTTAATTTAATTAATGATCAATTTTATTATTTTGTAGATTTTTTTATAAAATGATAAAATATAAAGATTGAAATAAATGAAAATAAAAAATGCAAGAGAACTAGAAAAAATTAAAGAAAGTTACAGATTAAAAAGGAAAAGATTGTATAAAGAAAAATAAATATTGTGACTGAGAATATCTTCCGTGATTTGAAAGTTTCCCATTTTTCTAGTTCCAGAAATTACACGTAATATATGGTTCCCCGTTTTCACATAACTATTTCATCTATCATTGTTTAAATAATTTATTTCTTTACAGTTTTTCAGTTAATAATCTCTTATTTGAAATTCATGTTAGATAATTTATTTTATCTGAGATTTTTTTTCTTGAACACTCTTCCTTCTGTAAAAAAAAAATATTCATTTCAAGGCATGAATTGACTGATACATATAAAAATGTGGATATCTCAAATATATTCCTTCTGACTTAAAATAAGTATACGAGTAAGTGATTCTGATATTACAATTAATTAATTAATGTTAACAACAGATGAAATTGACTATTTATATATATATATATATATATATATATATATAATTTATATATATATAAAAGTTATTGTCAAAACAATTTTTTATATAAAAAAAATTATTTTCTTCCACAAATATAATATTCTTCCATATCAGTTTTGAACAATTCTTACAACTTTGCAAATAAATGAATTAAAATTGGCATAAAAGATATTTAGCTAATAATTAGTACAATAATCGCAAGGAGGGAATTTTTCAGTTGAATTGAAAGCAAAACCATTATTCTGCATGATGATTATTAAGTAACTTCTGCAATCATTAGTTAGAAAAAAAATATCTGAAAAACTTTCTAAATTATCTTCTTGACTTTTTGAGATAATTGGAAGTATAATTAGATGAGTAAGGCCATCATCACATGCAAGGGGGGACTGTATTTCTTCTGCCAAAGAAAGAAAACTTATTTTTAAAGTGACATCACAAAGTGTATGAAACTTTTTTCCTCTATTGAATACCATTCTATTTTTTTTTACATACTTACAAGTTAGGTTATATTTAAACTAATACTATATCGAAATTAAACTTTTATTATAATATTTCTAGATTTAGTAATTAAAAATATTAAACCCATGTTTTGTAAAGTTTTATTATTAAGAAGATAGTCATATTTTAAAAACATATTTGACAAAATATAAGTTAGTTGATTATGTTTTGTTGTGATTAACTAGTGGAGAATGGAAAATGTAATATCGTTAATAAATTTTTGAATGAGAGACAGACTTTGAATAATTTTAACTAGTAAATATTAATCAAATTCAATTTTTTACTTCTTTGATTAAATTATTATTACATTGAATATTTATTATATGTAATTTTTACATTAGCATTATTGAAAATTTTATTAAATGTTTTACTCCCTCCGTTTCAAATTATAAGGTGTACTTGGCAAATTCTCACCTCCGTTTCAAATTATAAGGTGTACTTTGAAAAAAAAAGTTGTTTCATAATATAAGGCGTTTTAGAATTTTAATATTTCCTCCGTTTCAAATTATAAGGCGTACTTTGGACTGAAAAGTTGTTTCAAAATATAAGGCGTTTTAGAATTTCAATAACTTTTTTTTCTTTTTTTTCCTTATATACCCCTATTAATTACATGATTATCTGTGTTAATATTAAATAGTAGAAAGAGAAATTAAAATCAGGAACTAAGAATTAATTATATTTTATTAGTCTGACTCTTCATATTTCATTATCATTTACTAATATTATCTTCATTTTCAGGAGTACTAATTTAACTTTTAACTTTTTACGTTCATCTTTGTTCCATTCATTCAATAGACTGTTTATCTTTCAAGGTAACTAATCAAATATCATATCTAAATTTATTCTGAGTGAATTTTTTATTTTGAGTAATTAAATTTGAGTGAAATTCATATATTTCAAGATATCAAATTCTTTTTATTTTGAGTGAAATTTTAAAATAAATTTTGAGCATAGTCATTTATAATTTGGTAGGAACTAAAAATTTTGATTGAAATTTTAATATAATCATTTACAGATTGGTGTGAATTAAAAATTTTAATTAAAATATTTAATTAAAAAAATTAGTAGTTCTGATTTTAAATTATTTAAATATAATTCTGAGATAAATTCAAAACTTTTGAAATTTTAATCTCAATCAATTTCAATTAATGTACTGTTTTATTAAAAAATTAATTCATTTTATAAAACTTCTGATTCAATTTCAATTAATTTAATTAATAGTAATTAATAAGGGTAAAGATGGAAGATTTATAAAAAACTGAACAAATTAAATGCTTTTATTGGTATGTGAGAATACGCCTGATAATTTGAAACGGAGGGAGTAACTTTTTTTCTTTTTTTTCCTTATATACCCCTATTAATTACATGATTATCTATGTTAATATTAAATAGTAGAAAGAGAAATTAAAATCAGAAACTAAAAATTAATTATCTTTTATTAGTCTGATTCTTTATATTTCATTATCATTTACTAATATTATCTTCATCTTCAGGAGTACTAATTTAACTTTTAACTTTTCACATTCATCTTTGTTCATTCATTCGATAAACTGTTTATCTTCCAAGGTAAGTAATCAAATATCATATCTAAATTTTTTTTTTTAATTTTTTTTAACACTTTCATATTTTAAACATCAAAATAAGATGAGTCTAAAAATATTATTCTGAAGTCCTTGAAGATTCATATGAAAATATTGAAGAATGTGAAATTGTTGAAGACTCATATGAAATTATTGCAGCAACAATACACAATGATCTGAATAAAAATCCTGAAGAAGAAGAAGAAGAAGTGGACTCTGAAGAACGTAAAGAACAATGCAGTCAAGTTTCTGCAAATAATTCTGAGATAAATTCAACATTAATTGATATTTACTGAGATTGAAATTTCAAAAGTTTTGAATTTATCTCAGAATTATTTGCAGAAACTTGACTGCATTGTTCTTTTCGTTCTTCAGAGTGCACTTCTTCTTCTTCTTCAGGATTTTTATTCAGATCACTGTGTATTGTTGCTGTAATAATTTCATATGAATCTTCAAGGACTTCAGAATAACCTTTTAATACTCATCTTATTTTGATGTTTAAAATAGGAAAGTGTTAAAAAAAAATTTAGATATGATATTTGATTATTTATCGAAAAAATATTTTTATTTATAAGTTGCGTTCAATATTCTCACTTTCACTGGCTAAGATTGAAAAACCAAAACAAATTGCGCATCCGGGGAATCGAACCCCGGTCAGTACCGTGGGAGGGTACTATGATACCACTACACCAGATGCGCTTTATATGGACGCTGAACATATAAATTGTTATTGTAGTATATAACATGACTTACTTTTGTATAATCACAGAGTAATTGACTGTTGTGAAAAAAAAAATACTATAAGATAAAGATGATAATATTTTTATCAAATAAAAAAAATGTTTTTTTTTCACGTAATTTTTTTACTTTACTTACTTTCCGCTTAACACTTTTTCTTCAAACGAATAAATAAACTTAGATGAAGTTTGTTTCGTTTTTGGGATACTATATCTATTTAATTATAAGTGGAAATTCACGAGATAATTCAAAAGTTGCTTCCTCTTCTTTCTTTCATTCTTTCATTTTCTTCTTGCTTGTGTCTTTTGGTTATAAGTTTGCATAGCATTATAGGTCGTATGAACAAGATTGCAAAATATAAAGGCTCATTAAAATCCCAATCCTAATAATGTTGACTAAAAAAAGTAGTTGACCCTTCATTTTTTTTTCTTTTTGCTCAAATCTTCATAACTTTTCCCAATTGGCCCACAAAGTTAGGTTGCAAATGATAATTACACTACTTATAATAAATCCACTATTAATACTTTTAGAAATTAAATTATTTAATTATCAAAACATAGTTAAAGCATAAATTAAGATATTAAAAATGTATATTATATATATATATATATATATATATATATATATATATATATATATATATATATATATATATATATCACAAAATCATGATATAAACTCAAAATATCAAGCGTGTATAAAATATACGCATATACAAATACTAGCTCATTCTAAAATTTTTAACTACCAGACATCATTAGAAATAAAAAAGGAAACGTATAAAAAATCATTAGGAACATAAATAAATACAAATTTAGCAGATTAAATTTTTTTATTAAAAAATAAACACATTGAAAATAAAATAAAATAAAAATAACTAGCAATAAATAATTATCATTTATTTTTTGTAAAAGCTGATATTAATGTTAATTTGAGAGAATAAATGAAAATTTTAAATATTAATTTAGTTAAAGAAATAAAAAATACCAGCAGTGTTTATATATTTAGTCTGTCTATTTTATCTTCTTTTTTTTTATAAATTTCACATAAGTTATTATTTTCTAAAAGTGAATAAGATCTTTTTATAAGCTTTGCTTAGATATTTTTACTAACACTTGTAATAAAAACTAAGTTAAAATAAGTTAGTTACAAGCTCTTCGAAATTTAGTCATAATTTATTCACTGAGTTTTTGATACTTTTTGTTTTTGAGATGGTGTTTTCTTATACTATTTTATTAGAGAAAAGTACTCAACTGTAATATCATAACAAATTAAAAAAATAGAAAACAAAGAAAATATAATAATTTTTGCGTAAACCGAGTGAGAGAGACAGAGAGCGCGGAGTTCTAGTTAGTATTGAACGAAAACTCAACGGAAAAGCTAACAGTTGAAGAAAAGCTCCTTCTCCTTCGATCTATTACCATTACATTTTCCATTGCACTCTCAAATCTCAATCCCTTGGGATTTGAGCTTTCTCCTATTCTCCTCTTCATCTATCCTCCTCTTCTTTCCTTTTCCTTTCCATTTTCCGTAAAATTCTGCTTTCTCACAACCATGATTTCCTCCAGCAAACTCAAATCCGTGGATTTTTACAGGTTATAATCTCCCTCTCTTCACATCTATCTCTGTTTTATTTTCTTCGACAATCGTGCATTTCGTGTTTTTGGATCACCTTGTTTGTTCAATCTATCTATATATTGAATGCACATGCAAATCTTCAGTTGCAATGCCGCTGGCTCCGTTAATCGTAAACGTGTAGTTGTAGTTACCTTCATATAATGATTATTACTGTCTCTGTTATTCGCTTAGTCATCTCTATATGTGGTTTCTTCGTGGCCTGTGACTTTCTGTTTTTGGTGTAGATGTAATTCAATTCAATTCGTTTTACTTTATGCATTTGGTCAATGTTTTAAAAGCGTTTGCAATCGCAGTTTGTCGTTTTCCGTGATATTTGGAATATTATAGATAAGTGTGATAGATGCGGCGGCAATTTGGTTGCTGACACTCCAGAAACCTTGATATTGCAGCTAAAAACATGGTGGTGGCTTTATTTTTAAGCTCTGTGTGATTCTGGAAAATGTGCAGCTTAAGAGAATGATGATGCGGTATTTAATCAGTGTCTATATACAAAAATGAAGGCAAAAATGCACATTAGTGAACGGAGGATTTCGTTTTGAATTTTGTTTGGAATGTGCAGTGACCACTCTCTAGATGTTGAGGATAGAGATAATCCAAATGGATATTTGTCTTTCTTAATAGAGATTTTTTCGTATGCATGGAACCTTGTTAACATGTTCCAGTTCATATAATTGTTTCAGAAATCAAGTATTTTTTTTATTAGTAAAGCCTTTGGATTTTGTTGGTGAATTTAATTTTGATATATGCGTTAAATATGTTTTTAGTCCTTGAATTATTTATCAAAATTGAGTTTCGTCTTTATATGTCAGAATTCTTTTTTATCTCTTTATTTTCCTTTTTTATAGTTTCTTACTTCAGTATCATCCATCTCTTAAGCTTTTTTTATTTTTTATTTTTTTCATGTACTCTCATTTTTCTCTATTTAGAGATGTTTTTATTTGTCATTGAAGATCATTTACACTTGTTTATAAAATATAATTACGAAATAAGTACAAAGTTTTTTTCAGGACGAAACACAATTTTAACAAATAGTTTAGGAATTAAAAAAATATTTAACTCTTGATATATTATAATACTATAAACATTGTGCTATCATCTGTGAGAAAATATTGAATGTTTTTACTGGTACGGAGAAGCTTTTCAAATACTGTGATGTGATACTTCGTTGTTTATTGAAAGTGCTAAATGTTTTATACCAGTGTGACAATTGGACAAATTTAAAATTATACAAGAAATGGTGGTACATGTAGTCCACTTAGTGCATTTGTTTCAAGCAATTTAACTTTGTAAATGTGTAAATGTTGAATATCCCGTTACCTTCTCAGAATCCATCTGGTATATGTGAAATCGTGGATTTAAATAGAGAAGGTATTTGAAACTGGAAAGTAGGACATGTTTAGTTACATTTGAATAAATTTCGAAATTTGAAAAGAAAAATTAAGTGCTTGGTTTGAAAAAAATAGTGTTTTTAGTTCGCTTTTACAAATATTTAGAAAATGTCATTTTGTTTATAAGTTGATTCCTATTTGCAAATGTGCGCGTATGAAACACTGAAAACAAGATTTCATTGTTTCCTATGTAAATCTTTGGAAACAAAAAATAAAGTGAAAACAAAGTGTTGATCTTATAATTATTTGTGAAAACTGAAAACAAGAAATGGAAGCAACTTTTTTTAAAACCAAACAAGAAAGAATGACACTTTATTCTTTGAGGAAGAGTGGAACAAGAAATTAAATTACTCAAGTAGAAGTACTCAAATAGTATAGGGGTGGATTTGTGAATGCGTGTAACATTATCTTTTTGCTAATAAATATGTGCTTACTGGTTGTCTTCTGTCTGCAGAAAAATCCCAAGAGATTTAACTGAGGCATCATTATCCGGAGCAGGATTATCCATAGTAGCAGCTCTCTGCATGGTGTTTTTGTTCGGAATGGTTTGTAGCTTTTACCTCTAATGTTTATCTTTATTACATGTGAAGCCTTCATGTATGTATTCTAGGATTGATATTAGGTCTCATGCCTCAATTTGGTTGTCAAAATTCATATTGATTTAAACTGTGTCGCAGGAACTTCATAGTTATTTGTCTGTCAGCACCGCCACATCTGTTATTGTTGACAAGAGTAGTGATGGGGACTATTTACGTATAGATTTCAATATGAGGTACAAGGCTAAATAGGCTTTTTCTATCTTTGTATATAGCTTCATTGTTTCTCCACGTGGTCTTGGTATACAGCATAGAACTTGTGCTGCATAATATTTGTACACCCTCACTCTTGTTATCAAGAATGTGTGTAACTCTCCCCTTGAGAATCTTCAAAGGTACCTCTTAGGGGTTTGATAACTTATTCATTAAAATTTTGGTTAATTTCTTAAAGAAAATGAATTGTAATTTGACTTCTTATTAGACAGAAATGATTTCCTTCAAGAGATTAAAACTTTTTTACTTACATATTGATGTTCATATAGTACACTTCTTTCTTCCTTTCAAGCTTCTTTTCAAACCGGAATTGGGATAGGATGCTGAAAAACTTGAACCGTAATTTAATTATTTTTATATATTTGAAATGGCGTGATGTTTCATGAAATTGACATGAAATCAAGGGTTGCCATGGTGATCATTCGGTTTATGTGTTTCATGATTTTTCCGGGTTTCTATTCCTTGTTCAATTCATATAACTATAGCTATTTATCGTGTTATTCTTACTGTTTATTACGGTGTGAACTTTCCTTTTCTCTATATTTTGTTTCCTGCTGATGGCTTCAATTTATATTGCAGTTTTCCGGCTCTCTCTTGTGAGTTTGCAGCAGTTGATGTGAGTGACGTGCTGGGCACAGTAAGTTTCCATTATTTCCTTTCCATCATCTCTTACAAAAAATATTTATGCTTCTGGTTTTAGAACTTATTAGTTAATTAAATGGGCCATATACTCCCTGCCTGAGTTTACATAGTACTGTTAAACTGTCTTCAAGACAGCAAAAGAATTAAAATCTCCATTTATTTATTCGTTCTATTTGTTCAATGTAATAAGTTCATATATTCATTAAAATTGAGTGGCAAAGAATTGACTAAATATGAGATACTATTCACAGTAGGTACTTTTTTATAATTTTGTGAATTCAGACCTACGTAACCTGTAATTAACCACTAGAAAACGTTGTTCACTGAATCTTGTGGAAATTTCAGTAAATAAAGATACCTTTAACCTTCAGAACATTCATTCATTAATAGATTTCAAAATTTTATATGCCATATTTTCCCTTTAAATATTCCAGGGTACTGATATATAAGAAGTACTTCACATAGATTTAGTACTTCTTTGCGCACTATTCTTTATGTTCGAAATGACAAAATCCTCATCTTTTTATGAATTTTATGATTTCCTGTGCTATAATACCTTCTAGTCTCTGTTTTTATTTCATCCTTGTCCTTAATTTGTGACCTCTTGTTTTCAGAACAGGCTGAATCTAACAAAAACAATTCGCAAGTTTTCTATTGATTCAAATTTAAAAGCCACTGGTAACGAGTTCCATTCAGAACCGGCGACTACCAACATAAAGCACGATAATGAAGTACACGAAGAATCCATTGGAGGTGCTCTTGAACTCACTGCAGATACTTTTGATAAATATGCTCACCAGTAAGTGGGTTAATCAACAAATTCATTCATTTGCTGTTGTTTTCTGAGTTTCAGCTATTCAAGAGATGAATAGTTCTTTCTCTCTTCTGTCTAGGACTGCACAATATTTTTGTACCATTAATCCCATTTTGGATAATTGGCAGGTTTCCAATTACAGTTATTAATTTTTATGCTCCTTGGTGTTATTGGAGTCAACGATTGGTAATTACTTTATCTTCATTTCTTGTTTTCTCATTAGTTCAACAAATAAGGGGTTCCTCGTATATATTGTTGTCTAAATACATTAACTTTTCTGTTTCTACTATCAATAACCTTTTATTCCTTAAGAAACAATCGTGTGTTGGGTAGATACAATACAGTAGGGGTAATTTGAATGCTGACGGCAATGCAACCTCATCAACAAATACACTTTAATAGTGCCTAGTGCAACTTCATGATGCAGAAGCCTAAATAATATGGCATTCTGCATAGTGCATGTAATCTGCCTATATAAGTTGGTTGATGAATTACTAAGTTGTGATGAAAGAAATCACGTAGAAATTGTTCTGTTTAAGGTTTAAGGTGTTCATGTGACACTTTCGTCATCTCTTTCCTTTCAGAAACCTTCATGGGAAAAAGCAACTAAAATAATTCGAGAGAGGTACTTCATTTTTAACGTGTTTTCCTCATTCCTAGAAATTACACCTTATGAAGTTTACTGTGCATCTCTGGTTTAATTGATAATTATCTTAGCACCACTTTAATAATTTGATGTCTTATTTGTACGATTGCCTTTTTATATAGATATGATCCAGATGTTGATGGTCGTATTATTATGGGGAGGGTAGATTGTACCCAAAATGGAGATTTATGCCGGAGGTACCCTTTCTAAGAATTCAGTTTCTTACTTGCAGCTGCTTTCGTTATCTCCTAAATCTTTTCTGTTGTATTTATTGATAATTTAGGTTTTCTATCGTTTATAATTTTACTGATCGTATATAGATCATTTTGAAAGTTTTGCCGTGGTACAGAGATAATATAGTTATAATAAAGATGATGAATTGGTGAAAACGATTGCTGCACATTTAAACTTTCTGGCGGAAGAAAATAGGAAGAAAACAGGAAATAATTCCCTTGTTATTAGAGACCTCAAATCAATTAGAGATATTCTCAAAATATAATATATAAATGCAGGACAACTCTCACCTTCCAAATTACTTTTTGTATGATTGAATTAAAACTAAACTCTACATTCTAAGATAGTATTAGATATTTTCCTGTCTAGTTTTTGTTGTGAGAGATGTGTTACCGATTTTATACTGACTAAAAGTATATTCAAAATATGGTATATTAATTATAGTAATATTCATCTTACAAGTCAATTTTATATAATTGAGTAAGTTTAAATCTCGAAATTAAGACTTAGTATGCAACATTGTTCTCCTATAGTTTGAATATTGTGGATGGTTTGCAAAAAAATCATGTGTAGGATTAGAAAACGGGTTTGATTTTTCATTTTTACCATTATTAAAATGTGTTTTTCATCAATTAGTCTCGCCCATCACTCTTATTAGTTATTACTTAGGGGCAATTAAGGCAGTAGGATAGATTTTTCAAAATGGGTGAAAAAGAAAACAGTGAAGGATTTGAAATGTAATATTAAACATTGAATTGAAATTAGATGCATTATGTTTCTACCAACCACAATGTAGAGAGTGGGGATAGAGAGAAAAAAAACGGGATAATAGTCTCTCTAAATCTTACTATTTGGATGTATTACGTGTGTTGACATGATCATAAAACATAGGGCTCTAACCCTTATTTATACTAATCATAATCCTACTACATGGGAACCAATTCTAAAAGACTATCAAAGATATGATGACGATACTATTGGATATTTCCATATATTCTAACAAAGATATCCATTCTTTTGTTATTTTGTCATGTTTGTTTGTTAGTGTTTCACAAATAATCTTAAAATCATTTAAAGAAATTTAGGATTATTTGAAAGGATGAAAAAGTCTGAGACAACTAAAGAATACTCAAACAAATTGTTGGGTATTGTTACCAAGATAAAATTTATAGGTAAAAGAAGTTTCCCAGTTCCAAACTAATTGAGAAAATTCTAGTAACAATAACAGAGAGATATGAAACATCTATTACTTTACTTTGCTATAAAACACAAAATATTTGTCTACAATTACTTTGACAAAAGTGATACATGCTTTGCAAGCACAAGAGCAATGAAGATTGATGAGAGAAGATCATGGATGAGAGGATATCATGCTATTAAAAGTACTTCATATTTTCGAACATGCTTTCAAGGTAAGAAGCAAATAAAACCAAAACAATAACACACGTTTTTTGCCTCCTTGTTCGTATTGCAACAAAAACAATCACCCACACAACAAGTGTTGGTGGAGACTAGATGCAAAATGCCTCAAATGTGGTCAATTGGAACATGTAGAAATGTAAAAAAGATATGCAAATTTGATCATCCCCAATAAGCTATCAAGATTGTAGAAGGTGAATCAGAATAGGAGCTACTTCTTACAAAATCATGTTTTACAAACCACATGATTCATGATCGAGGACTTTTCAAGGAGTTCAACAAATTTGATATTTCTAAAGAATTGTGAACGGAACACAAATTGATGTGGAAGGTATAGGAACAATTGCAATTAAAAATCATTCAAGTGTCAAATTTATTTTTGATGTCTTATATAATTCTAAGAATAATCACAATTTGTTAAGTGTTGATGAACTGTTGGAGAAAGGTTACAAGGTGTCTTCTGAAAATTAACTTTGTGTGATTAAAGATGCAAACAATCTAGAAGTATTCAAATTTCATATGAAAGACAAAATTTTTGCTTTAGATTTGATGAAAGAGGAGTTGACTACAAATGAAGAAGAAAGATCAAAATCAAAAGAAGAGGCATATCTCTTGAAGAAGTTTGATGTTCATGAGGAGAAAATAAATGAATAATCACATTCTAACATCCATCGAAGGTCTAATGTTACAATCATGGAATCCATGATAGACAAAGAAGATGATGTTGATAAAAGAAGAAATACAATGAAGAATGTCAAATTCAATGAAGATGTAATCACATGCAAGAAAAAGAAAAATAAGAATTACAGATAAAGAAAGAGGAGGAAATATAACATCAAAAGAAGGAGAGAACCAAATCTGATATTTGAAATTCAAATAAATAGATATTAAAGTAGGGAGGAATATTGAGAATATTTATTTAATATTTTTTATTTAAATTAGTTGATAGGATATCTAGTTTTATTTTAGAGTATCTTTTACATAAAAATAAAAATATATTCAATTATTATTTATATTTATGAAAAGTTGTGGAAGAAAATTACATTATTGAAGTACTGCCAGAAAATCCTACTATATCTTAAATCAAAATTCTAAAAGCCCTAAAATCCTATCACATTGCATTCAGGAATTTCATCCGGGAGATGAGAATCATGTCAAGATCATTGATTATGATAAATAAATGTTATGATATAGGTTTATAGATATATGCTTAGCTTACTATAATGATGGAGATGAGCTTTGACCATACTTATAAACTGAGCTTGATTGAAAGTACACGTTTTTCATTTTTGCTAACTTCACAATTTTTCCTCGTCCTTTTTGCTATTCATTTCAATATCCAGCCATCATGTACAAGGGTATCCTTCAATTCGTATCTTTCGAAAAGGAAGTGATGTAAGGTACTAATACAAGATCATCATCTTTTACAACTTTTTTGGGAAGCATACTTGTATGCATGCGATTTTTGAGGTATTATATGCTTTTTTATTTGCTCAATTATATTACCTTTGTTTCATGAGTGTGATATATAGTTATGGGAACGGTCCTCAAATATTGTCTAGAACGGGAATAATGATCGAAGGCCAATAGTAATGACAGAAAAATTGGGAGGATGCAAGGATGTTTGTTTGGAATAGGTAGAACAGCTTAATTTTAGAAGGAAGATCATATGGTAATTTGTGATGTGAGTCATGTCCTATATAGTAGTAAGTAATGGAAGGTAAATTGGAGCTGCAGCTGACACTTTTCCTTCTTGAGCATCGTAGCAGTGAATAATTCTATCTGTAGGCAATCTCAATTCGAAATCTGCATGATCAATGTCTAGATAGCTATTGTTTATGTACATTCGGAATATTGAACCTCTTTGGTCTGTGATTGTGTTTTTAAAGTTTTAGATTTCTGATCACATCTAGTCATCTTTTTTCCTATTACAGGAGTGACCATGGACATCATGATCACGAATCCTATTATGGTGATCGCGACACAGATAGCCTAGTCAAGGTAAACATATATTTAGTTTAAAATTTAGCATTATTTGAATCAAGTTTAACATGAAAGAGTGTACCTAATGCTTTTTAATGTAATCGAACATCACCTCTTACCATTGGAGTGAAACATACCTGATATGAATCTCACCTGCAGACAATGGATAATTTAGTGGCGTCTCTCCCTACAGAATCTCAGAAGTCACATTTGGGGGATAAATCCAATGTTGCATCAACTATAAAAAGACCAGCACCATCAGCTGGGGGATGTAGAATTGAAGGATATGTGCGTGTCAAGAAGGTATACTCCTGTATGGATAAATTAACCTTCTACTGTAATGTAGAAAAACTCCAGTACTTTCTTGTTTTCAGTTCGAGTATGAACTAAGATTCACAATGCTCTGGAAATAACTGACACATTTGGTTCCAACCTTGTTTTTAAATTGTCTTTTGCTTTTAATAGAAGCTTTTGTTTTTAATATTAAAATAACAAAAACAAATTGTATTGGGGATATGACCTATTCTCTTAAAAAAAATATACATATATTATGCTGAAACATAAGCTATTTTGCTCTCTGCAGGTTCCTGGAAACTTGATCATCTCAGCTAGATCTGGTGCCCATTCCTTTGACGCTTCTCAAATGAACATGTCACATGTCATAAACCACTTGTCTTTTGGAAGGAAAGTGTCACCTAGGGTTATGAGTGATGTGAAGCGCTTGATACCTTACGTTGGTAGCAGCCATGACAGGCTGAATGGCCTGTCATTTATCAATACACGTGATTTAGGAGCAAATGTTACTGTAAGTTAATATTTAACATAAAAAGCGCTAACTGGTTAACTTTTTTATTGGAGAATGTGACTTTTTTTTTCTTTTTATGGTTTGTATCAGCATATTTGATTATTAATGGAGAAGTTATATAGACCTGCATCTGCCATAGTAAGATGCAGTAGATATAGGATGCCGAGGACCCGATAAAGTTCTATTAACTTTTAGACTATAATACCTATTGTTCTCTATAAATTGCATTCAAGCACTTCTCCTTCACTCATAAATCTGGCATTTCTTTTATACACTACAGAATGCTTCTAGACTTCTACGATAAAAAATACAGAAATAAATAAAAGTTTTACTCTCCTATGCATGATGAAGTCACATCATTAATTTCTGAAGGCCTCTAATCTTCAAACTTCTCAACTCTTAGTTTTGCTATCTAAAATGTGTGAACTTGTTGAACCTAAATATGTTTGGGTTATTATCTTGTATGCATCTGTAATCTCTGTTTGAAGCATCCAAAAGGATAACAAATGAAAAGAAAGCAACACGAAGGTGGAGGCGATAAATCCATTTAGAAGCTCCTTCATTAGGTGTTAGTATCCTCTGAGACAACACAACTTCTGATAGAATCTAATCTTTTGGTGACTTTAAACATGGTTATTTCTTTCTTTGTGGATGTTGATAACTAGAGAAAATAAGAGCGCATCTCCGATGAGATGCATGGAGATTTATTGACCCATTTATCTGATATCTGTGGCTACAGATGGAGCATTACCTTCAGATAGTTAAAACAGAGGTGATAACAAGAAAAGATTATAAATTAGTTGAGGAGTACGAGTACACAGCGCACAGCAGTGTGGCGCAGAGTTTACACATTCCTGTTGCTAAGTTCCATCTTGAGCTCTCCCCCATGCAGGTCTGATAATGGAGATTATAGATTTGAATAAGTTTCCACTTTCCTTTATAACTTTCAGTTGGTTTACATGTTTATATTTTGTGAGCAGGTCTTAATAACGGAAAATCCGAAGTCCTTTTCTCACTTCCTTACAAATGTCTGTGCTATTATTGGGGGTGTTTTCACGGTTTGTATCTCATATTGTGGTTCAGTACCTGTATTGTCCTCTATTTGTAGGGTTGACGAGTCGTCTTTGTGGTTTTCAGGTTGCTGGAATTTTGGACTCGATTTTGCACAACACTATTAGATTAATGAAAAAAGTTGAGCTTGGCAAAAATTTTTGATAGATAGTTGTTGACAATATATTATAGCATAGGACTCTTGATTTCGCCAGATCCACTTTAGCGAGGAGGACTTTCGGCAGATTGTTATCTATAGATCCACCATAAAGCATAAAAATATTTTTTAGTTTTTGATTCAGTTAAATGATCATTACATGGATTGGGAACTTCATAAATGCATCCTGTATTTGCCTCCACTATTTTTCAGTACTGTTATGTTGATAACATAATGTTTCTATGATATTTTGGATGATTAATAATTTTGAACGTAAAATTGGGACTAAACTGATTAAATGTTTACCTAAATGGTTAAAATGAACAATTTGATTTGCTCCTTTGTGCCACCTAAGGGCGTGTTTGGTTATACAATATTAGAATACCTAATCTGAAGTTATGGAAAATGAAATATTTTTTATCCTAAAATATTTATCCAAAAGTTTTCGTTCAAGCATGTGTAAACTTGATTACACGCACAATAGGCGAGGGATATCAACATGAAAAAAGTGGCGAACATAGCATAAAACCTACACATCTTTTTATAATAATTAATAACCTCGTCGGCATGTTAACTTATGCTTCAGTAAGGAACAAAGCTAAGGACTTTCCCAACGCAGCCAAAAGGAGAGAGTGCTTCCTGAATGTGTGAGGATCTTTCATGACACGTGTATATGTTTTGTGATTCTTAACAGGTATGGATGCTTAATAAAGCTTTTAACTTTAAAATATTAAAAAATATATCAACTAAATTAAAATAATAAAAATCACTGATAATTTTAAAACATTATATATTTTAACAAATAGAAGCTGTAATTTTAACAATTTGCTTAAAATGTTCTTGTTAACTGTTTTTGAATGTTAAAATCTTGAGAACAGACATTTTTAATATTTTATCAAATTATAGAAATTCTAAATTGTTTAAATTTCAATAACTTTTTTCTTATTTTAAAAACATTTCATTATCATTTTTTTTTGCATAAGCATCTCTTTAAGGCTTTGTTGTTTTCTAAGAAAAGATTTGAAGGAAAGGAAATGAATAAATTTGAATAGAAAAAGATTGGAAAATAAAATTGTTTATTTTAAAGAAAAAATATAAATTTAATTGTATATTAATATATTTTAAAAATAATTTATTTAAAAGTAATTTAATATGAAAAATAATTTTTCTAAAATATAAATTAAACATAAAAAATTATTACAAAATTTTTAATATATAAAAAGTAACTTTTTAGTTAAATGTTAAATTATATATAAAATATTTTATTTAATATTATTATTATTTATTATTATACAAATTTATTTACACTATTATTCATTAAATATTATATAAATTTATTTTTACAATTAAATTTTTAATTTAAAATAATCTTTTAATATATTTTATACATATTTTTTTATTATATATTATAATATAAAATTAATAATAATATAATATAATTAATTATTATAACATTTTGATTATTATTATTATTTATAATTTTAATATTTTATTTTTATTAAAAATTTATTATTTTTTTAAAACTTTATTTCTATTGATAAATTTATTTTTACAATTATATATTTATTTAATTATATTAAATAATAAAAATAATAAATAAATAATATAATATAAATATAATAAAATATTATACGTATAATTGATTAGGTAAAGTTTACATAATTGATTATCTAATCGATTACGTATAATATTTTATTTCTTTCTTTGCAAATTTTTGTCTTTTTACCAAGAAATATAGTTCTTCAAATTTTGTTATGATTTTTGTATTTTCATTTTTTTTCTTTATTTTATTATTATTTTATTTTTTGATTTTTGTACTTTTATTTTTGCGCATATCCATATTCTAATAGAAACACTGGATAAGTTTATAAAAGAAACAGTGAAAAAAAAGTAGAATGGTGTATGTCTAATTTGAAAAACATATCTATAATATCATTATAATTTACTCTAAAAATTTTACAGTAAGTAAAATAATTTTTTAAAATTCTTATTAGCTATTTTCATCATTTAAAATAAAATTTAATCTAGTTATTTTAATTTTTTTACAAAGATATGCTATTATTTTAGGATCAGTTTAAAATTCTAAAGATGTATGTTAAATTGGAGAAATGGACGCTTATAAAAGTGTTTTAAATTAAAAGAAGTGAGAAAAAGTGAAATGTACAAGTGGAGTTCCCTTAAAAATCCAAAACAAATATCTCCATTAGATATGGACTAATTACGTTAATCTATCATATTTTGTGACTGCATTACAATTAAAAATGGTGTTACTTTATTTCATGATCAACATGTATATAGAATACCTTTACAATCATCAAATAAGAAGCACACAAAAGGGTACATATATTGTCAGCTTATTTCTCAGTTTTCACAAACAAATATCAAATAGCTCCCAACTTTGGACCAAACTCCAGTTCAATAATACTTAACTCAGTATAGGAATCCATAAAAAAAGAATGTGGTAGAAAAAAAAAGTAAAACTAAAAAATTATACTCAACCACTCATACAACATACACTCCACTTAGAAAGAAAAAAACAGAACTGAGGCCATGAACGCTCCAACAGAACCAGCAAAACTGACCAGGATTGAAGAAGCAGCATTGTGAGGAGGAGAAGGAGGAGAAGGTTGATCACTAGCAGGAGCTGGAGCTGGAGTTTGGTTTGAGGGTGGAGAGGGTGGAGAAGCAGCCTCTTGCTGAGGAGGTGATGCCACTGGAGATGGAACCTGTTGTTGAGAAGGTGCTGGGGATGGAGCTAATGATTGTGTTGTAAATTGAGAAGGAGAAGGTGAAGGACTTGTCTGGTTGGTGTATGTGTTTTTATTGTTCCTGTCAGCCAGCACAATCACCACCAGTTTCTCATTTTTGAGACAGTTGTTTTTGTTTCCACTGATGAAGTAGTGAAGCCCTGATTGGTTAAGCTTGATGACTGTGTGGCCATCTGAGAATTTTTCACTGTATGCATCAGTGTTGCAACTGCCATAGTCTTGGCTACTTACTTGAATCACTGAGTCTTTGCCAGAAGGGTAATTGAACACTGCATTTGGCATGTGTGTAAGTTGAAATATAACTTCACCCTTTTCAACAACCAACTACTCCAGATTGTTTAATTGAAATGATTGATTGTATCCTTTTACTTCTTACAAACATTTAACATTTTTAGTGTTGGAAAGGGATATTAATGTATGTGTTAATAAGATAGTGGTACTAATTTATGTAAGAAAAAGATAAGTGTTATTCATGTTAGTCTTTATTAGATAATGTGTTATTAATACACTATTTTCTCTCATTATTATCAAATCAATTATACATGATTAGACTATATATATATATATATATATATATATATTAATTCCTCAAATCCAACTAAAAAAAGTGTGATTTGATTTAGACCTGTATAGTTAACAATGTCCCACTTTTCCCCTGCCCTGGATTAAAGTTAAAACCAATGAAGACATGCATAAGGTTGGTGACTTGAGTTTGAGTAAAAACTTACCTAGGGAGTCTCCTACTTGAAACCTGCTCTTTTGTGCCCATTGACTATAAGGGTTGGAATTGGGGTCATTTGGGACACTCCAACCCTTTTGGCCTCCAACTACAAATTCATAGGCACCACAGTTGTGCACCATCAGCAAGACACAGAACAAGCCCAAGGCAAGAGCCACTTCATTTGACCTTAAAATGATGGTAGCCATTGAGAAGAAGCAAGTGGGTATTGCAAAGCAAATGGTGGAAATGTTGGAGATAGAGGGATGCAGTAAACTGGAGCAACATGAAGGTTTTTGTAGGCATCTGATGCATGCAAACTTTACAAAATGTGGCAGTGAAGCTTTAGAAACTTTTTCTTATTCTCTCCCTCTTTGGGTTACTTTGATTCTGGAGCAAAGCATAAGTTCTCTTGCCTTCTTAGGTGTTATTTCTTTGAATCTTTCTTCTTCAATGTATGAACGTGCATCGGTTTATACTTTGCTTATAGGCATCTTACTTTTTTTACGTATAAAAATTCTAGAAAAGCTTAGATTATTTATCTTATTTCAATGTCAAAATGTTATTTGGGAAAATTATAATTATCTCCAAATCTAATATTATAATTGTTCCATCGAAAATGTCACAAAAAATTGAGATATAGTATTATTTGAGTTAACTTGTTATCAAATCTCTATAAAATTAGAAAGTGGGTATGAAGGAAGATATAATAGAAAATTCTAAGTTATAAATAAATAATAAATTGTTTATAAGTGAGATGTTGATGTAAAAGTATAAATAGAAAAGAAAAAAATAAAAATGATAGATTTGAAAAAGTGTTAACTAATAAAAAGATGTTTATTAATAGATGTTATAGTATGAAATTATTAATACAATTAAATTAAGAATTGCTTCTTATATGAAATTTTTTATATAACTAAATTGAGACTTATGTATGAAATCATGGATGAAATAAACTAAATATACGTTATAATTACTAAGTAGAGTTATCGATAAAATCTATTCAAAGGAAAATTACAATTACAAAATGTCTAATCATTGAGGAAAATATTATTAACTGCAAAAGTGTAAATCATGAGAAAAAATATATCAAGAGAAGTTACATTTTCTAGTAATTATGTGTTTTCTAGTAGCTATGTATTGATAATTCATTATAAACACATTCATAAAATTTGGAATGTTGGAAAGAAGTGAATAGTTATTATGTACTTTTTTATTTATTATTTTAGTTTATTTGGTTTAATGGTAAAATAATATGAAGCATAAATAGTTGTGTGCATCAGACATATGTATGATAAATTGTATTAATAAATTGATATTCTTATTGATTTCTTTTACAAGTTTTTATTTTATTCTTAGTAATTTAATTTTAGGCAACTACACTTTTCGCAAATTTATATTTTCAATTTTTTTACTTTTTAAACAATTTATCTTCCAACCAATTTACATTTTCACATTCAGTCATTTATTTGAAAGCAAAATGATTTTTTAAAACAACTTTATTTTTTCAATTTTAGTTCCATTTTTCTAATCTTACTAGCTTTATAACTTTCTTAAACTTTATTTCTAATATTTATTAGAGAGTATTATTAAATATTTATTTCTTTAAAATACGTGACTTTTTAGTAAATATTCAAAAATTAATTGATAAAGTAGATATGTTTGTTAAATATATTTGTGACGAATTTGATTTATAATTTAATTTTATATTAATTATTAAATTTTAAAAAGATTAAGTATTCTCTATACAATGTCATTTTTGTTTTTTATTAACTTTATAATTACACAATTTTTAAATTAAAAAAATTATATTTACCATTAAAAAAACTCAGAATTAAAAATTAATTTGACTTAATCCATTTAAAAAATTTATTATCAAACTAAATCCACGATAAACAATAATATATAATCTCACATTTAAATTATATATTTTAAGATAGATTTATAACTCTCAAAACAATTTTTTGTATAGATCTCGCTTTATCTTCTTCATCCTCAAGGGATTTTTTCTTTTATAGTAGATTCATTTTTGCTGTTGCCCTTTTAAGAGAACCGCATAAAGTCTCCCCAACTCTTAGATTATTATCTTGAAACTTATAACAATTGTGATTTGTGATTGAAATAATAAATTTATTTTATATTGCCAATACATAATTATTATCATTATTTTAATTAAAAATAAATTTTAATTTTAAAGATTCACATCATAAACATTTATATTAGATGATAATATTTAAAAAATTATTTTAACCAATTATATTATTGATCTATAAAATGATAAAATTAGTTACTAATTGAACTAAAAATTAATTTAAAATTTAATTTAATAAATAACTAAAATCTTGATAATAAATATTAGGTTTAATAGGTATTTTGGTCTCAATATTTTGTGAAAATTTGTAATGTTTTTCACGTTTTTTTTTTCAATTGACTCTCAAATTTTATTTAAAAATTTGTCAATATGATCCTTTTTGTTAGATTAATGTTAATGACGTTAATTGTATAAGACATGACACATCTAAGTTAACTCATGACAAAAGAACACGAATACGAATACTATAATATATGAATTTTTAATAAAAAGGTGACAGATTTTAATAAAATTTAGAACTCAATTGAGAAAAAAAATAAACGTGAGTAAATATTACAAATTCTCACAAAATATTGGAACCAAAATGTGTATTACTAATTTTTATAAAAATTAGTTTAATTATTGTTATATAAAATTAATTCATAATTTTTTAAAATTAATAATAAAAAATATAATTTCTAAATAAAAAATATTTTAAATTTTAATAATTTTTAATTTAATTATTATAATAATTAATTATTTTTTATTTTTAAATTAACTTATATTTAATGATTATCTTGTAATCATAAAAATAAAAGTGTGATAAATATAAAAAACAATAGAGAATAATTGATAAAAAATGATGGATGTACTTGAAAAAGATAAAAAACACTTCAGCTATATTATTACAGTCGCAATTTATATTTAAATTTTAAAAAATATATACATTACTAGAATTAAAAGGTAAATACTTTAAAAAATCTGGTGTGTAGAAGTTTGGATATTATTAGAGTATGTGATTAAAAATAAAAACTATTTCACTTTCTGTTTGTTAGTTTTACTTGGTATACAATATAAATATCAAGACACATCTCTTAAAGAAATATAGGGATTTATTCTGTTTTCTCACTATAAAAAACTGTGCAATTGTGTGCATTCTGTTTTCTTTATTTTTACAACTCTTCTCTCTGTTAAACCCAACAACTGGTATCAAGAGCAAGGTTTGATGGGGTCTAGTGCGTTTTCAACTAATTTGTCCAATCTCAATGACAAGAATTGGGATGGATGGCGCGTCCAAATGAAAGCAATTTTTGGATATCAAGAAGTTGCAGAAGTGGTTGAAGAAGTGTTCTTTGTGTCTGGGAAGAAAGCTACGGAGGTGGAAAAGAGTATTTATCGGGAGAACAAGAAGAAGGATTGTAAAGCCACTTTCCTTATTCATCAATGTGTTGATGAAACTTACTTTGAGAAGATTGCAGGAGCTGCAACTTCACACGAGACGTGGCAAATCTTGGAGAAGTGTAGCAAAGGAGCGGAGAAATTGAAGAAAGTTAGGTTGCAAACCATGCGACGTCAATACGAATTGATGCAAATGGAAAACAACGAGAGAATAGACAATTTCTTTAATAGAATCATGACACATACAAATGCCATGAAGAATTGCGGTGAGAAGACGGCAAATCAGACAATTGTAGAGAAGATCTTGAGAACTCTGAACCCTAAATTTGATCACATCGTCATGGCCATTGAAGAGTCCAAGAAGATTGATAAATTGAAAGTAGAAGAACTGCAAGGTTTCTTAGAAGCCCATGAACAGAGGTTAATCGAGAGGGAAACCAACAAGTCGGGCGATCACCAGGTGTTGCAAGCTCAGGCATTAAAGAAGAATAATAATTGGTCAAAAGGGAGTTATTGTGGTTGCGGAAGGGGAAGAAATTTTAGGAGTGGTTCCGGGAGATTCAATCAGAATCAAGAACATGAAGAAGCGGAATTGTCTAACAAGAAAAAAGGGGTAGGAAATTTGAAAGGAGGCAAAAGAAAGATGGACAGGAAGCGAATCAAATACTTCAACTGCAACCGTATTGGACATGGAGAGTAGAGGGAAAAACAGTGATCATCAGGCACACATGGTCAAAGAAGAACAAGATGAATCTGATGAATAGCCTGTGATGTTAATGATGGTCGCAGGTTCAGATAGTCTTGCGTGCGATAGTTGGTATATCGATTATGGGTGTTCAAACAACATGACAGGACACCGTGAGTGATTTGTTAACCTTGATAGTAGCAAGAGAAGCACCATAGGGTTTGCAGATAATAGGGTAATTCAGGCAGAGGGAACTGGAAATGTCTTGGTAACCAGACAAGATGGAAAGGAGGTGATGATGTTTTATAAGTCCCTAAAATGAAGAGCAACCTAATCAGTATGAGTCAGCTTTTGGAGAAGGGGTTCTCTATGAAGATGGTGAATAATTCACTGGAATTTTTTGATGCATTAGAGAGGTTGGCAATTAAAGTTCCATTGGCCCAAAATAGAACGATCAAGGTGAGTTTGAGCATTTTAAACTCTCAATGTTTATCTGCCGCCTCTATAGATGAGTCTTGGTTGTGGCATTTAAGATTGGGTCATTTAAATTTTAATTTTAAAGACATGAGTCTCTTAAAGAAAGAAACATAATTTGGTGATAGGTTTGCCCACAATAACAGTGCCAAAGGAAATGTGTGATAAATGTCTTATTAGTAAACAGTCTAGGAATACTTTTAGCTCACATACAATGTCTAGAGCTAAAGGTTTGTTAGATGTGGTTTATTCAGATGTTTGTGGATCGTTTGATGTGTCTTCATTGGAAGGAAATAGGTATTTTATCCTATTTGTGGATGAATTCAGTAGGAGACTATGGCTCTTCTTTATGAAGACTAAAAATGAAGCATTCACCATTTTTAGAGATTTTAAGGTGCTAGCCGAGAAGTAATCTGGAAAATCAATGAAAATATTGCACACGGATGGTGGAGGAGAATATGTGTCTAATGAGTTTGCGAAGTTTTGCACAAAAGAAGGGATTGTTCATGAGATCACAGCCCCTTACACTCCTCAACATAATGGGATTGCTGAGAGAAGAAACAGAACCATTGTGAATATTATGAGAAGCATATTGAGACAGAAGAATCTGCCAAATCAGTTCTGGGGTGAGGCAGCAGTGACAGCAGCCTATGTTCTCAACAGATGCCCCATCAAAAGGCTTGAATTTAAAGTTCCAGAAGAAGTGTGGACTGAGACTAAACCTTCTATGAAGCATTTCAGAATTTTTGGTTCGAAATGCTATAAGCACATACCACCACAATGTAGAAAGAAGCTTGATGACAAGAGTGAACCTATGATCTTTATAGGTTACAACTTTACTAGATCATATAAGCTTTATAATTCCAGGATTGAACAAGTTCAGTAGAGATGTGATATTTGATGAATCCAATCCTGTTTCAGACGTACAACCAGCCACTGGATCTGGTTTTCAGTTCTAGCTAGAAGGAGGTAGTGTGCAGGAGGAAACTGAAAGCATTGAAACACAGAAGATAAGTAACAGAATAGTGAGAAACAGGAAGGTTCCAGCGAGATTTGATGACTATCAAATCTATACTGATGATGGGATTGCAAATGATGGAGAATTGCTTCAAGGACTGACGCTTATGGCTGATACAGAACCTGTCAGCTTTGATGAAGCTATTTGTGATCAGATTTGGATAAAAGCAATGGAAGAAGAACTAGAGAGTATCAACAAAAATCATACCTAGGAGTTGGTTGACCTACCATCACACAAAACTCCAATATTTATTAAGTGGGTGTTTAAGGTAAAGCTGAAACCGGATGGGTCAATAGCTAGACATAAGGCTAGACTAGTAGACAAGGGATTCATGCAAAAGAAAGGAGTGAATTATTTTGAAGTTTTTACTCCTATGGCAAGGTTGGAGACAGTAAGATTAGTTGTTGCATTGGCTAATATTAGAGGGTGGAAACTGTGGCTGTAAAATCTGCTTTCCTTAATGGATGGTTAGATGAGGAGATTTATGTGAAACAACCCCCTGGATTTGTGATAAAGGAAAGTGAGCACAAGGTGTTAAAAGTGAGAAAAGCTTTATATGGGTTAAAGCAAGCTCCAAGAGCTTGGAATAGAAGAATAGACACATTTCTTGCTGGTGCTAGGTTTCAGAAATGTGGTTGTGGAGCATGGTGTATATGTGAAAAACCCAGAGTCAAGTGAAGTTCTTATCATTTGTCTCTATGTTGACGATTTGGTCATAATAGGAAGCAGTGCAGATGACATAGAATCAGTTAAAGAGAAACTGAAACATGAATTTGAAATGATTGACTTGGGTTTGCTGTCATATTTTCTCGGACTGGAGTTTATCTACATTGAGAAAGGAATCATTATGCACCAACGAAAGTACATAATAGAAGTGCTTAAGAGGTTTAACATGTTGGAGTGCAACTCTGTTGAAACCCCTGCGGAGGCAAATCTGAAGCTTGCAGTGAATGAAGGTGAGGAAGCTGTGAATGAAACTCTATTCAGACAGATTGTTGGAAGTTTAAGATTCATATGTCAGAGCAGACCTTAACATTCAGTGTTGGTCTAGTGAGCAGGTTTATGAGCAGTCCAAAGTAGTCTCATATGTTTACAGCAAAAAGAATATTGAGGTACCTAAATGGAACCAAGGAGTATGGGTTGCTGTTTTCTAATAAATTGAAGAATGAAAATGGTGATATAAGGTTGGTTGCCTACTCTAATGCTGAGTGGAGTGGTGATCAAGTTGACAGGAAAAACACTATGGGACAAATGTTCATGCTAAATGGTTCAACAATAAGCTGGAATTCCAGGAAAAAGACGGTAGTTGCATTATCAACCTGTGAAGTTGAATATATATTAGCTTGCTCTGCAGCATGTCAAGTTTCATGGTTGCTTTCTCTTCTTACTGAATTGAAGATTCATGATTCAAATTCTATTGTATTAATTGTTGACAGCAAGTCTGCTATAGACCTGGCCAAAAACTTGGTGTCTCATAGAAGAAGTAAACACATAGAAACAAAGTACTATTTTCTGAGAGATCAAGTAAGCAAAGGGGTGATACAGTTACACCACTACAGGACCGAAAATCAACTGGTTGACATCATGACCAAGCCATTGAAGATTGAAAGATTTAAGTGTTTGAGATTTGCTTTAAATGTAGTGTGTTTTGCTTAATATGTTTAAATGTGTTTTGAATCAGAAAGAAGTATTAGAATATGTGATTAAAAATAAAAACTATTTCACTTTCTGTTTGTTAGTTTTACTTGGTATACAATATAAATACCAAGACATATCTCTTAAAGAAATATAACAATTCATTCTTTTTTTCTCATTATAAAAAACTGTGTATTCTATTTTCTTTATTTTTACAACTCTTCTCCCTGTTAAACCCAACAAATATCATTTAGGTATATATATCACTAGTGCATTTGTTTGTAATCAAATCATACTCAAAGAGCCACCTAAACCACTATCACCTACTTTATAACTACACCAAATATTCATCAACATTACAAAATATCTTTACATTTTAGTGCATGAGTCATGTATTAATTTACTTTTTTTAGTATGTTATATTATTTTTAATATTTATTTGCAACTCTTGTTTTAGTTTAAGGGATTTTGTAAAACTTAATTTTTTATTTGATTGTTAGTAAAAAAATTTACTTTTAAAATAGAAAAATATTCTTTTTATTATAAATTAAAATTTTAAACATCATCTATAATAGAATTTTTTTTATATTTATATTTTGTTTTATTCTTAATTATATTTTAAAATAAAAAAATTATTATTTAAATGTTAAAAGTAACTTTGTTTCCTTTAAAACTATTTACAAGTAATTAAAAATCTTTTATAAATAATCACTTATTCTTTTTATAACAATTTATAATGTGATTCTTTGTTTTAATATACATATTTTATTTATATTTTACTTTTAATTATATTTTAAAATAAAATAAATACTATTTAAATATTAAAAATAATTTTAATTTTTTTATAAACATTAATAAATAACTCTAAACATTTTAAAAATAATCATCTACTTTAATGTAAATATTATTATTAAATTTCTTTATATACATATATAATGCCTATTTCTCACTAATATTATATAATCAAAATAGAAAAGTAATGTTAAACTTATATAATTAAATATAAATTAAAAATGTTCATATATGTCATCTAAACAATTAAAAATGTTACCGAAAGGGTTTAGATTAAATTTAATAGAAATAAAATTCAACTTATTTAGATTGGGTCAAATTAATGAATTGACAAATTTTAAATAAAATTAATCTAATTAAAAAAATTAGTTTTTTATATATAATTGGATTTAATTATATGTAAATATGTAAATATACGAATATAATTTTATTTAAAAACTAGAACTTAGTTTTATTATTAAGAAAAATAACAAAACGTATTTTTGTATTGTGATTGATTTGCATCAATTAAAAAATAATAACAAATATAAAAAAAAATATAATTATATCATAAAATTACATATATTAATAAAAATACATCAGTAATTTAATTATAAACCCTGTAAAAAATCTAAGTATCATTAGATTTTATTGAGTTGATTTTGATTAGATCTAGTTAATATAAAAATCCAAACCAAACACAATCATTTGTTTGAGAAAACTGCCAATTTAATTCCCTAATATTACAATATTACCCTATATATTTTAGAAAATATATACTTATTTTTATCATTCAATTTCAAACTATGATGTATGATTATTACTTTTCATTTACACCAACATTAAATTTTATATATTTTAAAAAAATAATCTTTTAGATTATGTACAACTTGATTTGATTTAGATTATCTAAAACCTTTTAGAAAAATTTGTTAACCAATGTGAATATGACAATTGACTGGTTGATATTTTGTTTGACACAAAAGGTCCATTTATACAAAATCCAATTTGTGACTGCTTCTTCTTTTCACATAACAAAACTTAAGAAATTTTTTTCCTTTTACACCCTTTTAGAATAGAAAATAATCGCTTAATATTTTATTTTAATAATGTAATAATGTATATTAATATTTTAAATTAAAAAATTAAAAAAATATAATTAAAATATCAATATATTTGGTTTTTATAGTTATAGTTATTTTTTTATAAATGAATATCAAATTCCAAAACTTAATTAGACTTTGCTCAATTGAAGACCAATTCAAAGTAAACGCTTGACCAACCACTTTCATAATCTCACTTTATTTTTACCCCTAAAAAGATTCCAATTCAAGCCCTTATAATTACCACTTGTAATTGCAAAGTGGCCTCATAAATAAGTAACCAAAAAGTGTATCTTTTTGTGATCCATTTTCACTTGGAATAGCAAAATGCTACCAACCAAAGAAAAGTCTAAATTTTTATATAATTATTTTTTTTACTAGTCTTTTTTATTAATTGGATAGAGAAATAAAAATAATAAATTTTTATTGCGATATTTGCCCCTGCACGCATAATATTTTATGAAATAAAAAGATTTCATATACATTGAGTTTTTTTTAAATGAAGTTATAACTTGTTAACTATTTTTTTAAAATAAATGAGTGAAATATATTAACATACACTCACTCATTTTGTTAATTACATTTTATTAAAATTAAAATGTTATATTTTTAAAGCGAGTGATTATACATTATACATTATAAATTATTATTATTTTTTAAAATTTTGAATCTATTCTAATTTTATACATTTTCATAAGAATATGGAAACACAATTTACATAGTTCTCAGAAAACAAATGAACAAGTAAAAACAAAAATAATAGTAAAAGCAGGTAAAAGAGAATTAGAAAAAAAAAAGAAAAGGAAAGATTATCTGGTGTAAATTTACGCATTATACGGGAAGAATGCGGAAAAGGGTTGATGAAACTTTGGGAATCTTCAATTCTTCCAATTTCAACCCTTTTGACGGGGTATTCCTACCTGCCTACCACCACCAACCAACCCAGAATGCCATGACATTCTAACAATTAATTAAAACCAAAAAATAAAAAAAAAAATATTTTTTTTGTTCCTTGTAGCTTTTGGAGCTGGGTTTTCCTTGAATTCTTCGTTTGACTAGTTTTTGTTTCTGGGTTTGCTTGATCTTTTCAAAGGGTTCCAGCTCCTGCGTGCTGCCAAGAATTGGTTACACAAAAAACTGTTGCCTTTTAGCTGCTCGTGTTTTCCTTTTGCTTGGCTAACTGGGATGTGGAGAGATCCAGGAGTTTCAGCTGATTCTTTCTATGAAATCCGTCCCGAATGCACCGATGTTCCCATTTCTCGATTTAAAATCAAGGTTTGTATTTTCCCCCATTTTTTGGTTTGGTCTTGTGCATTTTGTTATGCATATCTTTGTTTGTCGGTGAATGAGAAGTATTTGGTTGATGGGAATTGATGTTGGTCTTATGTTAGCAATGCATATGAATTTGAGGTTTTGTGAATGCTTTTGGTCATTTAAGAATGTCAGGTATACATAAACACACATGACTTGGTTGTCTCTGTAAGCTATCTGAACTTGGTAGTGAATAACTGAAATTTTTTGTTCATCTGGCGATTAGGAATTGTTGACCTTTACGAAGTTATCAACAGTGGTTCTAATGTTGGTATTTTATCAATGGGAAAAGAGTTATTTTACAGCTTTCAGGATAGTGTATCTTTTTTTTATGTCTTCCAAATCAGTGATGTTCAAGTATACGTTTTAATCAATGAAACTTGGTTCTGTTAGAAGAATTTATTGTACATAATTGCTTATATGTATGTTATTGGTTATGGTTATATATTATTGTCCCAATGGATAAATTCCTGATTCTGAAACAAGTTGCATGAAAGTCCCAATATTTCCGTATTGCTTTTGCTGCAATAGATATGGACTGGTTATTAACTGCTATTGCTAAGTACACAAATAACTTATAACTTGTATGATAATAAAATTTGAGTATAGATAAAATACACTTTGTACCACATGATTAATTGTCCTTGTTGTCTTTTTATCATGAGACATTAAATAAAATAAATCAATTAGAAGGTTCTATACCTCAATGTTAAAGTCATGTGCCTTCTTGTTGTTCTATGGTGTATTCGGTTGGAAAGAAACGCTAGAATCTGTACTAGACATTGTTTGTCTCAAATTCAGTTTGGATCAACTAGTTTTTCTCACTTCTCAATTGTGTTCAGCTCATGGCCATTTTTGCTTAATTTTTTTTATTTAGGGGTTGGGCAGGGGTCTCTTTTAGATCTACAGTGATTGACATGTTTGTGTTGTATATTTCTTGTTCTTAGTTTTTTCCTTTTTTCCTTTTATGTTTGGTTGCGATTTATTGATCAAAAAAGAAGAAAAAAGGATGATCATACGCCTTCAGCTAGAACTCATGCAGTTAGTTGAATTTATAATCTAGTGATACTTATACAATGTTCATTTATTTTTAACTTCTTGTTATGTGGTCCAGGCTGGTAAAACACTAAGTGCAAGAAAATGGCATGCTGCATTTACTCCAGAAGGTTATCTAGATATAGGCAAGACTCTAAGCCGAATCTACCGTGGGGTAATTGTTTTTATAGTTAAAATGCTGGTTCAATATGTTTGAGGATATGGAATTTAGTATGGCTCCTACTTTCTGTTATGGTGTAGTCAGTGCAACAGGGAACTCTAGCTTGCTGGAAAACATTAAGTTATCTGTTTTATATGGTTGAACTGACTCTTGGAATCTAACAGAACTTTTTGGTGTGGAAATAATTTGGTTTCTCTTTAGAGCATGAGATTCCATTATCATGACTGTGATTGAAGTATGTACAGACAACTAATTATCAATAATAAATTAAGCTGGTGAAGTATTGCCAGCTGCAGATTTCAAGATATTGTTGATTGGGATAAGATTGAGATTCCTTATTCCACATATTTCCATATGCATCCTTCTTGTGAAACATCTTCCTCCCTTTTTTTTGTATGCTGTGGGTTGATGGTTGCTTTATTAAAATTTTCGAATCAGGGAGTCCATCCATCAATTAGGGGAGAAGTTTGGGAATTTCTACTTGGTTGCTATGATCCCAAGAGTACATTTGAGGAAAGAGATCAGATAAGACATCGCCGAAGGTTACAAGTTTTCTTGTTTAATGATTTTTTTCATTAGAATCCTCTTTTTCAACCTTATTATTGCCACAGCATCCTGAAACATCTAAATTTTTTATGGTGTTTCACTTCTCTGTCACCACAGACTTGAGATGATCCTTAAAAAATGTGACAAGAATTGCTTCCTTGTCCTATATATACAAGGATAATAATAATATCAGTACTATTTGTGATATAAAACTTCAGTTCCAAATCTAATATATCCTTACTTGAATATCACTTTTATTTTTTATGTTGTCAGAATGCAATATGCTACAATTAAAGAAGAATGCCGCCAATTGTTTCCTCTTGTTGGAAGTGGTAGATTTGTCACAGCACCTGTTGTTACTGAAGATGGTCTGCCAATTCAAGATCCATTGGTTCTAAAAGAAACAAATTCAGCCAAGGGATTGGCTGTACATCATCAAGATAGTAATAATCATTCAAGTATGGTTGATACAAATAGTTTAAAGAAGGTGACAGACAAGATAGTAGTCCAGTGGATGTTAACTCTCCATCAAATAGGTTTGTGAATAATTTTTTCTCAATCCACTGTCTGTTATATTTCATCTATTATATTTTATCTAATTTTTCCTTATGTAATGTTTAAGTTTTAGGCAGAACCCTGCCCCACAATTATTTTCTTCAGATGTCCATTATGCCTGAAATGATTTGTTGTACAAATTCAATTTGATTTACATGGAAAATGGGTAGAATGTGGACTCTATTATGTTGTGAAAGTTTTCTCATGTAATAATATTAGATCCAATTGCTAAAATATAATTGACACAGCATATGTCATTTTTCTTGTGTGTACATTTCAGGTCTTGATGTGGTTCGCACCGATAGGACATTAGTTTTTTATGAGAGGCAAGAAAACCTGTCAAAACTATGGGATATTCTTGCTGTCTATGCTTGGATAGATAAAGATGTTGGCTATGGTCAAGGTGGGTCCTAAATATTTTGCATATTGTGGACATTCTACTTAGACTATTTTCTACACAAGAACTTCTAGAATATAAAATGAATGAAATTGATTTTTTAATTTGTAAATTTTTCTCATATAGCTTCTTTAACTATTTATTTTTAACTTGTGATGAACTAAGTTTAATTTTGTGGAGAAGTTAATTTCATTTTCTTCATATTTTTCTCTTCTAAAATTCCTTATAGAGAACCTTGTTCAAGCGTATCCATAGACCAATACTAATATTTAGATATCCTATTAAATCCTGATATCATACCTTAATGCTCATGATCATGATAATTCTATTTAACTAGCCTGCACTGTTCTATGATATATTGACTAGTTGTTGACACTTATTTGAACCTCAACAAGCCTGGTCCTAAATGGAGGCCAATATTCATAGAATACTTAATTGGTATTTAATGTTTGGTAACTTACTGTTCTTGTATTTTGAGTTTTTGAAATAGCAGTTCCTCTGTGTATTTGGTCAAATTGAAACCTCTTCATTTTCACTAGTGAGAAAAAAGTACAGAAATCTGTACTTTGAGAGAAGAAAAAACCAACTTGGTTTATGGAAATAATTTAATAAATATGAGGCCTACTGCTTTATTTATATTAATTTATCTTCTGTTTTTCTTGCGATCAAGCAAGAAATATTTGCTACCACCATTTGCAACTAACCTAACCTTCCACAGTTTTAACATTTTACAATTCTGAACAGGAATGTGTGACCTGTGCTCCCCTATGATAATTCTTCTTGATGATGAAGCAGATGCATTTTGGTGCTTTGAGCGGTTGATGCGCAGACTTGTAAATATTTTATCTCTAGACTCTATTTTATCTTTAACTTTCCTCAACACATTTTTTATTCTATTATTTATTGAAAAGATTTGGGGGGATCTAGTATTTGGTTTTTGGATTTTCATGGTATTTCTTTGAAATGTTATACTTTTAGTTTGCTTCACCTTAATTGTTCACTTTTAAATGTTATCTCTTTCTTAAGTTGTACAATGGATATAGGCCAGTTAAAGTTGGGCTTGAGTTCTTCTAGGTTTTACACTAATGTTTTAATTATGCTGTTTCAGAAATCCATTCATTGTAATGTTGAAAACTCACTGGTTTACTATTTCCTAGTTCATACTTGGTTAGATACATGTAACAAAATTTTGCCAATATCACTTTTAGTTTTTCTTACACAGTTGGAACTATCCCAAATATGTAAGATCTACTTCCATTTATAAAATTATCATTGAGCTTCCATGTTTGCAGATATACAACTTGAAAGAGAAGAATTATAATGTATTTGTAATGTTGTACATGTTAGTGGTGTAAATGTAATGAAACCATTCTCGAGTCTTCACCTAACAGCATAAAGCTTTTAGGAGAGTTGGTTGCATAGATGGTATTTGAGCTTGAAAATATGGTAGGCCCATGTATTCCACGTTCTTGAAGTCCTAATGGATCTTGTCTAATGGGGTGGGTTAGGGATGTAATCACGTAATAAACCATTCTTGAGTATTCACCCAACAGCTTAAACTTTTTGGTGAGTTGGTCATTGACTTTAGCGGCTTGAAATTTGATTTAAGAAGTAGCTGCACAAATATTCCATGTCATCAGTTAAAGCTTTGTGGCCATGCAGAAACTAGTTTTTATTAGTAGTATTTCGTAAGTTGAAACTCAGTTTCTTATGATTTGTGTTCTTGAATTTGTAAAGCGCGGCAATTTTAGATGCACCGAGAGCTCTGTTGGGGTGTCAGCTCAACTAAGTAACTTGGCTTCTGTTACTGAAGTAATTGATCCAAAACTTCATAAACATTTAGGTATTTTCTTGCATATATGCTTTTTGTATATTAGTTATGGTCAAAAAAGGATTTTTATCTTTAATTATGTTGTTTTCATGTGATCTTTGTTTTAAGAAATGAAGATTGCAAGAAAATGATTTGTTATGATCTGTTCTTGTATTGTGATTTAAAGTTAAATAAATCTCCTTTTTTGAATTAAATTTAATTTCACTGCTCTCAATTAATGTTAGAGAAACAGAATGTACTAATGTGCTGTCTTCTAATTTTGGAGTACAGAGCATCTTGGTGGAGGTGACTATCTGTTTGCTTTTCGTATGCTAATGGTTTTGTTTCGTCGAGAATTCTCCTTTTGTGATTCATTGTATCTTTGGGAGGTATGCTTAGCTTCTTCTGTTCTTTTTGATATATTATGTTACATTTATTGAACCAAGGAACCTTAAGCTTCCTTTGTGTACATAGCTGATGAACCTAAGCAAGATATGATATGTTACATTATTGTTTGAGTGCTTACATTATTTTTGTATTAGAAGTTTTTGGATCAAATAGTTGATGATATATCTTATGAGATTAGTTTGATGTTCCCTTTGTGTGTATGCATTGGGATGATGAGTAACTAATAACTTAAAATTGAACAGATGATGTGGGCCCTGGAATATGATCCTGACTTGTTCTTGATGTATGAAACGCCTGAATCAGCTTCTGAAAAAGCTGAGGTCTCAAAAGGGAAATCAAAGTCAATACGTCAATGTGGAAAGTATGAGAGGGAATTTTTGAAGAGTGGATCAAAGAATGCTTCTGAAGCTCCTCTTCCTATATCTGTTTTCCTTGTTGCTAGTGTATTGAAAGATAGAAGTGCAAAACTACTCCAAGAAGCACGTGGCTTGGATGATGTTGTCAAGGTTAGTCTTGTCACATCTAACTTTGCATTGAATTAGATGGAGCAATCACATGAATAGAAACTATATATTATATATACATAAGAAGGGAGGGAGTATTATTATTCTTGTATCTTCTAACTTGCTTTTACTCTTTTTGATGTAATTATTCTCAGATTTTGAATGACATAACTGGGAATCTAGATGCCAAAAAAGCTTGCAATGGGGCTATGAAACTTCACAAGAAATATTTGAAAAAGGTAGTGTTTTTCTCTGCAATTCTTCCTTGCTTTTCATACGTTAGTATTTCCATATTATTATAGGAGGAAATGCAAACTACATTATAGGCATGTACATGCCAGTTCCTAGTGTCACTGCTAAATGTGAATATCAATTGCCATCAACTCCACAATTTATTTTTGCTAAAATTGCATTAAATCAGTTACTGACACCCCATCATAATCTACAATACATTATATGTAAATCTTTAATCCAAATTCTAAGAACTGATCTTTAATCATAGTTTCTTTATTTTTTGGTATGTGTTTCCATTCATTTTGTTTTCCAACATAATCTTGTTTATTTATCTCCTAACTATTCAAGTAATTTTGTAATTGCTGCAGGCCAAGAAACCCTAGCACCAAATACATCCAAATATTCACTGATTTTTTGTAATGTGTTGTATGATCCATTTGTCGCTTTAGCCACTCTACCTACCATGTTGTTCCCTGGGAGGTAATAATGGAGAACATTAGGACTTTACAGAATTGAAAAAAGAGATTCCAATATCCAACCATCAGAGTCCCTGAGCAACTGTTGTATGTGAAATCAATTTAATTTTTCTTTTTCTTGTCTATCCAAAAAGAAGTGAGATTGTATATGAAAAAAGAATTGTTCTGCACAATCATCTATTTTTTGTACTTTGTTATTGCATATAAGAAACAAGGTACAAGAAACAGCCATTCTTTCTATTTATGTGATCGTTTTCTATACTATTGAATGAAAATGTATTTATAATCTAGCAAACCATGATAAACATGGACATGAACCTCTTTAGCAAGTTCAGTTGAATCAAAGGGAATTGTTGTCATCTTAAAACTCCATTATTCAACAAAGGAAAAAGGACAACATGAAAATATGCTTTAAATCACGGTTGTCAAAATGGACTTCCACTCGTTGGACCTGGTCTCACGTGGAGTTCAATTGTAGTCTAAAATGCTGGTGTACAAAATTTGTATTAAACCAACAAGATTAGTATCAAACCGGTCAAATTTGATCCAAAAATCTGTTAAAATAAAAAGGTTAACATAATAAATGTAGTTTAGAAACCTAAAATATTGATGGTTTCCTTTATATTTTAACATAAAATTGTTATTATTAATATTCATGTATATTACAGAAATTTCAATTTTAATATAATACTTACATTTTGTTTCAACTTTTATATGTACATTAAATGTTAAAAACTTATACATTTATGTTTTATTTTAGTTTTTAGCATCATAAAATTATAATATTTTATGCTTTTAAATATTATTATATGTATTTTTAGTTTATTATAAAAATTTTATTGATATGGTTTTGACTTATGTTCAACATTAAACTTTGAATTAATATTTTAGTTAGTTAAATAAGCAGGTTGTAAATACCTACTAAATGTCCTAAGAAAAATATAAATAAAGGACTTTTTTTTTATCTTATATGTAATAGATTGGTGAAGGCATTAAACACTATCAGCATTGTACTTCTGAAAAACAGAGCAGAGTTTCCAATTTATACTCTCAAGCTATATCTGAAAGCCACATGAGAGGACCAACCACAACAATTTGGCTCTTCAGAGAAAGAGTGTAATGAAATTATCTCTTTCTCATGAAATAGTTTCTGCTAACTATAATCCTTCTCTTATATTTTCTTTAGAATTTTTTTTCTTTATTTTTGTCCTTTAGATTAGGCTTGTAAAAAAATTGAATTAACTAAAACTAATCCAAGTAGTTTAAATATATTTTAGTGGATTGCTTTCATCTATATGTCTATTTGTTTTGAATGTTATATCTTATGTAATTAGTTAGATATGAGTTGGATATTTGTTTGAATTTTTTAAAATCCAATATTCATTCTCATCCTGTGGTTTTCTCATTATTCCTCCTCGTGAAAGAAACTTTACCTATTTTGAGAATTTAATATACACATTTTTTGACATAAAAAGTAAGAAAATTTGTTAAAATATGAGAGCTTTTACTTTTCCATGTAGGCACTTGTGGAACACTCAAATTTACGTTAAAATAAATCTTAAAGAAACCTTTATTTATTTTCTAAAACATGTTAATTGATTTGACTTTTAAAGTTAAGAAAATATGAATTTTTTTTATTATTATAAAATTTTAGTATCATTAGATGAATAAAATACTTCATTTAAATTTTGTCTTATCTCATGGCTATGTGTAAGATTTGTTATGTACGGTTATGTAGAGATGATTCCTTCATCCTTATAAATATGACCTTTGCCTTTATGTAAAGACATAACATTAATTAATGAAAGATACCTTTCTCTCTGAAACCTATGAATTCTATGATGGTATCAGAGCTCCCTACACAGCTCTGGTGGCCAAAATATTGACAAGTCTCTATCCTTCCTTTTCCTTCTCAAATCACGATGGCTCGCCAGAGCTCCCCTGACAGTGATTACCTCACCAATCCTTCAAACCCTCTTTATCTTCATGTCAATGAGTCACCCTCACAAGCTTTGGTCTCACCACCTCTGAACGGACGAAACTATCATGCTTGGGCAAGAGCTATGAAAGCTCGCTCTTCTCTCCAAAAACAAGATGAAGTTTGTAGATGGAAGTATTCAACCCATGACACCAACAAATACATCCTACAGAGCATGGGAGCGATGCAACAACATGGTTCTCGGTTGGATTCATAGATTCATTGATGACTCCATCCTACAATCCATTCTCTGGATTGATCGAGCTTCGGAGGTTTGGCAGGATCTCCATGATCGCTTTTCTCAAACTGATGTGTTTAGGGTTTCTGAATTTCAAGAAAAAAAATTTCGATTACAGCAAGACACCCTCAATGTTAGTCAATATTTCACTCAACTGAAAAGTCTATAGGATGAGTTTGATAATTATAGACCAGTTCTCATATGCAAGTGTTCAATACCCTGCACATGCAAAGCAACCCAAGCGTATAAGAAATACAGAGATCAAGAATATGTCATTCGTTTCCTCAAAGGGTTAAACGATCAATTTTCACATGTTAGATCTCAAATCTGCTTCTCGACCCTCTTCCTCTGATAAACAAAGCATTCTCTATGCTTGTTCAACAAGAAAGGCAGATGTATAATACAGGAATGATTGAACCTCCATTTGATACGAAAATCTTTGCTGTCAACACTGATCAACACATTGGTTCTGGAAGGGGCCTTCTTGTTAACCTAAACCAATACACTGGAAATGGCAGAGGTCGTGGAAATAGAGGCAGAGGCCGTAACAATACTGGAAGAGGCCAAGTCTTCTCCAACAAACTCTGTACTCATTGTGACAGGACCAATCACATAGTTGACACATGCTATTTTAAACATGGGTTTCCTCCTAGTTACAAGCCGACACAAAGCAATGCCAATGTTGTCACTTCCAATGACAACTATGCCACGGAAAAGGGACCTCAAACCTAGTTAGAGATTACTGCCTCAGGTTCTGGTTTTACACAAGAGCAATATCAAGGTCTTCTTAGCTTGCTTTAACCGTCCAACTTAGATAGCTACAGTTCTTCCCATCTTTCCAATCTTGTCCACACCACAACTTTGCACACTCATTCTCCTTCTTCCGCAGGTATACAATGTGACCAATGACTCATTGATACATGAGCCTCTGATCACATAACTTTTAACCTTGCAAACTTTTTCACTTTTTCTGAAATTTCACCTATTCTCATTACCTTACCTGATGGGTCCAAAACTCATGCAAAGATTTCTGGTACTGTGCACCTTTTACCTTTTTTAACCTTGAAAAATGTCCTATACATTCCTAACTTCAAGGTTAATTTAATATATGCTACAAAACTTATTTCTGACTCCAACTGTTATCTTATTTTTAACTCTGCCTTTTGTTTTATTAAACAAACCCTCAACTGGAAGACGATTGGTATAGCTAAGCAGCTTCAGGGAATGTACGTGCTAATGTCTCAAGTAGTTAATCCTCTTAATATCAATTCAACCCATTCCCTTTGTGGCTACAATACTATTGTTAGTCCTAGGCTTTGGCATCTACGACTTGGTCATGTTTCATATTCCAAATTAAAGTTATTATCTACACAGTTTCCTTTAGTAACCTTTCAAAATTCATATCCTTGTGATATATGCCAATTTGCTAGACAAAGGAAGCTCCCTTTTGTTTCTAGTACAACTAAATCAATGCAAATATTTGATCTTTTACATGTTGATATTTGGGGACCATGTTCCACCACCTTTATTATGGGTTATAAATATTTTTTAACCATCATTTATGATTTTTCACGGTTTACTTGGATTAAATTAATGAAACATAAAAGTGAAACCAGAGATCACTTAAAGAATTTTGTTAATTACATTGAAAAACAATTTAATGCAAAGTTTAAGGCAATCTGAAGAGATAATGGATCAGAAATTTTGATGACAGACTTTTATCTTGCAAAAGGAATTTCTTATCAAACTACATGTGTTGAAACGCCTCAACAAAATGGTATCGCTGAGCGAAAGCATCAGCATATCATGAATGTTGCTAGGGCTTTGATGTTTCAAGCTAATTTACCAAAATCTCTTTTGGTCTTATGCTGTCATTCATTTGGTTCATCTCATTAATAGATTGTCTACACCTTTGCTGCAAAATCAATGTCCTTATACTATTCTTTATAAACAACAACCTGACTTAAATAACTTAAGAGTTTTTGGTTGTTTGGCTTACTCAACCACTTTGAAACATGGTCGAACCAAATTATCCCCAAGGGCTAGAAAAACTGTTTTTATTGGATACAAAGATGGGACTAAAGGATACTTTTTGTATGATATTCAATGTAGACAAATTTTTGTCTCGAGAAATGTGTTTTTGTTTTATAAAACTTCTTTTCCTTTTAAATCAGAAGTTGAATCTAATATGACTAGTCCAAGTATGCCAAAACCAATTTGTGAGAATAATGTCCTCTTTGATATAAATGAACCCATCATTTTTCCAAATCCAGAAGAAGAAGTAGATGACCCAAATCATACTACTAATCCAACATCACACTTCCCTGCTCCACAAACACCTTGACACTCCATGCGACAAAAACAACGCCCATACTACTTGAGAGATTATCACTGCTACCTGTCTGTTGCTTGCAATACTGATGTGTCATCCGGTAACAATTCTTCTTCTATTCCTTATCCTTTATCTTCCTTTTTATCTTATAGAAAATGTTCTCCCAAGTATAGAATTTTTTGTTATTTTGTATCTTCTCTAATTGAGCCAAAAACATATACTCAAGCTTCTAAAATGGACTGTTGGGTGCAAGCTATGAATTCTGAGATTGTAGCTCTTGAGCAAAACCACACTTGGGAGATAGTCGATCTTCCCCCTAATAAAAGGCTTGTTGATTGGAAATGGATTTATAAGATCAAATTTCATGCTGATGGTAGTATAGAAAGGCACAAGGGTCAATTAGTCGCCAAGGGATACACACAACTTGAAGGGGTGGATTATTTTGATGCCTTTTATCCTGTTGCAAAACTTACAACAGTAAGAGTCATCCTTGCCATAGCTATTGCCAAAAACTGGTTCCTTGAACAATTAGATGTTAATAGTGCATTTTTGCATGGTGACCTACATGAAGAAGTCTATATGAATTTACCCCCTGGCATGGCAACTTCCCATCCAAATAAGGTTTGTAAATTGCAAAAATCCTTGTATGGGTTGAAACAAGCTAGTAGATAGTGGTATGCCAAGCTCACTACAGCCTTATTAACTCTTAAATTCATCCAATCTTCGACTGATCATTCTCTCTTCATAAAGAATACAGGGGTATCTTCATTTTGCTGCCAACTCATCTCTCATTCCTTCAAGTTTTGCTGATTCTGATTGGGGCTGTTGTATGGAAACTCGGAAATCTATCACCGGATATTGTGTCTTTCTTGGCTCTTCATTAATTTCTTGGAAAACCAAGAAGCAAACCACAGTATCTAGGTCTTCCTCTGAAGTTGAATATAGAGCTCTTGAAGCTCTGAGTTGTGAGTTGCAGTGGCTTCATTATTTACTCACTAATTTAAAAGTTTCTAGTGTTGTTCCTATTTCAGTGTTTTGTGACAACCAATTTGCTATATACTTGGCTCACAATCCTACCTTTCATGAACGAACAAAGCACATAGAAATTAATTGTCACGTCACTTGTGAGAAAATACAAAGTGGTCTTATTCATTTGCTGTCAATTCCTTCTTCTGCGCAACTAGCTGACATGTTTACTAAAGCTCTTCATCCAAAAACTTTCTCTCACTGTGTCTCCAAGCTAGGACTGTTAGATGTTCATTGTCCCGCTTGGGGGGATATTACCAATCAAATATCCTCTATTGTTAGAATTTGTTATAGTTTTGTCTTATCTTATGCCTACATGTAAGGTTTGTTACGTTTTTGTTATGTACGGTTATGTACGGATGATTCTTTCATCTTGATAAATATGACCTTTACCTTTATGTAAAGACACATTTTTCTGTGAAACCTATGAATTCTATGAGAAAACACAATTTTGATTTAAACTTAAAATATACATCTTCAAAGGAGTAAAACAAGATATTAGAATGGTTTTTATAGCTACAACATATACATATATAAATTAATGTAATAAGTTTTTTTAATATAAACAAAGAAATACATTTGTTCATATATATATATATATATTACAACTTGTAGGAAAATATAATGACCAAAATTCATATAAAATATAAAATGATTTAAATCATATAAAATTATAAAACCTAAGTTTGTTAATATCATCAAAATGGATACTAATACACGAATTATTGTGTGGTTCCTAATTCCATCCATACCTTTTTCCTTTTCACATTATCACTAAAAATTTTGAAAAAAAATAAACTGATGTAGAGGTGTTGTATAGGGGTACTATAACGGTACCCCAATTATTTTCCTATCAAAAGAACAACAATATATGAACAGCTGTAGAGTTCCTATGCCCATCTCACACCTTTTTCTCTCTCACGGACAAAAACCTAATCTTAAAGTGTAATATCTAAACCCAACCTTACATATTAGACTATAATGTACAGAAATATATAGATAATAAAGGCCAAGAAGGTAAAGAAACAAGATTTTCATAACTTCCACATATTGTTACTTGATCCTAAAAATGAAAAAGGTGAGGGGTGAACTTTTCTTCTCTATTACCTCCACACACAACCGATTCAAAAAGTCATGTATATCATACTAACCATGATAATGTATTGTCTAATTGGTAACTCAAATCATTTTAATTAAATCATATTATCATTAATCATCTGTTGCTGAAATTTTCAAAATTTAAGTCTTAAATAATTAAGTTGGATGATAAGTGGAAATGAACTTGTCACCATGATATAATGATGGACTCTTTTTATCATAATTATCTCTTTTAAGTTGACATGGTAAAAAAGGAACCACAAATTTGAAGTTAGATTTAAAAAAAAAACATGTCTAATAAGCATATTTTAGTCTACTAATATATAGATAATTCTATTTTCAAGGATTAATTCTTGAAAGTTTCTCCTTATTAGGATTCATTTTACATGTTGATGTGAGCTTATGTCAAAGTTGTCTAACAAAGATCTTCAACAATGTATGTTCTTGACATATAATAAGGAGATCCAACTCTCCACTCTTATGGTGGTTAAACATTACAAATTTGTCTTTCTTTCATTTATTGCTATTGTTTTCACATTTGTCATTCGTTTATTATTGTGAGGCTTTACTATTAGTACCAAAGAACCATGAACTAACATAAAAGCTTTGAAAATTTGTCTCTTGTTTTGAAAATCACTTCATAACGAGGAAACTTGCCTCCCTCACCACAATAGTCAAACAATGTTATTTAACATTTATTTCACGAGCTTTAATATTTCTACACTTAAAATGTCTTATGACTCTCTTTTTATCTTGCATTTTTGGCACCTAAACTTACTTTTTACAATGACTAAGTTGATATTTATTTTTATTCAAGTTAGTATAGTTAACATTAATTTATATAATAATTTTGTATTTTGATTGGCGAAATTTAAGTCTTTTAGATTAAAAATAATATACTATTTATATTTTTTATATCATGAAAATATACGAATCTATAAAATATAAATAAAATTAAACTTGACTTAACAACACTAACTTAAATAAATACAAATATTAGAAATAAATAAAATTAATGTCAACTAAATCAATATTAATTTTATTTTTTTAATATTTATTTCGGTTAACATTGAGTTACTCAAAACTAATCTTTAGTTTATTATGATTTTAAACACAATATATGATTTAAATCAAATTTAATTTTTTTTAGAATATATATATATATGTGTGTATTTAATAAAAGAATAAATCTTTTAAATTATTTTTTATTTATTTTTGAAATAAAATGGGTCGACAATGAGACAAGTAAGACGAACCAAAATGATTTAGGAAGTTGAAAATCTTAATCTGACCTATTAAATTTTGACGAGCTGACAGGTCAGCCCGCAAACTAAGACCCAGATAGTAACTTCTACAAACACAAACTTTTCATTAGATACATAGTTCAACAACATATATTAAGTCTTCTGTATTTCCTTAACCAAGTGATGTTGTGATATTTTTATTTATGTGATTTAAGTTGTCATATACAACTATATATATATAAACAATTATTGGATACAACTATGATAAGAAAATAATTGATAAACATTCAAAACTTTCATTTTCAATTTAGATTTATAGGATATATGATTTTACAATAAAAGAGAGATAAAAAAATAAAGGAAAAAAACAAAGAGAGCACTCTCTCACACCTTACCCATACCTTAAATTAAATTTTCATTTCTTTTCTATATTTAAAAAAAAATTGTATTGGTTATGGGGTGTAGGATCACGGTTCACACTTTTTAGATGTCAATGTATCATTGTTGAAAAATAAATGTTGAAGTGAGATATAAAAATGAAGAGAGATGAAAAAAAAAGGATAGTAATACACAAATTGTGGAGCATCTAAAACTATTATATGACATTATATAATACATAATTAAATTCGATCAAAGAATAAAAAAAATTAAAAAAGTAATGAAGGTATAAGAAGAAGGTAGTTTAAGTGTGTGGATAATATTTTTTATAAGAAGAAGGTAGTTTAAGTGTGTGGATAATATTTTTCAAAAAAGAAAAAATAAGTGTTGAATATGTATATATAAAATGAATGTGTATGTATATGATAAATAGTCTTGTGTTCTATCTTTAGTTTTTGATTTTACCCTTCTCAAATTTTTTAATATTTGGACTTTATAATCAAGAGTGCATACTTGAATAGTAGAGTACATTGGTTATTATATTTTGAAAGCTTGAGATTATTAAATTTGGAGAAGTGAATGATACGAGGGGTACAAAGGTAAGTGACAGATAGTGAAAACTCAATCATACGATGTCGTTTTTGCCAATAGTTAAACCAACATTTTAACAATCTCTTTGAAAGAAACAACTATCTAATAATTTGGACGTAAACCAACAGCACCACGTGTTAATTCCAATGCGTTTGGTTCAACAAAGTTCTTAGTATCTAGTAAATTTCGAAGGAGTATTGTTCCTGAATTAACCAATGCTGCTCTTCCAATTCCAATTATGGCTTCCAAACATTCCCTGTTCTCCGAAACCCTCGCTAAAACTAACGGAACATAACTCCCATCTCCCACTTTTGTTACATTATATATACCTTCACTTTCCCCACCCTCTTCTATTTTCCCTCTTCTCCCCCGCCGCCGCGTCCCCGCGCGGCCACCACCACCATTCTTCCTCGTACATCACATACAGAAAAAAAGAATAAACACAAAAAAAAAAAAGAAGACAAAAACGTAGGAGGAGTTAGCTGGATACATACATAGAAGAAAAAGAAAAAGAAAAGTTTCAACAATGGAAGAAACTACTAATTCAAAAGCCTCCTCCTCCTACCAAACAAAAAAAACAATAATAAAATCACTAACAATCCATCTCTTCCTTTTCTTGAGCCTCCATGTCTCCCATGTCCAAGCACAGAAAAAACCATTGTCATCGCAACCATCTTCGCTCGAACTCGAGGGCTGCGATGGAGTATTTCTCTCGTACGCCCTGGTGGCGCGGGAGAAGGAGTATCCGCACGTGAAGAACGCGTCGAAGCAGGCGTGGGCCTTCAAGGCGGAGGCCACGGTGACGAATGTGGGAGATGAGGAGGTGCAGGGATGGAAGATGTTTGTGGGGTTCCAGCACCGCGAGGTTCTGGTCTCCGCAGACGGCGCCATTCTCATCGATGCCGGCGATTTTCCGGCGGAGGTGGACAATGGGACGACCCTGGTGGGGTCCGCCGTGACGGACTTGAAGACCGCCATTGAAACCGCCGGGGATATGAGCCAGATGAGCGCGAAGATCGATATTGTTGGGACGCATTTTGGATTGGGTGCTGGAGCTACGCCCATGCCCAAAACCATTCGTCTCGAGAATGATGGATTCAAATGCCCTGCACCTACTCGTCGAGGTAAGATATATATGCATGCATGTTTTTATCTCTTCTCTCACGATGTCTATCTCATGCAAAATTAGTGATCATATGCTTCCAAATTATGATAGATTTTTTGCTTCAGCGTAATTATCTTCCATATATGTATAAAAGAAAAAAGTTATACCTAAATGTTGATTTATGTATCAAATTACAAAGTTGTGGTTTTACTTTTCAGAAGAATTAAAGATAATTTGTTCAGTTCATTATAAAATAGTAATGATAAAATTTTGAACGATTGATATTGTGGCTTAAGAATTAAATTGATGTTTGTGATTAGGTTGACGTATTATTTCGGGCAAAGTGCTTCTTGGTAACTATTTTTCTTACGAATTTTGAATTAGGTACTATCTTGTTGCAAGTAATTAGAGTAAAATGGAGGAAGGAATATATACCGAAATTGGCATGCTTATTTTTAATATAAAAACGTTCATATTTTAAATCATATCAGAGGAGTGAAGAAAAAGAGAAGAGAGTCTTTACAAAAAAGGGTATAATTAATTTGAAATGGTTTCTTCGTTTTATTTTAGTCACACTATAGCATTGGTTTAACATGCGTGTGAATGAATGGTGCAGCGGCGAGAATGTCGGCATGTTGCAGAAAGGACCCGAGAGTGAAGGCAAAGGTAGCAAAGAAAACCAAGTACCCTCCTCGTCGCGCTGGAGACCTAACCATAGCATACGACGTGCTTCAAGCTTTCCAGAACAACTACTATACCCAAGTCACAATAGAGAACAAACACCCATTGGGTCGTCTTGATCATTGGAACTTGACATGGGAATGGCCGAACGGAGAGTTCATATATTCCCTGAAAGGAGCTTATGCTCGCAGAAAAGATCCTTCTGAGTGCTTGTATGGTACAGCTGGAAAATTCTACAATGACATGGATTTCACAGAAGTTGCAACCTGTCAGAAGAAGCCAACAATCTCTGACCTTCCAGCAGAAAGAGCAGAAGATGAAAAAGTTGGGAAACTCCCTTTTTGCTGCAGGAACGGTACCGTTTTGCCTCCAGTCATGGACAAGAACAAAGCTAAGTCAATGTTCCAGATGCAAGTGTTCAAAATGCCACCAGACACTGAGAACAGAACGTCCATCACACCCCCTATAAAGTGGAACATCGATGGTGTCATCAATCCATATTACAAATGTGGTGCACCGGTTAGGGTTGACCCAGCGGTTTTCCCTGACCCCAGTGGACTAAGTGCGATCACCACAGCTGTTGCAAGTTGGCAAATAGTTTGCAACATCACCAAACCCAAGCCTCAGCAAAACCGTTGCTGCGTCTCCTTCTCAGCATTCTACAACGAATCAGCAATCCCTTGCAACACGTGTGCATGTGGCTGCGATGACACAAGGAAGTGCAACTCCAGGGCCTCTCCATTGCTTCTTCCACCAGAGGCTCTTCTTGTGCCGTTCGTAAACAGGACCCTGAAGGCAAAAGCATGGGCCAAACTCAAACACTTGCGCGTTCCCAGCAAGCTCCCTTGTGCAGATAACTGCCCCGTCAGCATCAACTGGCACGTGAGTTCAGATCACAAGGATGGATGGACGGCCAGGATCACACTTTTCAACTGGGAGGATTACTCCTTTGAAGATTGGTTCACTGCGATTCAGCTGACGAAGACTTACGAGGATTTTAAAGATGTTTACTCCTTCAACGGGACAAGAATTCCTGGTCTCAAAACCATTTTCTTAGAGGGCCTAAAGGGTTTGAATTACTTGGCTGGAGAGACCAATGGAACACACGCTGGAGAGCCTAGAGTGCCAGGGAAACAACAATCCGTGGTTTCTTTCAGCAAGAAGCGCGTAAAACACTTTGATGTCACAAAAGATGGGTTCCCCTCTAAGGTTTTCTTCAATGGAATGGAGTGTTCTCTTCCTCCGATTAGACCAGGCAAAAGTTCGGGTCACAAATCTTCCATCAGTGTCATTGCACTCATATTGACAGCGTTTGTGACTTTCTTGCTGATCTAAATTAAACAAGAGAGAATGAATGGGTTGACATTGGTAATTACAGATGATCTGCCTCCAAATAAGGCTTTATTATTTCTTCTCTTCGGGGCTGCTTTTATATATAAGATGTCAATGTCGCTCTCATCAACGACGGGGGACTTGTACAAACTGAGCAGAGAGATAACGATACATGTGATGAGGGATGCAGCCTTTGTGTAAATTTAAAGTACATAACAGTGTATCTGATACAAGATTGTGTGTGGGACTTGTTATATATAAGTTCAGTACGTATCTAGCTCATATTAAAATTAGATGTCCTTTTTGTTTGTTTCACCTACGTTAGTGTATGGATTGTTAGTTTCATGTAGATACGTTTCTCAAACAGTGTTTACCTTCTTATTCATACCTTCTTCAATTTTCTAACTCTCTTCGAATTCTCCGGGATGATGCCACTAAATGCTCCTAATTAAAGAGCTTCATTTCCGATGTTGCTTTCACTTGCTTTGTTCTTTGATAAAAAAAGTGATGGAGCCTAGACCCTAAACCATAATAAATAAAAGCAAAAGATAAACCATAATAAAAACAGAAGATGCAGTTATACTAGTAAACTTTCCTATACTTCTATCCCACATAATATAATTTATATTTTTTATTAGATAATTTAAAATGATTAAATATAAAAATAAAATAAAAAATAAATTAAAAATATTGTTGGAAGGTTAATTAATAAAGAATTGATCAAATTTTTTACATTCTTTTTAAATATAAAGAAATAATAATGCTAGTAAAACATACATCTACTTGACAACTCAATTAAAATAATATGATTATAAAAATAAATAGTAATAAGTAAAATAGAGTTATTAAATAATGATATTTAAAAAATGAATTAAAATAAAAAAATAACAAAATAGATAATTAATTAATAAAAATCAACTTCGATGTTGCTTTCACTTGCTTTATTCTTTGATAAAAGAGTGATGAACCCTAGGACTCTAAACCATAATAAATAAAAGCAGAAGATAAACTCTTTATTATGAACACCGCCACGTCAGCACTCCTGTTTGACAATCGCTGACATGGCGGTGACGTGGCGTCCAAATAAAGTGAGGGAGAAAGGTCGTGGAAGGCGTGGAGAGGTGAGTGCGAGAGCTAGGTTTTCAGTGGTGTGAGTGGCGCGAGCTTCCGACGGCAGTGGTGTTGGTCGAGGCGGCGGTGGTGGACGAGTTGGCGGTGGTGTGCGAGGCGGCTTCGTGTGCGACGGCGGTTGGTGTGCGAGGGGATTTGGTGGGCGACACGACGGTAGGTTTCGAGGCGGCAGCGGGCTGCAACGGGGCTTGCTGCATGTTGTGAGTGTGGGAGTGGTGCCAGGGTTGTTGGAGGTGGCGGTGCTGGGCGACGCGACGGTGGTTGAAAGGCGCGGCGGCGGCGGCGAGACAGTGCTGAAAGTCTGTTGTGCTTACGGCGGTGGTGGTGGATGGCGGTAGTGTGACGACGATTCGTGCTTTGATTCTTTGGTTACAGTGGTAAAAATTGTAAATAAATGACAGATAAAAATTTGTGCTTTGATTCTTATGGTGATAGTGCTAAAATTGTGAATAAATGACAGACAAAAATTCGTGCTTTGATTGTTGTGGTGACAGTGCTAAAATTTTGAATAAATGAGAGACAAGAAATTTATCTACAACATGTCCAAACTAAAATTAATATACATAGATATAATGTTTTGTAATTACATGTGTCTGATTTGTTGTGAGATAGTAAAGTTGAGACAATGTGTGAAGTGATTTAGATAGTAAGGTTGAGACAATATATAATGTGCTTTGACTGTTTGAAATGAGTAATTTGATGTTTTTTTTTGTATAACAGTTTGAAGCATATACAGTCAGTCATGACTGGAAAAGAATTTTCTGTTGAAGCAAAAGAAGTAAATGTATGTTTACATAAATGTAAATATTATAATTTGTAAATATGTATGTGTAATTGATTTATTATTTGTGGATTTACTTTGCAGCAGATTAGAGTCAGACATAGAGTTGACACTCAACATATTGTACAAATTAATAGTAATCTGACATGCTTTCAAATGGAAAGACTATTGGGCACCCCATTCAAACATATTGTTGATTTACATGAACCGTTATGTATAAGTAGTCCTATTTTGAGATAACTAATAGGTAGGTGGGATGGGAACCAACATTGTTTTCGGGTTAGAGGGCATTTGGTGCCCTTCACCCCTGTAGATGTCTGTTTTTCTTTAGGTTTAGGTATTACTGGCAAAGTAGTTAAATTAGAAGACAATGCCAGTGGCATTGTAAATAATTTCTTTAGGGGGGAGGACATAACAATTACTGGTATTGTAAATAAATTGAATGATCATAAATTGAAGCGACAAAAACATGTAGATGACTTTTGTAGATTGTATATTTTGCTTTGCTTTGTAGTTTTTTATTTTCCAAGGACATCCCGAACTGTTTGTAACTTTCCATTTAGTCTATTAGACAATTTGGATGAGTTACACACATTTAATTGGGGTCTGACAATACATGGCTTATTATGTCATAGTTTAAGCCGTGTTTCTGAAATTTTCAATGAGCAACGCAATGCCGCTGGAGTATACTTAGCCGGTTGTGTTGCAGTTTTGCAGGTTAGTTTATGTTTTCTTCATATTTGTGTATTTTGAAGTAAATATAAATTACGTAAAATGTTTTATTTATGTCAACGAATTTGTTGGTCTTACAGATTTGGGCATTTGAACATGTAAATGTTCTAGATGGTGCCAATAATTTAAGTTTTCCAAGATTTTTGGAATGACCAGTGTTGAGCATTCGATCAGGAAAAATAAACAATGCTTTCCTGAGAAATGAGGTATTTTAAACATCTTTTGCTTTTTATTTTCTGTGTAGTTGTGTTAGGTATTGTTGTTGTGAGAAGTTGATTTCGTTGTGTGTAGATTGTATGGGATTGGGCTGTGACCTCTAAACAAAAGGCTCTAGACATTGTACAAGAAGCCTTAGAAGGTGAAGGAAAACAGACTTTCCAGAAGAATGTCTCCTCCTCAACTGAGCGCAAATACATGTTCAGTGACGAACAATGCAGATCAAAAATTGAACAAAATGATAGACGCATTGTAGAACTTGAAGAACGAGTCAAACTATTACAAGAAAAATCAATAATGAGGTGAATTGGTCTCACAGAAGTCAGGAGGGACCATCTACAAGTAATGCACCTGATCTGGACATGTTGAAGTTGTACAATATGTGCACTTAATTCAGAAATGAAGACAATAACAGGTTAGTATACATTAATAGTTCAAATGGTTAGTATGTGTTTACTAAGTATTGTTTGTATATGCTCAGTTCATATTTTGTTGCTCTTTGTTACAGAGTTATAGTAGAGGTTGAAAAGTAAATATTGACGGTTGAGGAGTTGCACACATTCAAACCTCGGGCGAAAATCAGCAATATGGTCAGTTTTATGATAGATGTGGAATGTTTATATATTTTGTTATATTCGATGTAATCATGAAATTTAATTGTTTTTTAGGTTATGTTATTTGCTACGAGCATGTTGATGTATGAACAAATTCATACTTTCGGTGTCCTTAAACGCTTCTGTTTCAATCCATTTTTTGCGGTGAGTATAATTTGTTGTGTATTGTAATCATAATTGTGAAATGTATCTCTTTGGCTAATTGAATCAAATTTTGTTTTTAGACTCAAGTTATTGAACACATGAAGCTCCCAAAATCTGAAGCCCGAGTTTGGGTCGAGAAGGATTACAAATACTTTTACCCAAAGGGCATGGTTTCACTAGATGGGATCTTAAACTGTGAATTTGTGGCATGGTTGGCAAACAAAGACGTCTCTTGGGAAAGGATGGCGATGGCAAAGCTCTACTAACCCACTTTTCACGGATGAGAGAATTGAACAGAGACTTCTTCTTTGACATAGACTTGGACGATGAAAATCGCATAAGGAATGTATTTTGGGCAGATGCTCGAAATAGGGCTGCATGTGAAAATTTCGGGGATGTCGTATCTTTCGACACGACATATCTAACAAATAAGTATGACATGCCCTTTGCACCATTTGTGGGTGTCAACCACCACGGGCAGTCCATTTTGTTAGGCTGTGGATTGTTGTCAAATGAAGACACGACATCATTCGTTTGGCTTTTTTATAGTTGGCTTCGTTGTATGTCCTATAAAGCTCCACAAGGCATCGTCACGAACTAATGTAGGGCAATGAAAACTGTCATTGAAATTGTCTTTCCAGAATCGCGTCATAGGAGGTGTCTGTGGCACATAATGAAAAAAATTCCTGAAAAGCTGCAAGGATATGCCGAATATAAAGATATTAAACGTGCGTTGAAGGTTATTATTTATGAGTCATTATCTGTTCATGAATTTGGATGTTAGTGGGAAAAATTTATTTCAAAATTTGACCTACATAATAACGAATGGTTGACATCACTTTTTGAGGAACGACAAAGATGGGTACCTTATTTTTTGAAGAACAGTTTTTGGGCAGGGATGTCAACAACACAGAGAAGTGAGAGCATGAATGCATTCTTTGATGGATATATCAATTCAATGACAACACTCAAACAATTTTTGACACAGTATGACAATGCTTTGCGTCATAAGACTGAAAAAGAGTACGAAGCAGACTTTGCATCATTGAACACTATATTTCAATGTGGGTCGCAATCTTTAATTGAAAGACAATTTCAGTCTGAATACACACATGCAAAATTTTATGAAGTACAGATGGAGTTTAAAGCAAAAATGAATTGTGTTGTTGGCAAAAAATGTATACACGAACATCACTGTACGTACGAAGTTGTAGAAGAATCAATTCAGAATGGACAGTGCGAAGAGAAAAATTATGTTGTTTCTTTTAATCGTGACAACCATGAAGTCAATTGTAGCTGTTTGTTAATTGAGTTCAGGGGCATCTTATGTAGGCATTGCTTACTAGTGCTAGCACAAGAGAGAATACAAAAGGTTCTTCCAAAATATGTTCTTAGTAGGTGGAGTAAAAACATACGAAGGAAACATACGTACATCACCGCTTCATGTGACACAAAAGACAAACAACCACATATTACAAGATATGATGGTTTGTGTAAAAGATTTCATGAAATTGCTGAGATTGCGTGTGAGTCAACAAAGACAACAAATTTGTTACTGCAACATATTGAAGTTTTTGCCACCAAACATTGCTTACAACCTCACAATATGAGGGAAAGCCAGAATGTTGGTGAACCATTCAACAATGCTTATGAAGTAAGAAATCAATCACAAGATGCACCTATGGAGAATGTGCCCTTCGAAATCCACAACCCAAACCATGTTAAAAGGAAGGGAAGACCCCGTTCAACAAGGAAACAGTCTATGTGTGAAAAAGTTGTTAAACAGAGAAGATAAAAAATTTCAAAGAAAGACACAAGCATTTCCAATATTGTAAGAAAAATATGTTATTTGCTACGAAGAACAAAATTTCATTTGTTTATGTCATGTGTAACTTGACATCATATTTATGATTCTTTGTTTTTGTTTTAGGGCACAACCTAAGTAAACAATCTTGACTTACTTAATCCACCAATGCAAATTCAAAGTCAGGTTGACATGAACGAGACCATTGCAACCGCTCATGCATCTGAAACGGTTTGTCCTTCTTATAGACAATGTTTGTAACTATTATTCATTAAATATGGACATATAGAACTCATTCAAATGTTTCGCTTTGCAGCTACTAAGTATGGAGTCAACTGGCTTTGTGTCACTTCTTACAGCAATAGATACAACTGTCAATAATACATAGATGTCGACATCTGAACAATGGTTTAGGTATTATATTTGTAGTCCTGGTAATAGATTGTACTTACTTTGAAGTATATAAGGACATCGTACTTACTATATTTTTTTCCTTAATTTTTTCACAGGAAATAGTGTAATTATAAGCAGCGTAAATTTCATATGATAGTTGCTACGACATGACATGGACAAACATCATAATTTCATTGTACTTTGTGTTTGTGTATGACATGTTGTCATATTTCACAAAAATGTAACAAGCACGACGATTTTGTCTGACTTACTGTGGTCTATATTTACTTACGACAACATTTACATTCTTGTCATTTCACATCAATGAAGAACCAATTACCATGATGACATCATATCAGTCAATCGTACAAATTAGAAGCCATTATTTTCGTTTGCAACATGTTACTGTGCCACACTAATTCATTACACGTCTCTGTAATCAATGACATCAAAATCTCAGTAGACTGTCTAATTTAATCGGTTATACACATTGGTAATCGATTATTTCCGAAGCTGGCATCAAGAAATGATGCACAAATAATCGATTAGACGGACTTATAATCGATTATTGTATTACGTCAGTCCACAATAACATGGGCAAGCACATAAACCTTGCAGGTAACCATATTGAAGACAGTTCATATCAAGCACTTCACCGCAAAGTTATAATATAAATGAACACGACCAATGGAGCCTACTCTGACTTGTAAAAGCTATTGAATTCGTTAATGAATTTATACGACATGTAATTAATTCATAACCATCTACACCACAGTTCACTACATTCAACCATACCATTCAATGACATAACAATGGAGTACTTTACATACCATGGTTGTGGAACAAGGAAAACATTATAACTATTCAAAACAGACAAGTGTTTACACACTGAGGCCTTTTGTTCAAAAAGTAATCTGCATTAATACAGCAAAAAAAGACATCTCCTACGCTAAACTTAACACTACTCATTAAAACTATTATGTTGCACTTCATCAGTTTTGGCCTTCAACTTCATCACCAGTATGGTCTTCGTCTTCATGACCACCATCAGTACCATCTTCACCACCACCATGACCACCATCTTCGTCACAGTTGGTTCCCTCATGGATATGTTGTTTTGTTAGTAGTCTCTCAATGGATGTCAGCTTTGCATCAATACGATCAAATCCTGCATCATAAATGGCATGTTTTTCAATTTGCTACTGATGAATTCTATCAAGTCGACTCACCACATCCATTTGAAAGGCAGAGTTTGATGAAGAAGCAGGATCAGCAGCACCTACTTGGGGTTCAACTTCAGCTTCAGGCTCAAAAGCTTCCATATCTTCAGTATCATGTTCTTCTACTTCATCTTTGAAGAATCATTGCTTGCCATGCTCAACCAACCCCATATGATGAAGGGTCGCGGTCTCAATGTGGTTGGAAGAGAACAAGATCCGTGAGGTCTCCCCTTGTACATCAACATTGTAATATTCCAACACCTTTGAAATGAAGACTGAATATGGTAATGGATGCAACGCCAGACGGAGAGCTTTGAACATTGTATCACAAATAATGGCAAGCCAGTTCACATGAAATTCTTCAAAGCATAAATGATATACATGTCTTCCATAGTCATCTGAGCATGGTTGCTTCCCCTAGGGACAAGCACCCATGCTATAACAAAAGCGAGAAGTCGTTCATTCTTCTTCATTCTACCAGTTCTGAACTTTGAATAATCTCTACTTGCAACCGGGTTCCGGAGACATGATTGGCACACATCCAGCTTGTTAAAATTTTCAAAACCCACGGTTACTTTTTCACCCCCAATTCTCAAACCCCCAACTTTGGTCCATACATAATTGTCAAGAATAACGTTCACCCCCTTTACACGAGATCTTACAAGTCCCTCACTACGACAAAGATTTGCATAAAAAACCCTAACAAGATCAGGATAATATTTTCCTTTTAGTTCCACAAAAGTATTCAAACCTTGGGATCGAAGAACCTCTTGGAACGTGAATTTGCCGACTCGGAAGAAGTTCAGATTCAGATATTTGTGAGCAATGATGTTGCGGTCTTTCTAGAAGTTACGAAACTCTGACTGCTGCTCTTCGTCACTGATCCAACCTTGTAGTGAGGCAGGATGTGAAGAACCCCCCACAACAGTGCCACCATCCCTCCCACGCCGACTGCGCTTCGCTATCTTTGCTCGTGAAGACGAAGTCATTCCACAATTAGGGTTCGACCAAGAGAAAACAAAGACTGTCCTTACTACTAAACGAGGACTGTCTTATATAATCGATTGTACTTAAATATAATCGATTATTACCGAAATTGAGTTCCCCAAAGAAGTCAGTAGTAATCAATTATGTATAACTTTAATCGATTATTTCCGACGCATTCCAGGACAACTTATCCATTATGTATGTTAGAAGCATTGCACACATGTCAAAATAATCGATTATACATAAATATAATCGATTATTACCAAAATTGAGTTTGGGTTGTTCGTGTACGAAACACAATTAATATAGCAGTGCTTGGATCCCTGTTGGATATGGGAAATGTCGACTCTAACCATCATTTAGTCACGGCCTTGGTAGAACTATGGAGAACTGAAACTCATACGTTTCACTTCTCGATTGGTGAGACCATCGTAACATTAGAAGATGTTGCAGTGCAACTTGGTCTTCCGATCGATGGTCACCTAGTCACCGGTCTGACTAGTGGCAATTTCATTTCCTTATACGAACCACTGTTAGGTTTGCTTCCACCAGAAGGGGTTGCAAAGGGCAACTCAGTAAAACTCTCTTGGCTGAACAATGCATTTCAGCAACTCCCAGATGATGCAGATGATGTCGTTGTTGCACAATATGCTAGGGCGCATATACTGACCATTATAGGCAGTCTACTAATGCCAGATACATCTGCATCACGAGTACATTTGATGTACTTATTATTACTTGAAGACTTAGCCTCAGTTAGCAAGTATAGTTGGGGGTCAGCTGTACTTGCATGTAGGGGTGGCAAAGTGGGTTGGGCCCGGCGGGCCGGCACAATTGCCCGCCAGCATATAGGCAGAGCGGGTTAGCATTTTTAACCCGCCAACCCGTATCAGCCCGGCCCGTCTGGCCCGCCAACCCGTTGGGCCAAAGGCGGGGCGGGGCGGGCCAACCCGCTAGCCTGCACAAAAAATATAATACCTCATTCACTCTCACTTGTTCTCTTTAAATTTGGGAAAGTAACTATACCTTGGGTTCCTTCAACACCTCATTGATTGCAATTTCTTTTGTAATAAACATTATGTCTTTTAGCTTGTACTTTTAAAATGTCATGTCACTATATACATCTTTAATATATTTTTGTAATTACAAAAATTCATTTAAATTGGATACAAACAAAATAGTTTCAAAGAAAAAAAAGAGTCCAATTTAAAACCAAAGATCCAAAAATAAAATAAAAAACCCAAAAAATAGATTTTTCAAAAAAATGAAAAACAAAAAATATAGGCGGGCCAGCCCGCCAGCCTGACTTATGACGGGACGGGTTAGAAATTTTGGCCCGTATCACTGTGGCAGGTTGGCCCGGCCTGGCCCGTTTTTGGCGGGCTCATGGTGGGGCGGGACTAAACGGGCCGGGCTGACCTGTTTTGCCACCCCTACTTGCATGTTTATACAGAGCCCTAGATCATTGAGTAAACGTGACTCAAGATAATATTGGTGGATGCATGCTACTCCTGAAGTCATGGGCAAGAGACCGCATCACGTGCATTTGTTCAACAGTCCCCGCCTTGACTGCTATTGAGATTGCTGAAGGCTACGGTATCCCTTTGGCAAGGAGGTATATTCTTATTTTAATCACCTATTTTTTATATAAATAAGGCATTTTATTTTAAATTGAATTTGTTATGTAAATTGCAGGTGGTCTAGACCTGGTCTAAGGTCTAATATAATCACATATACATTGTCATCTCTACGGGTCAAATTTGACCAGCTTCAGCTAAAAGAGGTATTGCATTTCATATTTTATAAATATGTTTTATATATTTGAATGTTGTTGTACATTTTACTATCTTCTGTATAAAATGCAGTTTTTATGGACTCCTTACGCAAGGAGTAATTTAAGGGACTTAATAATTGGTGATGTCCCTCCTGTGACTCGTGCCATTGTTCCCATGATTTCTTTTGCCATTGTTGAGCCTCATCCAGCTGATAGGGTTATGCGGCAATTTGGTCTTAGGCAGATCATCCCTCAAGATCCAATGAACTTGGATGAGCTACATAAGCAGGATATGAGAGGGAAAACAGATAGAAATTGGCCTCAATATCATGAAACATGGATCACAATGTGGAATGATCGACAAAATCGTTTAATTGAAGGAGTCGGTTTCCATGGAAATGGCCACCTCAGAGAAAATACACCATATATGCAATGGTATTTTCAGAGGACTATTCGTTATATTTCCCCTCCTGAAGACGAAGAAACAAATGACGATGAGGTAAATATATACAATACTTTAGTGCTTCTAATTTTACAATTCTTTTGTACTAATATTTCATATTTATTTTGTTTCCACCAGTACGACGCATAGGAAGAGCAACCACCCTCACAATATGCTCAACAAAATTGGCAGTCTAGTGAACAATGACAACAGTCACCAACTTCTTGGACAAAGCAGTCAGCATCCCTTTCCGTATTATGGACATATGCCACACATGCAACCTGGCTCATCATCGCAATTTGGAGGAGTGCCTTCCACCTACACTACTTTCCCATTTCAACAAAGTATGTTCGGCACCTCTTCCATAACACCTCCATCTGCATACTATCAACCTCCTCCACCTCCACCAACGTATAATTATGGGGGCAGTATACCTTTTCACATGCCTACCACAGAGCAAAATGAAGAAAGGGAAGCTTATGAGCAACCTAGCCCAAACCAAGAACGACGACCTAGACGCCAAAATCGGAGACCACGTTGTGGGACAGGTGGCCATCATTGAATGTATTAATTTGTTGACGGTGTTGTAATATTTTTTTTATGTTAATACTCACTTTATTTTTTATTTTAGCAAGTCAAACTAATTTATATTTTAATTATATGAAAGACACAATTCATAACAATACAGCGCGTAAAACAAAAATCTCATTACACAAATTAAAATAAATACTATCACATTGACAATAACATAACTCTTTACCTTTTAAAAATACACAACTCTTTCATTAACAGCAAATAACAAACCTAATACATTAATCGATAAAATCATAAACAAGTCACCAATTAGTGACTCCACCAGTATGTGTGGAAGTTCCACAATTAATTTCTGTTGGCTCAACCTTCATTAAATTTACAAACAACTCCATTTTTTCACCTCTTCTAAACTCTGAATGCCAACCAGTCACCTTATTAACATCTTCATCAGTAAATATTTGCGCAAGGCCATGTGTTTCGACCGCAACAATAAAAAAATATTTGTAACAACTTTATCACTTGTACAAAATACTTGACTACCAATTATTTGCTTCAAATGGTTAAATGTAATATGATTTGAAAACCTGCATAAGGATTGAGTATTATTGTCGTAATATACTCTAGCATAAAATGAGTTAAAAACATTTAATTCCTCTCTCAAAACCATATTTACTATAAAAAGAAAACTAATTTTTTAATATATAAGAAATAAAATTCAAGAGTGACTCTCGAGACCTTATACAAAAATGAAATTTAAGAGAAGAGAAAATAAATCACAAAACCCAAAAGTGGCTCAAATGCAAAGGAAACCAGAGCAAAGCTTCAAAGTGCGAAGGTGTAACACTGAAAATGACAGGTAAAGGAAACGTTGTGCATGGAGATTATATAGGGTTAGAAATCGTACTATGTAGCATGACTCTCTATGGAAGTTGTGCTACGTAACACGACTTTTGGTCCAACATTAAAAAAAAAAAAAAAGTCGTGCTAGGTAAAAACGGTTTTCTATTAAAATCGTGTTTACTTAGCACGACTCTCTGTTTTCAACATGGGAGATAGAAATTCGTGTTATAGAAACACGACTCTTTCACATAATTCGTACTACCATAACACGACTTAACCCAAATCGATAAAAAAAAATGAGACTCCCATCCGTAATTTTCAAACAAATTTAACCCCCTCCCGTACAAAAACCTAGGTTTGTTAGTATGTATCTATGCTTAGCTTTGTTAGTGTGTAATCTATGCTTTGGATGATGATAGAAAAATACTTAAATTTTTATTCAACACCTAAGCAATACTTTTGATAAGATTATTTTTAGTTTAAAATATAAAATATATTAAAATAAATAAACTAAAAAAATATTATTATTTATTAGGTGTGGCAGGTGAGGAAAAATTGAAAGGTGTATTTAAACTTTTTTTCTTATGCTTTATAATGATGTTTGTCTTGTCTGAAGTTTTAGTTTATCTTCTTTTATTCCTTTCGAGCGGTGATAACTATGATCCGACACCCTCATATGTAATGTATCGAAAATAGAATTTTTAAGTAAAAAAATGAAAAATAAAAATCGAGGTGTTGCATTAAGGTGGGAGAGGAGTCTGTGTAACTTTTTTTTCATTCCTTTTTATGCTTTAATTGCAACTGTCGTGTGTGTATGATGGTCCTACTTGTACCTTTTTTATAGTATATTTCCCATAGTTGATTAAAAAAAAACCATGTTCTACTAAAAACTATAAATTACAAAAATATATTTGGATTGGGTTCAACAAGTTTGAAAATTGAATACAACTCGTTTAGGCTCTTACAAAAAAGTAATCTAATCATAGTTGACAAATTATGTTTGTGTGAAATGTTGAAACTAGGAGGATATAACGTGTAAAAAAAATTAATGCAAAAAAAAAAGAGTTCGTTAAAAAAATGTGTAAAATATTTGAAAGTTGAGTGAAAATGTATAATTAAATTCTATGTACACTAGTTCTATATTCCACTTATCGAACAACATTATTTTGTAATAATTTATATGATATATTAACATATTATGCTAGCATGAACATTTAATGTATATGTTATTGATATAAAATTTGTATAGGAAGAGATGTATTGATTGAGATGGGTAAAGTCTAAAATAATTTACTCCTAACTTGATATTCTTTGATACCCATTTTTTTAAGTAAATTCCTTGACAACCATATTTTATAATGAAATATTAAATTAAAATAATAAAAATAAATACAAAATAAAATATTATAATAAAATAACAATTTAAAGAAATGTAAATTAAAAATACGATAAAAGGTATGGTATCAAACTATCATAACCCGACTAAGGTTGACAAGAAAACCATATAGATGAGGTATGGGGGAGGTTAGCTCGTGTATGCGTGAGATTGGACTTAAGCAACCGGTACTTGGTAGGGTTTGGTTTCTACTGCATTGGTTCAATGTTGAGGGTCATTCTTGCATTTCCACATTTTTTTATGTTTTCTTATACTTTAAAAAATAATTAAAATTATTAAACTGTTCTTATATTTTTTTTTATGTTGATTTTTTTCTGGATTGGATAATTCGGTAAAGAATTTTGAATTGTATAATTCAAAAATTATATTAATGATTACATAATTAAAAAATTATTTTTAATTTTAAAAGTGACTTTTGAATTATATAATTTGAAAGTCATTTTTAAATCTGAAAATTATTTCTGTGTAATTCGAAAAAAAAAATTTGATGTTTTCGAAGGTTTGATAAAACAATTTGTCTTCTAGATTCTAGAATTCATAAGTAAGAAAAAATAATTTTCAGAATCTATATTCTGAAATACATTTTTACTTTCTGTATTTTACAATTTGAAAATAAAATCTCAATATCACAAAAATAATTTTAGTATTTTTACAATTTTTAAAGTGCATGAAGAAAATAGGGAGGTGCTCTAAGAATTCGTCCAATGTTGAATATGAGGAGTTGCACCCATCTACAAAAAATGTGGCCATTAAGGGCACAAAACAAGAACATGCTCAAGAAACAACAATGTTATGGAGCAAGCAATTATGGTGGTAGGAGCAGTTTGTGAGGTATGTGGCTGATAAAACACCTATTCATGTAGTTGTAAAATTTAGAAAAAGCGGAAGCGAAAATTATACTAACCTCCAGCCATTGAAACTCTCTCAGTTAAAACTCTCTCAGAGTGCCTACGGTTCCAAAACCTTTTCTTTCTAAAACGTAGATGGTGTGAATGCTATAGAAGAGAGCAGATTTGGTGACCTTGAAGCACATAGCATATGGGGTATTTATAGGGCTCTGTCCATCACAGAAACCCAAAAACGTGGTATCCAGATTTATGGTAACTGCTTGATAGTGGCTTGAATAATGGACCACTCACACATTAGTTGGATAACTTCTCAGAATGTGGGTTTCTAGATACCCACGTTCTCTTTACGTGCCACGTTCTCTTTACGTGCTAACATTCTCCCACTTGGTCCATTGATTCCATTATCAATCAAAACAAGAGACTGAATATATGAATCATGGTGACAGTTCCTCTAATAACGAGTATTATCTCCCATGTATTACAATATATCATTTCTCTTATGAAATGCTCTTAACATTAATGAATAAACCTTATGTTTATAAATTTAAATGACATTTCTCCAAGATAAACAAGTATGTGCACAAATAAATGAGAAATCATCAAACTGAATAAGAGTTTAATAACAATATTGATTGTCACATCATGGAACTAAGTCCCATTCGTACTACATGATCCTTGAAATTCTTTGGTGGCATGCCTTTAGTCAAAGGATCAACAATCATCAACTCAGTTTTAACGTGCTCAATGACCACTTTCTTTTCCTTAACACGTTCTCTTATGGCTAGATACTTAATGTCGATGTGCTTACTTCGACTTCCACTCTTGTTATTCTTAGCCATAAATACCGCAGCAGAGTTATCACAGTATAACTTTAATGGCCTAGCAATTGAGTCCACAACTCTAAGCCCAAATATAAAACTCTTCAACCATACACCATGTGAGGTAGCCTCAAAACAAGAAACGAACTCAGCCTCCATAGTGGAAGTGGCAGTCAAGGTTTGCTTTTTCTTGCTCCAAGATACAGCTCCACAAGCTAGCATAAAAACATAACCGGATGTTGATTTTCCGGTATCAATGCAGCCAGTGAAGTCCGAATCGAATAACCTATCACCTCCAGGATATCAGTTCTTCTGTATATGAGCATGAAATCCTTTGTTCCTTGAAGGTATCTCATTACCTTCTTTGTAGCTTTCCAATGGTCAACACCTGGATTACTCTAATATCTTCCCAAAACTCCAACTACAAATGCAATGTCAGGTCTGGTGCAAACCTGAGCATACATAAGACTTCCAACAGCTGAAGCATATGGGATATTTTTCATGTGTTCCCGCTCAAAATCATTTTTCGGGCATTGACTTAGTTCAAGTTTATTACCCTTCATAATAGGAGCCACACTTGGTGAACAATTTTTCATGTTAAACCTCTCTAAAACCTTATTGATATAGGTCTCTTGAGACAAACCCAAAACGCCTCGAGACCTTTCTCTATGGATCTTAATGCCTATAACATAAGATGCCTCACCTATATCTTTCATATCAAAGTTCTTTGAGAGAAATTGTTTCACCTCATATAGCATTCCCTTGTCATTAGTTGCAAGCAAAATGTCATCCACATATAAAACAAGAAAGCAAATTTTGCTCCCACTAACATTTTGGTATATACATTGATCCATGATGTTTTCTTCAAAACCAAAAGAAGAGATAACTTCATGGAATTTTAAATACCATTGGCGTGAAGCTTGTTTCAATCCATAAATGGATTTATTAAGCTTGCATACTAAGTGGTCACCATCACTAGAGAAGAATCCTTCAAGTTGTTTCATATAAACCTCTTCTTCTAGATCACCATTAAGAAAGGTCGTTTTCACATCCATTTGATGTAACTCAAAATCAAAATGAGCTACTAATGCCACGATTACCCGAAAAGAATCTTTCTTAGATACAGGAGAAAATGTTTCCTTGTAATTGATTCCTTCTCTTTGAGTGAATCCTTTGGCAACCAGTCTTGCTTTATGTCTCTCAATGTTACCTCGTGAGTCTTTCTTAGTTTTAAAGACCCATCTACATCCAATGGTTTTTATACCATTAGGTAACTTAACAAGATCTCAGACTTGATTAGATGTCATGGAATTCATCTCATCTTTCATAGCATTATACCACAAATTTGAATCCTTAGAATTCATGGCTTGTGAAAACGTTTCTGGATCATTTTCAACTCCAATGTTATAATCCGATTCTTGTAAATACACTTCATAATCACTAGAAATTGCAGATCTTTTGATTCTTGTAGATCTTCTTAATGTTGTCTCATTATCTTGATGAGAAACTTGTTGTTCAAGAGGTTGCACAACAGGTTGCTCAACATTTACTTGTTGTTCCTCATCAACAACTTGATCTACATTATCATTTTCAACAACTTGTGGAACTTGAATGACTGGTTGTATAGCATGCTCTTGAACAGAAGGAGCGTGTATGACTACCAATCTATCATTTGATTCAGTGGGTTGTACTTCATAGTGATCCTTTTGAAAATCAATACCTTGAATTAAATCACTCCCACTAATCAAGTCATTTTCAAGAAATTTTGCATTTCTTGATTCCACAATTCTAGTGCTATGGGATGGACAATAGAATCTATACCCTTTACACTTTTCAACATATCCAATGAAATACCCACTAATAGTCCTAGGGTCTAATTTCTTCTCTTGTGGGTTATAAATCCTCACTTCAGACGGACATCCCCGAACACGTATATGTCGTAAACTGGGTTTCCAACCTTTGAATAACTCGAAAGGTGTCTTTAAAACAGCCTTAGTTGGAACTCGGTTTACTATATACACAGCTGTCTTAAGTGCTTCAATCCACAAGAATTGAGGAAGTTTTGTGTTACTCCTCATGCTTCTCACCATATCCATCAAGGTTCAATTTCTTCTTTCTGCCACACCATTCTGATCCGGAGAACTAGGCATAGTGTATTGGGCAACAATCCCATGCTCTTGAAGAAATCTCGCAAATGGACCGGGTGCTTGTCCATTCCCTGTGTACCTACCATAATACTCGCCACCTCTATCCGATCTCACAATTTTAATTTGCTTTCCACATTGTAACTCTACTTCATCCTTAAACACCTTAAAGGCATCCAAAGCTTCGTCTTTAGAACGAAGTAAGTAGAGATACATGTATCGTGAGTAATCATCAATAAAAGTGATGAAGTATCTCGGACTACTTGCATCCATATCTGGACAACAAATATCTGTATGAATGATTTCTAATAAGCTTGAACTTCTCTTGGCACCCTTTTTAAACTTGTTAGTTTGCTTACCCTTAATGCAATTCACACAAGTCTCAAAATCAGCAAAATCTAAAGTACTAAGTACTCCATCATTTACCAATCGTTTAATTCTCTCAATGGAGATATGTCCCAATCTCCGGTGCCACAACATAGAGGAATTCTCATTCACAACACATCGTTTTACCCCAGAAGAAACATGCATAGAATTAAAAGTAGTGTTATTTTGTAAATTAATGGAGTAAAGACCATCACACAGTTCACCAAAACCAATAACTTTTGAATTATTTAATAAGGAAAAACCAGAATTCATAAAATTAAATGAAAAACCCAAAGGTACAAGTTGTGAAACGGAAATCAAATTTTTACTGAAACTAGGAACATAAAAGGTCTTCTCTAAACACAAAATAAAACCACTACTTAAAACTAAATTGCATGTGCCAAGAGCCTCCACATGTGAGCTCATCTTGCTTCCTGAATAGATGTATTGCTCACTTCCCATTGGTCTCCTTAGGTTTTGCATACCCTGCAAGGTGTTGCAAACATGGATTGTAGATCCAGAATCAATCCACCATGTGTTATGATTAATACTAGTCATATTAGCTTCATAATAGACAAATGTAAAGGAATTACCTTTCTTCTCTAGCCAGTCCTTAAATTTTTGACAATCCTTTTTCATGTGTCCTTTCTTTTTACAGAAGAAACACTTGGACTCCTTCTTTATAACTGGCTGAGCAGGAATCTTTCCCTTTTGGTTAGCTTGATTCTTCTTTTTCTTAATAGAAATAGTCAAGTTTACCATCTCACCTTCTTCCATCAGCAACCTCTCCTCCTCTTGGACACACATGGTCAATAATTCATTAATAGACCATTTGTCCTTATGTGTGTTATAAGAGATTTTGAAAGGGGCATACTGATGAGGTAAAGTACACAAAATATAATGTACCAGAAAAGAATCAGACATGGTAACCTCTAGGGCCTTTAGTTGAGCCACAATGTCCCTTATGCGCATGATATGATCACGCACCCCTATGTTGTTGTCACAATGGATCGAACCCACGCACATACTTTCAAAAACACATGCAAGCTACCATCACACCATTATATGTTTCTTACTTATTTAACCACACTTAAACTACATATAATCTAGGTTCTTTATTATGTTAACCAAGCAAAACAACAGTGCTTAATTCATCTTCAACCTCACGCCCAAACAACCAACAGCGAAAATGAAAACTCTCCATTTTTCCAGCCGCACATAAATGACATAGAATCATAACATAAATGAGAGATAGAATCATGAATTGAAAGAAAAAACAATCAAATGCATGAATCACAAAAACCCAAAACAAGGCAGAGGAAATACACGGCTCTGATACCAAATGTAAAATTTAGGAAAAGCGGAAGCGAAAATTATACTAACCTCCAGCCATTGAAACTCTCTCAGTTAAAACTCTCTCAGAGTGCCTACGGTTCTAAAACCTTTTTTCTCTAAAACGTAGATGGTGTGAATGCTATAGAAGAGAGCAGATTTGGTGACCTTGAAGCACATAGCATATGCGGTATTTATAGGGCTCTGTCCATCACAGAAACCCAAAAACGTGTTATCCAGATTTATGGTAACTGCTTGATAGTGGCTTGAATAATGGACCACTTACACATTAGTGGGATAACTTCTCATAACGTGGGTTTATAGATACCCACGTTCTCTTTACGTGCCACGTTCTCTTTACGTGCTAACATCATTCATGTAGTACATTATGAACATGAAGGATAGGAAAATATTCATCACCATCTAAAAGATTCATTACATCTTATGCACACTTAAAAAAAGAAAAAAATTATAAATTTCTAAAATATATAATATGACAGAAAGAGAGAAATAGAAAGAAAAAGTAAATATTTGATAAATGCATATAAAAAGTAAGTAATTATCTGTAAAGATAGGGTTAAATATGATTTTTATCCCTATAAAATACATAATATGTTAAAATAGTCCCTGTAAAATTTTTTGGGTTTGTTTGGTATCTATAAAATTTAAACCTGTTATTTTAGTCCAATTTTTTAACGGGACGTGACGGAAGTTGACATGGCAAACGGAGTGATGACGTGTGAGGTGTTTACATTGACACGTGTCGTGACGTGGACGCCCCGTAGACTTTAGTTTGCACGTGGCTTATCAATTAGACTTTCCTTTCCTTTATCCATTAGTTTGCACGAACACAAATTTTTATCAATTTCACTCTTCATTACACATATTCATCTTCATGTTCCTTACACATCTTCTACTTCATCTTCATTACACATCTTTGTTACACATCTTCATCTTCATCTCACTTCTTCATCGTAGCTTTTAATCAGATTTACATTCAATTAGGGTTTAATCTGATCTTCCCCTTTTATTCAAAATTAGGGTTCGTGAGTGTGGAAAAAGCCCTTTTGTTGGGTGTGAACGAAGTTTGTGATGGAGCCATCATCATCCTCTCGTAGCTATGGGGGAGGGCGTAGGAAAGGTCGGGCTTCCGCATTTCATTCTTCATCGACAGTGGGAAATGGGAAGCAATGCGAGTGTGGAGAGAATGCTATTCTCTTGACATCGAGTACGGTAAGGAATCCGGGTCGGAATTTTTGGCGATGTCACAATTGGAATGTAAGTGATATTCTTTCTCCATAGTTCTTCATATATAATTAGTGTCTTAGTTGATCGTTTATCGTTTCGTGCAGGGAGACAAAAAATGTAGCTTTTTTGAGTGGGCTGACGAAGAGGCTAGAAATTATACCCGTGGTGAAGATGAAGTATTTGAAAGCAGCCAGCGAGATCTAGAGAATGCAAGGATCAAGATTTCAAAATTGGAGAAGAAATTATCGTTGGAGAGACATAAAGATTTTGTCCTTTCAATTTTTCTATATTTGCAGTTGTTGTTACTGTGTGCAGGTTTTATATGTTATTCATGGAAGAAGAATTAAGCTTTATATTGCGTGGAGGATGAATTAAACTGAAGCTTACATGTTATTGGCTTTAGAATTAAGTTGATGTATTTGAATTTTAGTTCATGTTATTCTCGAACAATTCTGTTACATTGACGAATGGTTTTTTATTTCGTAATGGATGAGAAATATTTGTTTATGGTGATGAGAATTTGATTTAATGAATGGTTTTTTTAGTTTGGATTATGAATGGTTTTTAATTGACCCGTGGATCAGAATTAGATTCAATGAATGGGTTGCAATGATTTATTTTGCCATTGTTATAACCAAAAGGTGAACCTTTGATTTGAATTATTGAAACCAAAAGCAATAAAAATTAGTTGGCTCCAATTAAAGATAATTTACAGGGCCTAAAATGGACAATAATTAGAAACAGTAAATGACATGCTGATAAATTTTGAGGTCTTTCATTAACATGGCAACTTTTTTTAGGAACCATTCACCTGCCTCAAGCTGTATTCAATGTTTTTATGTACAATTAAATTGAATGAAGTTTGTTAATCATGTTCCTGCTCCAACATCAGAAGACTCAAACGTTAAAGTTTATGTGACTCAAGGTGTTGGTCATGCACATGCTCAGAAAAATTAACAAAATTGCACTTTTTCTATTGTAAAATAACATAATATCAAGAAGTGGTCCAACTTTTTCTATTCTAAAACATAATATGGTCCACCACATTAAAGTTTTCACATAGGTCAGTACAACATAACCATCAAAAGATGTGGTCCATTAAAGTCTACAATATTAAAATATTATCAAAATATGAGTGTTACATAGTTGAACCCTAATCTACATCTTCATGTTCATGTTCAACTAAGCCATCATCTTCCTCTTCTGTAGGCTGCCCCCTTCTTTGTGTTGCAGCCTCCTTCATCATCTGTCTTGCAGTTGCCTGCAAAGAGTCATAATCAAGTGAAATCTACAAATACATAAACTTATTATCAGAAATAAGTTCATAAATAACAAAACAGTTATATACCATTGCATTCTCAAGTGATGTAAGTAAAGTGCCGACACCCAACTCTGTAAGCAAATTTGATTGGGTCTGCGGTTCTTCAACATTGTGGGCTGACTGTGAATCAGGTTCTTCAGCTACATCTTCAACATTGTGGGCTGACTGTGAATCAGGTTCCTGTGAGGCTTCTTCAATGTTCCTTCTCTTTTGCCTTTTAGTTGGTTGCAATTTCCGTGGTCTTCCTCTTTTTTCTTGGGTTGTTCCTGCTGTGATGACTGGGCAGTATATAGAACAATTGCCCTCTCAACATTTCCAGGTTGGTCTTGCTGGTCTCCATCATGAACTGGTATTTTTTTACACGTTCTTGCATTATGGCCATAGGAATGACATCTTTGACACTGATTAGAGGTGCTTTTCCTTCTCCAACTAGTTTGGGAACCCTCTTCCATAGGTTCTCTCCTTCTTAACTTTCTTGGCCTTCCAGGCCCTACCTTATACTGTGGGGGCAATATATGTGGATCACCAGTCATAGGCCACATTTGTTCTCCATTAATAGGAGATATTAACTCCCCATAGCACTTTGCATATGCATCTTTTTTATAACAAGCATCAACATAATCATCCAAATTATAACTCTTGTATCTAATTGCACTCACGAGCATGCCTGCAAGGAATTCCTACCAGCTCCCAGAAATTACAAGTGCATGTCCTACTATTCAAATCTACAACAAACTTTTTTGAAAAGAAGGCGTGGGTGACTTCAAATTTATCTTCAAAACCCCAGGTTGAGAACCAATTTGCACTATATTGTATTTCTTTATCTAGCCTTTTGCTTGGCCTAGGCATGACAACCCTATCATGTTTTTCTAATTTCAACCTCATTGATGCAAACCTCTTCATAATGTAACTTCTAACCCATTCTAACATGGTGATAATTGGCTTATCTCTAGCACCTAAAATGGCACTATTAAATGATTCAGACATATTATTCATAACTGCATCACATTTACAAAAATGACTAAACTTATGCCTACACCATGTTTTTGGATCTTTCTTCATCAGCCAATCATAAGCAGAAGGGTTTACCTCTTTGATTTGGCCCATCTTTTCTTCAAAAAGTTGCACATAAGTTGCTTTTCCAGCACCCATTATCAAGTCTCTCATAATTGCACCACCACCAAACAGCTTCTTGAAATTATAATAAAGATGCCGGAGACAAAATCTATGTTCATTTTCTGGCATGATTTCTTGAAAAACATTCACTAAACCCTGTAAAAAAAAATTTGGCATAAGATGACTTAAATTCGACTATGTAAATATGAAAAAAATATTGCATTTAGTTACCTTTTGTTGGTCAGACATAAAAGTCAACCTATTTCCTGCTCCACCTATGTCGTCAATAAGATGTCGCAAAAACCAACCCCAACTATCTTTGGTTTCGGTCTCCACAATTGATATAGCAATGGGGAAGTATTGGTCATTAGCATCCTACCCACAGCAATTAAACTCTGCCCTCCATACTTGGTTTTCATATGGCAACCATCAATGCTAACAAAGGGTCTACACCCTTCAACAAATCCTTTTTTACAGCTATCCAGACACATATAAAACAAGCCAAATCTTGGCTGCAAAGCTGGCTCAGGTCTGACCAGCTGAATCTTGCAATTATTAGACCCATTCACCCTCCTTAATTCATCACAATACCGCCAAAGTTGTGAGTATTGGTGGGTTGCATCACCCTCTACGAGTGCCAAAGCAATCTTCCTGGCAGCTCTGCATCTTCCAATAGAAACGCCAACAGCAAATCTTTTTTTCACATCCTCCATCATCTCAGACAAAGTAAACCTCTCATTACTCTTGAATCTCTCTAATAAAACCTTAGCAATCCATTTCGATGTCGCATTTTGATTGTCAAAGACTCTCGGACAAGTATGCTTAGGATTGTAAGTCTTCAATATATAACTTGATTTCCCTCCAACCTTCGAACATAACATTTCGAAGGGGCAGCCTTCTTTACATATTACCTTCACCCTTACTTTGTCATTCTTCACAAACTAAACTTCCTTCCCGTTCAGAACACAAAATTCCAAAATAGCTTCCTTGAACTCCTTCAAGGATCCGAACTCCATACCCATCGTCCACTTAAAATTTTTAGACATGGTTTCGAGGCTTATATAATTTGAACTCGCTACATCTTCTCAAATAGGTGTCTTCATTATCTGCATCAAACTCTGAATCAAGTTCTTCACTGCCATAATCTAATTCCACTGACATCTCCTCATCATCATCTTCAAATTCCTCTATCAAGTTCACTTTTCTTTTCTTTCGGGTAGCTCTTATTTGTTTACTACCAACAATTTTGTCTTTCCCTTTCAATTTGCACTTCGGGTCACTCTTCCTACTGTTGGAGGTGTTTTATTTTTCTTCTTTGCACTTTGTTTTTCTGAACGGCTTAGTCCAGCAGCAGATTCAACATTAGCTTCATCTTCAGCAACAACCTGAATCTCATCTTCACTAACAACATCTGCGTCATCTTCAGCAACGACATGACCCTCAACTTCAGCAACGAAATCAACCTCAACTTCAACAACGACATCAGCCTCATCTTCTACAACGACATCACCCTCAGCTTCAACAACGAAATCAGCCTCATCTTCTGCAACGACATCACCCTCAGCTTCAGCAACGACATCACCCTCGATAAATAATTTCACTTCTTCATTTGAACTTGTGGCAAACTCACACAATTTCATTGTGTCTCTGTCATCTTTGATTGTCTCAACTTCTGAAACGTTTCATTTTGGCCTTTCCACTGCAGCTTCAGATTTGAGACATCCTTCACTCCGTATTCCTTGACAAGATCAAGCGCTTCAAAATAGCTCCAACGATCAACATCAAGGCCATACAAAGTATGGATTTCACCTCCCTTATAATCAATTGTTGGGTCTTTTACCCAATACCCCCTAAGATTGATTTCTAGGGAAAAAGACATTCTACAAAAAAAAACAAATCAATCAGATGAAGAGCGCATGAAGAACGAAACCGTAAAAAGGGAAATCGAAATAATGTTGAAGTAATGGTAATACAATACAATCTTACCTCTTTAGAAGTAGTTCTTTCAGAAGAACAACAATGTTGAAGTAATTCTTTCACGCCGTTCTTCCAAACCCTAATTTCGAACCGTAATCACAATAAACCCTAACTCACGACGAAACCCTAATCAAACCCTAATCACCCTAATTCAACCACCTTCTCTCACGATCAAACTGTCATCACCTTGATTCGAGCAGATTCCCTCACTTCCCTCACTGTTACTTTGCAACCCTACTCACTCACTTCACATTCTCGAACACGAATGAGGGGCGTAGAGGAAAAACGTATTAAACATTAAAAAAATGTTATAAGCCAAGTGCAAACTAAACGTCTAAGGGGCGTCCACGTGACGACACGTGTCAATGAAACTTCTCACACGTAGCACTCCGTTAGCCACGTCATCTACCGTTAAAAAATTAGACTAAAATAACAGGTTTCAATTTTATAGATACCAAACAAACCTAAAAACTTTTATAGGGACTATTTTAACATATTATGTATTTTATAGGGACAAAAATCATATTTAACCCTAATAAATATTTCTCGTTTTTTCTCGCTTTGAAAGAAACAGAGCATAAATATTATACAAAAAGGATCTTCTGTTTCTGCACAAAAAATGGTGCCATTTGACTGAATAATTTTTAAAAAGTTTATGTAAATAGATAAATTGTCCTTGATTGCACGAAAAAGTTATTATCTAAATGACTAGTATTTTATTTTTTTATTCTATTTTATTAAAAAGTTGTTATTTATGTAATAACTTTGATTTTTTAATTTCTTTTAAATATAAGTCATATTAAAACAATATTATTTTATTCTTTTTAAATAAAAGTCTCGTACATGACAATTTCAGCTATTTTTCTGAAGTAAAATTTTTATGAATTTTAACCTTTATATATATATATATATTTAATAATTTATATTTTTAATTTAAATTTAAGAATTATATTTTTAATTTTAAAGTTACATTTTTTATATTTTTCAAAATATTTTGGTGTTTGTATTTTTTAAGATGTAAGTAGTTTCATATGAGCACATTTATGTCCAGCTTGACAGTAGAAAGGAGCTCCCTGACATGTGCTTGGCCTTCTATTTGCAAAGCTTCTGAGCTTCCATGAAATAGTGTTTATTAGGGTTAAATATGATTTTCGTCCCTATAAAATACATAATATGTTAAAATAATCCCTATAAAATTTTTTGGGTTTGTTTGGTATCTATAAAATTGAAACCTGTTATTTTAGTCCAATTTTTTAACAGTAGATGACGTGGCTAACGGAGTGCTACGTGTGAGAAGTTTCATTGACACGTGTCATCATGTGGATGCCCCTTAGACGTTTAGTTTGCACGTGGCTTATAACATTTTTTTAATGTTTAATACGTTTTTCCTCTAAGCCCCTCATTCGTGTTCGAGAATGTGAAGTAAGTGAGTAGGGTTGCAAAGTAACAGTGAGGGAAGTGAGGGAATATGCTCGAATCAAGGTGATGACAGTTTGATCGTGAGAGAAGGTGGTTGAATTAGGGTGATTAGGGTTTGATTAGGGTTTCGTCGTGAGTTAGGGTTTATTGTGATTACGGTTCAAAATTAGGGTTTGGAAGAACGGCGTGAAAGAATTACTTCAACATTGTTGTTCTTCTGAAAGAACTACTTCTGAAGAGGTAAGATTTGTATTGTATTACCATTACTTCAACATTACTTCGATTTCCCTTTTTACGGTTTCGTTCTTCATGCGCTCTTCATCTGATTGATTTGTTTTTTTTTTTTGTAGAATGTCTTTTTCCCTAGAAATCAATCTTAGGGGGTATTGGGTAAAAGACCCAACAATTGATTATAAGGGAGGTGAAATCCATACTTTGTATGGCCTTGATGTTGATCGTTGGAGCTATTTTGAAGCGCTTGATCTTGTCAAGGAATACGGAGTGAAGGATGTCTCAAATCCGAGCTGCAAGTGGAAAGGCCAAAATGAAACGTTTCGAAGTTGAGACAGTTCAAAGATGACAGAGACGCAATGAAATTGTGTGAGTTTGCCACAAGTTCAAATGAAGAAGTGCAATTATTTATCGAGGGTGATGTCGTTGCTGAAGCTGAGGGTGATGTCGTTGCAGAAGATGAGGCTGATTTCGTTGCTGAAGCTGAGGGTGATGTCGTTGCAGAAGATGAGGCTGATGTCGTTGTTGAAGTTGAGGTTGATGTCATTGCTAAAGTTGAGGGTCATGTCGTTGCTGAAGATGACGCAGATGTTGTTAGTGAAGATGAGATTCAGGTTGTTGCTGAAGATGAAGTTAATGTTGAATCTGCTGCTGGACCAAGCCGTTCAGAAAAATAGAGTGCAAAGAAGAAAAATAAAACACCTCCAACAGTAGGAAGAGTGACCCGAAGTCAAAGTATTAGGGTAACTCGGAGTGCAAAGTTTAGGAAGAGTGACCCCGAAGTGCAAATTGAAAGGGAAAGACAAAATTGTTGGTAGTAAATAGATAAGAGCTACCCGAAAGAAAAGAAAAGTGAACTTGATAGAGGAATTTGAAGATGATGATGAGATGTCAGTGGAATTAGATTATGCCAGTGAAGAACTTGATTCAGATTTTGATGCAGATAATGAAGACACCTATTTGAGAAGATGTAGCAGGTTCAAATTATATAAGCCTGAAACCATGTCTAAAAATTTTAAGTGGACAGTGGGTATGGAGTTCAGATCCTTGAAGGAGTTCAAGGAAGCTATTTTGGAATTTTGTGTTCTGAACGGGAAGGAAGTTTAGTTTGTGATGAATGACAAAGTAAGGGTGAAGGTAATATGTAAGGAAGGCTGCCCCTTCGAAATGTTATGTTCGAAGGTTGGAGGGAAATCAAGTTATATATTGAAGACTTACAATCCTAAGCATATTTGTCCGAGAGTCTTTGACAATCAAAATGCGAGATCGAAATGGATTGCTAAGGTTTTATTAGAGAGATTCAAGAGTAATGAGAGGTTTACTTTGTCTGAGATGATGGAGGATGTGAAAAAAAGATTTGTTGTTGGTGTTTCTATTGGAAGATGCAGAGCTGCCAGGAAGATTGCTTTGGCACTCGTAGAAGGTGATGCAACCCACCAATACTCACAACTTTGGCGGTATTGTGCTGAATTAAGGAGGGTGAATGAGTCTAATAATTGCAAGATTCAGTTGGTCAGACCTGAGCCAGCTTTGCTGCCAAGATTTGGCTCGTTTTATATGTGTCTGGATAGCTGTAAAAAAGGATTTGTTGAGGGGTGTAGACCCTTTGTTAGCATTGATGGTTGCCATCTGAAAACCAAGTATGGAGGGCAGAGTTTAATTATTGTGGGTAGGATGCTAATGACCAATACTTCCCCATTGCTATATCAATTGTGGAGACCGAAACCAAAGATAGTTGGGGTTGGTTTTTGCGACATCTTATTGATGACATAGGTGGAGCAGGAAATAGGTTGACTTTTATGTCTGACCAACAAAAGGTAACTAAATGCAATTTTTTTTACATATTTACATAGTCGAATTTAAGTCATCTTATGCCAATTTTTTTTTACAGGGTTTAGTGAATGTTTTTCAAGAAATCATGCCAGAAAATGAACATAGATTTTGTCTCCGGCATCTTTATTATAATTTCAAGAAGCTGTTTGGTGGTGGTGCGATTATGAGAGACTTGATAATGGGTGCTGCAAAAGCAACTTATGTGCAGCTTTTTGAATAAAAGATGGGCCAAATCAAAGAGGTAAACCCTTCTACTTATGATTAGCTGATGAAGAAAGATCCAAAAACATTGTGTAGGCATAAGTTTAGTCATTTTTGTAAATGTGATGCAGTTATGAATAATATGTCTGAATCATTTAATAGTGCCATTTTAGGTGCTAGAGATAAGCCAATTATCACCATGTTAGAATGGGTTAGAAGTTACATTATGAAGAGGTTTGCATCAATGAGGTTGAAATTAGAAAAACATGATAGGGTTGTCATGCCTAGGCCAAGCAAAAGGCTAGATAAAGAAACACAATATAGTGCAAATTGGTTCTCAACCTGGGGTTTTGAAGATAAATTTGAAGTCACCCACGCCTTCTTTACAAAAAAGTTCGTTGTAGATTTAAATAGTAGGACATGCACTTGTAATTTCTGGGAGCTGGTAGGAATTCCTTGCAGGCATGCTGTGAGTGCAATTAGATACAAGAGTTTATAATTTGGATGATTATGTTGATGCTTGTTATAAAAAAGATGCATATGCAAAGTGCTATGGGGAGTTAATATCTCCTATTAATGGAGAACAAATGTGGCCTATGACTGGTGATCCACATATATTGCCCCCACAGTATAAGGTAGGGCCTGGAAGGCCAAGAAAGTTAAGAAGGAGAGAACCTATGGAAGAGGGTTCCCAAACTAGTTGGAGAAGGAAAAACACCTCTAATCAGTGTCAAAGATGTCATACCTATGGCCATAATGCAAGAACGTGTAAAAAAACACCAGTTCATGATGGAGACCAGCAAGACCAACCAGGAAATGTTGAGAGGGCAATTGTTCTATATACTCGCCTACCATCACAGAGAGAACAACCCAAGAAAAAAAGAGGAAGACCACTGAAATTGCAACCAACTAAAAGGCAAAAGAGAAGGAACATTGAAGAAGCCTCACAGGAACCTGATTCACATTCAGCCCACAATGTTGAAGATGTAGCTGAAGATGTAGCTGAAGAACCCGATTTACAGTCAGCCCACAATGTTGAAGAACCGCAGACCCAATCAAATTTGCTTACAGAGTTGGGTGTTGACACTTTACTTACATCACTTGAGAATGCAATGGTATATAACTGTTTTGTTATTTATGAACTTATTTCTGATAATAAGTTTATGTATTTGTAGATTTCACTTGACTATGACTCTTTGTAGGCAACTGCAAGACAGATGATGAAGGAGGCTGCAACACAAAGAAGAGGGCAGCCTACAGAAGAGGAAGATGACGACTTAGTTGAACATGAAGATGAAGATGTAGATTAGGGTTCAACTATGTAACACTCATATTTTGATAATATTTTAATATTGTAGACTTTAATGGACCACATCTTTTGATGGTTATGTTGTACTGACCTATGTGAAAACATTAATGTGGTGGACCATATTATGTTTTAGAATAGAAAAAGTTGGACCACTTCTTGATATTATGTTATTTTACAATAGAAAAAGTGCAATTTTGTTAATTTTTCTGAGCATGTGCATGACCAACACCAGGACTGTGACCTGGGTTTGTAGGTGTGAAACAATTTTTTGTCTCCTCAGTCACATAAACTTTAACGTTTGAGTCTTCTGATGTTGGAGCAGGAACATGATTAACAGACTTCATTCAATTTAATTGTACATAAAAACATTGAATACAGCTTGAGGCAGGTGAATGGTTCCTAAAAAAAGTTGCCATGTTAATGAAAGACCTCAAAATTTATCAGCATGTCATTTACAGTTTCTAATTATTGTCCAGTTTAGACCTTGTAAATTATCTTTAATTGGAGCCAACTAATTTTTATTGCTTTTGGTTTCAATAATTCAATTCAAAGGTTCACCTTTTGGTCATAACAATGGCAAAATAAATCATTGCAACCCATTCATTGAATCTAATTCTGATCCACGGGTCAATTAAAAACCATTCATAATCCAAACTAAAAAAACCATTCATTGAATCAAATTCTCATCACCATAAACAAATATTTCTCATCCATTACAAAATAAAAAACCATTCGTCAATGTAACAAAATTGTTCCAGAATAACATGAACTAAAATTCAAATACATCAACTTAATTCTAAAGCCAATAACATGTAAGCTTCAGTTTAATTCATCCTCCACACAATATAAAGCTTAATTCTTCTTCCATGAATAACATATAAAACCTGCACACAGTAACAACAACTACAAATATAGAAAAATTGAAAGGACAAAAACTTTATGTCTCTCCAACAATAATTTCTTCTCCAATTTTGAAATCTTGATCCTTGCATTCTCTAGATCTCGCTGGCTGCTTTCAAATACTTCATCTTCACCACGGGTATAATTTCTAGCCTCTTCGTCAGCCCATTCAAAAAAATTACATTTTTTGTCTCCCTGCACAAAACGATAAACGATCAACTAAGACACTAATTATATATGAAGAACTATGGAGAAAGAATATCACTTACATTCCAATTGTGACATCGCCAAAAATTTCGACCCGGATTCCTTATCATACTCGATGTCAAGAGAATAGCATTCTCTCCACACTCGCATTGCTTCCCATTTCCCACTGTCGATGAAGAATGAAATGCGGAAGCTCGACCTTTCCTACGTCCTCCCCCATAGCTACGAGAGGATGATGATGGCTCCATCACAAACTTCGTTCACACCCAACAAAAGGGCTTTTCCCACACTCACGAACCCTAATTTCGAATAAAAGGGGAAGATCATATTAAACCCTAATTGAATGTAAATCTGATTAAAAGCTACGATGAAGAAGTGAGATGAAGATGAAGATGTGTAACAAAGATGTGTAATGAAGATGAAGTAGAAGATGTGTAAGGAAGATGAAGATGAATATGTGTAATGAAGAGTGAAATTGATAAAAATTTGTGTTCGTGCAAACTAATGGATAAAGGAAAGGAAAGTCTAATTGATAAGCCACGTGCAAACTAAAGTCTACGGGGCGTCCACGTCACGACACGTGTCAATGTAAACACCTCACACGTCACCACTCTGTTTGCCATGTCAACTTCCGTCACGTCCCGTTAAAAAATTGGACTAAAATAACAGGTTTAAATTTTATAGATACCAAACAAACCTAAAAAATTTTACATGGACTATTTTAACATATTATGTATTTTATAGGGACGAAAATCATATTTAACCCTATAATTAATTATAATATAATTAATTTTAATTATATAATTAAAATTTTTAAAAATGTTAAAAATTGTTTTGAATAAAAGATTTAATTATAAAATTAAATTTAATTTTGTTATAAAATAAAAAATTTAAAAAATATTAAAAACTTATTTTAAATAAAATATTTAATTTTAAAAATAATTTTATGTAATGTAAATAAATATTAAAAAATAATAAAAATCTACTTAAATTTGCATAATAATTTTAAATAAATTTTAAATATAATCTAATATTTAATTAAAAGTAATTTTTTATATATTAAAGATGTATAATTATTTATTTTATTTTAAATTTTTTATTTTAAATTATATTTTAAAATAATTATTTTTATATTAAACTATTTTTAAATAAATTAGTTTTAAATATATTAATTTTAAATTAAATTTAGAATATTTATTTTTTATATTAAATCATTTTTAAATAAATTATTTTTTAAGTATTTTAATATATAATTAAATTTAAATTATTATATCAATCAAATCATTCACAAATTTTCACTTCACTTTCTCTTATCTTTCTCTTAAAAATACAATTTCACTTTCCACTTTCTTTCATTTCAAATCCGCTCTTTTCCTCTCCTTCAAATCCATCTTCAAATAGGACAAAGCTTTAAAGTTCCAAATTTGGCCATCGGGACTAATCCTAAAGTCGTAGATCTGCAGGTAAATGCTAAACTTGTTACAAAGGCAAACAAAATGTAATACAATTTTAGAAAATAGCGTGCTGGGGGAGAATTTCATCTTCAGATGCGTATATCTGCCTCTCGAAATAATATCTTTCTACATGGTTTACTTTCGGCACGAAAAAAAAAACTGAAATTGCTGTTATACTAAAGCTGTTCAAAGTCATGTACCAAACCCTATCATTGCTGCTTTTTTATGTACATCACTAGTTTCCCCCCACCCCTTAAGTAAAAAAAATATCTCAGTTGACAGTTATCTCCTCCCCAATATTAATGTCCTCAGTGTACAGAGCTTTAGGCTCTAAATCGATGAACTGGTTTGATTTACTTGCTAGGTGGGAAATGCTAACCCTCCCTTGCCGCTTAATATAATCAGCAACAGCTTTCATCTCTTCTTGAGAGATGTAAATAAATTTCCCTCTGTCATCCATAACACCCGAAAGCCGACCTGATGCACAAAAATACACTCATTATATTCATCCACCTTGGCAACCCAAAGACAAATGTGTAAGATATCATAATCTAAAAAAAGGCAGTAACATTTGAACGTATAATAATTTTAACTTTATCAAGTCGTAACTATGAAAACCAAAAGGATAGACAAGAGCAGCATACTTACTAGTGGTGGGGAAGGGGCGGGTCGGAAGAACATAATTTAAGGCCCATTTGTTTAATCTCTTGAAAAAAGTAATACCAGTGTGATAAAAAAGTGATTTTTTTTGGGAAATTTAATAAAGAGCCAAAAGTTATATTTTCTTTGGATTACAATCATGGAAAAATACTTTATTTTTAAAAAAGTAGTCATAATTAAAGTTTTTTTTTTCCAAATGCGACTAAAACATTGCTTCTTCAAATAATTAGAAATCTGATTTTTTTATCAAATGCTACTTAAAAGTTATCTTTTATATGGAAACATGAAACAAACTGAATCTTAGAGTAGAAATGCCTAAAAAGGGAATCATGTAAAGACAACGTTTAAAAGATATACTAACAACACATCCTCTAACAAGATTTTCTAATACTCTAAACCATTGGTTGAAATTAGTTGGAAAACACAAATTAATGTGAATCTCTATTCTTATTTAAAAAACCTTCGTGATTTTGTAATTTTGAATAAATTTTATTCAATAAGACTATGCTGCTATGACTCCTCTAATGTTCAAAGGTAATATAAATTCTTTCTGAATGCAGAATATTTATTTATTAGATGTTAAAGGCAGCACCGAACAATAAAAAAGTTTTAAGAACTGGGCATATTAATGATGAAAAATGATCAGATAACTTAAACACTAACTTTGACACAACATACCAGAACACAACAAAATGTACGTATATTGATTGCACAAAGAAAAAAAGAACTTACTGCTTGTTCAAAAACCGACAAAAGAATAATTAGATTGAGTACAAATCTAAAAGGAAAAAAGCAGGAAGATAATAGATACTTCTTATTGTTATGACGGAAGAAAATTTAAATAGGAAGCCACTTACCCATACTTTCCAGGGATGTGATACGGTTGATACATTCCTGCGTCAGTACAAAAAAAAGGAAGCCCGTGAATGAAAAGGATAACACTCTGATAGTAGAAAAACAAACTATAAGAATATTCATCCTTAAATATATATCGATGGTGTCTCAAAAAGAAGTACAATATAGGGTTTCGCTACATAGAAACTATCACCACTTCGTCTAATACATATAAAATGATAGAGTAAAGTACTAAAGTGCCAAAATGGAACTATAATTCAACTTAAAACGCCTGTATCTCTTATTCCGGAAATGGGAACAGGAATTATTTTTCAGATCTTCACCCAAAATGGAGTTGTTTGTAATGCAAAATACTTGATAATGAAACGAATTAGTACTTAAAGGGGAGTGGCGCATTTTGATTGTTTGTTACTTGTAGTGCACCCAAATTAACTCTTCCAGAATTAGTATGATAACGAGGTTGTTGATAGGACAGTTTATATGATGTGCCTTTGGACAGTACTTTAGGAAGTAATGTACCTTAATTATTGCTTTTTTTGTCACAAGACAGTCATTTAGACAATGCTGGATTTGCAACGTTATCAGGTGGTGTTCTATATAGATATGTCACATTAACTAGAGCTGCGACCAAATGATCAAATTATAGTATATAAGTACAAATCTCACCTTTACAAGCCAATACTATGAGGCTAAAAAGTTCACTTTCCAAGATAGTACAAGAGTATATCTTAGCAAGGTCTATTGAGTCTTTCACGTTATCTGCTACCAAGCCTCTATCGAACTATCCACAAATATCTAATTCCTCACTTGAGATCTCCTATCCTCAAGATGAAGGGATGTGTTCCAGCATGCTCAATAGTCCTACATCGTTTAGAAATCGAGATCAAAGACAATTTTTATACACCTTCCTCCTTTAACCCTTCAAGACACTTTTTAAGGACAAAACAGTGATAGAGCTCTGAACTCCAAAATAGACAATTCCTCATATACGATGACTGATCTAACAATGCTACCTTAACGAATTTAAGGTCAAAACATTGACACCGTCTTTGTGGACGAAAAAGGGTGTCAACGTCGAACCCTCATTCCTCTAGCCCTCAAAGGTGGTTCCAAAGACGAACCCTTATTTCCCTTAAACCTTAACTGGGATGCTTGTTCCTGTACGCCTAGAGCTGTCCAAACGAGCGGCCTAGCCTAATCGAATCAGGCCCTACGAACCAAAGTAAAAATATCTAATAGCTCAACCTTAGCTATATTTTAAAATAGGCAAAAAATTTTGGCCTAACCTAGCCCTATGTTAGGCAAATGGACCATTTTGGCCTAATTAAAAATTAAAAAAATATTACAACATATTCATAATATAATATTTTTTATTAACAATAAATAATATATAATTATATAACAAATTTATATAAAAGTTTGTACAAAATTGTTCATATTTAAACAACTTATAAAACAAACTTAGAGCGCGTATTAGACATTTCCAAGATAGTCAAACATTTATAGTACTTCACAACCTTTGTTTTCTTAGTCTCTCCATATTTTTATTCAAAATTAGTTCTCTTGTTATTATACACGAATCAATAATTGGAAGAGCAACTCCTCCTGGTATTGTTACAGAGAGTGATAATTTTGCAGTGTAGTAGATAAAAAAGCATAAGAACCTATTTATTACAACAACTTTACTTTATATAAATCACCAAATATTAACAAAATAAGACAAACTCTCGTAATGATATGAGAAAAAAAGACGCAAATATAGAGTTTTGATTAAAGATGTAATAAATGAGAATATAAATTAACAAAAAGTAAAGAACATAAACTAATGTGAAATAGAGAAGCTCTGGCGATGAGACATGAAAATGCGGTGGTAAAGGAAATACAAGACATATGGTATAGTAGAGGAAAGGGAGAAGCTTGTAAGAGAGAAAGAGAAGAAATGAATAAGAGAAAAAAAACTTTGAGACACTAGGATTTCTTGTTTTGGTATGACAACATAAAAATTTAAAAATAAATGGGTCAGCATGGCCTTGGCCCATATAGGCATCAGACCAAATGGGTTAGGCTAAAAACGGCTTATTGTTATTTAGGCCACTATTTTTTAAGCCTAGTCTGGCCTAAATCGTAGGCCACATGGCTCAGTCACACGGGTCGGTCTGTCGGGCTAGACCAATTTTGATAGCTTTAGGTATACCCAATAGTCTCACATCGATATGAATGGTAATGTGGGATGGGGTGGGCTGTGTAGGCCAACTGAACATTTTAGTCCGCTAGTCTGCATAGACCAAAGTGCAGGTTGGCCACAATTATATATTTTTTAAAAATTTTATTGTTGTGTAATATTGTGTGTTGAATACGACTAAATATTTTCATTCATCATTTCATCAATATCATGTAATAACAAATACGAATTTAAATTTTATTTCATGGTCTAATTTAATATTTTTTTGCATACTATGTTTCCTTGATTACTTGTAGTAGACAGTAAACAATTAGCTTTTACGTTTCCTTTCGTAATTCTTATATTTGCACTAAATCCTTGTTTCTATATTATACTCAAATTAGGAATTAAAAAATTATAAAAAGAATTTAGATTTTTTTATTTTTACTTTTATTTTTAAAATTTATGCAGGCTGGCCTGCAAACCCACAACTATGCAGGACAGGCCAAACCTTTTAGCCCGCAATACTTATGTGGGTCAACCCACCCCAACCTAATTTTGGCGGACTAAAACAAGGCATGTCGGCCCGCTTTGACCCCTACACATCGCTTAGGAGTCGAGGTCAAGACCTTCCTCCCTTAACTATCTGAGGTGTCTTTTAAAGACAACTATGACGGAACTTCAAGTTCTAAAGCAAACAATATCTTAGATGTGGTGATTGATCCTATCAGACTTGAGGTCAGAACAGGATGCGTTGGAAATCTCACATTGACTAGAGATATCGTCATATTATAATATATAATTGGATGCAAATATCACCTTACAAACTAATTTTAAATTTGAACTGGCTCATTCTTTCTAAGATATTGCATGGAAGTTTTGGCATTTCATGAATCATCAGTATTAAATGAGTTTGAAAGAGAACAGACTCTATAGGGGTTTAGGCCTCTGAATTGCATATTGAGTGAGGTTGCTCAATACGAGGGATGTGTTATGTGATCTTCATCTGCTGTCTGATCTTTGTAGTATCCTTTTTTTTATCAATTCCAGAAAACATACAAATAAAACTACCTAGTTTAGTGTATGCAATTCGTAAGTTTAACTTTTCCAAAATCAAGATACTACAAAGATCATAAATCACGGGACTGTTGCATGGATCATAAGATCCAGCCATAAAATACAAAGTATAATTTAACATAAAAATATGATAATAATAAAATAAAGTAATACATACCTAATAATACCACTGAAGTTCAAGAAAGAACTTCTAATATTTATTTTCATGGTTATTGTATTATTAAAACCATAATCTATTTTATATTTGATAATGATTTTGCTGATTACAAAATACATTTGATAATGATTATTAAAAGTGAAATAACAGATAAAAAAGGAAACCGGACAAAAGCCAGTCCAAACATCTAAGAGAGGCTTAATCTAAAATAAAAGGCCCGAAAGAAACTCAATCTGCGGCTTTAGAAACATGAGGGGGCCTTCAAACGCAGATTAGAGTTGCAATGATCAAGGTCAAAGAAACAAAGATGTTGAGCCATCATTGAGGAGTGTTTCAGTTGTCAAGCCAGAGAGAGAATAGAGAGTTCAGGTAATTCTAATTGATTGAGACAAAGAAGATTTTGGGGTTTCAAGTTCTCAAATCAGCAGCTGTGGGTTTTATGATCAGACTAGAGAGAACAGTCCAGTGCTGTCACATGAAGAAAAAAAGATATATTTAGGGCCCAAAAGCTCATGAAAATTGGTTCATATACAACCCTGCCTGTAATAAAGAACAGAGATGGATGGAAACTAGGATCCAACAATCTTCCCTCACTGCCCAGTGACGCTAATTGTAAAGTGTAACTGAGAACTACGAAAGAAGAAAACTAATAAGGTTGCACAACTTTGACATCATTGATGAATAGAACTATATGATCACTTGTATTAAGCCCTTCTTGGGGGCCTTTCTTTCACGGTATAATTTTGTGTTCCTAAGAATCATTCTTTGGAATATTATGCCCAGCAATGATATTTCTTCTAACATGTTTGGTTGGTATTTAATAATTAAAAAAAGAGAGAAGACTTCTACTTCCAGGAGCCATTTTCCTGGAAATAAAGATACCAGGCATATATTTTAATAACCACCTAACAATAGTAGGAATATTTATTCACATCTTCACGTTAATGGGTATGAAAAAAGATGACGTAAAACATACACCATCTAGTAATTAGTAGAATATACTATTCATTCTACCTTACGTCTCCATTTTCCCTTACTCCATCCTCCACTCCAGAACTCTTTTTTTTTTCCTATCATATCAGATTGGAGTAGCATCATCTATCTCAAACAGGGTTTTAACTAGCTTCCTTAAAAATAAAAAACATAAAAAGTAAAAATAAAATCAGTAACCTTAAGGTAAGCTTAGTTATCTTTCTAAACTATACTTTCATCCTATAAATTTTGTTGGTAACAAAAGTTGTTTGTGGCGAGAAACTCTAGTGGTCCGTGGTTTATATGATAGTATAACACTAATAGTTGTGTAGTAGTGTCGTACTAGTCACACACTCACATGTAATAGTAGAAATAGGGACATGGGATCAGCATGTGTAGAGAAGCTGTTCAAATAAAGGAATAAAACCAGAAAGAATACCTGTGTTCGCAATTTAAATTCTGCAGCAAGATCTTCTAAGGGAACACATTTGTTCTTCTGAATGATTACACGAAAAATAAGTCCAAATTAGTAAGACTGTTAAACCTCTTCAAAGATGACAATGATAATCCTAGTTATTTGCTATTAATTTTATTTCTCCCGGGTATAAATTTCGACAAATTTAGTAAGGGGAAATCAAGCAAATTAATGGAGAATAACCTTTATATATTCAACAAAATTGGCTAGCAAGTCTTCAGCACTATCCTGTACTTCTTCAAGGGTACCTTCATCATCAACCGAAAATTCACCTTTCCACTTCTCAAACTCCAATGCAGCAGCCTCCTCCTCCTTAGCCTTCTGAGCTTTGGCTTCCTCTTCCTATGAACCATGACCAAGCATGTGCTTTTCAAGTTAATAAACCATAATAAAGTTGACACTAAAATCAAATTGGAACAAGGTAATGAACTCACCAACATTCGTTCCTGTGCCTCACGCTCCTCATCCTTTAACCTCCGCATTTCTGAATAACGATCTTGTTTTGCCTGCTTTGACTCTCGTGCAGTTTCATCAGCCTTCCAAGAAGAAAGACAAAATACAACTATTTAAATTTTAACCAACATAGATAAATCCTTCCAAAGAGTGAAACATTAAGCATAGAAATTCAAAAAAATACATAACAATGGCAGGGAAGGGGAATTGTCTTGAATTAAACACTCAACACCCCTATCTGAGTACAAATCCTGTCCAGTATTCTACAAAGCCTTGAATCAAACACTCAACATTTTAAATATTAGTTTGATTAAATACAAACTGGGGACAGTAGCCACGCACACTGCATGGGAAAAACAATAACAGAGGTCAAAACAAAATAACCATACTTTTCTACAAAATTACAGTAATCCCATTTAGGCAGGAAGAATTCTCAGAAGAGAGTGAATTGTGTAGAGAAAACAGACAGTTTTAATAATAATAATAATAATAATAATAATATATAGATTGACTCAGGTGTCCTTTACTAAACCTTCAAATAAAGATAACATCTTTCTTTTCAAGAAACCATCCCTTTTGGTAAATCAAATTCAAACATTATAGTCCCTTGCTAAATTAGTATAGAAGGCTACAGGCCATGGAGCAAAGAGCAAGAATCAAGCCAAAAATATACTCAAGTAAAAAGAAGGAAAATGATGGGTGGACATCAGCACATGCTAGTTGACACCTAAAGAGAGATAGAGAGAGAAGTTTAGGTATGATAGGTAATGTGATTGCGGGAGAGATAATAGGTGTTAATGGAGAGTTTGTGATTTTAGGTGTTCACATATAATTACCCCAAAAATAATTGTACCAGTTTCTAAAACAAAACAAAAATACCTGACGCCGTGCTTCCCTCTCTTGCCTTTTGATTTCCTTTTTCTTTGATGCTTTAGCCTCATAATACCCTCCACCAGCAGTTTCATCGTCACTCTCACCAGCAGATTCTGTTTACATGGCATACAGTTCATTTCAAAATAGCAACCAAGATTCAAGAAGCAATTTCTATGCATTCTTCCATTCCATTCACCAACCAGTCCAACCATACTTCCATATAAACTTCTCAATATGCACTTAAGAGAAGAAAATGAAAAGGGTAAAACGAATGAGTTTCTCTAATAAGTTAAAATTATTTTAGCTTATACGTAAGTAAATATCAGCTTTTGGAGAAGCTATAAAGAACACTGTCAATAAGCTAATTTTAATTTATGATAAAAGTTTAATTTAATTTACCATTTCTTCCCTATAAATGATTATTCAGAAATTTATCTAAGAAAATCATAAGTCAAACAGTTGACTCCACAGGTACAATTATCTCTATATCTCATTCTAACCTAAACACTAACAGTACATAACATTGACGTATCTAACAAGATAGCAAAACAGAAACCCACAAAGATCACCAAATTTCCATGATTTCACATCCATCAACCGTTCTTGGGTTCATTTTGAACAAAATTCTTTAGGAGCACTTCAAGTAAGATGAGAAAATACAAAAAAAAATATATGGAACAAGCTCCTCCCTAACTTAATATTCGTTTTACATAAGCTAATAGTTATAATAATTTCCTAAAAGATAAATTTATTATTTTTCTTTTTATTTCGAAGCTCATCCAAACATTCTCTTAGTATAAAACAACTCATCTGGGATTTATGAAGAAGTAAACATCTCTGATTTGCATTTTCATTCACCAAAGCATCATTGCATTACACATAGACACAAATTAGGGTAAAAGAGTAAAAGGAGAAACCTTCTACCGTCGCAGATGGATCTGCCGACGTGCTAGCTCCAGACGCGGCAGGTCGGCGACGCATGCGACGAGTTGCGGTGGCGCGCACCACGGTTTCTCTCCGGGGAGCCTGTGGATTGGTTATCAATGATTACACAATTCGGTTACGACTTTAAGAGCGAAGCGATTAGGGTTTTGGCGGAGAAATGAGGGAAGAGTAATGGAGTTGGAAGAAGGTGCAAACCTGGGGAGGTTCGTCGCGGTGAGGTGGAGGCTGAGAATCCTGACGGCGTTTCCATAGGTAGAGTGGGATCAACGCTGCGACGAGAAGCATCGAGAGTACTGCTACGAGTAGCTCCTCCATTGCTGCGAATCGAGCTGTGTGTTTTCCTTCTTTCTTCTTCTCTCTGGTTTCTCGCGAAATTGATTTCACAAACTGCGTTAGGGGCTCTTAGAAACGACGCCGTTCTTTTCTTTCTCTTCTCCTCTTAACGATGTCGTTTCTGGCTGCATTTTCGTGTTTTTTAAGACTGTTGTTTTATTATGACAAGGTCATATTACAGTTATTAAAAACATAATACATAATATGCAATAAAATTAACTTTATTAAATACAGAGAATATAGAATATGGTTTTACTTTGCTTTTAAATTTTTAGAATATGTTTAAAAAACTTACTAGTAATTTATTTTTTAGAGTACGTTATCAACTAATATTTTAAAGAACTTAATTATATTGTTATTGAAAAATGTCACAAAAACAAATATTACATGTTCATAATTATAACAGGTAACTTGGTAGAAGTGTAAAAAAAATGGACGATTAGGTTTTTTCTATTCCACGATTATCTACTAAATTTTTGTAGACTAGATTCATAACTTAAATGGATTACGATTTTTAGGACCATTTTAATAATATGTTAGCTAATTAACTATTTTAACCAACTTTAAATAATAATTAAAAATATACGTGTATAAAAGTTTTAAGTCTTATTCATAAAATTAATTTTAATTTTCAATATATAAATTATAATATACGTACATATTTTAATAACTAAATTTTTAATTTTACTTTTTAAATATAAGTATTATTTTGAAAACGAGTAACTTCCTAAACGTGTAGTTGAACTCTAAATCTATTTATACGACGGAGTAACTAGATTAGATTAAAAATGGTTCGATTTAATTTAAATTAAAAAAATATGAATTTTTGGGCTGCCCCATTGAGTCAATCATTTTGACAGTTCAGGAAGGTTACAAACTATGATTTTTTTAATTTCTATTTATTTTCCTTTTTTTAATTTTAATTTATATTTTCTTAATCATATCTCATGTAATATTTTAATGGGCCAAAAGACTAAAAATATTTTCGAATGGGCTCAAATGATCTAAATGCAAAGAGAAAAAGAACATAAAAAATTTGTTAAAGCTTTGGACTCAAATAACCCATGACGTGGGGGTAAAATTAGGATTTCTCTTTCTCCACCACATTATGTTCAACCTCCACCACCATAATATCAAACATTTTTACAATTATCTTTCTTCTTCAACTTCAGCTCTGTTTCTCTTCAATCCCTTCTTCCAGCATGGCTTGTTGGACCTCTACTGCACCTCGAATGCAGCCAAGTGGAAGATTATTTTTGTGGGAGATGGTAGCTTCCACCTTGAGCTAGCTGTGAGGATGCGTGGAGAGAGAAATGGTGAAAAGAGAAAAAATTTAGATAATGTAATTTGAAAATTATTTGTAAAAATAAAATGAATTTTGAATTTCATAATTTAAAAGTCACTTTTTAGAAGTAATTTTCAAATTTTATAATCTAAAAATTATTTATAGAAGTAAAATAAAGAAGATAAAAATGTAAGTTACAATGATTTTTAAATAGGATTAGAGGTATCTTGTCTTTTATATTATCTCGTGGAGTGTAGTGTGACCTGAAGATATGGAGGTGGAGAAAGAAAATTTCGTAATATCAAAGAAAACAATTGAAACTAAAATACGGGGAGTTTCTTTGGCACCTGTGCTTTCCTTCTAAAGCGATGAAGGTGGGTAAATGAAGCCGATGAAGGTGGTCTAAAAGAACTTTGTCTATTTTTTGTTCTGTAGATTTTTTTTATATTTGTAGATTTTTTTAATATCCGTGATACTCGCGGATATTTGTTTTTATTCTTTAACTTAAATGTTTTTACTTTTAAATAAAATTATTTAAAATATAAATTTAGATAAAAAATTAATTTTAAAATATAATTTAAATAAAATTTCATAATATATAATTTATTTAAGAAAAATAAATAAGTTGGACTATAAATATAAGTTTTAAAAAATTAATCTTTTTAAAAATAATTTTAATTTTATTAGAATAAATAAAAAAATACATAGATAATACTTAATTTTCTTAAAAATATTTAAATAAAATTTGTTTATAATAATTAACGGGTAATAAGTAGTCACAAGATGGGTATCATGACATCCATACCTGTTTTATCAAAAAGCGGCCAATTAAAATACGGTATATGTTATCCACAAATATTTATTTAAAATATTCATTTAATATTCATTACGAATTTTATCCACATATATATATATATATATTTGAGTACAGGTATTTTTTTTGTCATCTCTAATCTTGCAAATGGTCATCCCTTACTCTCAAAAGAAAAATTCTCTACAAAATCTGGAAGCATTATTTATAACTTTTCTGAGAAAAAAAATCTTTTAAATTATTCAATTTAAAAGTTTTTTATATAAGAAATGACTTTTAAAAAAATCTTTTAAATTGTTTAATTTAAAATTTTTTTATAAAAAAATAATTTTCAAATTTTGTAATTTGTAAGATATTTTCATATTACATAATTTTAAAGTTTTTTTTTTATATAAAAATTATTTTTAGATTATGCAATTTAAAAGTGTCTTTTAGATTATATAATTTAAAAAAAATTAAGCAAAAAAATGTAGCTACCAAATTGTGAAATCTAAAATGGAAGTCATCTTTATAGCGAAAGTTTTTTTATATTATTAGTCATTTTTTAGCCTAATTTTTTTTTAGATTGTATATTTTGGAATACAATTTTAGTTTCTAGGCTACACAATACAAAATTCAAATTTGAAATCTAAAAGTATGGTTCCATATAATGTAATTTGAAAGTTAATTTTAACTTCTAAATTACATAATCTAACAAGCTTTGAAAAAAGGTACGAATTTTTTATTTATGAAATTGCAAAAGAAAAGTATGATAGGAAAAAAAGAAATTCCTTTAAATACGTGTTGCATTTTGGAAGCCTAAATTTGATTTTAATAAGGGGTGATTCTTTCTGCACTCAAATATATTCAACCTCAAACTCTATAGTAATTAAAATTCTAAAACTATCCTAACATCTTATCATTTTTTTGGGTTCAAGTTCATTCCAAATTGTATATCCAGATTATACAATCCAAAAATAAAAATGTATTTAAAATTTTTGTCTTTAGGATTGTACAATCAGAAAGTCAATTTAATAGCTTAATGTGAAGCATACTTTAGCTTTTGGATTTCACATTCTGAAAGTTAATTATGGTATATATTGGCATTGTACAATCTAGAAGTTAAAATTGACTTCCAAATTATACATTCCAGAAATCAAGATGTACTTAAAATTTTGTCTTCTAATTGTGTAATTGAAAAGTCATTTTTTACTTCTAAATTGTACAATCTAAAAATTTAAATTTTTTTTTAAACTATATAATCTGAAAATCTTTTGGATTGTATATTCCATAAGGCCAAATTGTCTTCCATAATATATAATCTGGAGGACAAAATCTCAACCTCTATCTTGCTTGTTATCCAACTATGAATGAAAGAAGAGAATGGAAAAGAGAATATGCACAAAGGGAAAATCAATGGGTGAAGGACCAAGGACTACAGTGGAAGAACTAAATGAAGGTAGAAATAGAGAATTAAAGGTACAATGACAACATAGTGTCAGTGGTAGCAACAATAGTCTAGGGGTGCAACAGCCTGGGATACTACGGAACAAAGCATAGAATTGTGGGATAGCGCTATTTTCATCATTTCTAAAATCCTAGGCCTAATCACGAGTTGGATTCGGATTGAATATATTAAACCTAACTCAAACCGACCCAAAATAAGTATGACCCATTTTCGACCATTACAATATTTTAGGTTAGAGAGATTTGAGTTGAACTAGTTTTAACAGGTCAGTTTAATCGACTACTCCCATTTCGTCCTCTTCCAATCCTTAATTTCTAGTTTCAAATTTCAAATTAAAATTAAGATTTTCAAAGTGATCCTCTATTCTTCCTCCCCTTCACAACCCTTAATCTACCACCATCACCTCTCCTTTTGTCTTTCTCTCCTCTCATTTTATCTTCGTGTCCTTGTTGTTGTCGTCTTTTTCTCCTTTCCATTTATCTTCCTGTCCTTGTTGGTGTTGCTATTAATCACCTTTTGAAGAGGTGATTTCAAGAATTAACCAACCAATAAATCCATGGCAAGGTGAATCAAATCCTCCCTCTCGTCCAAATAAAATGAAATGAATAAAGAAGCTTTTTGATTGATTCAAGGTGCTCTCAAACCAAATTCCTTGAAGGAAATAGGTGGCTTACTCACAATAATGGATTTTTTTTTATTCTTTTACTGTCTCTTCAATGTACATCTCTCACTCTTAATCAAACTCGTCCCTTAGATTGAGACTCGTTATCCTCCTTCTCCATGAAGAGGGTTTTTAATGGATCTGGACGCATGTAAGGTTGTTGTGTGCGCATGGGACTGGCAACCCCTCTCAATTGCCCACCTCGACGTCCACAAGAAGAAAAAATATCCACAAAAAGATTGCTAGAAGAAGAGTTTCTTCTTCTTCATTTGAGAAAGAAAATATCTTAATAAACCCGATATTTTTTCTAGATTACGTTTTGTTCGGGTTTAGATATCTACATGTACAATATTCTCAACCCAAACTGAACGGCATAAATCCACTCTAAACCATAATTGAAAATTTGAAATTCCAACATCCCCGAAGTTGGTACAAAAGGAAAACAAAACTAATTGTGTTTGGTTTAATCTAATTTGAATATAGGTTCGGCCCAAATAATAATTTTTCAAGGAAATGATTACTAAAGAACATAACTGACATTTATTTTATTTTAAAAACTAATGTGGAAAATAATACAGTAAAACTAGAGAAAATTGTGAATTAACCACGTTCATTATTTCTCACAGAAATTGAGTGAAAAGTGCAATTTACGACTTTTACAAATTCACTCATATTAATTACTTTATGAAAAAAAAATCATCCAAAATCTTTTGAGAAAAGGATCATAGTTATTTACTATTTTAAATCAAGGTTTGTCAATATTATCGTGATATACATTAATATCAATTTTGAATTTAGGGTTTAGATTTGAAATATATATTATAAATTAATTATTTTAGTAAAAAAAATTCTTAAATAACTATTATTTTCTATAAAACAATCAATTTTAATATCTAAAAGAATTATTTCATATGTAACAAAGGAATATTAATAGGCTAATAAATGTAACAAATGAGTGGCTAATGGTGATGGATAGAATGATCAGCGAGAATATCAATTTTGTGAGAAGTTAACTAAAAGTACTAATAGCTATATGAAGAATATCAAGATTTTTACATCCAAAACTAAATATCGGGATTTCGTATCATAAATAGCTTAATATATAGGAAATACAATTAAAAATAATGTGCTCTAAAATTATAAAATTATTGTAATGTCTAAATATTACATTATTTTTATTAAATACAATGAATACAAATCCTAACTTTTTATAAAATTAATATATATATATATATATAATAACCATAATAATATGTTATGTTTATATATAATATATATAAATTCAGACAATAAATGTCATCAACATAACAAATATGATGTGATCTCAATTCATGAAGAATCTGTTTTTTCTGCAGAGGAGTTAGTTTGAGTCCAACAAGTTTTGGGGGAAAGGTTCTCCTCCCAGCAATTGGAGATTATCCATGCTTGGTTAGAACACGTTAATCTATGTAAGAGGGAGTTATCACAAGAAAAAAAGAAAAGAAAATTAAGAAAGAAGAGCTTACAAAGAAATTTCAAGAAAAAGAAGAAAGAAAAACAAGGGAAATGTCTAAGAAGCTTGAAGAAGATATTACAAATATTAATAATTCTTGTAATTTTCTTGTAAATAAAAATAAAGATAGTATAGTTTCTTTCTTTAAAATAGAAATAAGAGGCAAGAAGTTTGGACACAAGGATAGTCTTAAAAACAAGGGTCTTGTTTGGAAAGCTTTGGAGCATCACCAAACATGACCTAACCTTCTGGTATTCCACCCATGTGCTTTCATGTACCACATGTTGGACTTGAAGACTTGGTTTCAAGTATATTTGATGTCTCCAACCACTTTGATGATGAAGATGATGGTGCTTGAAGAATGAAGATTTTGTCTTAGGATTAGAGTGTCTTAGGATGTGGGGTAAGATGCATTTCAATTAATCTTGGACTTAATCTTGTGTTTTAAAATGGTTTGAAATGTTTTAAAATGTTTTGAAATATTTTTAAAAGTCTTAACTGTTTTTCAACTCATTAAAAATGTGTTTTCAATTAGTTAAAATGTTCTTAGTTTGATGGCTAAGTCATTTTTAAACATTTTAACCAATTGGTGTTTTAAAGCTTTGTTTTGGCTGATTTCAGCTAGCTATTTTTCTGAATTTAAATCAGTTAAAATTCTGGAGCTATTTTTAAGAAATGCAAGCTCTCTAGAAAATCTGGTTAAATCGCGTTTTTAAATGACTGTTTTCAGTTTTCAGAATTGGGGTGCTCTCTGGAAAATTCATTTTAATGAAAACAACTAGCTAAATCACGTTTCAACTAACTGATTTTATCATAAACAACTTTAAACCATGGGACCAGTTCTATTTTAAATACTTTGAGTTTTAAAGAACTGGGTAACGAATCAATTATAGAGAAACTCATTGTTCAAGAAGACTTTTCAAGTGTTCTAAATCAATTTGCGAAATCAATCAAGGAGTCCAAGATCAAATTTAATTGAGAATCTTTCCATAGAAAGTCATACTCTGTTTTTTTGCTCTGTTTCAGTTTCTGAAATTGATTTTCAGGTGAATTCGTTCCAAATTCTTGTATAATCTTGTACAAGGTTTGTTTCTTCTTAATAAGGGTGATTAAGGTGTTCTTGTAATAGGGTTTTACAAGGGTATACAGATCTTGTAGGGTTCAAGATCAAGTGTATTGTTCTGGTTTTAGTTTTTTATGTAAGGTTCATGTAAAAACTGAAATTTAGTGAATTGCTTTGATTTGGGTGTTTAGGAAACTGGATGTAGCCTTTATTGAAAGGTGAACCAGTATAAATCTCTTGTGTTGATCTTCTTTCCCTGCATCTTTAAATTCTGTAATTAAATTTGAATTGCTAATTAAATTGGATATATGATACATTGGTAAAAGCATTTCAAGAATCTTTAAAGAATTGATTTTCCTCTTCATTTAAAATTTGTTTTTCAGAAATTGGCCTTGGATTTCAAAAATCTTTTAAGAGATTAATTCCCCCCTCCTCTTAAACTCAGCCATTTATTCCAACACCACACACATGCCTATATAAGGCTTGTAGTCTCATTTGAGACATAACTTTGAAGCTTGAATAAATTGCTAAGAGCATTTTTTCTTTTTGAAGTTCAAGATGTAAGTCCTTAATCTTAGAATCTTATCTTGAGTTTTTCCAAATTCAAGTGATGATTGTCCTTTGCACTTATCTTTCCTTATGAGACTGGCGTGTTCTTGAGTTTCCTAACCAACCGCACCATGCTTCATGAATTTTATCCATTTTCCACCGATTGAACCCCTTGTTTCACTTCCTATGAATTAATCTTGCTTTATCTTGAGTTTAATCGGTTAGTTTCTTTTAAAACTTGTTTTTAATTGTTTGAATCGAACCTAGACTTGATATAATCGATAGAAATTGTTCATAATCATTTTCTAAAATGAATGTATCAATTGGAATTACATTCTAAGCCTTAAATCATGTTTGATAATTCTTTGACTTCTTTTTACACAATTTGAGTCTCCATCAAAATAAAAATAAAACTCCACTTCTATAATTTTCTAGAAGCAATTTCGTTTCTCATTCTTAATCTATTCTTATATAAGATACGATGATAATAGTATACCTCCACACAACAATAATAAAGGTGAAATAATTAAAGCAACACAATAGATAAATACAACTTATAATCATCTAATCATAATCATTAAGATTATCATGCATATATATATATATATATAGATTATGAATATGAACAATAATAACAATCTCATATTTAGTTACACATGTAACTAAATATCTATCTTCTGGAAAACTATGAGCATGATAAACATGTTTTAGTAGAGGTTAACATTAGACACATACCAAAATCGAGATAAGGTTCCCTGATGTTAGGGTGACATAAAGTACCTGTTATCAATAGTCAGATTTATACCTAGTTCTAAAGTCTGATTTAAGTCTCGCTTAACTTCTCACCACCTAAAGTTGTCTACATAACTAGACAACATTAAAGTCAGGATACCTTTGTTAAGCGAGTCTCATGTTTATCACTGTCACCCTAGGTATGATACTACCATAGGTATCCTTAAATAAAAAATGGCTCCAAACCCCACCTATCAAGGGTTTTAAACTTTATACACACATATACCACACACACACACACACACACACATATATATATATATATATATATAAGCAATACATAGGATTCACCATCCTTGAAAGACTCCAATCACCACCCATAAATGGCTCCAAACATGCATACAATATGTTATGCATAACAATAAGAATTATATATCTATCCACTGCATATATAATTCCAACTTGCTTTATATGCATCATAGAATTAACAAACACATGTACATAAACATTTATCCAACTCACAACATTATAAAGAAAAGTGGTAGCTTATTAATTCATCATTTCAGGTATCACAACATTTTCACCTAAGTCCAATGTCGCTTGAGTGACTTCCTCTCAGTTGAGCGACCTCCTCTCACTTAAGCAACATCAACAATATGGAATAGATCATACCATATCGCTTGAATAATATTCAAGCTAAGAGCATTCCAAGTTCTAAGTCTCTTCTCGCTTGAGCGACCACCTCATTTCTTGAACAATATTAAGGTCGAAAGCAACCAACTCTTAGATCTCATTGTTGCTTGAGAGAGACACCTCTAGTGAATAGAGATTTACACCGACATCTCTCTTGCTTAAGCTACAATCATTACTTGAGCCCATCGCTTAAGCAGCTTAAAGCATTGGAGGTAATGATTGTCCACCACCTAACCATTGCTTGAGTGACCATTGCTAGAGCAATTACACATCTCTTAAGTAATATTTAGGCCAAAACCAACTTAAACAATTCAATAAAACAATTTTACATTATTTTAACCCCTAAACAAAAGATTTTCTATATCTCTCAACTGAAATACAATGAATTTATCAACTTAAAATAACATATACCAACATACAAACCAATTTAAAAATTTATATAACAATAAGTTTCATACACCTCTTTCACTCAAACGACCAACTACTAACACTTACTATAAAAAAAAGTTATTAACTTTCTTTATCTAAAGTAATTAAACTTTAATATCTTCTTAGAATAAAGTCAAACCAATTCAAATAAGTTTTCTAAAAAAAACTATACATGAAAACATCTTTTCTTAAAATCCAACAAAAAAGAAAAGAAAAAAAACATTGAAAACATCTATAGGAATAAAATCATTAATAAAATAAAATTATAATCAATTTACTAAATTCCACTTATCACCACTAAAAATCTAATTTGGTAAGATTTTAACTATTAGAATTCTAATATGTTAAGAAAGAATATAAAAATATAAAGCTTCTAAAACTAAACATTTTAGAATTAATTAAAAAAATTACATCTAACTCTTATTTTCATAACTAATTTACTTTAAAGTTTATTATGAAAATAATATTAAGTGTTACCCAATAATGTTTTGACAAGTAAATAATTATATGAGTTATCAATATATTCATAACATATATAAATACAAAATTATGCCAAAATTTAGTGTTTTCTTTATCCGCTTATTATCTATTCGGCTAATGGCCTCTTTCAAATAATTTTAAATTTATTTTTATCTTTAATTATATATAAAAAGTAATTTAGTTACGCCTTTTATGTTTCCAACTCTTTCACCGTTCCCTTTATTTTCTATCTAACTCTTTTATTTTAAATTTAAAATTCTTAAAAAATATAACAAATTTAAACAAAACAACATAAAAATAAATTTCAATTATATAAATAAATATGACTAAACTTATAAAATTAAAATTAATATATTATAATAATTAAAATTTAACTAAATAAAATAAAATGATAAAAATATCAACACACCCATATTTTGGCTAATTAATATAAAAAAATCATCAAAATCAAAATATATAACATATAAAAATATTGTAGAATGATGCTTAACTTATTGTCCATGGTGACATCCATTTGAATTTTAACATCTACACCTCATTATACTAATTCTTTAATTCATGATTTAATTTATATTTTAATTAAATAATTTAATTTAATTTAATTGTTATTTTAGATTGTAAAATGGAAATAATAATAAAACTGTAGTATCAAGATATATCTCAGAGTTCTCACTTCTAAACTAATACTTTCAACTTAACAACTCTTTTTATAATTACTTTTTATTCAACTATTTAATTTATATTTTAATATAATTAATAGAATATTTATTATATTGTCTTAATTGTAAAATGAATGTATTAACTTAAACATAGTATTAAAATACATTGAATTTTGATATTTTAACATAATTTTTTTATTTTATCTTTAAGTTATAATTCTATAAATTATTATTTTATTATAATATTTAATTTATATTTATTTTTATTATTATAATATAATATTTATTATAAATAGCTGATGTGAATTAAATGTATGAGAAGAAGTAAGTGGAAATTTTTGTTTTTTTTAATATTAGAGAAAAATTACACCTACTACTCTCTCACCTCCTACATACATTTTGAGTATTTTTTTATTTTTTAAAAGTAAGTGTATCGATTATCTTTTTACTTAGTACCATAAATCTTTAAATTAAACATTTTCTAGGAGCACAAATAGAAATATTTGATAGGTGTAGCAATCTGAGTGCTAAAAAAAAAATTTAAAAACTTATTACCATAAATATCTATGCAGAGTCACGTAGGTATTGACAAGTGGTTGTTTATGGACTTGACACTTGTCCACACCACCCACTCACTCAAATTCTACACCTTCTAATTTTTCATGACTCTTGAATTCTCCTTTTTTCTCTCTGCCTTCTTGCTCTCACCACTTCTCACAGTATGCTCCATTTCACATAGCACAGCTATGTCTGTTTTGCTTTCTTTGTTCTTTCTCTCTCACCGCCTCTCGCACTCGTGGTCATTTCATAGAGCCGTGTTGTTTTTTTCCTTTTGCCTGTTGTGGCCTCTCATAGCATACCTCTCTAGCTGTTTTCTTCGTCATGGCGCATAACTTTCCAAAAGCATGATATAACCAGTGTCATACCCTAAACTGGCGCCACACATGCTAGCATAGTTTTTTTCATTTTTTGGTTTTACATCTGCTTTAAAGCCTAACCTTTTCATGTTTTTGTTCTGCTCATTTCAGATGTGTGCAAGAAAATGGTGATTTGAACTTTTCGGATACACTGTAAAGTGACTTTTGTCCTGTTAAAGCTTCTTTGGCCGATCAGAGTTTGTCACAATGGTCTATGTTAAAGGTAAAATGTGTTTTTCTCCTCTAAAAAATTTGCCCATGTAGGTTTTCGAATGTTTTCACCTTTTTGGGTCTATTTGAGACTTCTTCAACATCTTTAGAGTTTGTAAATTTCTAAAAATATTTTCTTGGATTTTTTTTTTGAATTTTTAGGGTTACCATCATTGCGTGTTTTTGTCGTGTTTTGAAAAACTAAGATTTTGAAATTAGGTTTCCGAATAGGGGTATTCCATCCGCGCATGTAGGTTTTGGAATGTTTTCATCTTTTTGGGTGGATTTCAGACTTCTTGAATATCTTAGGGTTTGAAAATTTTTAAAAATGTTTTCTTTGAATATCTTTCAATTTCATTTGGGAAAATTGGAGTGGTTATGAAGTTGTGTTATTTTTTTGTATGATAATGCAGGGTGGTTTCTGTATGAAACTATGTTCAGGCTTTGACACGGACTACTTAGTGAGTGATTTTAAATTCGTACATAGAAAATTTTTCAATGATATTGTATCTAAATTTGGTACTTATAACAAATTAGTCGTTTGTATAGATGTGTTGGGGTTATTGACTGGAATTGGCACTGAAAGGGAGTTGGAAGAAATGGAAAAAGAACTAAGATGAATGTCATTTCTATAGAAGCTGATGGGTAATACAAAAGTTGTTTATCCTTTTTTCATTATGCTTTTAAACATTTTTAACATAGTTTCATTTTCCATTTAGTTGTCGTATTCAGTGCACTTTATTTGGGAATTATGTGGATGAGCTAAATACATTTCTGTCATGTGGAGAAGTTGCAAATGTTGTTGTTAGTATTCATTTTGTAAAAGTGAAAGTCTTTCAAGGTAGATTTTGCAGCTCTTATTTTGAATGTACACTTTTCATTCTAAAATATTTTACATGTTCATTGAAAAATTTATTGTTTGTAATGTTCAGAGAAAGTTTATCTTCAAAACTACATTGATTGCACAAAGTTAGTTTTCCAACCAGATTGTGAGGAAGCTATTCAATTGAAGAAAAGGTAACCTTGCGATATTAATTTATTGTGTATACATTGTTGTTGAAGTTTTGTTTCTGCCCCGCATGACGTGTAATAATACTGATTCTCCTTCACAAGCATTAACATTAAGTCAGCTGTCTGATTCTGGAAAACAGAGCATTGAGGAAGACTTCTTTCAACTTACATCCAAAAATACTATTAAAGGATTAAAGGACTTAAGGAGGTCTGTTTTTGCTTATTACCTTTTATGTTTTATTATTTTGTTTTCTATTATTTGAATTTTTGACTTTTTCTTATTGTGACAGGAAGTGACCTTTGTTGTGCTAGCTATCATTAAACACATTGTTGATGATGAAAAGTGGTGGTATACTCGCTTGCGTATGTAAGAAAGTCGTATACCCAGATTCTAAGATGTTCTTTTATGAAAAGTGCAACAAACATGTGTTGAAAGTGTTTCCTAGGTAATAATACTAACATTTTTCCAGTAAATGTCTTTCTTATGATATACTTTATATAATGTTTGGTCCTCTTTTAGGTACAAGCTAAAGTTTCGTGTCATGGATGAAACAGATTCCATGACTTTTGTCCTTTTTGACAGGGATGCCACCACACTATTGAATAAATCATGTCCTGATATTCTTGAAGCTCACGATAAGGTTCATTTTTTCCTATAAAACTAAATTTATGTACTGATTTTCAAGTATGAATATATTAATATGCTAATTTACAAGTAAATTTCTATGCATATGTTTTCATAAGATTTACCTGCTAGATTCTTAAGTGAAGTGATGATATTGATTTTGAATTAGTGGACTTGGACTTTGACCCTGTTAAAATAGAGGTCGACATTCTTTTGATGATGTTGAAGCGACACATCAACGTTGAAAAGGACAAATGAACATGTATCTCAACAATGTACATGTATCTCGATTAGACTTTTATATGATTTATTATTTTATTGATTATGCTTACTGATTTATGTGTTTTCGATGTATTGTTTGAAATATTTTGCTAAGTTAATGTGATGATGCCTCTTTTATTCATATTTATGTTTTGTAGTTTCATTCTTTTATTTTGTCTAAAATATTCTATTCTAAAAATATCATTTCTAAAATATTCTATTCTTTTAAATCTTTGCCTTTAACAGTATAATTTCTCTCTCATTTTTGTCTTCTCAAAGATTTTGGTTAATCCATGATATGGTGAGCTACAGTTCAATAGATAAGGTGAAATTAATAGTTTACACAATAAACAGGAAAATTGGCCACCTATGGTTCAATAGATTAGGTGAAGTTAATAGTTTACACAATAAAACAGGAAAATTTGTGAAAATGTGTAATTTTAATTGAATTTTATGAAAATGGGTAAAAATTTAAATTAGGCTAATATGTACATACATTTCATAACTATTGATTATGTAAGGAAGAAATTGTATTTAATGTTGATTTTGTAACTATTTAATATATTATTCTCTCTGTAGAAGAAATGGTGTTTAATTATTATTATTATAACTTTTCTAGCAGAGAAATTGTGTTTAATTATTATTTTTAATGAAGAAATTGTGTTTAATTATTGTTTTGTAATGAAGAAATCATGTTTGTAAAAACAATTTTTGATTTTGACTTGTAGTCATTGTTTTGTTTTTAATATTTTTATTCAATTTTTTAATGTTTTTTTATTTAATTTTCACATGTTATTTTTTTTTCTAGATTTTTGGTTTTTTATTTTAGAGTTTGAGTTTTATTTTTTTTAAATTCTAGATTTTGATATATTTAAAAATATAATTCATTGTCTTTAATTAATTTTTACAGTTTTTAATTTTATATTTTTAATTTCAAATTCATGATATAATTAATTTAATATTTTTAATTTTACATTCATAACAAAAAATAAAAATTTAATTCATAAGCTAAAATATATTTTTTATTATCGAAATTAATTTCAGAAAAATTGTACGTCCGTACAAGTGATAAATAATTTTAATTTTAATTTCAATTTCAATTTGTTTATATTAATTTTAATTTTAAATTTTTTATATTGTTCATATAAATAATAAATAATTTTAATTTTAATTTTTTATCTATATGTTCAATTTTTTATTATATTTAATTGAAATAGTTGATTTTTTATTAATTTTTATTACTGAAATATATTAAATTAATATTATTATTTTATTTTAATTTCAAGTTTATTATTTTTTATTATTTTAAATTACTTTTTATTTACTAAATTAAGTTACATTACCATCATAAATTTGAAATTAAAAAAAAATTAAAGCCACAAAATTTAATTAACTAAATTTAATTATATATTTAAATATATTAAAAACTAGAAATGATAAAGAATAAAATCTGAAAGGAAACAAAATCTGAAAGAAAACCAAGTATGAAAGAAAAATATACTAACGTCAAAGTGTGCTCATGTTCACTTCAATTGTATAAAAGTTCTTGATTTGAATAAAAATTATTAAAATTTTAAAAATTATAGCATGATTTTTTTCATTACAAAGTATTTTTAAGCACCATTTACTTACTTTTTGTAATTTTTTAAAACTCAATTAAAATTATACCAATTTTGTAAATCTGCACAATAATGCATGTTTTCAAATTTCTACTCAACTATTTTAATGCTAAGCATCATTCATCTTCTAGGACCTACTATTGACACCCCTATATTGGCACCCCTATATTGGCACATATTAACACAACTAAACAAAACAAATTTTGTTGTATTAAATTAAAACTTTTACTACTGCAGAAATAACTAAGATCATATTCATTTTTAATTAATTTTTAATAAATATTCAACAAAATAGTTTTGGTAATAAGTCTTAATATATGTTTTTCTAAAGTTACTTTAATGGTAATCAAAATACAAATTATTTATTACTTGTATTAAGAATGAATCAAAATATATTTTTAATAGTATCATATTTAATTACAAATAAATTAAAGATAATTTTAAATTTTAAATTTTTAAAAATGTTTGATTTCAAATTCCTCAAAACTATAATTAGTGTTTAATGGGATTAAAAGTTTCGGATATATGAAAAATAATGAAAATAAAATCATCAAAAATAAAGAAAAAATAATTCTCGTTAAATACATTCTTTTAATATTTTCAAATACTGAGGTCTGTTTTAATATTTTCAAATACTGAGGTCTGAGTTATAACAGAGATCCTAATAGAATATGAAATTAAAAAATGAATAAAACCATACCATTTTTTAAATTTAGCAAATTGAGAATGAAATCTTTTCAAAAAAATAAAATCACAAAAATAAAATAAAATAATTTTCGCTAATCAAACCCTACCTCATAATTCATCTCTTTTCATGAAAAATTCTAATGATTAAAATTTAATTTAAATTTTTTTTAAAATAAAAAATTTTAAATAGACCTCATCCGATTTGAAATGAATTCAACCTAGAAACTCAACTCTTAAATTATCTCATCCAAAGAGACTAGACCATATTTTTATTTATCTCTTATCTGATAACAAATGCTCGAGTTGGTTTGGCCATACATCATTCTCTTTTCACTTTGTGTTCTATTTTGAATTTTATCCTTTATGTATGAATGATTCTATTAAACTGAAGATCATACGTAATATTAAAATTTTAAAAATAAAAATAAAATAGCTTGTTTATTTATTTTCTAAGTTTAAGAAAGGTTTCAATAATATTATTTAAATTATTATAGTCCATTGTATTGAATATTTATAATTTTTTAATTTAGAATTTATGAGAAAATCTTTTAAATAGTTTAAAATATAAGATTTAAACTATTTTAATATCTAAGAGTAATTGTTTTATAATATTTAAAATTATAAAGGAACTAACTTATTTTACTCTCATTTAAATTATTTAAAAGTTTAAAGACTAAATTATAAAAATTTATAGAAAATAAATTATAAAGATATCATAAGAAATAAAATATACATTTATTTATAGGACTAATTTTTTAGACAAAAAATTAAGAAATTGTTTAAAGTTATGGATCAGTGGGTGATCCATATCTTTCCCAAACACTCTCTCTCCCTCTCACCTTTCCATTTTGTTCCTTTCTTTCTCTCGCTCAATTGATTTTCTTTTTAATTTCTTAAGAAAATTTATTTTGTTTGTCATCTTTTTCAACATTAGACTTCATCTTTCAGTAGTTGGTGAAATATGGATTATTTCTATTCGATCAGTTTCTCAATCAGAGAAAGTTTCATTTTGCTCTAAAAATATTTAAATCCTTATTTCTCGTTAAGTTTGATATCAATTTTAATTTTGATAGTTAGGAAAAATGATCACCTCAACTAGTTTAACATTTGCCTAAAGTTTGCTTGTTTTCTGTTATGTTGCTTAGATGCTTAGACTTTTCATAGAGATTTCTTAATTATTCCTTGGGATATGTTAAGATCAAGTGATTTTATAGGTAAGGGAAGCTAACTACCTTTCTTTAAGTAGCTTTGGTTAATGGTGATTTGATTTGATTAAATAAATTAATGTATGAGGTTTGTTGGAACTGGAAATTAGAGACTTATATGCATGTACGACGAATATTATATTGCATATGTGGTATGATCAATATATATGTATTGTTGAGATGTATGATATTGATTAAATGCATGATACTGATATGTTAATGACTTATCAAGTGAGTGTACTGTTGAAGATATTTCTCACAATGGAATATATGGTGTTGATATATCCACTTGTGAGGGTTAAATCCCCTTGATATGTGGTTGATGTGACCCTTTTATGGGTGTTGTTATTTTTGTTGGCCCCTTTAAGGTGTTGGTATATCACCTGGGGTGATATTGTACGTTAGATGATGATGATGGTAGTTAACACACCAACTCATGGATAAGAGGTATCACGACTTCACTAATGGTTTAGACATGTAGACCAAACATCTGGTGGTGAGAAGCCGATGGAGACTTACATCAAGCATTGTATGTAGATGTACATCTAGCTCTCGATAGCAGGTGCTTTGTGTCACCCTGACCCTAAGTACCCCAACTCAGTCCATGTTGAGGGTCAGGTGTTAGCCTCTAGATGGGACTTGTTTACCACAAATAGAGTCTTCCAGAAGACGTCTTATATTTGGTCATAATGACAATGGTGACTAAATATGAGGTTTATGGTGTCGTTGTACGTTTTTGTTGTTGTATTCAGTTGATGATCATTATTTGATGTGGTTGTGTGTTTTATGAATGTAGATGACAAACATGTGATTGTTTTTTTGTTTTTTGTTAGTTTATCATGG